>AP028921.1:8801690-9401690 GCA_036186465.1 Nesidiocoris tenuis
GTTGAATTGAGCATTTTTCAACTTAGCTCCAGTTTGCTGCTTGTTTACCTTGGTGTCAGACAGCTGAGAGTGTCGTGAATTAATTGAAAATTTAACGCTCTTTCCAAAGGTATCCTCATTTTTATAATTACGACAATTTTTAAGGGAATTATGGCAATTTTACTGAGACTAAGTTGAAAAAATCTTCGAAGCGAAAAAAAAGTATTTTCTCTTGAGCTCACAAAAAATTTTATGGAAGAAAAATTGTTGAAAATTCATTGCTCTTTTTAATGGTATCCTCATTTTTATAATTACGACAATTTTTAAGGGAATTATGGCCATTTTACTGAGACTAAGTTGAAAAAATCTTCGAAGCGAAAAAAAAGTATTTTCTCTTGAGCTAACAAAAACTTTTATAGAAGAAAAATTGTTGAAAATTTATCGTTCTTTCCAAAGATATCCTCATTTTTATAATTACGACAATTTTCAAGGGAATTATGGCCATTTTACTGAGACTAAGTTGAAAAAATCTTCGAAGCGAAAAAAAGTATTTTCTCTTGAGCTCACAAAAAATTTTATGGAAGAAAAATTAATGAAAATTCATTGCTCTTTTTAATGGTATCCTCATTTTTATAATTACGACAATTTTTAAGGGAATTATGGCCATTTTACTGAGACTAAGTTGAAAAAATCTTCGAAGCGAAAAAAAAGTATTTTCTCTCGAGTTCAGAAAAAATTGTATAGAAGAAAAATTGTTGCGAATGTGCTAAAAAATCCACCCCTCAAAGGAAGGAAATTTTGAAAATTTACTGTATTATAATTAATAATTAAATTTAATTCCACTCACTTCGGCGTCGTCTGGAGGAACGAGACGAGCGTCGGGTTGGCCTCGTCGTCCTCGTACGTCCTCACGACGACGTCCTGCCCGCCGTCGGGGTCGGTCAGGACTTCGCGCAAGTCGAGAAACTGGTCGGCCATCGACGGCGACGTCATGACGTCGTTGGCGCCCACCGTCGGCGGCGACGGCTGTACCGAGCCGAGGGTGCCGGCCGCGCCGCCGACGCCGGTCGAGACGGCCGCGCCGGCCGACGAGGATGAATTGGTCCGTTCGAGGAACCTAAAATTTTAGAAAATTGAGTATTTTTTTGCAGTTATTTAAATTTTCCGGAAATTGAATTAAATTTATTATAATTTTCCGATTTTGCAAAAGTAAATTTTCACTCGATTAAATTCATTATTTTTTGGATCTAGTTGAAAATAATGTAATAATTAATTTAATAACCGATTTTACTCATTTTATTCAATTTAATTAATTATTTTCTCATTATTCTACCAACCGGCGTCTCAGTTGGTTGTAAACCGCCCTCGGGGCGTCAATACCGGCGTCGCCGTATTGCTGGCGCGCGTGGCCGCCGCTCGCGTCCGTATTGAGCAGCCGGTGTGCGGCCGGCCGCAACCGGCGCCCCGTCGTCACGCCCAGGTCCAACTGCAAGTCGAGCACGATGCCGAGCGTGAGGAGGACGGCAAGCGCGGACGCGCCTAACGTTACGCGCTCGCGCAATTTCATCGTCGCCTTTGACGCGCTCACGGTGGTCGCGTCTCGTCTGCGGCCGCCGTCGTAGCTCGTCACGGGCCGCACATGGGCTCCCCCACCCCCGGCCTTCCACCGCCTACAATCGTCCCCCTCCGCCGACGACGTGGACTCCATAGGTCGTCGACGACGGTCCTCCAAATCCGCCTCCTTTGGATCCGCCGCCTCCTCCAATCAAAAATCGACCTGCAAAAAAAAACTTTCAAAACGAAGTTCGGCAGCTGAAAATTTAGCAGGGAAATTTGGGCGTTTTGACGCAGAATTTCGAGGCAAGTACACCCTAAATTTTACAGATTTTTTAAAATTTTTTGTAGTCTCTGCAAATAAATTTGTTTGAATTCAAACTAATTAAATTTATACTAGATGGGCAAATCATTAATTTTGTATTGAATGTGAAAAATATGTTGTTAAAATTTTGTTTTTCGTAAAGGAAGTTAAAAAAAATCTAATAACAAAAAATAAATTTAAGTTTTTATAAAAGTTTTTTTAACGCAAACTTGAACATTGATTACGCCTATATTTTGTATGAAAATGTGGTGTTTTATAAAAATGGTTTAGGTTTACCTCATACCATTTATAAACACAAAAAACTATTTTTGGTAAGCTTTGAATACGCACGGCGCACGTTTGGGCGGACAGCAAGGTGAATTTTCACTTGACCAACGATCCGATTTTCATTTTTACTCCCATATTTACAGAGTAAATGGATTTTGATTTCAGGCGCTCGTATTCCATGCTCCATCATAGTTTCCGTGGCCCAGTGCTCAATTTATCGTCCCATTGTATGGTAATGTACGCCCGTTTTACGCCTACGCCCGTCATCTGCTTCATCAGTGTCCGTTGAAGGAGTCGTAAATTGTAGGAGGTGCTAGCTTTGGAATTTATGGCGAATAAAACGAGATCCGTCCGACTTTTATCGTCGCCTTTCAAAACCCGCTTGTTCTGACGGCACAAAAATCCAATTTTTGACGAATTTACTCGACAAAACTATCCGAATTCCATGAAAAACATCTTATGGTTAGTCAAGCTAGACAACCGGGAAAAAATACTCGAAAAATTCTAATCCATTTTCATAATCCACTTTTTCCGATTTTATAAAAAACACCATTTTGTGAAAAAATAATCTGCCAAATTTTCCAAATTTTCGAGGATAATCTGTTATTGTTAATGTATCGATGAAAACTATATTATTTCTTAATTTTATTTTCTAACTAGCTGTACCCGCCTCGGCGTTGTCTTTGTCAAAAAAACCGTGATTAATTAATTGTCCAATTAGGTAGACTGTCTCTCTCTCCCCCCCCCACACACACAACATTCCCCCGTCGATAAAAAAGTGAACCAATCTGTTAAAAATTAATTTAAATAAAAATTGTGGTCATTTTTTTAAATTGAAAAAAAAATTCGAGTTGATTTTAGTTGATTCGAGTTGAGTTGAGTTGAATTTAGTTGAGTTTGAATTGAGTTGAGTAGAGTTGAGTTGAGCTGAGTGAGTTGAGTTGATTTTAGTAGAGTTGAGTTGAGTCGAGTTGAGCTGAGTTGAGTCAAGTTGATTTGAGTTGAGTTGAGCCGGATGATTTTGAGAGTTGAGTTGAGTTGGATTTGAGCTGAGTTGAGTTGATTTGAGCTGAGTTGGGTTGAGTTGGTTTGAGTTGAGTGCTGTTGATTTCGAGTTAATTTTTGAGTTGATTTTGAGTTGAGTTGGGTTGAGTTGATTTGAGTTGAGTTGAGTCGAGTTGATTTGAGTTGATTTGAGTTGATTTGAGTTGCTTGGGTTGAGTTGATTTGAGTTGATTTGAGTTGAGTTGGTTTGAATTGAGTTAAGTTGATTTGAGTTAAGTTGGAGAGTTGAGATGATTTGAGTTGAGTTGAGTTGATTTGGAGTTGAGTTTGTTGATTTGAGTTGAGTTAATTTGAGTTGAGTTGATTTGAGTTGAGTTGAGTTGAGTTGATTTGAGTTGAGTTGAGCTTGAGCTGTGGAGTTGACGGAGTTGAGCTGATTTTAGTTGAGTTGAGTTGAGCGGAGTTGATCGAGTTGAATGGAGGCTGACGGAGTTGAGTTGAGTTGAGTTGATTTGAGTTGAGCCGATTTGAGTTGAGTTGGGTTGAGTTGAGATTTGAGTTGATTTTAGGAGTTGGCTTGAGCGAGTTAAGCTGATTTGAGTTGAGTTGATTTTGAGTTGAGTTAAGTTGATTTTTGTTGAGTTGAGTTGATTTGAGTTGAGTTGAGTTGAGTCGAGTTTCAAAATTTCGATCTAATTTTAATCTTTCTCATCTGATTTCTCGAATATTTCACAGATCACCGAGGCAAGGGAAGTCGAGCTTTTTACTGGCTTTTTTCACGGCTCTTAAACAACTTTCCAACAATGGCATAGTCCCTCGACGCCAGTCGTTGCTCTCGCCTATCATTTTATTTGTCTTGGAGTGAGAAAGCTCGACAAAAAAAAACACGTCTCCTTGTTCTGGTTATTCGAGTGTTTCTGCTCCTCACTCGACATAGAAGAATTATACATACTTCTCGAAATACACAGATCAACAACAGGACGTCTCGAGACGTGCTCTTATGTTATGGAGGATTGACGAAAATTTCGAAAATTGCACTAGAATCTGAATATGATCCGACAAAAAATCCAAGTAGTAGTACTTATAAGTTTTATTCATTTAGGGTCAATTATTTAACTCATATTCTACAATTGTGTTTACACAAAATTTCTTGTGGGCCTAAGAAAAAATAAATTTTTTTTTCGCTTCGAAAGATTTTCCCCTGTTTTTGACTTTGCCTCAGTAAAACGGCCTTAAGCCTTTCAAATTTTAATTTAATCTGCAAAATAAAAAATACCGTTGGAAAGGCAGTTAAATTTCTCACAATCTTACGGCATTCCGCAGCTTTTTGGATACCGAATTAAAATGAAAAGAAAATTAAGCCGAAGTCGAGGAATGCTCAATTTTTGAAAACTACCTTTTTTTCAACGTTTGTTTAAGGCTAGAAGAAAATGGAAAACTCCCTCGCACAATCCGGGAAAAAATAGCTTAAAATATCAGCTTTCCGACGGTATAATCATTTTTCAATTTATCTCCCTTATTAGAGGAAGTACCGACGGTTGAATGTAGAGAAAACGCCTTTTTTCTCAATGTCCAAACGTCCCTCGGTCGAATTTAGTACCTAATACATGCCGAATGGACAAAATATTCCGATCGAAATTTATAAAATAACAAACAAGCTGAAAGGAAATACTGAATCGAAAGTTAACAGCAACAAATTTCCACGAGCGGAATTCAAAACAGCCGGCAGTCCGCATGCAAAGTTGGACCCCCAGACGAGGGATTACAAACAAACCTAAACAAACTTTGAAAGCCAATAAAATAACCTCTTCGGGACCACTTCCTCGCTCAAATATTTGCTCAAACAGTCTTGGAGACACTTGCATGTTCGGACATGTCCGGAGGAAATCCCAACCGCCGAGGGTGCACAAACTTGTATTCAATTGCCGGCGGGACCGGTTTTGAATAATAATTCGGTTTCTTTCCCTCAGACCTTCCAGACGTTTACAGAAGATAATGTCGACAATAGATAACCGAAAAGTTTTTTTACTTTTAAAAATTATTTCTTTAAATTATCTTTTTTTAAAGAATTATAGCGTTCATATTAAAGGCGAAAGTTGAAAAAATCTAACCTTTTACCAATGAATAATTCATTATAATAATTATTAAAGAATATAATCAATTAATTGTCAAGATAATAATTATTATATAATCCATAATAATAATTATTGATATTTATTGAAAGGCTCAACCCGCAACGCGATGTGGCGGCCGTGGACAGCCCCGTGCATCTGGGTGTAATCAAACGAAATCCCAGAGCCCTTGGAATCCTATACAAAGTGCTTCCCGCCAATTAATCAACCTTTGTTAAAGTGCGTCCCGCCAAATAATGAACAGTCAGTAACTAGTTCATTTTCGGCCGCCATGGGACGCACTTTGCCGAAGGGTTGATTCTTTAAGTGGACGCACTTTGTAGAAGGGCAGTTGATTACTTGGCGCACGGCTTTGTAGAAGGGTTGATTATTTTAGTGGACGCACTTTGTATAAACGGGACGCAGTTTGCCTAATCCGGGCACCTCCGACAATTGAATCCGTCTCGGCCGGGCGGCTTGAGGCCGTCGGAGGGCGTCAGCCGCCGCGGTCGCAGACTTGTGATTTGGTCAGTGCGTTCCCCCTTTTCAATTTTGCGGTCTGACTGCCGATGGTTTGACGGTCACGCGGGTCTCTTCGTTTTTCAACCATCGAACAACCGCTGAACAAGTAAAATGTGAAGAGGCTTAAAATTCTTGATAAATCATTCGAATTCCAGCAATAGTACAAAAACTTGAATCCTTTTTTTTATTTTCAAAAATTAAGTTTTATTCTTTTTTATTTATTAATTATTATGCCTCTATGAGGATGGTTGGGAGGAATC
This sequence comes from Nesidiocoris tenuis, assembly GCA_036186465.1. Classification (NCBI taxonomy): domain Eukaryota; kingdom Metazoa; phylum Arthropoda; class Insecta; order Hemiptera; family Miridae; genus Nesidiocoris; species Nesidiocoris tenuis. The sequence continues at coordinate 8,807,714 of AP028921.1, forward strand.
CTAATTTTTTTTAAATTAAAAAATCAGTTCATTTGAGGCGTAAATCATCATATTTTGGTTGGAATCTTCGAGCGGCTTCAAAGGGTTATCGAAATTTTTTTAAATATTTTTCCTTTACCTATCTCCGTACAAATTTTTTTATTTTTTCCATTGTATCCAACATACTAAGCACAGGTTGCCTCGTGCAAATTTTCGCCCAACACACGCCATACAAGGATATCACCGTGGGCGATTATACGAACTTTTCCTCCCAATTCGCGGACGTATTCAATTGGTAACTCGCTTTCTAAACCTTCGCGAAACCTCGTACAACTCTAATCAAACCGACCTTTGAAAATCCCCGTCCCTCCGCCCTAATTCGATAGAACGAGTTACGGCGGGGAAAATTTCCCGGCTCCGGGAACTTTTTTGATAACTCGGAGATTCCGGTGACCAAAGCGAACAGAAACTCGTACAGTATAAAGACTCGCAATGTTTTCGAACGTCTGGCGGCATCACATCCGCACGTTGATATGGGATCAGGTCTCATTAGCTCCATACAAATTGGTGAAGTTGTTTCCAAAAAGCTTCCTAAAAGACATTTTTATGTGATGAAAGTTTCTCAAAAAAAAAAAAAAAAAAACAGTAAATATATGTGTTATATGTGGTGTAATATATGGCCGGGGTGGCGCCCAGTCATAATGTATGGCGACTCATGCTCTCCCCATTATTTCTTATTTTATAATTCAATTCAATGAGATGAGACCATTGCTTATGCTAAAGTGTATGTTTTGGCAAACAAAAAAAGGCTCTTCTCCTTCTTCTTCTTTCTCGCCGTATTCTTCTCCTCCTCCTCCTCCTCCCCTCATCCTCATCCCCATACTCATCCTCATCCTCATCCCCATCCTCCTCCTCCATCCTCCTCCTCATCCTCCCTCCCTCTCTCCTCTTCCCTCATCCCTCATCCTCATCCTCATCCTCATCCTCCTCCCTCATCGTCATCCTCCACCTCCTCCTCCACATCCTCCTCCTCCTCCTCCTCCTCCTCCACCAACAACACCTCCTCCTCCTCCTCCTCCTCCTCTTTCTCTTTCACCTTCTCCTTATCATTGTCCTCCTCCTCCTCCTCATCATCATCATCATCATCCTTCTCCTTCTCCTTATCCTTATCCTCCTCCTCATCATCATCATCATTATCATCCTCCACCACCACCACCACCTCCCTCCTCCTCCTCCTCCTCCTCCATCACCACCTCCTCCTCCTCCTCCACCTCCACCTCTTTCTCCTCCTCCTCCTCCTCCTCTTTCTCTTTCACCCTCTCCTTACTCATTATCATTCTCCTCCTCCTCATCATCATCATCATCATCCTTCTTCTCCTCCTCATCATCATCATCATCATCATCATCATCCACCACCACCACCACCTCCTCCTCCTCCTCCTCCTCCTCCACCTTCCTCCTCCGCCACCTCCACCTCCTTCTCCTTCTATTTCTCCTTCTTCTTCTTCTATGCTTAAGCAATTTTAATCTGAACCTCTGAACCTATTTTGGACGATCACCTTGATAGTTTTTCCATTGCTCGAAAAATATTATGGCATAAAACATCACAATGGAGACAAAATATAATAAAAAAAATTCAAGTTTACTGATTCTGAGAAACACCAAAAATTATTTTACCACCTCGGATTGTTAAATTGCAGACATACAGGTAGGAAAAAATGTTCGAAAAATCATATAGGATTCAGATTTCCCAAAGCTTCTCGCTGGTCTATGCTGTGGACCCATACCCCTTTAATAGCTCTAGTTTATTCAAGATTCCCCGGGGTGTTTTTTCTTCGATCCCACAGCCCTTGTGCCTAGTTCACGTTCGGCAAGCCTTGCCAAAGAATTACCTTCATCCCTTCATGGAAATATTACTGGCCCTTGACGCGTAATCATAACTCGTATCGGCCCCTTGTGTTATTGACTGCAGGATTTTATCGCTCTACCGGAGGAGTAAAAATCATAAAAGAGGTTTCCTCTCCATCGGAAATACATTATTGATCTTTCCGTCGAAACATCGTGTTTTTAGTTTTAGGTCCGTACCGATTTCTTCCTTCGATGTAATCACGCTGACAGTGTTTCTGACACTTGAACGGTATTATTATTTACGGGAGGGCAAGAAACATCCTGTACCGTGCTCTTGCAACAATAAAAAAATGAAATACTTTTTTATGTATTTGTGTATACAGGGGTGTCACAATTTTTACGATCGAAAATGAAGTGGAGTATACTACAAGTCATTTCCAACAAATCTCCCTCTCTGACATTTTTTCGAAGTCTGCCAAAAAACTCTGTTATTGGAATTTTTGTTTTCTCGGCCATGATTCACTAAAATGGCTGTATCTCCATCAATTTTTGAGCAACTTCAACCTGAGGACACCGTTGGAAAGTTTGTAAATTTTCCTATAAGTAAAAATCCATACCCAATTTATGCCTTTAGAGCCATACAGAATAAATGAGGTTAAAAGAGGTGAAAAAGTCGATTTTTAGAAGAGAAAACTTTTTTTGCCATTCAATCGCGACTTTCAAACTTCTGGGAGTGGAGTTAACACGAAAAATATCATACCGTTGGAAAAACCAAGCGGGCATGTTTTTTCAAAAAATATTAAGCCCTTATTCGTCAACGCAAAATTTTGGTGAAAATCCGATTTAAAAAAAAAGTGACGTTTTGTCTTTTTTCTCTTTAACCTCCTCATTTTTCAGTATTGATCTGAAGGAAAAAGCTCGGATATGGGACTTTTCTTATGGGAAAATTTTTTATGTTTTCCAACGGTATCCTCCGGATTTGAGATTACTCAAAAATTGAAGGACCTACAGTCATTTGGAGTGAAAAAAGGCTCGAAAACACTGGAGCGTTAATAACAGGGATTTTTAGCGGACTACCAAAAAATGTCATAGAGTGAAATTTGTTGGAAATAACTTGTAAAAACATTTACCCTCATTCATTTGTAACCCATTTTTTGCCCTGCATTTTAGGCTCGGCTTATCGACAAAATTTATCCATCCGACATCCAAGGAAGCTTCATATACCCATTACCATTGTGATTTTTACATTAAAAATTGATACAAATACTACAGTAGTGAAGTTTATCTTGGATGTCAGAAAGATAAATTTCGTCAATAAAATCGGCCCTTATTGGTGGTGGATTGAGTCTACGGCTAAAAACACCAAGTGGCGAGAAAAACAATCAATAAAAACCAAATTAGGGTTCGATAAAAAGAAAAAATTGAAAACAAATTATACCATGGGAAAATTGAAAATTCTCTCCTCGTCAGCCAAGGCAGTTATAGACTCCGGACCGCAAGTTATAGAACATCCACGGGAGCCAACTCGTTGATTCCCCTCCACTTCTCTAAAACGCCATTCATCAGACCCACAATCGGGAAGCTTGATTAAGCGACGGTGGCCCAACCCCGATAGCACCCAGTGACTCCCATGCGCAGTACAACAGTTCACCGAGGAGGACTCAATTGTACGTAACGGCTCCACCGAACGCGTCGGCAGTACGCGTAAAGGATAAAGAAAGTATAATAATAGTAATAACAAATTCGTTCGAGGCTTAAGAAAGGAAAAAAATCAAAGGAAAGGATTTTTTTTCTTGTCTTAAATCGAAGAGATTGCGTATGATTTTGGCTTATTACTCAATAGTAAACCATTGTGAACGCCAAAGAAAAAATTTGCTAACCTACCCCGAAAATTGCATAGATTCAAAGGGAGCGGAAACCGAATCTGCAATAAAAAAATCCGTCCGACCGCCGTCCACCCACCGCCATTCGCCGTCCACCCACACGCTGTCCGCTGCCCTCTGCCGTCCGCCGTCCACCCTCCGCCGTCCACCCTCTGCAGTCCGCCGTCCACCGTCCATCCTCTTCGCCCCGTCCGCCGTAGCCACCCTCCACCGTCCACCCACCGCCGTCCACACGTCTGCCATACGCCGTCCACCCTCTACCGTCCACCGTCTACCATCTGCTGTCCGCCGTCCACCCTCCGGCTGTCCGCCGTACCCTCTGCCATCCACCATCCACCCATCACGCCGTCCGCCGTGAACACTTATTTTCCCGAACGGCTGGAGATTTTTTTAATTTTCAGGAAAAATCAACCTTGTTTTTGGACAGCCCCAATTTATCCAAGCCAATCGGTCAGTTTTAAGCACTCTGAAAAAATTGTTGAAATCTCCAAAAAATTCTGTTTTTCGAAAATCGTTTTTGATTTGTAAGCAAAACTTTTTTTACTGTTTAACTATTTTTCCCAGAACTTATGACATTGGATTGGGCTCCTATAATATCCAATGTCATGTACTGAGTTACCTATTGAATAATATCGTAATAAACCCCTGCGTAAGAATTTGCAGCGTTTTTCATCAGATTTGGCCATTATAGAAAGAATATTTTTTTATACCGACACGTCCATTTTTGGTCGGAAATTCGTCCATTGGCTCGAAACCAGACAATTTTTTGGCAACGATTTCGCTGATGAAGAACAAAAAAATTCAGAAATCCACTTTCCGCTCAAGGACGGCACTAAAGCCGTATACGGTGGAGGTAATTGTGTTATCACGTCCCCCAAATTAATTACTCACCCCCCTGTCAGGCTCTCCAGCTTCCAGCCCCAAGGATATCCTTCCACTTCCAGGACTAAAAGCCCGCGAAGAAGATGAAGGGCGGATTTTTCCGGCAATAACTTGACAAAATGGAGCGGGCACGATACCTTGGCAACGGCCGTGGCGGCAATTAATCATCGCCAAGGTGAAATTAATCAGGGGAGAAGTACTTGCAAAATCCGCCCCCCGCCCCGGATTTCGCCCAGGTATGACTTTCCGGGGTGGGAAATTTCCAACGTTCTAGGCCTCGAGATAAGAAAGTGTCGACTTTCCTGACGACTTTTGGCTCGGAAAGTCTTCCGCTTAATCAATTACACTTATTGCCAGACAAGGATCCGCCGTTTCCAAAAGTCAGAACCGCTTCGCCGCATCCCCGCTTTCGAAAATGATTTATTACCGTCGTCAGCCATTCCATGAGAGATCTCCTATTGGGGAAAGGATAATAGACACCGAAATTGCGGGCGGGTTCGGTTCGATATTTGGGATAGATGTCCAAAAGTATGATGTAAACTGATTTAACCCGCATAATGAAAAATGAAAATCCTTGGAAAATGGAAAATTTGATTGCAGGTAGGAGAAGATGATGATTAGTTTTATACGTTTTTCCTTAGAGCCAATTTTCAAACTTCAGAAAAATTTGGATTACCCTTTACAATCCTCACAGTTTTATCAAAAAAGCTTGTAAAACTTTTGACTCGATAGCGCCGCTCTCTCATTTCTGAAAAACCCCTATCCCCCTTTAAAAAGTCACCCATCCCATTTAGAATGTTGATTTTATCCTATCCTGATTTGTAAATTGCAACTGGCCAATTTTTTCCTATTCTTCCAATATCTAAAAAAAATTTACAATAATATGATACTTATTTTATGATTTTTTAGCTTCCATATTTACAGAGTAAATGGAAGTATTTGTGATCGTCCTAAAATCGAGGATCGGAACGGAGCTTCCAGAAAAAACTTTTTCTTATACACATTTTACTCAGAATCACTTCCTGAACAAGTGTCTGTGTGTGTCCGTTACGTCCGTTACGTCCGTTACGTCCGTCTGTCCGTCTGTCCGTCTGTCCGTTCTGAAATGGTCATTTACAGAAATGGCCATAACTCTCTCATTTCTCCAACCTTTTTTCAAATTTCTTGAACTGGAAAATGTTTGTCTCGGCAAGACCTAACACCCTGTTTTAATCGGAATTTGGATAACGCACAGTACTTCCGATATATTTGCATTTTTTAGTGTTTTCATTTTTATTTTTTTCCGGCCGCAAAAATGAACCGATTTGAGCTGTTCTTGGTCTTCAAAAAAAATCTTTGTTTTACCTTGCAGAATATGTGGATATTTTTTACATTCCGAAAATGTGGCGTTTTTTCATTTTTTGGGCGAATTTTAAAATTTTAATAAGTGAATTTTTCGATATTTTTGGCCTAAACACCCTTAAAAGCAGTCAAAATATGATCAAATTGTGTCACGAATTTACGTTCAAAATATGGAAGTATTGTGTAAGTTATCTACGCACCACTGGTTTAAAAATGCGTCATCATTCTCTATAACTCGCCCTATCAAATTTTTATCACTGTCGTGAATTCCGTAATTTTGAAAAACCAGACAATGTTTAATTGGAAAAAACAGCAGCATGAGGACCTCTTCTCTGCCGGAATCGGTGAAACGATTAATGAAATTATTTTTCTTCACCCGCATGTTTCGAACCATGTGTGCCGTCGGAGCACTTCCCTACCATCGGCGTTTTCACTTAACACGAGAAACAGTTCCATGTTTTAGTTGCTGATGGGAGCTTGATGGATCAGATGTGGCCTGAAAGTGACACAACAAAAACAACTCCTGCCGCGCTGTCGTGGGTAATTACTCAGCCGCGCCCTTGTTCGCTTGAACGCTGCCTCCAAATCGCCGGAAAAGCTACTGGAAATCCTCCGAAAGTCGAGAGTAAAGTTTTACAGAGGAAACCTCTCCATTTAATTTCTTACCTACTGAAAAAACTTATTTTGGAAATTTTCTTTCAAGCATCATTCTCCCACGTATCATTAGTCAGAAATGGACGACTTTCGATTCCATAAATCCCGTTTCCACTTCCTTGGGAAACGAGCCATTGTGATTTTCGGGCATTTTCTCGCTTCCCACGTTTTATCTTCCGAGAGAGATAAACTTGGAAGGCGGACAATGTCTTGAGCTGCGGACTTCCCTCGTTATCAGATTCGAATGACGGGTCCGGGTTTTAGGGCAAAAAAAACCGAAATCAATCCGAGATAAGATTGTGGGGTCATTTCTACGTCAGGATTATTTCTAGAACACGATAGAGCACGAGTCGAGATTTCCTTTCAGAGCTGCATTTTGTGTGACGGGGCAGCTAACTGATAAGCTCATGAATAATTGAGAGATTGTCTTTTCAGCGTTCTAACAGAAAGTTTTAAAAAAATGGGTAAGAACAAAAAAAATTAAATATTGCTACAGTTTTTTCAAAGCTATAATGTTTTTTAGACCGGCATGTATACGAAATATGGTAAGTGCAAAGCTAACCTAAGCTACAAAATCTAATCCTAAAAAAATTAGCTTCAACACTGTAGCCTAGTGAAAATAGTAGCCTTAATGTCGTCGTTAGCGGCGAACGGCATTCAAATCTAGAACTGTGTACGGAGTCGAGGAGTAAATAGTCCACTTAAACGAAAAAAGAAAGCGAAAAGGAAGAGTCGCTATCAAGGGTCCGGATTCAGGTAGTCGAGGAAGTTGTTGTGGGACAGCCAGCGAAATCCGTCCCGTCCTTCCAGCCAAGCGTGGAAGCCGATCGCAGGAAATGTAGATTCTGATAATAGTTTCAACCGACGATCTATCGAAAAATAGGTTTTTCGGTATGTTGATGACTTTTTAAATTTTTTTTAAATTGTTTATTGAAGAGGTTTTGGCTTCTCAAGACTTTTTATCTTTTAATCAATTCAATTTTGGGCTTGAAGTGGCGTTAAAGGCGTTCAAAATTTGAATTGAATGGGTCAGGGAGGCAAGCTGCGGACGACCGAGATGAGGTAGGCGGTGAGCGGCCGAGTCAGTTTTTCCACACGACCGCAACCTATTTCCCTCAAGTTCGAGCGAAATTCCCTTTTTTCCCCTCCAAACTTCTCTCGTTTCCCACAACGATTCCCCTCGAGAAACGAATTTTATATTCATTTTATCGGACATTTTTATGATCATGTTAGTGAATTCACGTCATGCAAATAAAACGGCTACGTCCAAAAACTAATTGGAATGCAAACGATGTCCCTGCAGAGACATTCAAACACATTGCCATCCTGAGGCATCGCAAAATTGTGTCTACGGCCTATGTCAAAAAAAACGTCAACCCATGCGAAAAATCTGGCTCGCTGTACCCATTGCTATGCCTTTTCATTGATAGCCATCAATCGTAGTAGGGCGCCTGCAAAAGAAATCCTGATGAGCTCACAATCGTTTCGGAACTCGAAAAAAAAATGGTTCAGCTCAATGGAAAAGCTTCAAAATCCAAAAATGAATTTCGAAAAAATTGCGTTTGATGAATCGCTTCGGAATTTGGAGTTGAAAATTGACGCTGGAATTGAAATTTATTCCTCGAATAAATTCTCGCTTGGTATTTTCTGAGTGAATTCGGGCGTAAAAACGCCGAATATTTCCAAATCAAACAAACCCATGTCTAAACGGGCGAAAAATTTCGATATTGGACAGCTTGTGCCGAGCGTATTTCACGCTATTCGTTCTGCTTTACGAAGAAAAGACTTCTATCCTATCGAAGGTGTTGATCTGCGAGCGATTTATACGAAAACGACGGGGAAAGCTGTTTCCTGGCTTCAGGGAGATCCATCGAGTTGTCTGTAAGGGACCGATTAGTTCGGGCCTGCGGTCTCTTCCTTCCGCTGTCGTTAATGCCGTCGATCCTCAAAACGCCTAAGCTGAAGGTAACGTAGAAATCCGTCGATTCGCAGGTCTTTTGGCAGAAGATCGGTAATAACAGCAGCAACGCGGCGTCGGCATAATAAGCGTCAGAATAAGTAAGCAATTTTATACTCGTATTGTCGGTTATCTAATAACTAATAGCTAATCACCAGGCCACTAATTTCAGGGTGATTTTTGGCTGGATGCGCATAGGCTGTGTCTCCGAGAAATTTGTAGCCAAGAGATTAGCTATTAGTCATTGGATAACCAACAATTGATAAAGCGGCCCTAAATGGTCTAATTTAATGGTTAAAAAAACCATTTTCCATATTTTGAAACGTAAAAGTGTGACAAAATTTGATCATATTTTGACTGCTTGTAAGGTGCTTAGGTCGAAAATATCAAAAAACTCACTAAGTAAATGTTAAAATTCGCTTAAAATGAAAATACGCCAAATTATCGGAGTATAAAAATAAATCCACGTATTCTGCAAGGTAAAACGAAGATTTTAAGACCAAGAACGCTCAAATCGGTTTATTTTTGTGGCCGGAACAAAATAAAATGTGGGAGACTGTTAGATTGTAGCATCACTGCATTGGCAAGACTGTTTTAGGCCTCAACTCAAGTAAACAAAGTTGTGGCGTCGTTCGTTGTCATGTTCTATTCGCAATGTAAAGTGTCGTCTCGTGTTACGTTCAATTGTGTACCTTGATATAAACTATTATTCAAATCATGTGATTATTTTCCCGGATATCACACTAATCACCAGGCCACTAATTTCAGGGTGATTTTTGGGGGGATGCGCATAGGCTGTGTCTCCGAGAAATTTGTAGCCAAGAGATTAGCTATGATTTTTTGGATAATCGACTATTGATAAAGCGGCCCTAAATGGTCTAATTTAATGGTTTAAAAACCAGTGGTGCGTACAATGTTTCCATATTTTGAAACGTAAAAGTGTGACAAAATTTGATCATATTTTGACTGCTTTTAAGGGTGTTTTGGTCAAAAATATCAAAAAACTCACTATGTAAATGTCAAAATTTGCCCAAAATGAAAATACGCCAAATTATCGGATTATAAAAGAAATCCACGTATTCTGCAAGGTAAAACGAAGATTTTAAGACCAAGAACGCTCAAAACGTAAACCATAAGAATTTCAGGATAGGTTAGAAAAAAAAAATTCTCAGGCTTTTCATTATTGGTTAATTGACCAAAAATTGACGGCGATCGAAATAAACAGACGTCCGTCTACATAGGGCCCACATGATTTTAAATTTTCTATAAGTAGCGGGTACCGTTCAAATAATCGATTACTTCAGCGGCCGATTTGAAGACCAAACTGCGGTTAGCCTGCACTTAAGGTCGAAGGAAAATACTGCGCAATGAACTTGACTTCAATCTCTGGTAGGTCAGCGACTCTTGTCCGCTGACCGGTAAATGCGAGAGTCGAATCGAGATTGGAAAACCGCAAGGTCGGTAACCAATAACGAATCAGAACGAGCAGAATGAGTTTCGTGATCGAACGAGGAATTTCGGCCGTTGGAACGTTTTAGACCTACAAATGAACCCGCCGTATGATTTGCTTTGTTGGAAAACCGGCGGCCGTTTGATTGCATATGGCACTTTCTTATTCCGAAGAGAGAAACCGAGTGAAAGGCCTATTATTCACATCCCCCAATTTTCAAAACAGTTTTCCTAAGTTCAAACGACATACAACTTTCACGTCTCATTATTATAAAATGAACGCCAAAAAACGTTCACGAGTGATAACAGAAGAATTTTGAGATGATTACCATCTATCAATTTTCAGAAACCCTATTTTGTAAAAGTTGAAATTGAAGTACCTAAGTATTGACTTGATGATGAATGATCGACCCGTATCAGTATCTTGCAGTCACACGATCAGGGCTAGGGTCATACAGAAAAACGTCGTCTCCTTCGCCGAGCTTTCGGCAAATTTATTGCCTTCTTCAGGGCTTGGAGACGAGGTTAAGCGGTCATATGACGGGTCTTGGACGGGAGTGGTCATATGACCGCTTAACCTCGTCTCCAAGCCCTGAAGAAGGCAATAAATTTGCCCAAAGCTCGGCGAAGGAGACGACGTTTTCTGTATGACCCTAGCCTGATCGTGTGACTGCAAGCTAAGTATTGACGGTTGTATTTCCGAGTCGTGGAGCGATATTTAGCTTTTACCTTCAGTAAAAGTCCTTCCTTAAAAGTAGAGGCCGGGTTCCCGGATTGCTATTTTCTCCTCCAAAGTAAACTTGGAAAAATTCAATTGAACTACCTTCACGTCATTCATTTCTATGATGCCACAGAAGAAAAACAAACAATGTTCTGATACCTTCCTTTATTTTTACTAAGTCATATCAGTTTTCGAACTGATAAGATAAGATTACCTCGATTAGACCGCAGATTGATCGCATTAGATCGCATTCGACGGTGGTGCATTGAGATACTCCGCGCCTGGACCGTACGGTGAGGCATTGGCTGGCTCACCAACACTTCAAAAAACACACTACCACTAAGACCGTAGTCTACCGTAAGCGCCAGGCTATCTCGTGCATTACTAGTTCGCGCACGAGCCGCCGTACAGTTTAGCGCTAGTGTAGCGATGCTCCTCCTATCCGTCGGTGATCCTGAGGCTTTGCCAATGACGTTGTTGTTGTTTTTCAGAGAGGATTAATAGTGAAGAGTTGTGTGGCAGTATGTTATGTGAGTTGAGAGTAGTGTGGCAGTAATAATGTTATTATTAAGGTAGGTCACTGTTTTTGTCTTTCTCATTTTGGCCAGGGTGCACGTGCTCCTTTGCTCCTGCCAGTAGCCGCCCCTGCGCCATAATATTCCTGAGGTCGCAGGCTGATCAGGCATTGTGTTTCAATACGATCTCAAGAGACATGAACCGCTGTCGAATAGATTCAATCGTGAAACGAAAGATATAAGCGGAGACAGCTGTAACATGGCGCAAACTTGCGTTAATGGACAGAGTTGACGCCAGGGCTAGGGATGAACTCGATATCTTCATACATATTCGCCAAGGGTATGGGGATTGCTTGAGTGAACGTCGTTCTCGGCTCGAGCGAAGGGATAATGTTCATTTTAGCAGCCGATCCTTTCCAAGCCGTCATTAACCCCGACGCCTACGGGAAAATCACTGCCGGATGATACGCTTTCATTACGTCCATGACAGCCGCATTGACCGTGAAAGAATGACATGAATTCATCGCCGGTTGTTTTGCTGATGGAAGGACGATAATACAATTATTCCATGGTCTCGTATGCCGATAAACTCATGCTGTCAATAAATTGAACGATGAGTATTGAAATTGAAACATGTGAATGGCGACAAGGTGACCCCTTTAGGGTGATTATTAGGGATCGGATCCGTATGTGTTCACATATTTTTTTCTAGGCAACGTACTGATGTTTTTCAAGTAGGCGTGTTCATATTGACATTTTCTGAACCGTTTAAGCCCAATTTCATTTCACATATTTTGACATATTCCACTATAAATCCATATTTTTCAAATATTTGGTCCACAAAAACACATATTTGCTAATTTTGGGTAGTTTTCCCGAGGTCCACAACTAGAATTAATTAAATTAAAAAAAAATTAGCAAATTTTGCTAATTTTTTTTTTTTTTAAATTGGACAACTCTTTTCATGCGTTTTGCTTCAGACGGCCTACGGCGTACGGGAAAAAATTATTGCAGATTTTTATCTAGACCCTCTGAAACGTAAAGGAAAAATTTTCAGGGGGCGATGAAAAAAAAAACCCGACCGAATACATAGGTACGTTATTTCTGGAAATAATTTAACAAAATCTTGTTTTTTATTTGGGCTTGAACATTTTTTTGAAAATATTTAAACCTTTTTACATATTTTCCACATATTTTTTGAAAATATTTAAACCTTTTTACATATTTTTTGCAAATATTTAAACCTTTTTACATATTTTTTGCAAATATTTCAACCTTTTTACATATTTTTCACATATTTTATGAAAATTAATACATATATATGTCACATATTTGGCATTTTTAAATACATAAAAATCCGATCCCTAGTGATTATGGACGATCGTGATACATTTTCACTTTATTTTATTGGTTTTCATTTTTTGCCAGAATATTTCATTCATATTTACAGACGGATGGACTTACAGTCGAAGTTGAGCTTGAACTCGAAGTTGACTTTGATCTCGAAGTTGACTTTGATCTCGAATTTGAGTTTCAACCCGAAGTTGACTTTGATCTCGAAGTTGACTTTGATCTCAAAGTTGACTTTGATCTCAAAGTTGACTTTGATCTCAAAGTTGATTTTGATCTCAAAGTTGAGTTTCAACTCGAAGTTGACTTTGAACTCGAAAATGACTTTGATCTCAATGTTGACTTTGATCTCAAAGTTGACATTGATCTCAAAGTTGACTTTGATCTCAAAGTTGACTTTGATCTCAAAGTTGAGTTTCAACTCGAAGTTGACTTTGAACTCGAAAATGACTTTGATCTCGAAGTTGAATTTGAACTCGAAGTTGAGTTTCAACTCGAAGTCGACTTTGATCTCGAAGTTGACTTTGATCTCGAAGTTGACATTGATCTCGAAGTTGAGTTTGATCTCGAAGTTGACTTTGATCTCGAAGTTGAGTTTGATCTCAAAGTTGACTTTGATCTCAAAGTTGACTTTGATCTCAAAGTTGAGTTTCAACTCGAAGTTGACTTAGATCTCGAAGTTGACTTTGATCTCGATTTTGAGTTTCAACCCGAAGTTGACTTTGATCTCGAAGTTGACTTTGATCTCGAAGTAGAGTTCGATCTCGAAGTTGACTTTGAACTCGAAAATGACTTTGATCTCGAAGTTGAGTTTGATCTCGAAGTTGAGTTTGAACTCGAAGTTTACTTTGATCTCGAAGTTGACATTGATCTCGAAGTTGATTTCTTTCTGATAAAGGAGATTTCTTCGGGTGATTCATTGACCTTTTTCGATACCGTTTCGATACCTTATAATATTTACTGATATTAGTAAAATATCGATCCCACGGTATTCGATACGTATATCGGAAGTATCAAAAGCTAAGTATCGATATCAGTAAATATCGGAAGTATCGAAACGTCACTGGGTACTATCCGAAAATTGGCCAAACCATCGTTCGAAACGCAGCATAACTATGAATTCTTCATAAACCGTTACACACAGTATGAATCGGTTCCTACCTTACCTAAGGGGCATTCATGGACTCAATAGAGTCCGGTAGCGGGTTCTCGGACTATGCGAGCAACTCGAATGAGTGAAAATAGTGGGAGGACCTGAATGTACTAGCAGGAACCTATAAAGGCGACCGGCTGTTTCAACGGTCCAACGGTCACAGGACCGGCATCGATTTTTCTCGCCTGGAAGAGAGTGAACAGAACCTCTTAGCAGGTCACGGACGCGGCTGTGGGAAATCGGCGAAAGAAGGAAGTGGCCGCCAGGACTCGGATCGGCGATAACGATTTATTGTTAACATACAATATAATAATCAGGGACGGCTACTGGCAGGAGCATCTGCACCCAAAATGTGAAAGCCAAGATGTGTGGCCAAAATGAGAGAGAAAAAAAACAGCGACCTACCCACGTAATAATGAACGACATACATTGTATTACTGCCACACTATTCTCAACTCTTTTTCTTTAATTGTCTCTGAAAAACAACAACTAAATCCTCTGGCAAAGCCTTGGGATGTCAAGAGAATATCGATATATCAAAATATCGATATTTTTCCGTCGATATATCGATATTATCGAGCGATATTTTTTATTCCGATATATCGATTTACCTATCGACACAAAATTTACACTATCGGATCCGACATTTTTCTGCCGTTAATCATCATATCAGTCATAACTCATTCATCAGTTGTTATTATCTATTATTTCCATTGAAGAATAGGGGAATAAGCTGAGGCGGAGAAATCGTAGGATGTAAAGGTAGGGACCCAGTAGAGGGTTCCAATTTACTTCCCTACAGGATCCTTCACTCATCTTGATAAAAGTTTCATTGAATTTTTGAGTGGTCTAATTTCTATGTACACCTAGACCTGTTGTAGCTAATGAAATTCAATGAATGTATTATTATTATAACTGAAATAGCAGGTAATTCGGATAAAGGAGGGGAAAAAATATCGATGACCGATATATCGAAATATCGATATTTTCCTTCAATATATCGAATTACTGAAAAGATACTTTTAAAAAATATCGATATTCGATACATCGATATTTTTTGCCGATATTGACATCCCTACCTTGGGACTAGCAATTTTAATAGGGAGGTAGGAGAAAGAAGAGAGAGTAGCGAGGGTGAAGAAGTGCATTTTCGTTGTATGCACAAGAATGGTTGGAGCTTACGATAGACTGCGGTGTTAGTGGTAGTGTGTTTTTTGAGGTATTAGCGAGCCAGTCAGAATGGTCGACCTTACGGTCCAGGAGTAAACAGCTTCGAGCACTGCCGGTAGAATGTTGTTGTTTTCTGTTTTTGTTTTTGTCTAGTACTTACCTACCGCAGCCAACACACGACAGTTTCTAATCAAATTTTGAACACCGCCTGCAAGAATTACCTACCTACAACTCGTCGAAATAATAACAACCCCAATGCCTAACATGGGATATTCCCAACGGCATCGCACCAAGAAAAAGAAGAAGAAGAAGAACATACGACAGTTGATATTCCCGGTAGAATGCGGTAGGATTATCTTATCTTATCAGTTCATAATTCAAATAGGCACTGATTTGCTTTGGGTTTGGTTGCATCATGCATTTACTCTTCTATTCATTCGTATTTAGTGGAAATTGATGTTCGGCTGAGAAAAGCACAGTGTTTTTAATAAATTGTCCTATATTCTCTTTGCGATTGTTCCATAATATTAAGGTCTCTGTGGATAATAATGTATATACCGATAAAAGCCAAACTGCCGAATGATTTCAATCGTTAAGCGCAGGTTGGAGCCACAAACTTGGAGCTCAAATATCGAGGCTTTTGACCTGGAGGATTTGGAATTTAGTATCAAGAATTTTCCTATTTATTATTGTGGAATAAATTCCGTCCCACATGCCTGCCTGCCCATTGTTTCTCATCTTTGAGCCACTTATGGGCAGGCAACACGCAGTACTTCCCTATATCACAAGTACAGCGTGCACCACAATTCACAATGCCGTAGTCGTCTTGGTGCATTCCTGAATCAGCATTATTCCTTGGCTACAAGGACAGAATAGCAATGAGATTGATAGTCTCTCCACGTTATGGTCTCCTTAATGTGTTCGCCTCTCTACAATGTCTGATGTGACAATCTCCATTCATGACGAGCATGAGACTTTCAGAGTGGGGCATGGCGTTTCGAATCGAAAGGAAGTGGGCCGGACATAGAAATCAAGATGTGCATACCGAATTTGTGTTATGCGAGGAGACAGTTGCTCCTTTGTATTTGATTAACTGCCAATTCAGAATTTTCGGGTTATCGACTTCAAAAAGTGGTTCATCCTTTATTTATTATTGAATTTTTATAACAAAAAGTTATATTTAAAAGCCTGAAAAACATTTTTACGAACATACGATCCGATTTTGTTCTTTCGGACGATTGCAATTCCAAATATAAATACGGAAGGTCGAATACATGGCAGCCCCGGACCTCATCACGTCATCTGCATGGTCGGATGACTGACCTACCGACCATGTAATCGCGAGAATGATCTGGAATTGTTTTAACATTGTTATTCAGCGTGAAACCAGTTTGTACACGACGTGCATGAGCACGGTCACGGTTCCGAAAACAGATAACAAGAGACGAACGTCCGTCGTCGCCCGGGCTAATAATTGCACGTTCATTCATGTCGAGCAATGGTTAAATAGTTCGGTTCACACATGTGCGGAAAATTGGTTTGAGCGTACGATGCTGTGTACAATGATTATAATGAGGTGTGCGTAATTTATTTGAAGAGAAAATGTAACAAACGTGGAATTGTACATTTTAGTAGCCTAACATTCACTTTTTTGTTCCCTAATCGTTCATTCTGAATTTGTTTGTTTGATGAAGAGGCACGATCGCTCGAAGACGATAATATGATACTATCATGAATTTTTTAATTTTGTACAATTTTAGAAAATTAATTTTTTTCATATCGCTTTCAATTCTCACCAACTCTAATTCTTATCAATTCTAGGCCAAAATGGGGGCCAAGCATCGTAGGACCAAAATCGGTCCAGCCTTTGCTGAGATATTGCTGGAATAAACTCCGCTCATTTTGAGTCGCCTGATTTCACGCGTCATGAATTGGTAGTTAGATGAAATTGATGGATAGAGATCGATTGAGATAGATGCGCCGAATTATATTTTTACACATGCCGAGAAAATTCGAAATTATTTAAGCTTATCAAAATTGAGGTGGATTGAACGTGCGAAATCATTTTGACAAAAATATCCTTCACAGACTGCCTATCATTTTATATACCTACTTATTTACCTATCATTATTAGATATGAATATTTAGCAAAATTAATTTTAAAAAATCATAAAATTCATATTATTTGATTACCATATTTTTCGATTTCAAACATTAATTATTATTTTCATATTATATTTCATATTATTGTTATCTATTATTAAATTTTCATTATTACTAGATATGATTTTATATAATTATTATTAGTAGTATAATAAATGTATGTTATACATATTTTCATATTATTTGATATAGGTACCTATTCGAATAATATGTATATTATTTGATATAATTTGTATATTATTTGATTATCATATTTTTCGATTTTCAATCATTAATTATTATTTTCATATTATTATTATTTAATTTTCATTATTACTTGATATGATTTTAAATGATAATATATAATAATTATTATTATCATTACATACGTATTATCATATTATTTCATATTATAGGTATACGTATTTTCATATTATTTCATATTATTATTATTTTCATATTATTATTAGGTACCTATTCCAAAAATGCGGAAATTTTCCCGACGTCCGTCTCATGTGATTTGGTACCACAAGTCGGTCGGAAGGCCTTTGTATATAAGAAAGTTCACCATTGTGTGAAATTGGGAGTGTGATTTCACGCGTCGAGACATGCTACCTATCGGGACGCTAACTCGGTCATATTTCCAGCGGATTGTCATTAGGTTGCTTAATTTTTGAAAAAGGGGTTTTTCTAACGTGAGTATCAATTATTTTATGTGCCAACCACAAATCAGCGCATTGCCGCTCTGGGCTCATTTTCAGAGAATTGAATGAATTTCTCCAGCCTAATAACAAAGGATATAACAAATAGGATATTAATTATTTCTATGTAAACATTGATATTGAACATTAATAATGTCGATGTAAACATGTGTTATGTCGATATTAATTATGCCGATGTAAACACGTAAACAGTGAAACTGAGCATTAATTGTAAACATGAATGAGGCCTGTAAAAGAACGTTCCGAGAAATGACATCAGCCTGAACCGACGGTTATGTCAGTGAACATGTTGAAGGGATCCTTTATAAATAGGAACGGAGATAATTATACCCGAGGGTCTGGTTACAAAGGGACATCGCTCTCAGGCTTGAACTGCAATATTAAGCTGGCGACATGACAGCCTTGTACAAAATATTACCCAACTATACACTTAATATGGGTATAATAATAGAAAATAGAAAAAAAAAACGGTCATTTCGCCCCACCCGATTGAGAAATATTTTCAATTTCATCGACCAGAGTCAGGGGAATAAACAATTTCGACGCCATGGTTCGGTTTGTGTCAACGTACGACATTACCATCAAGATCAACGAAAAACTAGGTTTTAGCGTCATTTAAAAATCTATGTACCTTTTTTAAAGACATTTTTGGCAATATTTTTTTAAATACATTTTTGGGCAATATTTATTTTTTAAATACATTTTTGGGCAATATTTATTTTTTCTTAGACATTTTAGGGCAATATTTATTTTTTAAATACATTTTCGGGCAATATTTTTTTAAGACATTTTTGGGCAATATTTATTTTTTAAATACATTTTTGGGCAATATTTATTTTTTGAAGACATTTTAGGGCAATATTTATATTTTAAAGACATTTTCGGGCCATATTTTTTTTAAATACATTTTCGGGCAATATTTTTTTAAAGACATTTTTAGGGCAATATTTATCTTTTAAAGACATTTTCGGGCCATATTTTTTTTAAAGACATTTTTGGCAATATTTACTTTTTGAAGAAATGTTTGGGCAATATTTATTTTTTAAATACATTTTTGGGCAATATTTATTTCTTAAAAATATTTTAGGGCAATATTTATTTTTTAAAGACATTTTTGGGCAATATTTTTTTTAAATACATTTTCGGGCAATATTTTTTTGAAGACATTTTTGGGCAATATTTATTTTTTAAATACATTTTTGGGCAATATTTATTTTTTGAAGACATTTTTGGGCAATATTGAGTAAATTTTACTCGTATTTCGCCTGGGTTCCTTCCAGTTAAATTATTAGGGTTTCTCCGAAAATAAACTCCCAAAAAATTGACACGAGGTCCCCAATGATTAAGACAAAAGATTTACCAGACCTTCGATTTTCGTTTCCTGGTCGAAACGTTCAAACGTATTCAAGCCCCCTAAAATACTCGAAGTTTTAAAAAATTGTTGTAGAGCACCAAAACAGGGATTCGGCTGGTTTTAACATGGTTTTCCAGTTCCGATCCTTGGATCATGCGTATTAGAACTCAGGAAGCAGAAAAAACGCATTTCCGAAAATTAAGGAGTTGGCCGGTTTTGCAACTGCACGACACAATTCAACAGTTTAGATGCTACGATTTTGTTTACTAATGAAAAAATATTACGAAAAAAGTGTTCATTTCACTCAAAAACTGCGTATTTGCCGGATCAACAGCGAAGTAGGAAGGCGAAGTGAAATCCGCGAACGGTGCCGATGAATCGGAACTAAACACACAACAAAGACAGCCGGTGACGGTAATAACGAGAGGTCGGCCGACCGTGAACGGTTCCCGACGGTTGATGTCGAGCTCTGAATACGTCGGCCCATCCACCTGCTCCAAGTCTCGGGAGAAAACCGCAAGTTAGGCGAATGACAGCCGCAAAACTGACGCCACAATGAAACCGACGACACATAAGCGACATAATTGAACTGTCGAGTCGAAATTGGCTGCGAATTTCCAAAGACTCTATTTCCCTTGTGCGGTTTTGCGAGGATAATTCCCTTCGAAAAGCTGAACCGCCGAAGAAGGCCGGTTTGCAGTAATATAATATGACAGCCGGAACTAGGGGCGGTTTTTTGCATAATATACTGCATAGCATAATAATTTCTCTGCAGGGGAATAATGGTATGTAGGGATGGCCATCGATAGTATCGAAATATCGATATTTTCCTCTGATATATCGATATTTTCTTATCGATTATGCAAGGGCCGATAGTATCGGGTATCGATAGTTCGTTGCCGATGTCGTTTTAGCCCATATTTTTTAGACCGATATATCGGCTTTATCCAATACTTAACTCGACCGAAAGTTCCATGTTTTAACACACACAAATTCGGAAAAAATTTGGTTCCTAAAAATTGAGTTCATCTGGCTGGAATATCGATATTTATCCATCGTAATCGATATCAGTGGTTTGTAGGATCGATAGGGAAATGAAAGATTGTTGTTGTTTGTGAGTTCGCGCGCGTACTGTTCACAGTGTTCAAGGTTGGTTGTGTTTCACTACTACCCAGGCATCCTTTGCCTAAAAAAATATTGAAAATCCCTATTAAAAATATGAACAATCCCTAATCGATACAATCATCTGAATTGAGATTCTTCGTAGGCCAAGGGACCGGAACAGAGAAAAAATGAATGGTTGAGTTTACTTATATTCCACCACCAATACTATCGAACATCGATATATTAGGTATCGATGGCCATCGCTAATGATATGGGACAGCAGTGTTTCCACACGACCGCAACCTATTTCCCTCAAGTTCGAGCAAAATTCCCTTTTTTTCCCCTCAAAATTATTTTTCCCCTTTTTTCCCTGAGAAGGGCAGTTTTCCCTCGAAAAGTGAAATTTCCCTCAATGTGGAAACACTGGACATCACAATGTGCTAAATGCAATGCATCTAGTTTTCTGGCGAGTATCATGAGGAAGAGTGTCGGTTCTTGAGATGGGCACAGTGTTGCCAAGGTACGGACGTCAAAAACCCCTTTGACAACGTCGAAAAACCCCCAAAACCGTCCAAATGCGAAAAAAAACATCCCCGAAAAAAACCTCAAAAGTTAAGGAGGAATTAAAAATTCACTATTTCACATAAAATAGGACCTAACTCCATCTACAACCAGCCAGACTTTCAGAATTCATGTTAACTTCATGTACGAATTTTCTCCCATCAACAACTCCGGTATCCTGTACCCCGGGCCCCGTAACTATTGTTAATTTCAAAGTGTGCGCTTTGGAGTATTCGATGGTCACCTCATTTATTAAACAACAGCAAACAGTGTGACCAACAGAAGAAAATGCGGCTCTCCTAAATGACAAAATCGAGCTGGAATTTTTCACAAACTAGCATAAATACCAGCGATTTCAAGTATGTTCAACTTCGCCGCTCAACTATTCTCAAATTCCATTAAACCGGTCAACTTCGGGGGTAGAGAAATTTCCAGCTAAGTAGAGCGCGGCTTTTCTTTTGAGAAACTCCGACCTCATAACAAAGGTTCACTTTGTATGAGTTTTATGCGGTTTGTGTACCATCCGCCTACGGACTTCTCAATTCGCACAGTATTTTCACAACCCCTGGAACTTTTCACTCGTTCTCTCCTTTTCCCCCGTGCGTGTTTGTCTTTTTTCAACTCCCTTTCGCCCCTTGTGCCAATAGCAATCGATCCTCGCCCCTTGCGGAATTCACTCCTTCAGTTTGGTGATTGAATGCTGCAAGCGACCAGTTTTCTTCAGTCCGGGAGGACACGTCTTTCCCTTTTTTTTTGCTGAACTGCAAATGAGAAAATTCCGAACTTGCACGGCTCACTGGGTGATGAAAGTCGAAGTTGGTGCGTACGCTATAATTAACTGTAAAAATTAAAACTAAAAATGTCTCTAATTTGAAATTTTTTTAAATTTTCAATAAAAACCTACCTATTTTGTCTGGTTTGGAAATATTTTCATGAAAAGAACCAGAAAGAGGCAGTATGTAACAGTTGCATGAGAAGTGTGAAGTTTTCAGTTCATTTTTTTCCATGAACATTTCTTTGACCGGTTTTTATAATATTGCTCGGTATTGATAGTATCGGTGGTATCGATACTTTGAGCCAATATACGTCAAAGTATCGATACTTTTTAAATTTCGGTACCTATCGGAAAATATCGAGTATCGATACTTTCTGAAAAATATCGTATCGAAAGTAGTATCGATATTTTGGAGTATCGTGACGTCCCTAAAATGGGGACGTGGCTTGGAAACCCCAATCGAATCATTCGGGTTCGACGCCACCTCGACCAATCACAGCAATGCATTCTTACCCCTCAATCGGATAGGGTGACTTTAGTAGGCGGCTCCTACCGGCTCGAAGCGGTTGAATACCAGCAACGATGACTGGTTAAAGCGACGGAATCCGGTGGCAGGGGCATCTACCGGTCAACGGGACCTTTCTGTTTAGTTAACCAATTACCAGCTCAACTTCCAAGTCCCCAGGAGACCCGAGAGGCGAGCGGATCGAGTGTTTGGGCGTTGACCTCCCACGTTCTTGCCCTACGCTGATATATGCCACGTCGGGCGATCTCTATTCGGGCGATTTATAGCCCCGACTATCCCTGCATTCTGGTTGGAATAGCCGGGAGATAACCTGCGAAGTTTTCCATTTTTACGACGACCGGATTACTCTTTTGTTAAGAATGGAAACGCATAATTCGATTTCGTAAAGGAACATCGATACATCGATTCGATAGCAACATTTTGGGATCGATGTTCTGGGATGATATTTAGACGAATGGATAACTAGTTTGTTGGCAACTCCAAAGACCATCGGTACGGACGAACATTCGTCAATCATGAGGAAGAGTGTTGGTTCTAGGGATAGTAGGAAAATTTGCCGCTAGGGACCGCCTCAGATGGGACTGTCGAACTTGGCAACAGAAGACACAGCCCGTGGAGGGTCACCATCTCACCGACTCATAGTGAAGACTCTAACGAACTATTAAGTGGTAAATTTTACCACCTCCAAATGGGATTACCGAAATGGAGAAGTGATACCCTTCATGATCACCTTGCACGATCACAAGTGGGGATGACCATCAAAGTTCGAAACTACCGAAGGATCAATGTTCGATGTATCGATGTTCAGCACTATCGAAACATTAATGTTTGGTGCATCAATTTTTGATAGTATCGAAACTTAGATGTTCGATACTATCGAAACATCAATGTTCAATGTATCTATGTTTATTACGATTGAAACATCGGTGTTCGATGTATCGATGTTCGATACTATCGAAACATCAATGTTTGATGTATAGAGTTTTGATACTATCGAAACTTCAATTTTTGATACTATCAAAACTTCGATGTTCGATACTATCAAAACTTTGATGTTCGATACTATCGAAACTTCGATGTATCGATGTTTGATACTATCGAAACCTCGATGTATCGATGTTTGATACTATCGAAACATTAATGTTCGATGTATCAATGTTTGACACTATCGAAACATCGATGTATCGATGTTTGATACTATTGAAACATCAATGTATCGATGTTTGATACTATTGAAACATCAATGTTCGATGTATCGATGTTTGATACTATTGAAACATCAATGTTCGATGTATCGATGTTTGATACTATTGAAACATCAATGTTCGATGTATCGATGTTTGATACTATCGAAACATCGATGTATCGATGTTCGATACTATTGAAACATTAATGTTCGATGTATCAATGTTTGATACTATAGAAACATCGATGTTTGATGTATAAATTTTGGATACTATCGAAACTTTGATGTTCGATACTATCGTAACATCGATGTTTAATGTATCGATTTTTAATACTATCAAAACTTCGATGTTTGATACTATCAAATCTCTTATGTTCGATACTATCAAAACTTCGATGTTCGATACTATCGGAACATCGATGTTCGATGTATCAATGTTTGATACTATTGAAACATCAATGTTTGATGTATAGATTTTTGATACTATCAAAACTTTGATGTTCGATACTATTGAAACATTGATGTTCAATGTATTTATGTTTGATACGATCGAAACATCAATGTTCAATGTTCAATACTATTGTAACATCGATGTTTAATGTATCGATTTTTGATACTATCAAAACTTCAATGTTCGATACCATCGAAACATCGATGTATCGATGATCGATACTATCGAAACATCGATGTATCGATGTTTGATACTATCGAAACATCGATGTTTGATACTATCGAAACATCGATGTTTGATACTATCGAAGCATCAATGTTCGATGTATCGAAACATCGATGTATCGATGTTTGATAGTATCGAAACATCTATGTTTGATAATAATAGATTTTTGATACTATCAAAACTTTGATGTTCGATACTATCAAAACTCTTATGTTCGATACTATCAAAACTTCGATGTTCGATACTATTGAAACATCGATGTATCGATGTTTGATACTATTGAAACTTCAATGTTCGATACTATCGAAACATCAATGTTTGATACTATCGAAACATCAATGTTCGATGTTCGATACTATTGTAACATCGATGTTTAATGTATCGATTTTTGATACTATCAAAACATCAATGTTCGATACCATCGAAACATCGATGTATCGATGATCGATACTATCGAAACATCGATGTATCGATGTTTGATACTATCGAAACATCGATGTTTGATACTATCGAAACATCGATGTTTGATACTATTGAAGCATCAATGTTCGATGTATCGAAACATCGATGTATCGATGTTTGATAGTATCGAAACATCTATGTTTGATAATAATAGATTTTTGATACTATCAAAACTTTGATGTTCGATACTATCAAAACTCTTATGGTCGATACTATCAAAACTTCGATGTTCGATACTATCGGAACATCGATGTTGTATACTATCAAAACATCGAAGTTTGATTCTATCGAAACTTCGATGTTTGATACTATCGAAACTTCGATGTTTGATACTATCGAAACATCTTTGTTCTATTTTTCGATACTTCGTTGTATCGATGTTTGATTCTATAGAAACATTAATGTTTGATGTATAGATTTTTGATACTATCAAAACTTTGATCTTCGATACTATCAAAACTCTTATGTTCGATACTATTAAAACTTCGATGTTCGATACAATTGAAACTTCGATGTTCGATACTATTGAAACATTAATGTTTATCAAACTATTTATTGAATACAATTTATTAGACTATTTATTGAATAAAATTGATTAAACTATTTAATTAAATTTATTAGGTAAACTGTGTTTATTAAATTTGACTAAACTAAATTTATTGTATTTTATTCAATAAATACAGTTTAATAAATACAATACAAGTTTAATAAATACAGTTTAATATACGAGTAGTAGTTCAATGATGTAAAGTAAGTTACCATCATTAGAGCAGATGGTCGTTCTGAGAACGTGGGTGACGGCATTGCAGCAATGCATTTTGGAGGGCAGATAGCAAACTAACTTGGTCAATCACCAACTGAATCATCAGTATTCGAAATATCGGTTTCCACATCATAAATGTCACCATGTCGAGTCCAGCCTTTTTTATTAGAGGACAGCCGTCAAACGAGCGAATTTCATCAGCGCGATAGATTCTCGATAGCGACAGAATCAAGAGCGTCAATTTACTCGGCGATAGGTTAAATTGACAATTTATGTTCGGTCAGGTTAAACCGCTTTAGGTTAATTGAAAATGAGAATTAGGTGATCATGAAGGTGCCGATCGGATAGAGACGTCGATTCAAGGCCGGAGTGGAGGTATATTGGTATGTATGTAATCAATTTCTAGAAATAATGTACCTATGTAATCGGTCGGGAATTCGTTTTCCATGTTATGTGTCGAACTCTTTAGTACACATTTTTGTAAAGCATCATATGTCACTGTCAAATTAACCTTCTAATCGACTTCAAAAATGAGGTTAGTTGATTTGTGGTGAGGTTTTTCTCCACTTTCGACGAATTTTAGTTATCGACACATACAATTCAGACATCCCTGTGACCGAAAACGTATTTAAATAGAAGGTATCATCAGTAAATAACATCAGGTTGCTTACCGATTTTTGATTCTTTCAACCGAAGGTAATTGATCAATACTCACCTGAAACATAAAAATCGTCAATTAATTGCGTCCGAAATTAAAATCTACCAAAGAGGTGAAACGCATTGAAAATTTTTTAAATTTCAAACACACAAAATTTTTACTTACATTAGGTAATTGTTTATTTACATTTACATTAAATCTAAATTATGAAATTTATATTAAACTAATTGTAAAATGTAAAACAGATTTTGTTCACAAAAAAAATATTTCTTGCCTTGACGCTGTAATTAATATTATTATTTGTAAATCCTTAAGAAAAACATTGTAAGGAGAAAATTCAAATTCTTCGTATAGGTACCTATGTTTCTCATTCCAAAATCAAAAGGAGTTCTTCATTGATTATTTATGCCCGAAGATTTCGCCCACGTATAAGAAAAATAAGGTCTCATTCTCGCAAACAGTATTTCTGAAGGAAATGTATTCTTATATGTATTCGCCTTGATAATATGCAAGGATAGATATTTTGGCAACATCAAAGGACAGCAAAGGTATTGGAAGGCGCTGTACATGTAAATCCGAGGTATATTTTCGTTTCAAAGTAGATACGGATTTGTTGAGAAAATAACGTTACCTCCTTTATACGAATGTCGACGACAAAGGCAAAAACAGAATGTGAGTATTGCCGTCATGAGGTACAAAAAGTAAAAAAAAACTGATTGGGTAATTTGGGCGAGGAGAGAAAAGCGCAATTTCAAAATTGTGAAAAACACACGACTATACCCATAAAAACTTCAATGTCAGCCATTCTTTGTATTTTTCAAAATTTATGTCATTTTTCAAAAATCGATAATCATTATTGATGATTGGGAAATTACGATATTCAACAATTAGGATTAATTGTACTTCATTAGACCCATACGATTGTAGTAAGTACTTATCCATGTTCATAACGTGTTAGTGGTTTTTATGTAGGTACGTTGTTTTATCAACCTCCATTTTCTATTACCTACTTACTTTTATTTTGTAATTCGATATTATTTACTCGTATTTTATTCAGCCAATTTTATAATGGTTATGTCTATAGGATACATTTTTTCAATTCCCTCAGCGCCTTACAATAATTTGAAAAATATAGAAATAAAAAAATAAAATCAAAATTTTAGTCAATAGTTTTTTTTTTAATTTTGATTTTAGGTGCTACAATTGGAGGTACTACAATAATTATTATTGTAACATGTTACATTACCTAATGGTAGCACTTAATCTACATAAATACCTGCAACGCAAAACTCGGTTTTAATAAGATAGGAAGGTATTTAAAATTGAAACTAGGTTGAAAGGTTCCCAACTGATTGAGGAGGCAAACCACTTCTCATTTTACCAAAGTTAACCGTGAATACCAAGAGAACGTTGAATATCGTCATTTTCCAAATCCGAGGTTTTATTGAAACTCCGATCCAGCGCTTCTCTACTGACGGAAATGTAATGAAAATTTACCTCCGACATCCCGACACGATTTATCAGGGATCATAATTTGTGAAATGAAATACTCTCCAAATGAACGAGATGTTTCTCCCGTAGTCTCGATTTTAACGTTTACCTTTTGCTGTTAACATGCCACGAAATGGTGATTTAGTTAACCAGGGTTTTTGTCAATGTTATAGTATACCTGCTCTGTAAATATGGGGTACATTAAAACGTTTAAAAATTCCTTTATTAGAACTTTTGAAATAATTAATTTTAATATAGAGGGTGTCCCGAACTTGGGGGAAACAACAAATTAGATACCTAATTTACAAAAGAAAATAAAATTTTTCACTAAAACTGCAATAAATTCCAAACGTTTGAAGCTATCGCCGAGGCAATGTTATCATCCGATTCAGAAATATAGTAAATAATGAATGAAGGGAAAAGAAAAAAAGTTTAATTAAGGGAAGTAAAAATTTAATTAAAAATTATTGAAATTAAATCAGAAACGTGAACAGCTCAAGTCCATACAAACAGGTCTTCAACGACTGATTACGGTCGAACAACTGAGCCGATTTTCGAAACGGTCATTCGACGAGGAGTAACATGCTCTTCGCATTTTTCATTATCTCTCGCTCCGATACATTGATTTCCAATGCTTCGTATCTGCTTGAAAAGGCTCGCCAGATGAGACGCGTCGACGAGGCAATGAACCGTAAATCGACAGTATACCTGCAAAACCTCGTAAGTCCGATTTTTTCCCAAAATGAGGTTTTGACCTCTGTGGACGTAGGAGAAGGATACCGATCGTCTGTAAAAGTTTGACATTGATCTGATAAAAAATGTCTTATCTGTGTTCGTTTGTTAAAACTTGTAAGTCCAGAGCCTTCCAGGAGGGTGGTAAAACCTCGTAAGTCCCAGCATTTGGCTCGTCCCGGCCGATTTTTCAATTTTCTGGTAATTTCTTTAATGTTGCTCTCGATCTTTACGGCTAAATTGATTCATTAGATGATACTCGAAATCGTGAAGAAGAACAACCAGGCTCTAAATTCGGTTTGAAACCATCGTCGGTAATAAAATTCGGCCCGGATCAAAATTCTGGGTTCCGATATGGGTAATATTTTTGCAGATTCGATTCTCAACTGTTCTGAAGAACACTAATAACAAGAGAACAACTACGAGGAATAACAACAATGTGTTTATCCATCTAGAACAAAACAATGGTTCCAAAAGTAGCAATAAAAGCCAGCGAACGTTTCTGCTATTTTCAATAATTTTAATAATCAATAATCAATTTCAATAATAATAATGGGAGGGTATTGACTTAGTTCTCTTGAAATTTACAATCTCAACTCGAAGAATCACAACCGTTTTAATAGGTACGGGATTGTTTATTGATTGTTTGAATTCAGTTCGTGTTTCAACTCTCAGTTTTACGACTTGCCACTTTCAAATATGTTATTACGATTCTCAGCGTATTTATAAATTTAATTTAATAATACCTTAATAAAAAAATATTTAAAACACTTTTTTTATAAAACTTGAAATAGGAAAAACCTGAGATTTTGGCATTTTTATCAAAAAACCTTTAAATTATTGAAAATAGCAGAAACTTTCGCTGGCTTTTATTGCTACTTTTGGAACCATTGTTTTGTTCTAGATGGATAAACACATTGTTGTTATTCCTCGTAGTTGTTCTCTTGTTATTAGTGTTCTTCAGAACAGTTGAGAATCGAATCTGCAAAAATGTTACCCATATCGGAACCCAGAATTTACAATCTCAACTCGAATCACAGCCGTTTCAATAGTAACGACCAATTATTGGTCATCACAGACCAATTATAGGTCAGCTTAGTGAAGTTAGCAACGATTTAGCAACGGTCAACTGCGTGTTTCTTTTCTAACTAATTGGTCTCTAGGGACGTCTTGGAACACATTTATGGCTGTACATGAATTGTGCCGCCAGTCACATTGTACGCCTTAGGATTAAACACCTTGGTGTATCCAACACCTTCTCGGATAAGTAGGTAGGCTATAAAATATCTTGCTTGATTAGCGTTTGACTGATGAGTATGTCGAATTGGACTGATGAGGGATGTTTTTCTGCTTTGGAGATGCGAGCGCAGCGAGCATCCAGGTCACCTGATCTGTATAAGGAATGTGTGAAGGAACAGTTAGCAACGAGCTGTACGGACTGTATGACTAGTGGCACAATTTTGAAATTGCCATGAATGTGTTCCTAGACGTCCCTAGAGTCCGAAAATTTAGAAAAGAAACAAACAGTTAACCGTTGCTGAACTGTTGCTAAATTCACTCTGGTAATCGGCCAGTCTTAGAAACAAAATCAGGTAAATACCAACAAAAAAGTTGGTTGAATATTTTGGCATAAAGAAACTTGTTTATTTACCAAACAATGATGAGAAAGAGCACATGTTGTGATCTCAAGTGAAATTATTCTAGTATTTGAAATAAAGACAACGTTATTGGAAGTTCGATTGAACTGTGTAAAACCTTGTAAGTCCGAGTAAGGTCTTGAATAAATCCTCGTAAGTCCGAATATTGCTTCAAAACGTTCATTTCTTCTAATTTTTGTTCAATCTTATTATTATGTCGTGTATACATGTGGTAAAAATGCAACGGATGTGGTTTTTTTAAACGGATGATGCCTCAAGTCGTTTTGGTGAGTTTTTGTGCCTCCTGTAAAATTCTCGAATCGGAACATACGAGGTTTTGCAGGTATACTGTCGAAATGTGTGCCTCGCCAGACGCTGCCGGCGTCTGCGTGCGTCGTCTGTAGCCGTCGACTCTCACAGACAGACCGAGAGGTTGATACTTATTTATTCAACTCCGACGACCGAGACAGACTAGCGAGTCGGACGGGGACGGAGATAAGTCGACTTCCTTCGTCGCTGTCACCTCAAATTGCGCCCTCATCTTCTTCGAGAGTATCCAGTTACCTAAATTCAAGGATGCACGCGAAGATATTGCAGATCTAATCTGATTTTGAAATGCCTGATTCTGAAAATTGAAATTCCAAAATGACGCTACTTTCATGTATCACAAGTAAAATTTTATGAGGAACCGAATTAATGGCTATTTATTGTGGTGGCATCAATTATTTGTAACCTGCCATCCCTATAATGTTCACACTACCCCTATAGTGTTCCCCACTGACTGGACCGAAGTTCTCATCTGGGGCTGTCTCTAGCAGCATGCTATGCCGTATGCTAGCAGTATGCCGCTAGAGACCGCCCTAGATGAGAACGTCGGAACACTATAGGGATATTGGAATAGACTATTCTTTTTTCTCATTTTTGGGTTTTTATTCGAATTCTGGGATTCCACAATTCCTCCGAGTGATTTAGTTCCCAACCTACACAAAAATCAAGAAATTGTCGACTCTAACAATGTTTTTGGCAATTTTAACCCTAAAGGACTAGTTTTTCGACAATACCTACAGAATACGTTCTTAAAGTTAACTAAATTTGCTACAATTTGAGACCAAAAACGTCTCTGTAGACCCAGCAGTTTCCGAGATAAAGCTATTTGAAATTTGTAAAATGTATGTGCAATTTTAACCCTATAGGACTAGTTTTTAGACAATACCTATGAAATACGTTCTTAAAGTAAACTAAATTTGCTACAATTTGAGACGAAACCAGTCTCTAAAAACTCATCAGTTTCCGAGGTAAAGCTGTTTGGAATAAGCAAAAAAATTCCAACCTGTCAAATTGTCGTAATATTTTTTGTTCTTAGTACCTAAATTTTGATGTAGTTTTTCCAAACGGGACTACGAGGGCCAAAAAGTGAAAAAATCAACCCTGAAGTTTTAAGAAATTAGCTCCTCTTATAGTCGAAGCAAATGGTTATTTTCGCATTGTAAAAATGCTGAATGTTTACTGAAAATATTCATTTTATCTCACCTCGAGTGTCAATTTAGCTCGGCCACAATTCTCGGGCGGAAAAGTCCCCGGGGCCCTTCGAGTGACGTTCCGGAGCTTCGACATCCAAGTACTGTCACAATGGTATGGCAATGGCGGAATCCAACTTTCTTGCCGTCTTGGCAATTTCAAAGAAAAGAGTAGCAGCTTCGGAATAGGAGAGAAAACGCGCCTCTGAGGCTCGAGGGCCGCCGTCGACAGGAAAGCAAATATTTGTATATCTTTATAGGTCAGGACCGAAAAGGGCATCCTAAAAAGACGCAGTAACGGAAGGAAATGAAGTGGATATGAAAAGAGGCCGTTTTCGCTTACCCGAGTAGCCGACGATACAGAAAAGCGCTGCTGAAAGGGAAAAAAAAGTTTCTCACTCCGAGCAGACGATTTTTTTGGAAGGTGGAAATTTCGAAAAGAAAAGAAGCGCAGGGTGACGCCCAAGAAAAGTAAAGAGATCACTTTTAAAGCCTAGCGGATTCATTGTGCTGTCGGCCGTAAATCAACTTCGTAGAAAATATTTCAAAGGAAAGCATCAATCTCAGTTAAAAAGCGAGTGATATGCAATCTATGCGTGTGTGGGAGTGGATCGTTCGACCGAAAAAAACCGAAGAGGAATTTTCGATGAATCACACGTAACGTCAAGTACCGGAAGTAAAAAGGTTTCCGAAAAAAATTTAATTTGTTTTAGATAAGTTATGTATTACAGTTCCAGAAACTGAATAATTCGGGAGGACATTTTCGGGAAAATCAGGACATTCCAGCATGCACGGCAAAACAGGGCAAAGTTAATTCTGAGAAACGATTAACAGTCGAAAATGACAGTCCATATTCGTTTGCGGATGAAAAAAGTTAGTGAAATTGGCCCACTTCATTTGAAACTCAACCCTGAAACTGTAACTCAAATTAAAACTGAATCTTTAACTCACACTAATACTGAAACCCAAATTCAAACTCACACTGAAACCCAAATTCAAATTAAAACTTTACCTCAAAGTCAAACTGAAACCCAGTCAAACTGACATTGAAACTTGAACTCAAACTCACACTGAAACTAAACCTCGAACTTGAACACAAAACCAAACTGAAACTGGAACTTCATTTCAAACTGAAACTGATACTCGAACTGAACTCAAACTCAAACCCGAAATCAAGCTCAAACTCAAACTGATATTTGAACTGAAACACAAACTCAAACTGAAAACCGAATACAAGCTCCAACTTCGGTTCGGTTTAAGTTTGAGAAACAGTTAGAGTTTGATTTTCAGTTTAAGTAACAGTTAGTGCTTCAGTTCAAGTTGGAGTTTACGTTTGAGTTTTAGTTCGAGTTTGAGTAACAGTATGAGTTAAAGTTTCAAGTCAAATTCACGTTTGAATTTTAGTTCAAGTTGAGTTTCGGTATTTTTCTTTCTCCAAGTCGCCCTTTTTGAGCGCTCGTTTACCGATAGACCATAGACGTGACAAGGCTTTTCTGTCGTATTCAAAAATAACCTTTGTTGTCGATTCTACAGACGAGACGTAATTCTGTTACATATTCCCTCTAGTTAGGTCGACCCCTATAACGAAAAAATAGGAGTAGTGTTAACATATTCGGGAAGGCCGGGCCCGTTCCATGGGAGAATCTCTCACCCGGTGAGATCTCGCGCAACAAGAACAACTCTCTTCTTTTCCACGCCTAATGGTCGTGGCTCGGGATGACGCCGATCATGCACTAGGGCTAAGCGATTTGAGAAATTTCCCTCTTCGAATAGAAAATTGCCATACCAAATTGAGAAATGCTCAATTTCTTTTGTCCTCATAGCCTTAAAATTGAGATGAAATAATTCGACACAAAATAGTAACCATATTATGGAAGTATTGTGTGTTAAAGGCAGATTTGCATCATTGGTTGCGATTTTTAAAAGTAAATACCTCAATATAAGGTACCTACTTACCTAAATTTCTCCACCTTTTTCTCAATAATATTGAGATTCATAATATCAATAATATCTCAAAAATATTGAGATTTTTCAAGATATGATCTTGAAATGAGATGCGTCTCTTCAAAAACTATCACCCTGTTTAACTGGAATTTGGAAAACTCAACTTCGAGATCAACGTCAACTTCGAGATCAAAATCAACTTCGAGATCAAAATCAACTTCGAGTTCAAACTCAACTTCGAGATCAAAATCAACTTCGAGTTCAAAATCAACTTCGAGTTCAAAATCAACTTCGAGATCAAAGTCAACTTCGAGATCAAAATCAACTTTGAGTTCAAACTCAACTTCGAGATCAAAGTCAACTTCGAGATCAAAATCAACTTCGAGATCAAAGTCAACTTCGAGTTCAAACTCAACTTCGAGATCAAACTCAACTTCGAGATCAAAGTCAACTTCGAGATCAAAATCAACTTCGAGATCAATGTCAACTTCGAGATCAAAGTCAACTTCGAGATCAAAGTCAACTTCGAGTTCAAACTCAACTTCGAGTTCAAACTCAACTTCGAGATCAAAATCAACTTCGAGTTCAAAATCAACTTCGAGTTCAAAATCAACTTCGAGATCAAAGTCAACTTCGGGATCAAAATCAACTTTGAGTTCAAACTCAACTTCGAGATCAAAGTCAACTTCGAGATCAAAGTCAACTTCGAGTTCAAACTCAACTTCGAGATCAAACTCAACTTCGAGATCAAAGTCAACTTCGAGATCAAAATCAACTTTGAGTTCAAACTCAACTTCGAGATCAAAGTCAACTTCAGGTTCAAACTCAACTTCGAGATCAAACTCAACTTCGAGATCAAAGTCAACTTCGAGTTCAAACTCAACTTCGAGATCAAACTCAACTTCGAGATCAAAGTCAACTTCGAGATCAAAATCAACTTTGAGTTCAAACTCAACTTCGAGATCAAAGTCAACTTCGAGTTCAAACTCAACTTCGAGATCAAACTCAACTTCGAGATCAAAGTCAACTTCGAGATCAAAATCAACTTCGAGATCAATGTCAACTTCGAGATCAAAGTCAACTTCGAGATCAAAGTCAACTTCGAATTCAAACTCAACTTCGAGTTCAAAGTCAACTCAGAGTTCAAACTCAATTTCGAGTTCAAAATCAACTTCGAGTTCAAAATCAACTTCGAGATCAAAGTCAACTTCGAGATCAAAATCAACTTTGAGTTCAAACTCAACTTCGAGATCAAAGTCAACTTCGAGATCAAAGTCAACTTCGAGTTCAAACTCAACTTCGAGATCAAACTCAACTTCGAGATCAAAGTCAACTTCGAGATCAAAATCAACTTCGAGATCAATGTCAACTTCGAGATCAATGTCAACTTCGAGATCAAAGTCAACTTCGAGATCAAAGTCAACTTCGAGTTCAAACTCAACTTCGAGATCAAACTCAACTTCGAGATCAAAGTCAACTTCGAGATCAAACTCAACTTCGAAAGCACAAACCACTTTCCATCATTTTCATTTACCTGAGTCAGTGCTGTCTGAATATAAAAACAAGCAGAAAGAAAAATTGAAGTTACTTGAATGAATTTGCATTTGGTCTCTGGTTGGGCCAATTTTATTGAGAAATGATATCGTTCTTTCTACGTTTGTAAGGGAAAACACCCATAGAAAGTATCGAATGAGATACCCATGGAATCGAGTACTTATGTTTCGATAAAATATCGATATCAGTACTGAGACTTCGATACTCATTGGATACCAAGTATCGAGTATATGGGGGTATCGAAATGTCACTGTACCTACTTAAATTTCTCTTCCTTTTTCTTAATTTTTTGAACTGAGATATGTGTCTTCAAGAACTATCACCCTGTTCAACTGGAATTCGGACAACTCACAATACTTCCGATAAAAGGGAATAATGAACATGGCTCGGCGACTCGCGCGAAGAGGCTGAAGAGCGAGAGAAGGGCCGACCTAACGTCCTCAGTGACCGAACCGTAAGGAGCAGCCCCAGATGCCGCGCGCCCGAGGCGCCTTTCTCTTTCAACTAGCGCGAGAGGCTTGCCGCTAAAAATTGCCATATCTCCCTCAATTCTCAACCTTTTTTCAAATTTCTTGAACTGGAATGTTCGTCTTGTCAAGATCTACAACCACGTTAAACCGAAATTCAAATTGCTCACAGTACCTCCGATAATTAGCAGTTTTTAGTGTTTATTTTTTTAGTGGCCCTTACTTTGAGACCGTGACACTTTTTGTCGAAATGCCAAAATATCGGTAGGTACTAACTCGAAAAAAATCGAAATATTCTTTCGAAACTTTCGGGAGACTGTCGATTATAGAGCATAATAAAAACCTATCAATTCAAAGGTTTCTAGGCAAGTTGGTGTCTCGAGGGGCCAAGTGTTGAGGCTGCCAAGTGTAGGGCGGCTGTGTGGCTTGACGCCAAGCGATGTTCCCCGCTTTGCTCGTCGCTCCTTCGACCTTCTCCGCTTCCTCCCGCGACTCGAGCCGCCAGTGGGTTAGTCGATCACGATTTCTGACGAAAGCGGTCCCGAGTAGCCGCCCGCTATTCTTGTGACACGCTCGTAAATAAGCGGCGGGCATTCTCCGTACATTATTTTCCAAAAGCGGGTACCGCACGGTAGGTACTTTCGAAAATATTTCGATTCAGAATTTCGAGCCTGATAGTATTCGAACTCGTTTGAAGCGACTAGGATAACAAATAGGAAATTTAAATTTAAAAAAAAATCAAATTAATTGTTTAGGTATGTTACTAATTGTACATGTTAGTAATTTACGCTTTGAAATACGGTCTACGAACTCTCGGAACCGAAACAAGTCCCATTTCCGAAACCTTGCTTACTCCACTCGTCAGCATTGTTTACGATGCGTATCGTATACACAGATTCCAAGTTGGGGAAGCCCCGTTTTAGAATACGTTCTCTATTTTTGAGATTAGTCTGAAAGATAGCCAGAGCGAAGATTACGCAACTTGTGGAGCGCCTTCATTTTCCTCAATTTCGATGGTTGAATCGCTTTGGAGTTGTTCCGGGGGTTTTTACGAACCGGAAAAACTGACTTTTATTCGGTTCACATGGGTTTAAACCTAAAATAGAGAGGAGTAGAGTAGGTAGAGAGTAGAGTATAGTAAAGTAGAGTAGAGTGGATTTGAGTAAAGTAGAGTAGACTAGAGTAGACTAAAGTAGAGTAGAGTAAAGCAGAGTAGAGTAAAGCAGAGTAGAGAAGAGTAAAGTAGAGTAGAGGAAAGTAGAGTGGAGTGAAGTAGAGTCAAGTAAAGTACAGTAGAGTAAAGTAAAAGTGGAGTAGAGTAAAGTATAGTGGTGTAGAGTATAGGAAAGTAGAGTAGAGTAAAGTAGAGTAAAGTAGAGTAGAGTAGATTTGAGTAAAGTAGAGTAAAGTAGAGTAGAGTAAAGTAGAGTAGAGTAAAGTAGAGTAGAGTAAAGTAGAGTAGAGTAAAGTAGAGTAGAGTAAAGTAGAGTAGAGTAAAGTAGAGTAAAGTAGAGTAGAGTAAAGTAGAGTAGAGTAGAGTAGAGTAAAGTAGAGTAGAGTAAAGTAGAGTAGAGTAAAGTAGAGTAAGTAGAGTAGAGTAGAGTAGAGTAAAGTAGAGTAGAGTAAAGTAGAGTAGAGTAAAGTATAGAAGACTAAAGTACAGTAAAGTAGAATAGAGTAAAGTGGAGTACAGTAAAGTAGAGTAGAGTAGAGTAAAGTAAAGTAGAGTAGATTTGAGTGAGGTAGAGTAGACTAGAGTAGAGTAAAGTAGAGTAGAGTAGAGCAAAGTAGAGTAGAGTAGAGCAAAGTAGAGTAGAGTAAAGTAGAGTAGAGTAAAGCAGAGTAGAGTAAAGCAGAGTAGAGTAGAGTAAAGTAGAGTATAGTAAAGTAGAGTAGAGTAAAGTAGAGTAGAGTAAAGTAGAGTAGAGTAAAGTAGAGTAGAGTAAAGTAGAGTAGAGTAAAGTAGAGTAGAGTAAAGTAGAGTAGAGTAAAGTAGAGTAGAGTAAAGTAGAGCAAAGTAAAGTAGAGTAGAGTAAAGTAGAGTAGAGTAAAGTAGAGTAAAGTAAAGTAGAGTAGAGTAAAGTAGAGTAGAGTAGAGTAGAGTAGAGTAATGTAAGACAGAGTGAAGTAGAGAGGACTAAAGTAAAGTAGAGTTGAGTAAAGTAAAGTAGTGTAAAGCAGAGTAGAGTAAAGTA
Source organism: Nesidiocoris tenuis (assembly GCA_036186465.1). NCBI lineage: Eukaryota > Metazoa > Arthropoda > Insecta > Hemiptera > Miridae > Nesidiocoris > Nesidiocoris tenuis. The sequence continues at coordinate 8,845,082 of AP028921.1, forward strand.
CAGTAGAGTAAAGTTGGGTAACGTTGAAAAGAGTGGAGTAGAATAAAGAAGGGTAAAGTGGAGTAGAGTAAGATACTGCGAAGTGGAGTAGAGAAAGTTACTGGTAGAGAGTAGAGTAGAGTAGAGATACTGGTAGAGAGTAGAGTAGAGTAGAGTAAGATACTGCCAATGAGAAAGGGATTGATCCAATTAGCTGTTGTAGGTATTTGGTCAAAACACAATTAATTTTGTCCAAAACTCCATTTAACTTTTGCCAATTCACCCACGCGTAATATATATTGTGCTTTGTCCGCGTATCACTGTGTTTCCAGCAACTCGGCCATTTTTGCTCTTTCGAAACGTTTCGTAATTTCTGCTTTTTTGCATAGAAGACTCATTGTTCCAGCGTCGGTCCTAGAAGTTCATCACTCGAAGGTCGTTCGAGTTACAATTCGTCGCCCATTTGCCTCACGATCCGCTCATCAGCGGATTTTTCCACTCGGCGAGTTTTTCGCCGGATATCTCGACTGCAGGAATGGCGCATTCGAGAAAAATACGTTCAAGCCGAGAGATGACTTGAAACAGCCCGCATACGGTAAATCTCGGCAGTCCCATTGTTCGGCTTATCTCGTTTTGCTATTGTGCTCCGCTATTTTTAATAAGAATTTTCAGCAACAATTTCAGGTATTGTCCTCTATCTGGCGAGCCGAGACGTCTTATCATTCATTTTCCGTACTATTTCCGAGAGGCGAATATAGTACGAGGCAACTATCTGAGATTTATCTGTTCGACGAGCGGTTCTGCGATTTTCTCGTATTTGACATCAATTTTTACGTTATTTGGGTGGGTTCATCAATCCAGTCTATTCATCGAATATCCATTATTCTCTGAATAAAATTTTCCACGGATACGTTGACACGGAAATTCATAGTCTACTCTTCTAAGAAACTAATTATTCGGGAAATAACGGATATTCGATTAATAAACTGAATTGATGAACCCGCCCTCAGTTATATGCGAGCATTAAATGCTTAAAAAATTTTTTTATCATCTGACAAAAAAATCAGGTAAATAAGTACCTATATACCAATATTTTTAATATATTTTTAGGTAAGTATGTCCCAATATACAAAATTAGATAGGTAGAGGAAAGTACCCAAAGTGGACCCCTCCCCAAAAAGTGGACCCCTGACATTTTAGGCTCTCTACGGTGCTGAACTTGACCGAAACCAATCGCAACTAGTAGTGACAACACTTCTGTGACAACATGTAGGAGCCCTCACGTCGTCTACTTCATCTGCCGGCTTTCAGTTCGCCATTATGTGATTTCTTGTATGGTAAAATTATTACAGTGTCATACGTTATTCGACATTTCTCCTACACTTTTGAAGGTAAGGCTTCCATCATGTATTATTCTGAAATAGTAAGGAATAAGGGTAATATTCATCATCAAGTTATCTCACTTGAACGGTCTGTTAAACATTGAAAGAGTAATGAATGATTAGGCTATAGTCGCCTAAAGTGGACCCCCCTTAGTGTCCTAATGCGGAACCCGTTATTTGTCATGTTCAAACACCTGCTGGATCTGAAAAACGTCTCAACTTCGAAGAGAAATCAAGCAGTGAAGAAGACAGCCTTTCGTCTGGGTCGTCCGTGATGGAGACTTTGCCTGGAGTAACGCCCTCAAAATGATGATGCCTAATCGGAAATCGATATATTCATTAGCATTAAAGGATAATTTATTGTTATTATATACTTACTATTGACTTAGCATTGTTTTATGTGATTTAATCCCATTCCTCCATTTAATTTTCCATCCATTCTAGTCGGGGTCCACTTTAGGCAACTTTTTTTGGGATTGCCAAATTGCAGGGTTTTGAAAAATATATTTTTTTATTACTAGAGGAAAGTGCCCAAAAGTGGACCCCTCCCCAAAAGTGGACCCCTGGCATTTTAGGCTCTGAACGGTGCTGAACTTTACCGAAACCAATCGCAACTAGTAGTTCCCACTTCTGTGACAACATGTAGGAGCCCTCAAGTCGTCATCTTCATCTGCTGGCTTTCAGTTCGCCATTATGTGATTTCTTGTATAGTAAAATTATTACAGTGTCATACGTTATTCGACATATCTCCTACACTTTTGAAGGCATGGCTTCCAACATGTATTATTCTGAAATAGTAAGGAATAAGGGTAATATTTATCATCAAGTTATCTCACTTGAACGGTCTGTTAAACATTGAAAGAGTAACGAATAATTAGGCTATAGTCGCCTAAAGTGGACCCCCCTTAGTTTCCTAATGCGGAACCCGTTATTTTTCATGTTCAAACACCTGCTGAATCTGAAAAACGTCTCAACTTTGAAGAGAAATCAAGCAGTGAAGAAGACTGCGTTTCGTCTGGGTCGTCCGTGATGGAGACTTTGCCTGAGTAACGCCTTCAAAAAATGATGATGCCTAATCGGAAAGCGATATATTCATTAGCATTAAAGGATAATTTATTGTTATTATATACTTACTATTGACTTAGCATTGTTTTATGTGATTTAATCTAATTCCTCCATGTAATTTTCCATCCATTTTTGTAATATTTAGTAGGGGTCCACTTTAGGCAACTTTTTTTGGGATTGCCAAATTGCAGGGTTTTGAAAAATATATTTTTTTATTACTATTTCTTAGTATAATTTTATAAATTGAGATTGAAATGATACAAAACATTACCGTGCTATCGTTACATGCATTTAAAAATGTGTTTTTCGTTGTTCTATATTTTTTATTGATAAAAACAAAATGGGGGTCCACTTTTGGGCACTTTCCTCTATTTCTTAGTATAATTTTATAAATTGAAATTGAAATGATACAAAACATTACCGTGCTATCGTTACATGCATTTAAAAATGTGTTTTTCTATTATTCTATATTTTTTAGTGATAAAAAACAAAATGGGTGTCCACTTTTGGGCACTTTCCTCTATGTACGAATTTATATATTATATAAAATTAGGTATGTATGTACCAATATTTTTTCTATAATATATTAAGTTGATTTTAATTCGTTGCATTTTCTCCAATAATTTTTTTTTTCGAACCGTGAAATATAATTTCGAATGAACCTAATTCTATTAGTGTGTTAACGGAGGTGACATACTTTCAGGCGAGCCGTTAGCATTGGAATCCATTAGTCAGCATCTGTCCAGTTTAGTCGTTAGTAAGGACGGCTGATTAGGTTGTTTTTCAGTCCGACTTACTTGTTACTTTCATACAACAAAACAACTCGTCTCACAACGATTGTACGGATATTCGATTTCAAAATAAAATACAACATTTTGCAAAAAAATTGAAAACACCTTTTTTTTTACCTGCATTTAAGATTTAATTTCGCAATATTCGGAAGTAGTTGGAGTTTCAAAGTAAAAAATACCTAATAAGTTGGTCCCGCCAACAGAACGTTGAAAAAACTGTAAAGTTTGAAAGGATATTTTTTAGTCGGTTTACTTCGTACAAATTCCAACCTTGACCGTGGATGATGAAAAAATTTCAAAAACTCGTCGTTCAATGCAATTTCGTTGGAAAAATTAGACCGACGTAAATAATTCGGCGCCGCATTACTGACAATTAGGAAAATAAAAGTAAAAAAGCCTCGTCCTTCGGCTAAAAATGTTTGAAATATTCATAAAGCAACAACGCGAGACAGTTGAATAGGGGGGGGGGGGCAAACAGGGTTATTCATATTCAGAAAACAGCTTGAGGCCAGGAGGGTATGATAGGGGAACCGAACGTTCAGAATTCATAATCTGCCGACAAACTGTATACAAAAGAAACAATAGCTGCTAAAAACTTGCGAGAGACCTTTATGAAGTTTGAAAAGTGGGAGAAAATGAACATCGAGGTTTCAGCTGGTGGGATGTTATTTTTTTTTTTTAAATGGGGAAAAAATGAAATTGTTTGAGGTACGAACGTTTTTCGAAGAAGAATATTTTTGACTGATAAACCGAGCGGAATTAAATGAAGGCTTCCGATGGAAATTTTACCGTTGCCTACCCATAGAAATTCTTCATTCAGCTTTGTTAAATTAGAGCTTATTTTTATGTAGAAAAAACTCCGGAAAATAGCTCCAATAAGCTGGCTCGATACGATAATGCATAAAATTGCTGAAAGAAAATAATATTTTCTTTTACCATAATTTGGTATTCTTTTCTCAAAATTATTGATGCCATGGTATTTTTTCTCAAAATTATTGGTACGAAATTAACAAGTAATCTTTCTCCTCCTCCAACACCTCCATGAGTTCCACCTCCACCATTTCCATCGCCAGTTCCTCCTCGCCACCTCCTCATTCCCCTCCTAATCTTCCTTCCCCTCCACCACCTACTCCATCACCTATTCCTCCTCCAACAGTTACTCTTTCTCCTCCTCCACCACCGCCTCAATCGCCTAATTTCCTCCATTCTCCTCCTCGCCTACCAGTCCCTCCTCCACCACTCCACCTCCTCCTCCCCTATTAAAATTCCTTCTCCTCCTCCACCACAAGTTCCTCCTTCTTCTCCTCCTCCTCCACCAGTTCCTCCTTCTCTTCTTCCTCCACCTGCACCACTTTCTCCTCCACCACCACCACCGCCTACATCGGCACTTCCTCATTCTCCCCCCCTACCAGTTCCTCCACCCCCACTCCACCTCCTCATTCCCCTCCCCCCTACCAGTTCCTCATCCCCCACTCCACCTCCTCATTCCCCTATTAAAATTCCTTCTCCTCCTCCACCTGCCCTACTTCCTCCCCCATCACCTTCTCCATCGCCTATCCCTCCTCCTCCTCCTCCTCTTCCTCCACCATCTTCTCCATCGAAAGTTCCTCCTTCTCCTACTCCTCCTCCTCCACCAGTTACTCCTCCTTCTCTTCCCCCCTACCAGTTTCTCCTTCCCCACTCTACCTCCTCCTCTACCGCCTCCTCTACCTTCTCCTTCCACAGCGCCAGAAATGTGCTGTAAGGTGAAGAAATATGTTTCTTCCTGGATATTTGTGGGTTTTAATAAAACAACGAGCAGTTTCCTGGGAAATATTTTAAAAATTCAAAATTAAATTTAATGGGATTTTAGAGGTAAAGGGCGAGTTTTGCTTTATCTATAGTTTCACTCAATTTGTTAACAATAGCGATATTTCTCCTGCACGACACAATTCACCAGTCGGGGGTTGCAAAACGGCGAAAAAATAAACGACAATTGAATCGAAAGTTTGAAAGATTTTTCAGCGGTTTTTATCTTCCTGTTAATGGCAGGAAAACGGATTTTGAATATGAACATATTCCAGTCGTGAACTGCCCGGGGTCATTTCCTTCGGTTAGCAGAGCGTGAGAATAGGTACCTATATAGCTTCATTACGGCAACAGGAGCGTGGGAGCGTGCGATTTTTTTTTGACGATTCGCCCGCATATGAAAATGCTCGATTAAATAATAATTTCATTTACTAGAACGGGGAAATCCATTGAATGGGATATCGGATTGTAGCCGATATTTCAACAGTGGGCGCTCGATGAGCGGAAATTGAAATAATCCGATATAGTTCGGGAGCCCACGATGAAATTTCCAACTTTCCCGGCAGAAAATTTTATTCAACGATTTGAAAAAATAAAATTAAAAAAAAAAACACAAAAAATGACCAATTATCATCTTGGCACGAGAAAGTGGCGCCAGAGACGTTGAAAACTCACGAATTTACACCTCTTCGAGAATAAACAACAAATATAGGAGACAAAGATAGAAGTGACGAGCTGCTGGCACTGAAATGGATACGTTCAAAAATATTATACGAAATCGAGATTCGGACGGGGAGGTGCCAGAACTTGAAACATCCGCCAAGGAGTAGACATATTCTACGTTGGTCAAATAGCTAAAAATTATCTTCACCCGTCGAGGCCTCGTAGAAAATTTCCGACCACCGAGGCAATTCGATATTTGAATGGGTCATCTCAAAAACGTTGTAAGTGACATTTTTTGAGAAACGTCTTTTTTCAAGCAAAAACGTTGTATAGGATTTGGCCGGTCTAGGTAAATTTTTTTACCCCCCAGAGATTAGTTGGTACCACTGATTTACAAGCCTGAAGTTAGAACATTCGAAATGGAGTCGACTTGGTTATAAACAAAAACGTTGTAAGTGACTGCCTCCGTTATAATATAACGTAGGTATATATTATACCTCGTATATATTATACATAAATATATATTATATATTAATTTATCGATACCAGAGAGCAAGAAGGGCGAATCTGTTATTTAGGAAAACAGCAGATTCGCCCTTCTTGCTCGTTGGTATCGATATATAATAGGTATATAATATTATTATACCTCGTCCCTTCCAATAAAAAAAGCAAAAAAAAAGACGATGGACATGCTTGAGTACATACCTCCAAATTCAGGGACTTTTATAGGAATATATAAACCGTCGATTAGATTAAGTAAAACTTTTTTTATTGCAGAAAAAACTGTTTTCTTAAAACGTTGAATAGCCCGGCAGTTACAACGTTATTGTTTGGTTTGCAAGTAGTAATACTTAATTATGAGGGTAAAATGGTACCAAAAGACATAAAAAATAGAGGTGGACATGTATTTAAATATTTGAAAAAAAATTGGCAATAAGTTGCACATTAGAAACCTATTATAATTTTTTTTTTTCGTTTTTCGGCTATCCTGAACAATTTGCAAATTGTCACTTACGTTTTTGAGGTGACCCCTTCATTTGATGAATCTTCGCAAAATCTGATCCCTTATTTTGAAAACGATATAATACATCACATAATAATACGAAATATTATATCACATAATATGAGAAAATTATTATTTCCAATCATGTATCACCATCAATTGGAGTTTTTATTCGTACAATAAAACCGTGCGTGCTTCCATCTCCAATTCAATTTTCCCTTATCGCGCAGATAAAAGATTCGAGTTTTGTTGATTTTGTCTCGTCCATTGTTGACGTTCCCGAACGACCGGACGTCACCGAAGTTAACTAAACGATGGCATCAAGGCTTGAATAAGTGGTGATTTGCAAAGATTGGCGATTTCAAAATTACTGCCTTTTTTCCTACTCTTTTTTATTTTTCATCTTTTTTTAATTATAAAAATTGAGTAACATTATTTAATCACTAACTGTAATTTATTTAGTTTAATTTAATTAATTTATTTATCTATTTAGTGATAATATACCCTAAAAAACATGAAGGTTGATGTTGTAATAATGTTATGTGATAATAATGACCTTTTTCATGATTTTATTCATTCGCGCTTGAAAATGTTGTAAATACAATTTAAATTGCGGGAAAGGTAAAAGAATTGTGCGTAATTTACCTGCTTATTTGAAAAAATTGAAATTTCTTCGATGTTATTAGTTAGTTGTTGATAACAATCTCAGGCCGGTTTATTGACAAAATTTATCAATCCGATATCCAAGGAAGCTTCGGATAAAATTCACCACGGTGTTATCAATGTAAAAACCTCGTTGGAAATGTTTATCTAAAGCTTCCTCGGATATCGTATTGATAAATTTTGTCAATAAACCGGCCTTCGGGCATCGGACATAAAATGAGAAAAAAGTCAATTGTCTCGACTCGACAATAATTGTTAATTATCACGAGTTAATTCGCTCTTCGAATATTCGACGTTTAAAACTCTCCATTGTTTACGATAGTAGATAAACGACCGAGTCGATTTTATCTATCTCTTATCTGTAACGCATTTATCTATCCTGCAAACTATTGACGGATAAAAAAGAAAAATCGGCAAAAACTACTCACCGACTCGCGATAAGAGAAACGCTGATCCGGATCCTGTCTCGGCGCGGAGAGAGCGTACGCGTAGACGCACTGCCGCGCGGAAGTACTCGATCGCGTCAGGTGCCGGATCGACTTGGACTGGGCCGAGCCTCGGCGGACACTGGCGGCGGGTCCGTCGGTCGGCTCGCGAGCCGAGTGGGAGCCGAGCGCAGGGCGGTGCCACCTGTTGGGCCCGTCGCAGGCGCATCGGCTCCGCTCGGCCGGAAGTGAGAGGGCCGAACTGAGCCGGGCGGCTGAGGGCGGATCACACGAAGTACTTCATGAAGTGTAACATGATGTGAAACGTGACAGTGATACGACAGGAGAAAGTTGAAGTGAAAGTGATTATGGAACTGGACCTTGAAGTGAAACTGAAGTTGCAATAATTGCAATTTCAATTATTGAAACAGAAGGTGAAAGTAAAACTCGAAGTAAAACTGAACTTGCAACAGTAACTAAATTTGCAATTGATACAGGGGGTGAAAGTAAAACTAAAGATGCGAGTGAAACTGAAGTCGGAAGTGAAACAAAAGCCAAAATAAGAACCTGAAAGTGTGACATGAGGTGAAACGAAGAGTGAAAGTTGAAGTTGAATGTCGAACTGAAGTTTCGAGTGAAAGTGAAATGGACATGGGAATTTGAATGAGAAACTCGAAGTGAAACTTGAAGGTGAAACGAAAAGTGAATGTTGAAGTGAAGATGAAAGGTCCAACTTCAACTTTCACTCATGATTCACTTCATTTCACCTTCAAATTTCACTTCATGTTACACTTCGTTTCACCTTCAACTCTCACTTCATGTTTCACTTCACTTCACCTTCAACTTTCACTTCGTTTCAAGTTCATGTTTCACTTCGTTTCACCTTCAACTTTCACGTCATGTTTCACCTTCAACTTTTCTTCATGTTTCACTTCGTTTCCCTGTAACTTTCGCTTCATGTTTCAATTCGTTTCACCACAACTCTCACTTCATGTTTCACTTCTCGTTTCGCCTTCAAATTTCACTTCATGTGTCACTTCTCGTTTTGCCTTCAAATTTCACTTCATGTTATACTTCATTTCACCTTCAACTCTCACTTCATGTTTCACTTCATTTCACCTTCAACTTTCACTCCATGTTTCACTTCGTTTCACCTTCAACTCTCACTTCATGTTTCACTTCACTTCACCTTCAACTTTCACTTCGTTTCACCTTCATGTTTCACTTCATTTCACCTTCAACTCTCCCTTCATGTTTCACTTCGTTCCACCACAACTGTCACTTCATGTTTCACTTCTCGTTTCGCCTTCAAATTTCACTTCGTGTTTCACTTCGTTTCACCTTCAAATTTCAGTTCAGGTTTCACCTTCAAATTTCACTTCAGGTTTCACTTCTCGTTTCACCTTCAAATTTCACTTTGTTTCACCTTCAAATTTCACTTCGTGTTTCACTTCGTTTCACCACAACTCTCACTTCATGCTTCACTTCTCGTTTCGCCTTCAAATTTCACTTCATGTTTCACTTCGTTTCACCTTTAAATTTCACTTCATGTTTCTTTTCGTTTCACCTTCAAATTTCACTTCGTGTTTCACTTCGTTTCACCTTCTAATTTCCCTTCAGGTTTCACTTCTCGTTTTACCTTAAAATTTCACTTCATGTTTCACTTCGTTTCACCTTTAAATTTCACTTCATGTTTCTTTTCGTTTTACCTTAAAATTTCACTTCATGTTTCACTTCGTTTCACCTTCACATTTCACTTCATGTTTCACCTTCAAATTTCACTTCTCGTTTCACTTCGTTTCACCACAACTCTCACTTCATGTTTCACTTCTCGTTTCGCCTTCAAATTTCACTTCATGTTTCACTTCGTTCCACCTTCAAATTTCACTTCATGTTTCACTTCGTTTCACCTTTAAATTTCACTTCATGTTTCTTTTCGTTTCACCTTCAAATTTCACTTCGTGTTTCACTTCGTGTTTCACTTCGTTTCACCTTCAAATTTCACTTCATGTTTCACCTTCAAATTTCACTTCGTGTTTCACTTCATGTTTCACCTTCAAATTTAACTTCGTGTTTCACTTCGTTTCACCTTCAAATTTCACTTCAGGTTTCACTTCTCGTTTCGCCTTAGAATTTCACTGCATGTTTCACTTGATGTTTCACTTCGCTTCACCTTCACGTTTCACTTCCTTTCACCTTAATTTTTCACCTCCAAACTTCTATTTGAAATTCAGTTTCTCTTGCAATTTCAGTTTTATTCTGTTTGCAACTGTAGTTGTCTTCCAGTTGTACCCAACTCATCATTCGGGATAATGTTAAATAGCTCACGGACTAGAAAATAAATCGCTAAAATTCGCTCGGACTATTCTAAGCAGTGTCTTTAAAGAAAAATCCTTGTTTACTTCCGATAGACGTTTTCCCGTTCGAAAACACTTCTCGCCCTTCAGTTTTTCCACCCTCGGAGGGTCAAAACGGCGAAAAATCGGCACTCCCAACCCTTACACTCGAAAGGCCCTCGGGGATACGATAAATTAACCCGCGCTCAACATTCTCGACGGCCCTTGGTTAAGCGAAGGGCTGCAAAGGTCCTATTTTATAGGGGAGGAGGCGAAATAGAGGAAATGTAAGCTAATTCCATGCGCCAGTTGGAGGAAAACTCTTACCTAAATAGTGAAAAAAATCAACTCCGCCTGACCGTTTGGCGCAGGGTGTTACGGGCTGGTGAGCTGAATTCCAATCCGGGGAAATATCGTTAGGCGAAATATCCTACGACAAAACGGCCAACTAGTACGATAAATTTGATTTTAATTCGTGAACATGCTTTTAACGCAAGAAAGATGCAAAAAACTTGTCCACAATAATTAATTATAATTATTATGAGAATCGGGGTTTTTGCATTTTCCACCGTCCACTCGAGAGCTGGAAAATTCCCCATTTTTTCCCCATTCAGCTATCAGGAGGGGAATTTTATAATTTTTTCGCCAAAAGCCACGAATTCTCGGAAATGCGGATAAAATATTGATCCACTGTATCCTTATGAACAATTTCAAAGGGTACGTCGAAAACGATTGGAAATCAGATGATCTTCATTTCGCCTGTCTGGCAGAATTATCACTTCCTATTTGGGTCCTTCCTATTGGGAGATTCTTGATCTACGACGTGCAATTGCCGACGACGGATTCCGTGCGGAATCGAATTACCCAACCGGTACGTGAATGGTTTCAATTTTGTTCCCGATTCCGGCCGTGGCGAACACGCGATGGGAATCAATCATCGGGCACAATGCGGGGCCGGATGGGGAAATTGTTAATGACCACCTGACGTGGTCATTATTTATACGATAAGAAGATGTACAAAGTTTGGCAGTTTCGGTAAATTTGCTTCAAAAATGATTCCAATAGAATAATTTTATGAAATTTTAGAAAAATCTTTATATTTGTTTTCTAGTTTTGCGCAATTTTATGAAAAAAATACGTTTGCGGATTGTTTTGATGTGAGAGTTTGGCGAAATAAATATCCGAAAGGAGCAAAATTTGTTACGAAAACAAAAACGTTAGGTATTTAATAACGTTCGTTACGAAAAGGAAAACGTTATTTAATAACGTTCGTTTAATCGGAGAGAACAAAACTGTCACGGTACTTTTCTTAGGTACGATAGGCTCGGAGAAGCAGTGTTGCCACTAACTTTTCCCACAATGTTTCTACTTCCATATGATGAGAAGATGTATAAAGTTTGGCAGTTTCGGTAAATTTAATTAATACAATAATAAGCGAATTTTAACTGTTTATCTAACCCTTGGAAAAATCATTTTATACAACATGACATCGTTTATCTGTTGTCTAATTAGGTTACATCTATTAGAAAAATTACACCCGGCCCACAATGCTCGAATTTCAGTTCTTCGTTAAAAAACGAACCCTTTGTCCGGCGATCCCTCGGGGCCAACGCGAAAAAACTCTTTGAAAACAACGGCTGTAACGGTGGAAAATAATTAATGTCATAATTGCCCAAATGGAAGGCGGACTTTGATTTTCCATTTCATTTTTCCGCTATTGTTTTAATTACAGTTTTTTTTTATCGCTACCTTACGCCTTTTGTAGTCACGCGATCAGGGTTAGGGTCATACAGAAAAACGTCGTCTCCTTCGCCAAGCTTTCGGCAAATTTATTGCCTTCTTCAGGGCTTGGAGACGAGGTTAAGCGGTCATATGACCACTACCGTCCAAGACCAATGACATTTCCATTAATTAACCTGTATTATTGAAGGTATGAGAAAAACAATTAGCATCATGCTTCGGTTTACGTTGTTATTTAAAATAGTTTTGACTAGAAATCCACAAGGAGAAACGAAACAACCACAGTCAACAAATTAAAAAATGTTTTTTAAACAATATTATTTCTATCTTTTACTAAGTCAGTAGGAACCACATCTCTGGAGGATGTGGTTCCTACTGACTTAGTAAAAGATAGAAATAATATTGTTTAAAAAACATTTTTTAATTTGTTGACTGTGGTTGTTTCGTTTCTCCTTGTGGATTTCTAGTCAAAACTATTTTAAATAACAACGTAAACCGAAGCATGATGCTAATTGTTTTTCTCATACCTTCAATAATACAGGTTAATTAATGGAAATGTCATTGGTCTTGGACGGTAGTGGTCATATGACCGCTTAACCTCGTCTCCAAGCCCTGAAGAAGGCAATAAATTTGCCGAAAGCTTGGCGAAGGAGACGACGTTTTTCTGTATGACCCTAACCCTGATCGCGTGACTACAACATTAATACGGGTCGATCATTCATCATCAATACTTACGCCTTTTGTTGTTAAATTCGTTTGATACCGCGACACCGTCCATTCGCTCTGTAGAATTTGGATTGGCTGCTTAATTTGATAATATAAATGTCCAAATTTTCCCAAAAACCTAAGGGGGAAAATCGGTTTAATTTAATACGGAAAAGAATTTCTTCAAATTCAAACATGTTGATTTACAATTAAAGTATTTTTTTTATTACGTTACGGTCTAGACTGGATTCGATACAATTTTTAAGGAAATATATCGAGTGCCGAAAATATTATATTTTTCTACAATTTCCCCACTCATTTTCCCCTATTTCCCATTAAAAATTAACGATTAATTAAAAATTTCGATTCTTCTCTTCAGGCAAAATAGGGTAACCATCTATCTTTTTAACGTATTTATCATTAAAAAAATTATGGTAGAAATTTGAGAGCAGTAATTCCTGAATTATATCGATTTGATCATATTTAATTTTATGAAGAGTTTTCCTCCAAAACTGCATTCATCCAAAGAGTTTTGTCGATATCGATTTCGTTTTTTGATTTTCGATTTCGATTCATAGCAGTTCTGGTACCTATAAGCAATCGAAAAATGAAATCGATATCGACAAAACTCGAAAGTGGATGAATGCAGTTTTGGAGGAAAACTCTTCAATTATCAAATATAGGTAGGTATAGAAAAACTTGCGGGAATAGGTTAATGATTTTTGGGATCATGTTCATGTTCCTACACCATATAGAACAAAAACCAAGCTAAGAAAAATACTCCTAAACCCTAAAATTTTTGTTAATTTCCAGTAATTGCTATATCCTGTGGGTTCATGCCTGTACTTATTTCCGGCTCAAAGAAAAAGACAATTAGGGCGGATTTTGCAGCTTTGCTAACTCATAACGTGGGGTGATTTAGCTGGCTGTTAGAAGAGGCTTTTTAAACGTGCCTGCAAAGTTGCACACCTGTGTAGAATTACCTTTTTTCTTCCACCCTTCCTGTATTTACCTTATTTTACCGAAGTTTCAACATTTCGGTTGGCCCATGACGCTGGTAGGTAAGTCGAAAATGTTAACTTTATTGACTGGGTATGGCACCGTAGGCCACTCGATGGGAAATTTTGTGAAATCAATCAATTGTAGAAGTATTTGATTTTTTCCCAGAGTTTTTACACCAATACTTTCCAAGGCCAATTTTTAATTTAAATTGGCGATGACTTTCTGTCAGTAGTCGTCAGTTAGTAGTCAATGCATTGCTCAATCAAGAAAGTCATCGCCTGTATGAATATTTAATTTTTACAAAGTCAAAAATACCATTCGTCGAATCGAAAATTTACAGATTTTATAAACGAAAATTCGCAGATAAAAATTCTTACGAATCGTTCGTAAAAAAATCGTCAAGCCGCTTATACGAAACTGAAATTATGTCTTACATGGCAATAAATGAATACGGCTAAACAGTCTGAAGTGATAAGCTACCAACACGTTGATAAGACCGATAACAGACTATCAACTCGTGTTCGTGTTTATGTTCCGTTTTGCATTACGAACGCAAAATCGTTATTGAATAATGAATTTCAATTAATACAATTACAATATTCGCCAGTAACTTGTTGTAGGAGTGGCTATTTGCTCCGGATTTTTCAACACAAGGTTGGTATCACTATTCGAATAATTCCAACATCTCTTGACCATCGAACAGTTCTGAAAAATCGAGATATCAGGGGAAAAAACACGTTTTTTGCATTCAGAAGTCGATTTTTTCAGGTAATACGTAAATGCAAAGATGGTGTTTTTATAATTAGTTTCTATGTTACTATGCGGTTGGCAAGGGGTTACATCTTTTTTCATTTTGGTACTGATATTCAACTCTAAACAAGCCGAAAAAATGACCATTTTTGACGAGCCGTATTTCTGAAGCTATCTGACCTAAAAAGCTGCGGTTGCGCTTAAATTGTCACACAATTTAGCAAACCTTATAAATGTTATTCGCTCGCTCCTCTTAACTACTAATAGTTTCAGAGATACGACGTAGCGAAAATTCGGATTCAGCTCGAGAAAAAAAAATTCTCAAAAAACCTACTTCGGTATGTGTTGAAACCAAATATTTTCTAGACGAGAGCGAAAACTCGAATGTCGCATAGGACGCTCCTAAACTAGGAAAATTCGGAAAATTTACTTGGAAATTATTCAGAAAAATTAAACTAAACTACCTGGGAAAATATTTAGAAAAATAAACTAGAAAATTAAAACTAAACTAGGAAAATATTCAGGACTAAAAATATAAGGACTGAAATTATTCAGGACGAAAATTATAAGAAAAATAAAGATTATCAGAAAAAATCAGAAAATTTTCAGAAAATCAGAATAAAAATCGGAAAAAAAATCAGAAAAAACCAAATGTTTTTCTGAAACAAAATAACAAAAAAACAACACAAACAACAACACGAACAACAACAAAACAACATCAACAACAAGCAACAACAAACAACAACAAAAACAACAACAACAACGACAAACAACACAATATAACACAACATAACAAAATGTTCTTTTAGAAACCAAATATTTTCTAGACGAGAGCGAAAACCCGAATGTCACAAAGAACGCTCCTAAACTAGGAAAATTCAGAAAAATTTCCTCGGTCATTTTCGAAAATGTCAAAATTCGAAGAAGTTTTTTCAGACTTTTGAACGGTTTTTTGCCTCCTTGAAAAATTCTAGGAATTCGATTTTTGTTCATTTTTCTCAAGAAATGAACCTTTGTAATCATTTATTTAAATTTTTCGCAGGAACTTCGGATTTACTTAAGAAAAAAAAATTCTCAACAAACCTACTTCGGTATGTTTTGAACCCAACGAGAAACTTGAAACTAGGAAAACTCAGAAAATTTCCTCGGTCATTTTTCGAAAATGTCAAAATTCGAGGAAGTTTTTTTCAGACTTTCGAACGGTTTTTTGCCTCTTTGAAAAATTCTAGGAATTCAATTTTGGTTCATTTTTCTCAAGAATTGAACCTTTGTAATCATTTATTTAAATTTTTCGCAGGAACCGCGATGCCGAATCTCAGTTACAAGAAGACGAAGCAGAAGGAGAAGAACAAGAAAAAGTTGAAAACCTCGTTGAAAAACGTCAAAACCAAAACGGACCTGCCCAAAGGTCAAAATTTGACCGACACGAATTTCAAAGTGAAAAAAATCGTAGTCAGAGATCAAGTGAAGCCGCACGTGAGCGACGACATTCTCTACCAGAGGAAGCTCAACGCGGCGGAACTGACGAGCCGGCTCGGCCACCACAACTCGTCGATCAAGCGCGAGGCGCTCGACGGCCTGAGAGAATTGCTCGGCAAATATTCCGCCGACGATCTCTCGATCTCGCACGTCCAGCTGCTCCATTCCGTCGTCAGGCTCGCCTTGGACGAGACGTCGTCGATCCGCAAGTCGGCGTGCAAGATCGTCGCCGCGCTTCTCGCCTCGACCGCCCCTTCCAAGCTCGTCCCGTTCCTCGACACGCTCGATTCCTATTTGCTCTGCGCTCTGACTCATATCGAGCGGCCCGTCAGGGAAGACGGGCTCGTCCTCCTCGACGTCTGCCTGGCCCACGTTCCGGACATGTGCCGCAAGCGCGCTTGGCGCCTCATCGCCGTCTGCCTGGACCTCGTCTCGGTGAAGAATGTCGGCGCCCGGACGCTCTCGCTGAATCTTGACAGCAGTCAGGTGATTTTTTCAAAAAATATCATTTTCATTGTCAATAATTGTAATTTTACTAATTATTAGTCTAAGCATTAATGCTGAAGGGTCGCTTAATTTTTTTTTTAATTTCAGAAAAATTGTAACGGACGAATTTTCTGAAATTTTAGAAAACTTTGGATATTTTTTCAAGTTTTACACAATTTTATGAAAATATGCTGATGAATGTTGATTTTATGAAAAGACGTTTCTTTACAATCCAATCAGATTCTTAAAACAATAATTTTTCAGTAACAGATAAACATTTTTTAAAAATATTTCCAGAATTTCCAAAAAAAAAGTAAAACATTCTATACTTAGTTCCTAATTTTTACTTCCATATTTACAGAGTAAATGGAAGTATTGTGATCGTCCTAAAATCGAGAATCGGAACGGAGCTTCAGAAAAAACTTTTTCTTATACACATTTACTCAGAATCACTTCCTGAACAAGTGTCTGTGTGTCCGTGTGTCCGTCTGTCCGTCTGTGGTCTTTTACAAAAATAGCCATAACTCCTTCATTTCTCAACCTTTTTTCAAATTTCTTGAACTGAAATGTTTGTCTCGACAAGACCTAACACCCTGTTTAATTGGAATTTGGATAACGCACAGTACTTCCGATATATTTGATTATATGATATATTTTGATTGAGATTTGAGCGTTCTTGGTCTTAAAATCTTTGTTTTACCTTGCAGAATATGTGGATATTTTTTATGTTCCAATAATGTATTGTATTTTTATTTTGGGCGAATTTTAAAATTTTAATAGTGAATTTTTTGATATTTTTTGCCTAAACACCCTTAAAAGCAGTCAAAATATGATCAAATTGTGTCTCAATTTTACGTTTCAAAATATGGAAGTATTGTGTGTTATCTACGCACCACTGGTTTTTTTTAATTTTGACGAATGTTTTTCTGAAGTTTTCCTCAAATTTTGACAGAAATATTTTTGGGACTTTTTTTAAATTCTTACAAATTACCTACGTTATTAAAAAATTTTTCGTTAATATTGAAAAATAATTGTTTAAAAACATTCTTAAATTTGAAGAAATTTTGGGTTTTCACGTTTTTTTTTTGTACTACATAGGTCGTTTTCAAAAAAAACAATTTTTTTTTGTCTAAAATTAAAATTGGAAAAAATTAACTTTCTTTATCTGTCTCAAATTACAAAAATCCTTTTTCTTTATTTGTCTAAAATAAACAAAATATCTTTCTTTATTTGTCTAAAATAAACAAAATATCTTTCTTTATTTGTCTTGAATTGCAAAAAAATCGTTTTTCTTTATATGTCTAAAATAAACGAAAATCTGTTTAAATTAATCATAAAAAGTTCAACTGAAAATTTCAACAAATCTGACTAAAATTGAAAAAATACTTCTTTCCTAGGAAGAAAAGAAATTTTTCCGATTTTTTCCGAAATTCTCCGTGGTTATAACATTTAAAAAAATCATTAATTTTTCGGAGATTTGAACAATTTTAATTTCACAAAAAAAAACTGCTAAAAATGTCAATAAATTCAGAAAAACCTCCATTATACTCTTATTCCGGTTCTCTTTGAAAACCAGTGGTGCTTAGATAACACTCAATATTTCAATATGTTGGAACGTAAAATTGCAAAAAAAAAAAAAAAACAGATTCTGACAGCTTTTTCGCGCAAACCAGTGGTAACAACAGATTCCCCGTGAAAAAACCAATCCAGTGATACCAATAACTCATTTTTGCCAAAAACTGTTAGCTGTTGCATGCTGAATAACGAAATATTACGATAGAACGTGAATTTATCGTCTTATATAATTTCTTGCACACCCAGTTAGATCCATCTAACGTTAGATTAACCTCTAGTACTCTCTAGAACTCCAACCTCACTCACCTTAGAAAGGAAATAAACGATTCCTATACTTCCATTTACTCTGTAAATATGGAAGTGAAAATAATTAATTTTTCGGAGATTTGAATAATTTTAATTTCACAAAAAAAAAACTGCTAAAAATGTCGAAAAATTCAGAAAACCCTCCATTATACTCTTATTCTGGTTCTCTTTGGAAAAAATGGAAAAATTCTCCTTTAAACCGATTTCACTTCTTCAACCGATCATCGACCGATTCCATTTTTCTCGCAAATGTAGGAATTTCAATGTCAAACTCCGGAATTCTGGAATTCAAAACTGGAATTCCGTCAACTAAGCATTGGAATCTCCAAATCGGAATTTCGATTCTTTTGCAGGTAGTGACGAAATGGCGGATCGGCGTCCTGGAGCGGATCGACTCCTTGCTGGCCCTGCTGGTCGAACACGGCGACGACCGTGCGAACCGGCCCGACCCCTGTGTCGAGTACGACGATGGATCCCAAAATCGATTTCCCCTCTACGAGATTTGCGACAGGAAAAACGAACTGGCCGCCGTCAATTTGGAATTCGAGGAAAACCCCTCGGACAGGAGCGGGGAGGGAAAATCGGCGGAATTCGTGGAAAACGTCTTCCCATTATTGATGGACATGTTCCTCGAGGTTTGCCCGGTCGACAAATCGGCCAGCGACGACGCGACGACCGACCTCAGCGAAGAGAATTGCAAATTGCTCGGGCTCGTCGTCAGCATCGTCCAAGTCGCCTGGGATTTGGGCGGAAAAACGTCGGAATCGTCGAAGAAATTGACGCCGGCTCTGCTGCGGACGTTGGTCGACCGGCGGTTTCCGTTCGGCTGTTCGAAAAACGACGATAAATCCGTCGACGTCAATTTGTCCGTAGCCAGGCTGACGCTTTCCATCGCCGGTGCCGAACGTTGGGCTCCGGTGGTGCCGTTTTTGAAAAACATTTTCCGAATCGACGGCCGACTGTCGCCGTCGGACGTTCGGACTTTCTCCGACTGCGTGTCCCGGATCTGCCTGGCTCGTCAGTTCCCCGAGTCCGAATACTTCCTGTCCAAAGTGGTGACGACTTGTCTCCAAGGCAGGTCGGCTTTGAGTCAAGTTTTTTTCAAATTGCTCGCCGACATCGCCCTCGATCCGAAGCAAAAGCGGTTCCACGAGCTGGCCGATTTTCGAAAATGGCTGTCCTCCCTGCCCGGGAAACTGACGTCGCCGCCCGTCTCGCCGCAACAGGTGAAAACCGTCAGCGACATCTCCGTCCGCGGTTTCGACTCGTTTTCCAAAAGCCTCGACGACAATATCGAGCTGATTTTGGACGTCATCCCCAACGTCGGCGATGGCGTCAAAAGGAAACAGATGCAGCGGCAGATGGCGACGCTTCTGCATCGCGTGCGCGAATGGGACGACGAACTGGTCGAGAGTTTACGGACGGCGGTCGACAATCGATACTGGGGCGATCAGCTGACCGATTATATCGCCGATATCGTTTCGATGAAGTCCGCCCGCTATTACGGTTATTCCTGCATTGTTACCAACGGTTGAACGCATTTTCAAGCCTGTATCAGACCTTTCCCCCTCCCCATCCCAACGACAGACGTACAGACCCTCTCTGATTGGCCGATCGTATGGATACGTTGGCACACCTGCATCAATGGTTGTTATCGATTATCTATGGAACCTCGTTTCTCGTTAAAATTATCAATGCCTGCCGAAATTACAAAAGAATCGGTCTGTCCAGACGGTCTGTGGAGTGGGTCTGACGTTTGATGAGGGTTTAGTTTTCGCTTTATTACGAACAAAAACTAATACGCCGTCAAACGGGAAGGAATTTTATTTACAGAAAAATTGAAGGGCGAAATGACGCGATATTGCGGAATAAGGAAAGTCGCGGCTAGTTCCGGATGTTTCTCGATTCGCGAACAACGGAAATACGAAATTCCCGAAAATCTCAAATTCACGAAAGTTCTCAATTGAAGTTGTTTTTTTTTTTTTTTTGGTCGCCACGATATTCGTTGCTTCGCGCGGGGTCCCTAGTTGCACATATGTGCGAACTGGTGAACCCACATCACTCCCCCTTCGCTAAACGACAAAGTCGCGTAACTTGGCAGG
This sequence comes from Nesidiocoris tenuis, assembly GCA_036186465.1. Classification (NCBI taxonomy): domain Eukaryota; kingdom Metazoa; phylum Arthropoda; class Insecta; order Hemiptera; family Miridae; genus Nesidiocoris; species Nesidiocoris tenuis. The sequence goes on from AP028921.1 coordinate 8,865,322, forward strand.
GAATTGCACACGACGACCGCTGCGAGTTTGACCCAGAATTTGGTCTGGCAAGATGGGTGGACTGGGTGCTGGAGCAGCTGCGGTAGAAGCTGGTGGCGGAGCAGTCCGAATTCCAGGATTTTCTTCCTGCGTCACGAACGCCGGTTTGAGTCTGTCTCTCGACACCTTGACCCGTCGTGTTCCGATGAGGATGTCGAAGGTTTTAGCCGATCTCTTCGCGACTTTGTGGGGTCCAGTGTACGGTCGTTGGAGAGACATCCGCACGGTGTCATTCCGCAGGAATACATGGGAACAATAGTCCAGCTCCGGATGAGAAAACGTCTTCTCGGAGATGTGCCAGGACGTTGGTGAAGGACGCAGGTTGTCGAAAATCGCGTGCAGTCGCTGAACTTACTCAACTGGATTAGCTTCCGTCGTTGTTGCGCGTTCGAAAAACTCGCCGGAAAGTCGGCGAACGTTGTTGGGCCGAATGCTCCAACCATATTGAAGTTCGCGTTGATTGTGGCGTTCCAGCCCGGTAGGGCGGTACCGTTCTGTCTTACGTAGCACAGACCTCTCGCTCTTCTTTCTCTGCGTCGGTGGTAGACACATATATACGCATGGTTCGCTGTTTGTGCTGCGAACGGTATATAGGAGAAGAGGTTGACACTCGCGAGTGAAAGGGGCGGTGAATCCTGCCCTTTGCGGTAGTCGTTTTGGGTCTCTACGAAGACGGTGTTGACGATGCCTGTTCTGGTTGGTGTTCTCCGGGGAATACTCGATGTTTTGAACTTGTCGTTGATGGAACGAAAGTACGTGTTCACTCTCGCTGCCAGTTCGTGTGAATATCGCAGTCGAGCTTCGACTGTATTACCGTCCGGGAAGAAAATACCATGTAGGCGAGATCGTCCTTCTGCAGTGAGGTCCTGCAGGGTGTCATATCCGAGAAGATTCCGAGTGGGGATCCCATCCTCGGGGGCCAAGTCTGGTGGCAATGGCTGCCAATCGGCCTCGTTGTCTCTCGTTGCGGGTACACATCTTGCAGTAACGGCCGGGCTTACGTAGCACTCATAGACATTATGAGTTGCGTCGTCACAGGGGCCGAAGAATCCGGCTTCGTGGTTGTCGTCTGAGATATGCGGGATCGCGATATCTGGCACGTTCAAGTAAACGTCCTCTCCAGTTGGAGTGACAAATTTGCCGATATTCTTGACGTATTCCTGGACTGCCTCGGGCACGATGTACTCGGTGCCTTCTGTTGTCAACGCATCCTGCGCAAATTCCGCATCGCCAAGGGGCCTTCCTCCTTGTTCTTTGATCCTGTCCATGAGTACTGCATTCAAGTACACGGTACAGTGATGCTGGAATGACGAAAACGGCAACTGGCGCTCCAGCCGCGTATCGATTTCTTTCACAGACTCGTATGTCTGGCGCAGAAGCGGAACGAACCCACCGCAATCGACATTTTGACAGAAGCGTTCCGTCAATGGGAAGGATGCGGTACATCCTGCCATGTCATACAGCGGTTCGTCGGTGGGGGGTGTTTCCTGCCGAGCCCGGAAATCCTGGGGTGGCGGCACCTCTGCCCTACCTCGTGGTGGTGGCTGTCGGGATTTCCTGTTTCTCGGTCTTGGTGCAGACCTTGACAGATGGATGTCGTCTGGGTTAAATTCGTCTGCCCATCGTCCGACTGGTCCATCGTTCTTCTTGCTGAGAAACTCCCTTAGCCTCTTTTCACTCCTTGTGTCTCTGGGCCTTAGCCCTTCACCTCCCCTAGGCGGACGTCCAGCCTGGTTTCGGTAATTGTTGGCATCTGCCATGCTAGTAGCAACCGTATAAACACAAAGAACAAAAAGTTTTCCGTATATCACGTCGGGGTCACCAATTTAGTTTTCGCTTTATTACGAACAAAAACTAATACGCCGTCAAACGGGAAGGAATTTTATTTACAGAAAAATTGAAGGACGAAATGACGCGATATTGCGGAATAAGGAAAGTCGCGGCTAGTTCCGGATGTTTCTCGATTCGCGAACAACGGAAATACGAAATTCCCGAAAATCTCGAATTCACGAAAGTTCTCAATTGAAGTTGTTTTTTTTTTTTTTTTGGTCGCAACGATATTCGTTGCTTCGCGTGTGGTCCCTAGTTGCACATATTATGTGCGAACTGGTGAAGCTACAAGGGCTTAAGAATGCCATATCACGCGCCAGACCAGTATGGGCTTAACCGATTAAAAAAACTCGGTTACTCGCGTTGAGTGGGGATTTTTGTCATTTTGATTTGGATTTGTCAATTTTTTCGCGGTTTCTCTGTTTCGTCCGACTGTTCCTGTCCCGCAGACCGTCTGTACAGACCTATTCTTTGATAATGTCGACGTGAAAATTCATTAATAGTTTTTCCAAGAAACATGTTCCCATAAATAATCGATAACAAACATTGATGCAGGTGAACTTATCCGTAGAATCAGCCAATCAGAGAATTGCGTCTGTGTGTCTGTACGTGGGATGGGTAGGGGAACAGTGACGTCTGAAATTGGCTTAACCGATTTTTGGAAAAACGAGGTAATTCGAATTGAGTTGAGATTTTTTATATGAATGTCCGTTTCGCTCTTGCGCAGCCAATTTTGATCGGATTTGAAAAATTCTTGTTGTACAATAAATCGATTGGAAAACCTTGTTTGAAACTTGTTTATTTCTCATATCGTGTCGAGGTAACTTGGGATACCGGCTGTAATAATAAACAGGTTAAACTACCTTAATTTACCTTAGAACAGTTCTTCTTTGACCTACTCAAACGTGAACTCAAAATCAAATTTCAACTCGACCTGAAACACAAACTGAATCTCAAATGTAAACTCTCAAACAGTAACTGAGACTCAAACTGCACATTAACCTTCACTCAAACTCAAACTTAAACTTGAACGTAAACTGAAACTCAAACTTCAGCTCAAACTCAAACTCAAACTGAAACTCGAAATTCATCTCAAACTGAAACAGAACCTCAAACTTGAACTCAAACAGTAACTCAAAACCAAACTTGCACGTGAATTCAACTCAAACTTGAATTCAAGCTCGAAGTTCATCTGAAACTAAACCTCAAATTTGAAGTAGAACAGTAACTTTAAAAAAAACTAAAACTAAAACTTGTTTCAGTTCGAGTTTAAAATTGAGTCTCAGTTTGATTTCAAGTTTGAGTTCCAATTTCAGTTTGAGATGACGTTCGAGATTCAGTTTGAGTTTTGTTTTGAGATCAGTTTGAGATGAACTTTGAGTTTGAATTCTCGTGCAAGTTTGGTTTTGAGTTCAAGTTTGACTATTAGTTTGAGTTCAAGTTTCAGCTTGAGTTTGGTTTTGAGTTACTGTTTGAGTTTGAATTCAAGTTCAGGTTTGAGGTTAAGTTTGATTGAGTTTGTGTTCACTTTTGAGTGCAAGTTTGAGGTTTAGTTTGAGTTTTACTTTAAATTTGAAGTTGAGTTTGAGTTCACGTTTGAGTTGCAGTTACAGTTATATTTTCAGTTTGCAGTTTTTGTGCGCCCTTTGAAAATAGTGAACACTGCGCATGCCTCGATGGATCGTAGGGACTTGTGAGCTCCTTCGAACTCGAGGAATAAATTAAGTAAAAGTTTCAATCATTTATTTATTCTTCAAACAGTAGTTAATATCACGAACATTTAAAGCAATACAATCAAATGGGATAATCTCCGTTACCGTCTTCATTCCAAATGTCTCCAAATACACTAAATACACTATTGGGATATGCCATTGACAAAGCGAAAATTTGCAAAAAGGACGAAAGGGGAAATTTGCCGAATCGTCTCCGTAGAAAATAAATTGAACGAATTTTAAAAAACGTCGTCCCGAAAATTCAGTCAATAAAATTTTACTCTATAGGATTTTCACAAAATAAGAGTCGATCAAGTTCCAGCATACTACGATAACGAGATCATAAAAAATAAGTCCTTTATCCTGAGAGCGGCTGTACAATATTGTCGGTTAAGTAGCGACGTTACTCTGAGATTCAATTCGATCGAGTTTCCAGTTTCCTACAGTAAAACTTCCATTTTTCTTATGTTATGGTCCACCTGGATAGTCTAAATCTTGATTTGCCACCCCCGAAAACTTAAGCCAGCTAAGTTGTAGACGAAAAACAGCGAAATTTTGGCACTTGTTTTGGTTTTTTGCATAAAAAACGTTGAAGGACGGGGTTTTTACTAAAACTCATTATTACCAATAAAAAAGTAGATAAAATTTGCTACAATTTGAGTTTTGACGGAACTCTGTAGACCCAGTAGTTTAGAAGATACAGCATTAAGAAAATTGATCGTTTTTTCAAAAAAGGGAGTTCGTTTGGTTTTTTGCATAAAAAACGTTCAAGGACGGGGTTTTTACTAAAACTCACTATTACCAAAACAAAAGTAGATAAAATTTGCTACAATTTGAGCTTTGACGGAACTCTGTAGCCTAAGTAGTTCAGAAGATACAGCATTAAGAAAATTGATCGTTTTTCCAAAAAAGGGAGTTCTTTTGGTTTTTTTGCATAAAAAACGTTAAAGGACGGGGTTTTTACTAAAACTCACTATTACCAATACAAAAGTAGGTAAAATTTGCTACAATTTGAGCATATACGGAGCTCTGTAGACCCAGTAGTTTAGAAGATACAGCCCTGAAAATTTCAGTAATATCTTTAAAAAAAAAGGTTTTTCGCTCGTGGAGTAATAGCTGTATCTTCTAAACTACTGGTGCTAGAGAGGTCCGTTAAAGCTCAAATTGTAGCAAATTTTATCGTCTTTCACATTGCTAATAGTGAGTTTTATTGAAAAACCTGTGTTTGGCCGTTTTTTCTGCAAAAAACCGAAACCAGTGCCGAAATTTCGCGGTTTTTCGGCAACGACTTGGCTGGGACACATTTTCAGGGGTCGCAAGTCCAGATTTAGACCATACAGGTGGACCATTTCATATTGAAAATGCAACGGATATTCTCCGTTTTTGGATCAAAACTTAGTGGAAACACGAGCCATCGGAAACGAGTACATGCCGTTCAACCGACGAAGAGAGCTAGTCGTCACACATATGTCAATTTACAACTATACTGAGATCGTGGAAGTCTCGTAAATTACATAGTACGTAGTTAACTAACGAATAAATAATACGACGGACAAAAAGTGCGCTAGCCGGAAGTCTGGAATATAGCGTATAAATTGGAAGAAATTTTATGTAATTTAAACTAGCGTTAGGATAGAAAGGTGTAAAATTGGAAATTTGGCTCAATCGGTTCCTCAGGATCTTTGGCCCACCGGTTATTTTGTACTAGATCATGTAAATAGCTTAAGGGTGATGTATCTGTCCTCAGATCTGAAGACGTTTATAATCAAAATAGATTTAAATAATAAGTACATATCAGCTGAGTGGATAAAACGTCAAGAAAATGAAATAATGTTGGAAATCAGTCATGAAATTCATCGTCTCGGAAGGATACATGTAAATACTGTAGTGTTAAAGGGCCGTATTAATACTTAGTGAATACTTCGGGGCGTATAAGTACATACTGTATGCTAAGTCCTTACTCTAAGGAACCTGGGCCTTTCCTCAGCCAAGGTTGGTCCTCCATTCCTTAGATCCGAATTCGGCAATTCTGTCGAGCTCTTCGAGGGATAATTCTAAAATCGGCTGAGTATTACAGTTAACGCTGACTAGCTTGACAAAAAGACAACCACATTACATTCTCAAGATCACAATAAGTTCTCGCGGGACAATTGAGAAATGCGTGATACGCCTGCCCACATTTGCCTGGCTTTTCATCAATTTGAGATACCGTAAATCAAATTATTTTCGACAAAGGCGCAAAAAACGTATTGAGGCTCCTATTTCCGTTTTTATTGATTTTTTTCATATACGTCAAAAATTGTGGGAGCTAGGAAAAAAAATTGGACAAAACCGTAGAAAACGTTTTTGAGCGGTCATACGGAAAGTAACGTTAAATACGAAAAATCGATCGATTGTCTTGACCGAGCTTCAATTTTGATACGGACAAAATTTTCTGCCCGATCGGCCAGTTAGAAGATATCTGCATAAAACCGGGAAAGATACTATGGAATTGAAAAATTCGCCAAATCGTGAAAATTTCAACCGCGTGGGCAGGTTGAGTATTTCTACAGATTAAACATCAGGGCCACGGAATTGCTCTGATTCGTAAAAGGTGCGAAACCCTCGCTAAGAAATATCCTCAAAAAGTCATTATCAAATGTAAAAAAACTATACTACGACTTAACAAAATATCCCCGAATTGAACTTGCCTTTAAAGGGGCCAGCCGATTGGCAAATTACGAGGGAGGCGCAGTCGCAGGTTTAACTTTGCACAATTGTGAGATATGGAATTGTGAAGCTTGCATGGCAATTCGATCGACGACTCCAGAGGCAATAGAATTTTCCGATAGAGAAAAATACGTCGAAGAACGTGGCAAATAATTCTGGGGGCACTCCATCCTACGGAAATCCAGGCACCCTTCCTTCCCCTAGGAATTTGGGTACCCTTCCTACCTCATGAAATCCAGGCACCCCTCCTTCCTCTGGTAATCCGGGCACCCATCCTTCCTCTAGAAATCCGAGCTCCCCTTCTTCCTCCTGAAATCCGGGCGCCCTTCCTTCCTCCAGAAATCCGGGTTCCCTTCCTTCCTCCAGAAATCCGGGCACCCTTCCTACCTCATGAAATCCAGGCGCCCTTCCTTCCTCCAGAAATCCGGGCACCCGTCCTTCCTCTAGAAATCCGAGCTCCCCTTCTTCCCCTAGAAATCCAGGCGCCCTTCCTTCCTCTGGTAATCCGGGCACCCATCCTTCCTCCAGAAATCCGGGTTCCCTTCCTTCCTCCAGAAATCCGGGCACCCTTCCTACCTCATGAAATCCAGGCACCCGTCTTACCTCATGAAATCCAGGCGCCCTTCCTTCCTCTGGTAATCCGGGCACCCGTCCATCCTCTACAAATCCGAGCTCCCCTTCTTCCTCCTGAAATCCGGGCGCCCTTCCTTCCTCCAGAAATCCGGGTTCCCTTCCTTCCTCCAGAAATCCGGGCACCCTTCCTACCTCATGAAATCCAGGCACCCGTCTTACCTCATGAAATCCAGGCACCCTTGCTTCCTCTGGTAATCCGGACACCCGTCCTTCCTCTAGAAATCCGGGCTCTCCTTCTTCCCTTAGAAATCCGGGCATCCTTCCTACCTCATGAAATCAAGGCGCCCTTCCTTCCTCCAGAAATCCGGGCACCCGTCCTTCCTCTAGAAATCCGGGCACCCTTCCTACCTCATGAAATCAAGGCGCCCTTCCTTCCTCCAGAAATCCGGGCACCCTTCCTACCTCATGAAATCCAGGCACCCGTCTTACCTCATGAAATCCAGGCACCCTTGCTTCCTCTGGTAATCCGGACACCCGTCCTTCCTCTAGAAATCCGGGCTCTCCTTCTTCCCCTAGAAATCCGGGCACCCTTCCTTCCTCCAGGAATCAAGGCACCCTTCCTTCCTCTGGTAATCCAGCCTCTCTCTCCGTTCCTCCCCCGAATTACATTTTCCTTATCCACTTTCCTCATCCTTTGCTCTCTCTCATCCCTAAATGTGACTGAGGGCCTATCCTGTTAACTAATACAATAAATCCGTCAATAATCGCCTTCACATTCAGCACGGCACCAACGACGTTGAAAAGTTACAGAATCGGCCCCCTGATCGGTACAGGTCTACAACATCAAACGGCCATACAGGCATCACTTAATCTACAGCGAAGAATTCTGTACCAAAACGCGCTAAATTATTTATCATATTTCAAAATACCGGACCAGCGATGCAGCCTTCCCTCCATGTAAGTACCAATCAACTGTAATGTATCTGGCATCACTCGTTCTCAGGGGGGTACGATTCATTTTCAGGAAGCATAAAAGGAAAATTCTCAAATTCGGCTAGAAACCGGGCAAATAATAAGAGCCGAATAACCTCAGACGCGGAGGCTTGTCCGCACATAGAAACATGGAAGATAATTGAAAAATATACAGGAAGATCTGCAAGATTACAAAACGTGGAACAATGCGAATTCGAAACGATTGCATCGAGTCGAGGAAATCAAATGTCATAATACTGCGATGATAATTTTCGCCGGCGAGTCAGAAATCGACCGTCTCGTCCAATTCTTACCCGACTTTGGCGAATTTGTCGAAGCCCATCTCCTTCCACAGGGTGCACCGATGTTCCAGGTCTTGTGGGTCCATTTTCTGGTCCGTCAGATCCTGGCCGATGACGCTCATCCTGTGCAGCGGCACGACGCCGTTCTGCACGAACCTGGAAAATATCGAAAATTCAATCGGCGCCCAAATCGGCAGAAATTTCTACGGAATTTATGGAATCCCATTTCAAATTTATGCTCACCGATAGAAGAAATTCCTCATCGCTGTGATATATCGACGCTGAGGAGGGTCTGTCTGGTAGGGGTACGTGCCGAGGAGAACTTCCACGTCGGCGCCCCCGTAGACGAGACCGTTTTTCGCGGCGGCGTCCGAGGGCTGAAACCGGAATGTTGACAGATGGAAATCGAGCGAAACTCCAGATACCAATCACAATTGAGTGTTGAATTATCTCGAGAGATTCAGTCTGAAGCCTTAAATCTTAATGTTGGAGTCGAAAGTCTGAAATTTTAAGGCTTAAACCCGAAGTCTGGAGTACGAAGTCGAAGTCTGGAGCCTAAAGTCTGAAACTCAAGGCTGGACCTGAAGTCGTCGTCAGAGGCCTAAAGTGTGAAGTTGTAGTCTGGAGTCTTAAGTCTGGAATCTGAAATCCTAAGAGTCTAGAGTCTGAAGTCGGAGTCCCAAAGTCTGATACCCGAGGCTGGGATCTGAAGCCGACAGTCGTCTGAGGCCTGAAGTCAGAGGTCTGAAGTCAGAAGTCAAAAGTTGTAGTCTGGAGTCTTAAGTCTGGAATCTGAAGTCCGAAGAGTCCAAAGTCTGAAGTCTAAAATCCAAAGTCTGAAATCATAATTCCCAAGTCTAGAGTCTGAAGTCGGATTCTAGATTCTGAAGTCAGAGTTTAGAGCCCAAAGTCTGAATTCTAAAACCTATCATCTAAAATAGTGTTACACCAAAAATACGAGGTCTTGAGTCTGAAGTTGGGGTCTGAAGCCTGAATTCCAAAGTCTGAAACGTAAGTCTGGGGTCTAAAGTCGAAGGTGTGAGGTTTAAAGCTGGAGTCTGAAATCCGAAGTCTGTGGTCTGGGCCTTACGTCTGAAGTTCAAGTTTAAGTTGAAGTCTAGCGTCTGAAGTCAAGGTCAAGGTGAAGTCAAGGTCAAGTCAAGGTCTAGAGTCTGATGTCTGAGTCTGAAATCTAAAGTTCGAAGTTCAGAGCGAGGAGCCTGGATTCCGGAGTCGAAAACCTAAGTCCGGGGTCTGAAGTCGAAAGTCCGAGGTTTCAAGTCGGAGTCTCAAGTCTGAAATCTAAAGATCCAAGTAGGAGTCTAGAGCCTAAAGTCCGAAGTTTGAAAACCAAAATCTGAAATAGCGGTTAACCTGAGTGACGAGGTAGAACTTCGAGCCGGCCAGGGCTTTGTGCATTGAGTACAGCGGGCACACGGTGCTGATGTCTGATATCTGAAAAACGATTGACCGTGAGGGATAATTATTTTATTGCAGAAGACAGCGGATTCTAAAAAAAAAAAAAAAACCAATTTAAATAAAATAAAGTTAATTAATAAGTTTAGCAATTAATAATTCAATCGGTAATATTCCATAATTCATGAAACTCAACAAAAAAAAATATAAAACGTTCATAGTTAACAATACTTACAAAAAACTGAACCTCTTGATAGGTGATGTTAATACTGGCGATTTTATGGATGTAAAATTCAATGAAATTGTTCAACTTACCATAGCAGCGAGGCCGACTAATGTCGTATTGTAGATGGCCAAAACTTTGTCAGTATGCTTCTCAATGCCGATCTGACTTTTGTCCACTTCGAGCCGAATCCGTTCCGGGGTCCAGTCGGCACGGATTTTGTACCAATCCGGCGTCACTTCCGAGTGCAATGTGGTGCCTGCGATATGTCAATGAATTCACTGAATCGCTTTTGTTATAATAAATTAATGAAAAAATGTTGATCAATTCGATAACATAAAAAAAAATTTAATTCAAAAATTTATTTAATAGATTGAATTGTGTCAATTACTTATCAAAATATGGAAGGATCATGCGTTATCTACGCACCACGGGTTTAATGTTAATTTTTGTTGTAATTTTCTACTACAATTTAAACAATTCAACTGACCGATAACGACAGGGATGGAAAGATTCGTCGAACTCCAGGTAAGGTAGGGGGACTGTCGGACAATATGGCCGTCGTTGACCAACCATTGGTGGCCTTGGACGGATTCTTTCGGAAGGCCGGCCTCAACTTGCGGCTTCCAGTCGGTCGGTATATTTTCCAGAAGATCCTCCACGTCCTGTAACAAGATGAATTCTTAAGAAATGGAGAATCCGTGTATCAGAACTCAGAATTTTGTTTAATCGGAATTTCCGAGAATTTCAACGTTCCGTTTCATAGTAGTACGAGGAAGTAATTCAACGAAAAATCAGTAATTGGTTATTAAAAAACGGAGAAATAAGAAAAAATCTAAATAAGACTGACCGTATTTCGAAGGCAATCGGCATTGTTCTCGTAGTCGTTCTTGCCCGAACAGCCCACGGCTTCAACATAGCTGGAGTACGAATTTTCCGATTCGACGAGGGAGCTGTTCGGGAACACGGCCGTCCCGCTGCTCAGCCACAATCGAGCGAAGAGTTTCTATATTTAAAAGGAAAATCCGACGTAAAACAACCATTGATTCAAAAAAAAATTACAAAAAAAAAAACAAAAAAAATTAAAATTTTTTTTTTTTTAATTTATCGCGCTACTGAAGCGATTTTTACCTCAGGCTTTCTGATCGTCGTCAAAAGGGACGCAAGGGTTGCTCCGCTTCGATAGCCGACGACCGTAATCGATTTCGAATCGCCCCCGAAATGCTGAATGTTCAACGACGTCCACTCCAATGCGGCGATGACGTCGGCTAAACCGTAGTTGCCTGAAGTCGACATTTCAGAGCAGTAAGTTGTCAATAAATGAGAATTATTCGCCAAATTCCTTTCTAAGGTGAGTGAGGTTAGAGTTCTAGAGAGTACTAGAGGTTAATCTAAGGTTAGGTGGATCTAACTGGGTGTGCAAGAAATTATAAAGACGATAAATTCACGTTCTATCGTAATATACGTTCTATCGTAATATTTTGTTATGCAGCATGCAACAGCTAACAGTTTTTGGCAAAAATGAGTTATCGGTATCACTGGATTGGTTTTTTGACGGGGAATCTGTTGTTACCACTGGTTTGCGCGAAAAAGCTGTCAGAATCTGTTTTGAGCAGCAAATAAACTAAATTTGCATGGATTGTTGATTTTCTGAAAAGTTGAAAAAATTGAATAGAGAGTTTTTGGAGATAGGTGTCCTGATCAGGTAAATTAGTGTAACATCACAAAAGAGATAAGATGGCCAACAATCAATTTTCAAAATTTGATTACGAGCATGTTTATCATAATATGACAATTGAAGAGCCCTCCAAAACTGCATTCATCCACTTTCGAGTTTTGTTGATATCGATTTCGTTTTTTCGATTTTCGATTGCTTATAGGTACCAAAACTGCTATGAATCGAAACCGAAAAACGAAATCGATATCGACAAAGCTCGAAAGTGGATGAATGCAGTTCTGAAGGAAAACTCTTCAATGAATTTTATTAAATTTTGGGTGCCAAAACCCTATTGACAACATTTTACGGAATCCAGCTCCACCTACTACAATTCGTACGGAAGCCGCAGAGTTGACATGGTCACAGGGTATGCGTATCACAGGTACGATACCATGGTACTTATCGAGTTGAAGTTGCGTGACAAAAATTTGGTGAATTTAGCGCCAAAAAACTCTCTATTCACTGATGCAGGCCGAATGACGATTAATTTTATCATGACAACTTGCGAAAACCGCTCGCACACCGAATTCGATCCAACTTGCTAAGAGTGTTAGTAGGTACCTGACGTTCCGGGGTAGAAGTTACCTGAAGAGCGGGGGTGCACGGTCATGGAAAGGGAGACGGAAGCGAGGAAACCGAGCGACGATAAGCGGAACCTCGGCCTCACTATGACGATCTCCTTGAGCTTCGAAAGGCCCGACGGCACCGTCAGTTTCGAGGGCCAGCCGCCGTTAAGCGAATCGGTACCGACCAGAAACAATACCTGACGATTGGAAAATTTTCTAGTTTGAACAAAAAAAATACATCGTTTTTCCGGGTATCGCACAAAAATTAAGTTCAAATCGTCGGCGACACAACATTTTTTTGCAGATTTGCGTTCTAGACCATTTGAAACGTAAAAAATAAAAGTTCGAGGGAGAGTTGTGAAAATTTTCCTTATATTTCTGGAAATACTGTACCAAAAAAAAAATGCGAGAAATAAAAAACCAAAAAATAATTAATCATTTAATCGCTTACAGGTAGCGGGGTATCATATCTGACGTAAGGGGTCCACACGTCCAGGGTGAGGCAATCTTCCGACCCGTCGAGAGCATTGTTGGCGAATACCTGCAAGGACGTGAAACAAATGAGAATAAAATTTTATCGAGTCCGATTGGGCCGATGATGTTGCCGAGCTATACAACAATTACCTGCCAACATGATGGGGTTACGTTGTGAGCCTTGAACGTGCCGTTCCAGCAATCGTCGACCGTCATTCGCTGGGGAGGTTTGAACCTCAATTCGTTGACCGGAGGTTTAGCGAAGGGAATGCCCCGAAATACGAATTCCTCGTTTTCGACGAGTCTGCACGAAAAAATACCAGAGACGAAAATAAGAAATTTTACTTTACGGCGACTGCAGAGTACGAATTCTGGTCTTTCGACCAACGCTACTCCACGGAGTGTAATCTATTTCTGATTTGGAGGATAGGAGTCGTTAGCCTCCGTTATTTACGGCGGGACCAAGATTTTGCACCCATATGCACACGGGCTTTATTATTACCTCATTGTTACTTTTTTTATGTCATTTTCTGATGCATTTTATGCCTTTACTGACCATTGCAATGTACAAGGTACGGCTAAAAATATAATCTCTCTCTCTTCCTCCACCGAGGCTAACAACCTCTATCCTCCAAATTACAAAAATTAAGAAATTCACGAGCGATATTACCTACTAATACCCTGAAAACTGACATTATTCAAGGACTTACCCTTCAACATAACCGCACGATGTAACAGCCTTGATGTATTTTCCGTCGACGATGGGGGCGTGAGTAGGAACACCGGGGCCGGAGAGTACAGCGATGATAAGTATCAGCAGGAGCACGAAAAATAGTATGATGCCGACTGAAAACATGAAAAAACTGCTATTCCTACGGCTGTTGAACACACAACTACATCTTTTCTACAAAAAATCATTGGAGTTGAAAAAAATTTTTAAAACGTTTTCAAAACAGTCGAATTTTTTGTTTCAATTGCCATTTGAGGATGTTAATTCCAAAAGGTACTAAACGCCATTTTTTTCGAAATCAAGATGAGACTTTCCTGGGGGTTTTGGGGGGGAGTTTTACGCAAAAATAAACCCATTTCCAAGATAAAATCACTCTATCCTCATTAAAATGGGGAGTGAAATCTCATTTTCATTTCAAAAGGTACTATATCCAGGCCCTTGGGGCTGCTACAAAATGTTCATTTCAAAAAGTACTTTATCCAGTATTAAACAGTCTTCGCGATGGACGTTTAAAACCAAAAAGTACTATATCCACAAAATACACCTATATACAGCTCTGCCTTCACTTTTTCAGAGATTTTAGTTGTTTTTCAATAGTATTGTGGTTTTGCTGCCATCGTTGACACATATTCGATGTTTGGGGAAGTAGAATATCCTGTTAAAACCCTCGCAAATGCTTCTTGAGCCCGGGTAACCAGTATTTTAAGCTGTCAAGCTTACGTATTCCGCGTCCGCCGAAGCCACTAGTTTTTCCAGTTTTTCACTTTTTCATCGAGTCTACCGGGAATTTTTTTTACTTAAACTTTTTCCTGAAACATGTTTCAACCACTCGAGGTGGGTTCCGAGCCGGAGGGAAGTGGCGGCCATCGCTGGCGACCGTCCAATGTCGACGAGCTCCCCGCTCAAAAAGTACCATATCCCGGCATGTTAATTTCAAAAAGTACTGATGGGTAATGAAGTCGAAATAAACGATTTCGGAAATGAATTTTATATTTCGCTCGAGAGGCAGAGAGAGATCAAATTAGGATATTATCCACGTGAATACCGAATGAAAAGAAAAAAAGTTATCTTCTGATAAGGCTGAGGCAAAGCAGCAGGTGTACAAAGGAAATAGGGAATTCTCCCCGCCAAATCCCTACATTTGCACATTACTCAAATGAGCAGTGCTGCCCCACAAAGAGGGAAAAATACCTGAAAAGGGAAATAAGGTTCACGAAATCCCAACAAGTACTTGAACCAGTTTTCATTTCAAAAAGTACTATATCCCGTCATGTTAATTTCAAAAAGTACTATAAACCAGTTTTCATTTCAAAAAGTACTATATCCAAAAATTCCAATTTTCAGATTGCTGTAAAAATTATTCTCTGCAGTTTATAATTTCCAAACTTTTCCCAACAATTTTGAAGATGATTTACTAATATTTGGCAAAAAAATCTAGACCGGAAACGAGTTCTGAAAGGTACTAGCAGTTTTCCTCGTTTTTCTCAAAACTTGTCAGAGTGGATATAGTACCTTTTGGAATTAACATCCTCATTTAACAACTTGTTAATCGGTTGATTTCACTTACATGTCGTGAGTTTGTGCTCTTTGGCGATGTCCCACCATTTCCTCCAATCCTGCTTGGCCCATCGAGATTCGTCTTCATTCTCGAGAGCGGCCTTCTCTGCGTCACCCTGAAAACGAGACCGAGAAATGAAAACGCCCGAGAAAACCCTTGAAGAAGATGAGTAAACTGAAATCCAACGGTCGACTTTCGCGATAAGCGGCACTTACATCGACTGCGTCAAGTTTGACGTTCTCCATGCCGTCGTCATGCTGGCCCTTGGAAGCGTCAGCGTCGTCAAGCGTTTCGACCGATGCGAGGCCGGCCTGAGCTCCTCCGCCAGCTTCGACATCTCCATCCTGGAAAAGGAAATGCAATTCGTAAAATTCGAAACTGAAATCCAGCAATATTGCAAGAAAAAACGAATCATCGTTCCGACTGACTTTGGACTTGAGTTTCTTCGGCACCAAAGAAGCCAGCGGCAGTCTGATGGCGTTGATCAATTTCGGCTTCCTGCTGGGCTCATCAGTGCCACCTTCCTGAGGTGGAGATTGTACGTTTCCGTCACTTTGGTCCTGCTGCGACTGGAAGGGGAATATTTATTATGAATGATTCTATTCGTTCAGTTTGTTGTGATTGCATTCTAGTATTCTTAGGCTGGTTTTATCAATTCACTTAATCAACTGATTATCCAAGGACGCACCGACTATCTATTTTCCAGGTGACTTCATGCTGAAAAATCATACGTCACGTTTCCACGCAATCAGTTAGTCGGTGCGTCCTTGGATGATCAGTTGATTAGGTGAATTGAAAAAGCGGCCCTTAGTCTTTATATTCTTGATATTCATTCTAAGTCATTCTATTTGTTCCATTCATTCTATATGCATTCTACAGGGTGTTAACATGAGGAATATGCCACCGGCTAGGAATCGATCCTACAACTAATTTCCAACAAAAACTTTTCAATAACATTTTTTTTTACTCGCTTGTAAATGCCACTTTTTTGAGTTTTAAGATTTTTTCCATGAATTCGGTCCGAATTCACTAAAACGGCCATAACATCCCGAATTTATCTAGAAAATTAAAATTCGACTATACCGTTGGAAAGAGCGGTAATTTTCCAATCACCCTACAGTACCAAAAAATTTTTTTCAATGATTCAATCGGTTAAAAACTGGTTGGAAAAGTGAATTTGGTCAAATCTCAAAAATCTTTGTTTTTCTCAACTCCGTGCGCTTGATACAATTGTGCTGGTTGAATTTAGCCTGTAGTCCTAAAAAATGCGCCAAGTTTTCAGCTTTTCAACGGTCTAGTCAAAATTGAATTTCCTGGACGAATTCAGGATGTTATGGCCGTGTTAGTGAGTCGAGACCGAATTCGCGGAAAACATCTTAAAACTAAAGAAAGTGGCATTTACAAGCGAGTAAAAAAAATGTTAATTGTAGAATCGATCCATAGCCAGTGGTATATTTACTCAAGTTAACGCTCTGCATACTCATTTTCTAGGCTATTCATTCGATTTATTCAACTCAATCTATTCATTCACTTACAGTGCTTCGCTTGAAGAAGGGCACCGAAAATTTCAAATTGCTCAGAACCGGAGGCAGGCGTAACCCGGACGGCGTATCCGCGTTCTTCTTCTCGTCGGGAGACGTCGGGCTGTTGATTTTGTCAGAACACGGCGTTTCCACGAGCAGGTCGGCCTTTTCTTCGCCGTCGCCGTGGTCCTGGAAAATCCAAATAGTTTCAGGCACAGGTATTTTGTACGATAAGTCTGCATAAAAAAGTCGATTGCTAAGTCCAAAAAATTCAAGTCAGGTAGTCAGGATCGATTACCAACCTTCGATCTATCCTTTGAACGCGATGTCTTCAGGAAGCCGGGAATCTTAATTCCGCCGATCGGCCTATGCCCTCCTCCGCTTGTCAATGCTGCCTCTTCCAACGCCTGGAAATGTTAAAATTTGGAAATGATTTTATGATAAATCGCACTCCGCTAAAGGAAAGTTTTATCATAGCTGAAAAATCAAAAAAAAATTGAAACTTCCATAACAAATTTTTTTTAATTCTAATCATTATTTAATTGATTTGATTACTATTTTATATATTATTAATTTATTACATTATTTAATTAATTAAGTACATTTTAATTATTATTTAATTATTTTGAAAAAATTAATCATTTTGATTTAATTTTTATTTTATCATTTTTTGATCATATTATGATTTTAAAGACTACAGATGGGGTTTGTAAAAAAAAATTTTCTTTTTACCAATACGAAACCGAATCCGATTTTTCCAAGGTACGAACCTTTTTCTTTTTCTCAATTTCACCGCCAGGGCCTCTGGTCTGCGGTCCATCATTGCCGTTCACGCCCTTTTGATCGCTCCCATTTTTGGATGGGTCCATAATGGTTTTGCGCTCTTCATCTTCGATCTGCAATTTATCCAAGGATTTCTTATCCTCGTTCGACTCCAGCTGAGTAATGTCCTTTTCGTTGGTTTGCTCAGACATCCTAGAACGAGACAAATTCATTGCTGAAATATGAGAAAATCGACGAACAGTCAAATCTATTTTTTTTTTTTTTGGATTTTAATAACAATAGGTAATTGTTTTATGCGAAAAAATAAAAACCTTCAATCTCTAATTGTTCAAGAGCAATAGGTTTGGGAGGGTGACTTAATAGGCCGAATTTACTGCACCAAAAAATCAATTTTTCACCCCCAAAAACGTCAAAATTGATTAGATCCGCGAAGGCAGTCGTCAGGGAAGGAAAGTAGTGATGCGTACACGCCGAATATTTCGGGCTGAATAGCCTGGGCTATTTTCACAAGGGGCTTATTCAGAAAGATCCGATGGGCGATGGAATGAGTCGGTTTTGACCGCAGGGCTCGAGAGGCTGTATCATCTGCTTTTAGGACGCAGAACCTTTTGCGCAGCTGAGAATGGATTTGGGGATGCGCAGCCCCTTTTGTAATCCTATTATTAGATAAGTGGGACTCGAATATGTTTTAAGTGACTGGCGGTTGGAAAACGTAAAATCCTCATTCCGCCGTCGGCGGAAAACGGAAATAAATCGATGAACCGATTCGTTCCGGAGAAAAATGATAAATTGACGAGCTCACTTGGAAATTCAGCGTCGGCACGGCGAATGAGCGAAAATTATCTCCGGGCCAAATATTTCGAAAATGCGGCAGCGTAGATTTGCCGGCAGTGCGACGATGTTGAATTTACGATTTGAAAATCGACCCGAGCACCGCGAAAATTAAGATACTTGCGTCATTATAAACATCAACACCGCCGAAACGAATACGAGAGCGACGACTTCAAAGCGTAGGGGACGCCAAGCGCGCAACGCAAGCCGAGCAGGACTGCGGTGCGCGGGCACGGAATATCGTACAGTTCGGAGAAAATTGCCGTACGCCAACAAAAATTGTCGTATTCGACAAACTCAAGAGGTTGTATATTGCTGCGAAAAAATAGCCCCCGGCAAAGCATTAAATGCTTCGAAAAAGTCTCATTTTTGAAGCAGTCTCATTTCCGACGCTTTAGCGGTAGACATTTTTTCGACGCACTCCCGCGCAGACGCAGTGCCGCACTCCCACTCAAGACGCTTGGGTTTAAAACCAAGCTTATCCATAAAATTAGGTAATTGTAATAAATCAGGTTTTGTAACTCTTTTAAAGCTTATCAGCTATTTTATTTTGCGGTCAATCGAATGGAATGAATCAAAAACAATGTTATCGTAGTGAATGACGCGACGAGTCAATACCGTACTATGCTGGGAAAAAGTCTAGCATTATTGCAACGAAATTATCGTATAGTTGGGCGTCCCTGCATCTGGGTTTGGGCAAATTTCCAGATTTCCCCCCTGAGGGAAAATTTCCCTAGCAGCCTCCGCGGAAGAAGAGTCTGTGAGGGTCTGGAGAGATAAATCCGAGGCTCCGTGGATCATCAACTGCCCATCCTTGACTCAAGGACCTCCTTTGGCGTAAGCAGCACAGTACTTTGGATGTGACAAAGTTTATCGAAAAGCTAAGTGTAGCCTGATCAGCGTTTGTCTGATCCCTACGTCGAGTTGGAACGATATTTTTTGGAGGGAGATGCGACCGCACTGAGCATTCAGTGTTCTTGATCCACGAGAAGCAAAAACATTTTTTGAGTTGAAGTAGGCAGCATTTTTTCCGAAAGATGGGAGCTCAGAAACGATACTAATAATTAGGTAATAACGATACTAATATTTAATTTGGTAATTATTACCAAAGACTACCAGGCTGGCCGTGGGTCCGTGTACTGGGTCGGGCGAAGCAGCATTTTGGGCACGTGAGAGGCCTCAGATTTATCTCTCTAGACGTTTCTTGCTGTTATTGATTCATCGACCGCCAAATTACCGTGCGTCGCAAGTACAAAGTACAGGGTATCTACCGGCACAGGATGGGACAGTTGTGCGCGCCGCGCGGCATTCGTTCTTCTACGCTACTGCTTGCAGCACATCGCTCTGCTGCTGGATTGCCGTATCACAAGCAAGTTGCTGGTTGGGATGAAAATCATGGATGGACGAATTAAAAGTAAGGTAAGAAAAAAACTTTTATTGCTTGCAAGTAAATTATGAGATTTCTGATGCAGGGGCGAGGACCGGGTGAGAGTCAATCCCCCACCCTGGCACCAAAATACATTAATACTCACACAACACACAACACCCAGGTCAAACAATGTGCGCTTCACACGTTATTTATTCATTTGATTTTTCCTTATATCGAAAAAGTCTATCAGTTAACGAGTTCACAACTCGCTAACATAAATACTGCCATCGTTGCTCAAATATCCTTCTACACCAGTATAGTTATTTTTCTTCGCATTCCCTCGGCGCAGGAATCACTGGTTGTAGAGTATTCATAATTTGAGCTAGCTGAAGGTTCAGCTGGGGGAAATCATTAAGCAAATTTTCGAGGACATCCCTCAGTGAAAACATTAGGCAGCGCTGCTTCTCTTCTTCGGCTGCCAGCGCTCCAAAATACGAGCCCTTGTATCTTCCGAATTTGAAATCTTCCAAAAGCTTCGCCTTCTTTTGCCGGTAGACGGTCATTTCAAGGCACTGTAAACATCAAAATAAAATTCGAATAGACGATTTGCGACGGCTAGCGTTATAGTAACGTCAATAACCTTCCGTCAACATGTTGAAGGTTGTGATGTGAGAATTTGATGGAGAGCCGATTGGACTGCACGTAGTTCAATCTGCTCTCTGATTGGCTGTCCAGCTTCAGAACGCAGGAGGAAAAGTCACCTAACCTTCTATCAACAATTTTTACCTCCTATGGTCATTGATTCGTCAATTCACTTAAATCACGACAAAAATCGTCCGCTTGTCTATTTCGCTACACAATAACGCCTGTTTGAGAAGCTGCCTGTTTCTATGGACTACGTTCCAATTGATTTTGGCCGATCAGTACGAAAAAATTTGGTACATTACTAAATATCTACCGCATGTTTATGAAGCTGTCCTTCCTCCATCTGTCGTTCGAGTTGCGCGAAGCTATTTTTCAGGGTTTCTATTCCGCTCTTGATATTGATATGCTCCTCTCGAGCTTCGGCTAACTGGTACGATAGCTCCACTTGTTCTTTGTTCAAAATGGCATTTTTCTGAAAAGGAGTAACTCTCTATGTCACTAGACAGTAGGTCGCGGACGTTGTATCGAATTATAACTGGAAAGATAACACACTGCACCTATCCGTTCCCAAGGGGCATGCAGAAGGGAAATGCCCCCCCCCCCCCACCAAAAAAAATTTTTGGAATTCCTTCACATGGGTAGGACTATATACCCTACTACGAACATGATATATTTTTTATTATCAAACAGTCAAGCGTCAAACTCACAATGTAACCAAACCTCAAACTCATAGTCGAAATCGAAGTCAAACTCACAATAGACCAGAAACTCAAACTCGAAGACAAACTCACAATGAAACAGGAACTCAAATACGGAGTCAAACTCATAATCGAAATCGAAGTCAAACTCACAATGAAACAGAAACTCAAACTTATAATCAAACTCGACGTCAAGCTCACAATGAAACAGAAACTCAAACTCACAATGGAACAGAAACTCGAACTCATAATCAAACTCGAAGTCAAACTCATTATCGAAATCAAAGTCAAACTCATAACCGAACTCGAAGTCAAACTCATTATCAAAATCGAAGTCAAACTTGCAATCGGAATCGAAGTCAAACTCACAATGGAACAGAAACTCAAACTTATAATAAAACTCAAAGACAAACTCACAATGAAACAAGAACTCAAATACGGAGTCAAACTCATAATCGAACTCGAAGTCAAACTCATTATCGAAATCGAAGTCAAACGCAAAATAGAAATCGAAGTCAAGCTCACAATGAAACAGAAACTCTAACTCATAATCGATCTCGAAGTCAAACCCATTATCGAAATCGAAGTCAAACTTTCTGATCCATTGTGAGCTTGACGTCGGGTTTGATTGCAAGTTTGACTTCGATTTTGATAATGAGTTTGACTTCGAATTACTGTTCCATTGTGAGTTTGACTTCGATTTCGATAATGAGTTTGACTTCGATTTCGATAATGAGTTTCACTTCGATTTCGATAATGAGTTTGACTTCGATTTCGATAATGAGTTTCACTTCGAGTTTGATTATGAGTTTGACTTCGAGTTTGATTATGAGCTTGAGTTTCTGTTTCATTGTGAGTTTGAGTTTCTGTTCCATTGTGAGTTTGACTTCGAGTTCGATAATGAGTTTCACTTCGATTTCGATAATGAGTTTGACTTCGAGTTTGATTATGAGTTTGACTTCGAGTTTGATTATGAGCTTGAGTTTCTGTTTCATTGTGAGTTTGAGTTTCTGTTCCATTGTGAGTTTGACTTCGAGTTCGATAATGAGTTTGACTTCGAGTTCGATTATGAGTTTCACTTCGATTTCGATAATGAGTTTGACTTCGAGTTTGATTATGAGTTTGACTTCGAGTTTGATTATGAGCTTGAGTTTCTGTTTCATTGTGAGTTTGAGTTTCTGTTCCATTGTGAGTTTGACTTCGAGTTCGATAATGAGTTTGACTTCGAGTTCGATTATGAGTTTCACTTCGATTTCGATAATGAGTTTGACTTCGAGTTTGATTATGAGTTTGACTTCGAGTTTGATTATGAGCTTGAGTTTCTGTTTCATTGTGAGTTTGAGTTTCTGTTCCATTGTGAGTTTGACTTCGATTTCGATTATGAGTTTCACTTCGATTTCGATAATGAGTTTGACTTCGAGTTCGATTATGAGCGTGAGTTTCTGTTTCATTGTGAGTTTGAGTTTCTGTTCCATTGTGAGTTTGACTTCGAGTTCGATAATGAGTTTGACTTCGAGTTCGATTATGAGTTTCACTTCGATTTCGATAATGAGTTTGACTTCGAGTTCGATTATGAGTTTGACTTCGAGTTTGATTATGAGCTTGAGTTTCTGTTTCATTGTGAGTTTGAGTTTCTGTTCCATTGTGAGTTTGACTTCGAGTTCGATTATGAGTTTCACTTCGATTTCGATAATGAGTTTGACTTCGAGTTCGATTATGAGCGTGAGTTTCTGTTTCATTGTGAGTTTGAGTTTTTGTTCCATTGTGAGTTTGACTTCGATTTCGATAATGAGTTTGACTTCGATTTCGATAATGAGTTTCACTTCGATTTCGATAATGAGTTTGACTTCGAGTTTGATTATGAGTTTGACTTCGAGTTTGATTATGAGCTTGAGTTTCTGTTTCATTGTGAGTTTGAGTTTCTGTTCCATTGTGAGTTTGACTTCAAGTTCGATAATGAGTTTGACTTCGAGTTCGATTATGAGCTTGAGTTTCTGTTTCATTGTGAGTTTGAGTTTTTGTTCCATTGTGAGTTTGACTTCGATTTCGATAATGAGTTTGACTTCGATTTCGATAATGAGTTTCACTTCGATTTCGATAATGAGTTTGACTTCGATTTCGATAATGAGTTTGACTTCGATTTCGATAATGAGTTTCACTTCGAGTTTGATTATGAGTTTGACTTCGAGTTTGATTATGAGCTTGAGTTTCTGTTTCATTGTGAGTTTGAGTTTCTGTTCCATTGTGAGTTTGACTTCGAGTTCGATAATGAGTTTGACTTCGAGTTCGATTATGAGTTTCACTTCTATTTCGATAATGAGTTTGACTTCGAGTTCGATTATGAGCTTGAGTTTCTGTTTCATTGTGAGTTTGAGTTTTTGTTCCATTGTGAGTTTGACTTCGATTTCGATAATGAGTTTGACTTTGATTTCGATAATGAGTTTCACTTCGATTTCGATAATGAGTTTGACTTCGAGTTTGATTATGAGTTTGACTTCGAGTTTGATTATGAGCTTGAGTTTCTGTTTCATTGTGAGTTTGAGTTTCTGTTCCATTGTGAGTTTGACTTCGAGTTCGATAATGAGTTTGACTTCGAGTTCGATTATGAGTTTCACTTCGATTTCGATAATGAGTTTGACTTCGAGTTCGATTATGAGCTTGAGTTTCTGTTTCATTGTGAGTTTGAGTTTTTGTTCCATTGTGAGTTTGACTTCGATTTCGATAATGAGTTTGACTTCGATTTCGATAATGAGTTTCACTTCGATTTCGATAATGAGTTTGACTTCGAGTTTGATTATGAGTTTGACTTCGAGTTTGATTATGAGCTTGAGTTTCTGTTTCATTGTGAGTTTGAGTTTCTGTTCCATTGTGAGTTTGACTTCGAGTTCGATAATGAGTTTGACTTCGAGTTCGATTATGAGCTTGAGTTTCTGTTTCATTGTGAGTTTGAGTTTTTGTTCCATTGTGAGTTTGACTTCGATTTCGATAATGAGTTTGACTTCGATTTCGATAATGAGTTTCACTTCGATTTCGATAATGAGTTTGACTTCGATTTCGATAATGAGTTTGACTTCGATTTCGATAATGAGTTTCACTTCGAGTTTGATTATGAGTTTGACTTCGAGTTTGATTATGAGCTTGAGTTTCTGTTTCATTGTGAGTTTGAGTTTTTGTTCCATTGTGAGTTTGACTTCGATTTCGATAATGAGTTTGACTTCGATTTCGATAATGAGTTTCACTTCGATTTCGATAATGAGTTTGACTTCGAGTTTGATTATGAGTTTGACTTCGAGTTTGATTATGAGCTTGAGTTTCTGTTTCATTGTGAGTTTGAGTTTCTGTTCCATTGTGAGTTTGACTTCAAGTTCGATAATGAGTTTGACTTCGAGTTCGATTATGAGTTTCACTTCGATTTCGATAATGAGTTTGACTTCGAGTTTGATTATGAGTTTGACTTCGAGTTTGATTATGAGCTTGAGTTTCTGTTTCATTGTGAGTTTGAGTTTCTGTTCCATTGTGAGTTTGACTTCGAGTTCGATAATGAGTTTGACTTCGAGTTCGATTATGAGTTTCACTTCGATTTCGATAATGAGTTTGACTTCGAGTTTGATTATGAGTTTGACTTCGAGTTTGATTATGAGCTTGAGTTTCTGTTTCATTGTGAGTTTGAGTTTCTGTTCCATTGTGAGTTTGACTTCGATTTCGATAATGAGTTTGACTTCGAGTTCGATTATGAGTTTCACTTCGATTTCGATAATGAGTTTGACTTCGAGTTCGATTATGAGTTTGACTTCGAGTTTGATTATGAGCTTGAGTTTCTGTTTCATTGTGAGTTTGAGTTTCTGTTCCATTGTGAGTTTGACTTCGAGTTCGATTATGAGTTTCACTTCGATTTCGATAATGAGTTTGACTTCGAGTTCGATTATGAGCGTGAGTTTCTGTTTCATTGTGAGTTTGAGTTTTTGTTCCATTGTGAGTTTGACTTCGATTTCGATAATGAGTTTGACTTCGATTTCGATAATGAGTTTCACTTCGATTTCGATAATGAGTTTGACTTCGAGTTTGATTATGAGTTTGACTTCGAGTTTGATTATGAGCTTGAGTTTCTGTTTCATTGTGAGTTTGAGTTTCTGTTCCATTGTGAGTTTGACTTCAAGTTCGATAATGAGTTTGACTTCGAGTTCGATTATGAGCTTGAGTTTCTGTTTCATTGTGAGTTTGAGTTTTTGTTCCATTGTGAGTTTGACTTCGATTTCGATAATGAGTTTGACTTCGATTTCGATAATGAGTTTCACTTCGATTTCGATAATGAGTTTGACTTCGATTTCGATAATGAGTTTGACTTCGATTTCGATAATGAGTTTCACTTCGAGTTTGATTATGAGTTTGACTTCGAGTTTGATTATGAGCTTGAGTTTCTGTTTCATTGTGAGTTTGAGTTTCTGTTCCATTGTGAGTTTGACTTCGAGTTCGATAATGAGTTTGACTTCGAGTTCGATTATGAGTTTCACTTCTATTTCGATAATGAGTTTGACTTCGAGTTCGATTATGAGCTTGAGTTTCTGTTTCATTGTGAGTTTGGAGTTTTTGTTCCATTGTGAGTTTGACTTCGATTTCGATAATGAGTTTGACTTTGATTTCGATAATGAGTTTCACTTCGATTTCGATAATGAGTTTGACTTCGAGTTTGATTATGAGTTTGACTTCGAGTTTGATTATGAGCTTGAGTTTCTGTTTCATTGTGAGTTTGAGTTTCTGTTCCATTGTGAGTTTGACTTCGAGTTCGATAATGAGTTTGACTTCGAGTTCGATTATGAGTTTCACTTCGATTTCGATAATGAGTTTGACTTCGAGTTCGATTATGAGCTTGAGTTTCTGTTTCATTGTGAGTTTGAGTTTTTGTTCCATTGTGAGTTTGACTTCGATTTCGATAATGAGTTTGACTTCGATTTCGATAATGAGTTTCACTTCGATTTCGATAATGAGTTTGACTTCGAGTTTGATTATGAGTTTGACTTCGAGTTTGATTATGAGCTTGAGTTTCTGTTTCATTGTGAGTTTGAGTTTCTGTTCCATTGTGAGTTTGACTTCGAGTTCGATAATGAGTTTGACTTCGAGTTCGATTATGAGCTTGAGTTTCTGTTTCATTGTGAGTTTGAGTTTTTGTTCCATTGTGAGTTTGACTTCGATTTCGATAATGAGTTTGACTTCGATTTCGATAATGAGTTTCACTTCGATTTCGATAATGAGTTTGACTTCGATTTCGATAATGAGTTTGACTTCGATTTCGATAATGAGTTTCACTTCGAGTTTGATTATGAGTTTGACTTCGAGTTTGATTATGAGCTTGAGTTTCTGTTTCATTGTGAGTTTGAGTTTCTGTTCCATTGTGAGTTTGACTTCGAGTTCGATAATGAGTTTGACTTCGAGTTCGATTATGAGCTTGAGTTTCTGTTTCATTGTGAGTTTGAGTTTTTGTTCCATTGTGAGTTTGACTTCGATTTCGATAATGAGTTTGACTTCGATTTCGATAATGAGTTTCACTTCGAGTTTGATTATGAGTTTGACTTCGAGTTTGATTATGAGCTTGAGTTTCTGTTTCATTGTGAGTTTGAGTTTCTGTTCCATTATGAGTTTCACTTCTATTTCGATAATGAGTTTGACTTCGAGTTCGATTATGAGCTTGAGTTTCTGTTTCATTGTGAGTTTGAGTTTTTGTTCCATTGTGAGTTTGACTTCGATTTCGATAATGAGTTTGACTTTGATTTCGATAATGAGTTTCACTTCGATTTCGATAATGAGTTTGACTTCGAGTTTGATTATGAGTTTGACTTCGAGTTTGATTATGAGCTTGAGTTTCTGTTTCATTGTGAGTTTGAGTTTTTGTTCCATTGTGAGTTTGACTTCGAGTTCGATAATGAGTTTGACTTCGAGTTCGATTATGAGTTTCACTTCGATTTCGATAATGAGTTTGACTTCGAGTTCGATTATGAGCTTGAGTTTCTGTTTCATTGTGAGTTTGAGTTTCTGTTCCATTGTGAGTTTGACTTCGAGTTCGATAATGAGTTTGACTTCGAGTTCGATTATGAGTTTCACTTCGATTTCGATAATGAGTTTGACTTCGAGTTCGATTATGAGCGTGAGTTTCTGTTTCATCGTGAGTTTGAGTTTTTGTTCCATTGTGAGTTTGACTTCGATTTCGATAATGAGTTTGACTTCGATTTCGATAATGAGTTTCACTTCGATTTCGATAATGAGTTTGACTTCGAGTTTGATTATGAGTTCGAGTTTCTGTTCCATTGTGAGTTTGAGTTTTTGTTCCTTTGTGAGTTTGACTCCGAGTTCGATTATGGGTTTGACTTCGATTATGACTTCGAGTTCAATTGTGTGTTAGAGTTTCTGTTCCATTGTGATTTTGACTTCGAGATTGAGTTTCTGTTTCATTGTGAGTGTTAATCCTATATATAAGTAGGTGGTGGTGGATGTTGATAACCTAATTTTGGTTGTTAAAAGAGATTAGATTTTCAGCGTTGTTAAATTCAAATTCTGGGTACGGGCCTGCACAGTACTTTTGTTGTTCGGTAAGCTGAATTTCCTACAAAATCCTTGACTTTTGAACTGTGGGGGGGGGGGTTAGTCTGTTAGCTCGAAAGACTGTCTCAGCCTGAGGACTGTCTTTGGAAGACTGAAGCCGCGATTTTCTCCGTTTTTGTAACCTCAGTTGCGAGCAGGCGTCGGCCGTTTTGGTTCGTTCAGTGACAATTGTGAATCAGTGGAAGACTATCTCTTGTCAGGTTATCCTTGCCGTCCTTTCTTCTTGTTTTCCGCTCGCTCATGTTTTGGTGCTCATTTCATCAACACAGTTTTGACCGATTCCGTTTCACTTACTCTTTTCAAAGATTGAATTTTGTTCTTCAGCTCATCCATCTTTCGCTGAACTTGAATTCTTGACCACTGTTTCCCTGGGGTCAATGAAGTGTGCATTAATAATTGTATCAAAATATTCCGACGATTTGGCCATCGTCAGTGCAAATTTGGGAACCATTGAATGAGATACCTGTTATTTGGGAGCGAACTTCTCTCGCTTCTGCATTATCGATCATGCGGTCTCTGCGCGATATGCACTGCTCCATGTCGTTCATTAGTTTCTCCTGCGCTTTCCTCAGATGTGAGTATCTGACCTGAGACAGCAGATTTTACGTATTGTCAAATCTGCCTTTAAATCGATCATAATTTCGAGTGATGCAGCGATGAAAAAGTTGATTTTTTGAAGAATTTCTTGAACATTATTACAAAAGCTACCTTTTTGATAGTTTATGCTTTTGAGAAAAAGCCTGGAATAGTCAAAATCGCTTCAGTTTGCTATCAATTTCAAAAGTTGTTCGAGGAAAATGATAAACGAATTGAAGCAAGTTGGGATATTGAAGAACGTAAGTTCGCTATTGCTCTCTGCAAGAATGACGAAACTAAATTTCACCTCCATCCGATGAATTTCAAGCTTGAGCTGCCCAATTTCACCACTGGGGGCTTGAAATTGGTCGATTTTGAGTTTAGCTATCTCGGCGAGATCGCGTTCCTTCTCCGCCTCGAGAAATTCCGCCTGGAGTGCGGCAACTTCTTTACTGTTGGCCTCGATTTCAATTTTATACGCTTCAATTTCACTTTCGATTTGTCTCGCCTCTTTTTCCGCATCCTGTTAAAAAATTGTGAGAATTGAAAAAAATTGAAACGCCGGAGGGGGGGAGGCCAATTCGACTGTGATTCGCGCATATGAACTGTGAGACAGTTGGCCGGCGGGCAATTTTGCGGCACTCTGCCTGCCCGGCGAGCCTGTAGTGCGGCACTCTGCCACGATCGCCACGGCAGGCCACGCCCTTCAACGGCTCAAACTGCCGATTCGATCATCGAATCTTTCGGGCCGTCCGTGACCCGCACTGCGAGGCTAGAGCGCCCCCCTAGCGCGTCCTACTAGTTCTGACCCTCTGCTTGAGGGCGGCAGGTCACGCCCGGGACAACTTCGGTTATTAGGCGTGAAGAAGCGTCTGGAACGGCGGTTTCTTCCTTTATTATGGTAGCTTACCTAAAAATACAAATCGCAATATAACATTTTTCACTTACTGCAACGTCATCGATGAATTTGGTTTCAAGTTGAGCATTGGTATGCGTCAGTCGGTCTAGTTTGTTGGCGATTTTCAGTTTTTCCATTTGCCACCTGCAAAAAACCGAAATTGCCTTTCGTACCGGTTGCTTGCTTTTGAAAAGAACATAGAATTTCCACAGAATTGTTACCTTTCGAACTGTCGCTGCTCTTTGGTGATGTTCTTGTTGTACTGGCTTATCGTATGCAGCACGCTGGACAGATTTCTCTCCACCCTTAGCCTACAGGAGTCCAGAGTGTGGCAGTCTGGAATGAAATTTGAAAATAAAGATCATTCAATTGGACGGAAAAAATTTTCCCCAGGACTCATTCATGTACGGCAATTTTTTTTATTTTTTTTTTCAAATACAAACCAACTAACGTTTCCTTTTGATGTTCAATCGATGAATTTGTTTGGCCCTTTGGTCTCGCCTGGCCATGATAATGTTTTGCAAATTGAACCAGCCGTCGGTTTGTTTTTTGTTCAGTTCGGTCGCCAATTTCAATGCGTCTTGCAGCCTTTTCAATTTCGTTTCAGCCCATGAAACTGTTGCGTCGTTCTTCCGTATCGATTCAACGTTTTATACCATTAAAATTTGAAATAATTTTAATTTAAATATTTTTTTTTAATAATCAAAATAATTTTAAATTAATTTCAATTGCAATATTGATAACTATTGTTCCATATTGAAATAGACGGTCTTTGTTGAATCAATCTGGATCTTCTTTGGACGTCATAATTTTCAAATTAGAAAATTTCAGAAATAATTAAAATATTGATCCAAAATTGATCGATTTCGGCAATTTTTTCGTAAATACCGTCACTTACTTTAGCTTTAGAAAGATTGTCCTTGTTTTTTGTTTCCAATCGATTCTCCAACGTTGCGAGTTGAGAATTGATGAAATTCAATTTCCCTTTGAGCCGTTTTTGAACGGTCGACAACTCGCGCATTTCTTGTTCCAATTCTCTCGTCGTTTTTAACGCTTTTTGTATCCCGTCTTTGGCCTTTAGTACGTCACCCCGGGCCCGTTCCATGTCGAGCAGAGCTTTGCCCAATTCCAATTCACTATCGACTATTTTCTCTTCCTGAAAGACAATATTATTAAAAAATAATTTTTGTAAATCGATCGTATTGTAAAGAATAAAAGAACGAATGAATTCTTCACCCTTAAAATTTATTTAGATTAAATTTATTTATTTATTCTATTTTCTATTATTTTATTCTATTTTTATTCTATTTATTTCTTTCTTTTTGTTCCTTACCGTCTGACGATTGAGTTCGCCGAGTTTTCTGATTTCGTTCTGATAATGCGATATCCCTTTTTGAGTCACTTGTTTCTCGACCGACAGATCGCTCAGGAGTCTTTTCAGTTTTTCGAACTCCGCCGTTTTCTGAGCGATTTCGAAGTCCAAGTTGGCCTTGAATTTTTCCAGACCCGCACCCTCCTGGGAAAATAGTAGAAAACCTATGAGCGAGAGGGAAAACAAGTGGGGATTGTCGAATTCGAGAATTTAAGAGATCGCCAACCTTTTCCAATTTGTCTTTTTCTTCTTCCGTCAGTTTCAACGTTGCATTTTTCATTTCCGCTTCCCTTTCCAACTGCTGTATAAGCCTTTCCATGTGTGTTAGCTAAAAAAAATTAAATTATGAATTATTATTTTTTTTTTACAAAAACAAAATTATCTTCTATTTAATATATTGATAGATCTTGTTATTTTTTTCATGCATCTAGATTTTTTTTCTTTTTGTAGGTAGGTATTTGATAATTTTTTGTGCTGATCATATACCTTGTTCCTCAGGTAGTCAAGATTTGTCAGCAATTCTCCTTTCTGCGTCTCGAGGTCTTGCAAAATGGAATAGTTTTTCTTCAACGTATTTTGCCAGTAGGTTTTATTCTTGGCCGTCAAATAGTAATTATTCACGCATGCCCTTGAGAATGATAAAAAAAAAACTTTATTAATTGAAGCCTAAAGCAGTTTCCTTGAAAAAAATAAAAATATTAGAATATAATTCACGCGTAACCTAAAGAATAAAAAAAACTGTCTATTGCGTTCCAAAATCCTGAAGTATTTTTCTAAAATTAATGAATAAAAACATTTATATTAATAGTTGGTTATGCACACACCCAAACTTTCCGTCTCTAGTCTCTGTAGATTGATTTTTCATCATTGCTGATTTCAGCAGCTATATCTAAAAAACTAATGAATCTTTTTGCATAGAAAATATTGGTATTTATTGAAAATAGTTCATACGCACTCTAAAACGACTTGTTGGCCGTGTTTCCTGTTGTCGCATTCTTTTATGGACCCGTAGGCCGCCATGAGAGAAGAGTGTAGGAGTTTGTTGTCGTTCATTATACCGACGGAGTCTTTTTCCATTTTGACGAGCAAATCGTTCATACACTCGACTGAAACGGTTTATTCAGTAATTTGAGCTTGACAACCTATCGCAAATTCGAGAAATGTCTAATTTTATTTATTTTTTAATATTATTCGGATTTTTTTTCATATTTAAAAAAATTACAGTTCTATAAAGAAAGACGTTTTTCAAATTGGCAATTTTATTTTACTAGGTAAATCATCATTTTTAATGGAAATTTCGGAAAAACCCCCCTACAGCCCAAATTCCATTTATCAATCGATAATTCTTGCTTGCCTGAGAGACCGGCAGTGCATCAAAATGTGTGTATGGGTATGGGTATAGGTATGGGTATGGGTATAGGTATGGGTATAGGTATGGGTATAGGTATGGGTATAGGTATGGGTATAGGTATGGGTATAGGTATGGGTATAGGTATGGGTATAGGTATGGGTATAGGTATGGGTATAGGTATGGGTATAGGTATGGGTATAGGTATGGGTATAGGTATGGGTATAGGTATGGGTATAGGTATGGGTATAGGTATGGGTATAGGTATAGGTATGGGTATAGGTATAGATATGGGTATAGGTATGGGTATAGGTATGGGTATAGGTATGGGTATGGGTATAGGTATGGGTATAGGTATGGGTATAGGTACCTATGTGTGGGTATAGGTATACAGAAATTTGAGCTTTCGGGAATTGATTTTGAGTCCTGTTAAATCCAATGTATGAAACCCGAAAAATTTCTTCGGCTTCGGGCCTTAAGGGACTCGAAGTGCGTACCTTCGTTGCGCATATCTTTACAATTGATGTTCGATTGCTCGATTTCGTTGCTCAGCCTTATAATTTCTTTTTCCAATTTCCACATCAAGATGTCCTGCAAAATAGAATTGTTCAAGGACGTATTTGGAGGCGAAAAATTCTTGAATTTTCTCTTCCAAAACAAAAAATCTCCATTTTCCGTCGAGCCGGATTCAAACTAACGGCGCGGACGGGAAAACACTGTAATTTTTTATTGAAAAAATTCTCGGGTACCTGCTTCATTTTTTCTTCGGCCAATCTTCGTTTCTCTCCCTGCAGATGTTGAGACATCGCGTGAGACGTCTTCAAATGCATGTCCTTCTCGGCCTCGAAAGCCCGCAATTTATGCAGCAGGTCGTTCAGAATTTCTTTCTCTTTGATGAGTTGGTCGTCTACGGAAAATACGGGTCAAACATTTTTGAACCACTGATCCGATTTCGACGGAACTAGTCTTGAAAGTTGTGGCAATCCGATCGGAAAAGGTGAAGGGGTCCATTTGGCATAAGTAGGGTATATTTTTGAAAAAAACACAAAAACTCAATTTTGAAGGTGATGTGGTGGGGTTAGAATTTTTCAGTATTTTTCCCGTGTTTCTCGCTTAAATAACCGTAAGCAAGGAGTTTTTTCCAAAAAATTTTGAAAAATTTGTTTTCAAGTCGCTCTAGCTTGAATCTCCTGATGCGATTTCTCCTTTTTCACGTTTTTGCCAATTTGAGGAAGTCCTAATGTTTTTTTTTTTTTTTTTTTTTTTTTGTAGTTAGATATCAGGGTTAATGTCTTCAGAAAAACTCTGTCTCTTTCGCCGAGCTTTCGAAAAATTATATTTTCTTCATCAGGGCTTGGAGAAAGGTCTATACGGTCATACAGCATCGATGCACGGTAAACAAAAAATGCAACTGGCCAACTTTCTTAAGAATTTATGCTCGAACTTTTAACAAAACAAAAAAAAAAATAAGAAAAAAAAACTCACAAACCCAGCAGGCAAACATTAACAATAATGGAATAATGAATTGTTTATGGTTGCCTGTTGAAACTAGGTTTTTTAAGTTTTAGTATTTTTTTTTTAAAAGTTGTAGCATAATTTTTTAATTGCGTTGTTTTGGTATATCGCCACTCCTTCCCACCTTTCGGAATTCTAACAACTGACCGTCCGTACCTGTATGTTTCGCATCGTTGTATTCTTGTCTCGCTTTTTTATGCGTTTCTCGCACTCCCTCGAGTTCTTTTTCGAATACCTCGCGCCGAGATTGGATCTAGAAAATTACAATTGGAAAATGAATGAAGGATTTTCCCTTGAAACATCGAACAGTAGAGGCCGAAAGAGGTCGAGCTTCATTATAAATCATTTTCGGTCGATGCTGAATCACTATGATGGATTATAGAGAGGTGAATTATTAACCTGAGTTAAATTCGCCCTATACTCGTCAATGTCTTCCCTCTGTTTGCGAACGAATTTCTCCTCTCTGTACAAACAGGATGCCCGTTGTTTGCTTTCGTCTTCGAGCCTCTTGGTGTCTGCGACCTGAATAATGCGAAAAAATTTTAAAAAAACCCTATAAAAAAATAAATTTTAAATCCAATGGCAGGTGTATCGATCACACGATGGTTTCTCAACATTGTTTTTTTCCGAGCGCTTTTTTTCACCGACTGTCCTTTACCTCGTTCTATCCACGTAACTGGTTCTGAGGTGAAAGAGTCTTGAGACAGTTGCAATTTTAGCAAAAGTTTAGTACCTACCTTTTTAAAATTAAAAAAAAAATGGAATTCAATTTTTTCTTATTTTTATTATTATTGTTTCATTTTTACTTCCATATTTACAGAGTAAATGGAAGTATTGTGATCGTCCTAAAATCGAGAATCGGAACGGAGCTTCAGAAAAAACTTTTTCTTATACACATTTACTCAGAACACTTCCTGAACAAGTGTCCGTGTGTCTGTGTGTCCGTTAGTCCGTCTGTCCGTCTGTGGTCATTTACAAAAATGACCATAACTCCCTCAATTTTCAACCTTTTTTCAAATTTCTTGAACTGAAATGTTTGTATCGGCAAGACCTAACACCCTGTTTAATCGAAATTTGGATAACGCACAGTACTTCCGATCTATTTGCATTTTTAGTGTTTTATATTTTATTTTTTTCCGGTCACAAAAATGAACCGATTTGAGCGTTCTTGGTCTTAAAATCTTTGTTTTACCTTGCAGAATATGTGGATATTTTTTATGTTCCGAAAAACTGGCGTTTTTTGATTTTGGGCGAATTTTGAAATTTGAATAGTGAATTTTTTGATATTTTTGACCTAAACACCCTTAAAAGCAGTCAAAATTTGATCAAATTGCGTCATAATTTTACGTTCCAAAATATGGAAGTATTGTGTGTTATCTACGCACCACTGGATTAATGTTTTTTTTTTTTCATTTTTTATTTTAAATTTTTTCCGAATGAATTATAGTACAT
The DNA here is from genome assembly GCA_036186465.1 of Nesidiocoris tenuis. Lineage (NCBI taxonomy): Eukaryota > Metazoa > Arthropoda > Insecta > Hemiptera > Miridae > Nesidiocoris > Nesidiocoris tenuis. The sequence goes on from AP028921.1 coordinate 8,899,747, forward strand.
TCTATCGAATAGAAAATTATACTTACAACTTGCTGAATCTGGTCGGTGATCCTAGCAACTTGCCGGAGTAAATGATCTCTTAACAGTTTTTGGAATTTTTCCATCATTGGATTCTCAGACTCAAGGACGATCGGCGATTCCTGAAAAATTTAAAAAAAAATCTTTTTTTATTCATGGTTATAATGCCTTGCAGTGCTGGTTATATGGTCCATATTATGGACACCCATGAGTACTGACTCACGAATGAATCTAGGCTGATTCTCTAAGGGTGGTTTCATCAATATTGTCCATTAATCTTTAATATCCATTATTCTCCTAGTAAAATTTTCAGTGAAACTGCTTATTTGGAGAATAGGTAATGGATTTTCGAAGAACCCTGAATTATTTTTGGCGGAAAATTCAATTTTTCTCAATCGCTAGGTAAATAAATTTGGAGATTTCTTACGGTTTCCGACGTCATCATGTCCAAATCTTCTTGAGCCTCGTGCTCGTAGAGTTCCGGCAAATATTGTCTCATGATATCGTCAACTTCCGACGACGGACTAGGCGGCCATGTTAGTTCGGACATCTCACCTGAATATTTATCGTTGTATTGACAACAAAAAAAAGGTTTATCGTTGACAAAAAAAGGTTTGTCGGTGTATTGACAAAATGAAGGTGCACGAAATTTCGCGATTTTATTTGCCCTTAACCTCTAAATAGTTCTAATTTAAAACTGAAGTTATCAGTTATCACCCCCCCCCCCATGGTGTGAGCATCAACCGCTTACTTAATTCAGCTTGATCTCTAGCAGCATCATGCACGTTCAACAGGCCTGGAAAGAAGAATGGATGATTTTTAATTTTGAAAAATTCCTAACGCGGGGGTACCACAAGGAAGTGTGATAGATCCGCTCCTACCTTCTCTCTTAACTTCTTGCCTATCTTTCGTGGAGATTGACAGCGCATCAAAATGTTAAACCCCAAAATGTAATCTTTCAAACTGAAAAATCCCTATGCGGGGGTACCACAAGGAAGTTTACTGGGACCGCTTCTACCTTCTCGCTTACGTTGTTGAATATCTTTCAAAGAGATTGAAGAAACCCCAAAAAGTAATTATTTTTTTACTAAAAAAACCCCTAAGCAGGCAGGGGTACCACAAGGAAGTGCAATAGGCCCACTACCTTCGCTCATTAGGTATAAGTTTACCTTCTTGCCTATACCTTATGATGGGATTGACAGTGAGTCAAAATGAGGCGTTGATAGCCAGAGTGGACCATTCCACAAACTGGCCGAAAATGAGTTATACAGTGCAATGGGTCTGTGGTTGCTCTATCTATCGAATTATTATTAAAATTTGACTCGTTCTCGAATGTGCCAAGAGAGAGCGCAACTTTTCAAATTGTCAGTCTGCAAATTGGCCGCCGATTTTGATGGCCAGAGTGGACCTTGTGGCTTGTAGAAAAGTCCCTATGGTTCATGAGTCATCTGTTCACCCAAGAATGCTTGTATTTTTTTCTTCAAAACACCATAACAAGGCCCTGAATCAATCAAATGAAATTAGTTGAAATTTTCAAATGCGATTTTCTCAGTTCGACACCTGTGTGGAATGGTCCACTCTGGCTATCAACGCCTCAAATGTAAACCCCTAAATGTAATAGAGAGTTTTTGCAGCCAACGGGTGACGGGGTGACGTTTCTCACGGGTGACGTTTCGCGTGCGACGTTAACTACGACTAGAGGCAACAACGCCAGCGGTTGCTATGTTGGTTGCCATGGTAACCGTATTACCATTATTAGTTAGGGTTATTATTGGTTAGGCATTCAACGGGCCCGTCTCTTCGGCTCAACGGGCGACGCTGAATGGACCATTTTACCGGCACCCGTAGCTAACGTCTTGTCAAGTTACCATCTCCCGGCTCTTACGGGCTCTGTCGCGAGGTTCTACGTGGCCCGTTAGTGGCTTGCAAAAACTCTCTAATTTTTGTTACTAAAAACCCCTTAACGCTGGCTTACCACAAGGGAATGTTATAGATCCACTCCTACCTTTTCGCTTACCTTCTTGCCTATCTTTCGAAGAGATTGACAGCAAATCGGGACTCTTGCGCCATCCAGTGTCGGAAACGCCTTCCATTTCTTCGAATTCTCCCTCCTCCAAAATTTTCGGCGTCGACCGCGCCGAGTCGCCTTTAATCGCTGAAAATTTCACGCGTTGCTTTTCCCTGAATTCGCTGTCTTTAATTTCTCCCAAATATTCGGCCGATTCCTTCAGGTCGTCCATCGATCCGTACTCTTCGAATTCTCTCGTGAAGCTGGTGAAATGGAAATTCGAATTTTACCAATCCCAACACTTCTACTGTCAAAATTGAATTTTTCCTGAGATTTTAAATCAATTTGAAAAATCGTGGTTGATTTTTACGTATCAAACGCGTCGTCAAGGGCCTGCTCCAACTCCTGGCCTTCGTTTTCATCGTAGTATTCCCAATTTTCGATTTCCTCGCTGTCATTTTCCAATTCGGAATCGCCCAATTCCAGCGAACCTGCCAATGGACGAGGGCATAAAACGCTGAGTATTTGATATTGAATAATTTTATTTTTTACGTGGATTTGAAAAAATTACCCGACTTGAGTTCTTCATCTATATCATAGGCGATGAACTGCTCGTCAGCCAAATTTTCATCTTTCTCAGGCACAAGCTGGCTGTCGGTAGGATCTCTGAACACGATTTTACATGAACATCAATACCCTTTTCGGTTTGCAATAATTATTATATGAAAATTGTCATAACATGAAATTTTATGCCACGTGCGTTTTATGCCATTTTGGTGCGAAATCATAATAAATAATTAAAATCATTTTAATGTCAAGACTTACTCGTACTCAGCTTCGGTGCCCAACAAGTCCTGTTTGAATAAATTACATTCAATTACTGTTCAAGGGGATTGTGGATAAAAATTTACCAAAATCAGTCAAACAAATCCATTGTTATCATTTTTTTGTACATAATTTTTTAGATTCGAAGTTTTTTCCATGTTTTCATTTCAGTAAAAAGGCGATAAGTCTCTCAAATGTTGAAGCAATCGCACAAATGAGGGTATCATTATCAAGGCCATTAAATTTCGTATAATTTTACTGTATTGGCAGAATTCTGACATCAAGTTAGGAAAGCGAAAAATTAGACCAAGGTCGAGAGTTGCTAAATTTTTAAAAATTAACATTTTTCAGCGTGCGTTTAGGATTAAAAGAAAATCTGGCGTTCTAGGTAATTTCATTTTTTAATTACTCCGAAAATCTGCCAAATCAGTGCTCACATTTCTCGAAAAATTATTTTAAAAAATTATATAAAATTATGAAAAATGTATAAAATAGAAAATTGATTGAAATCGATTTTTTATTATTGTACTTTTAAAGAAATTGTTAAAATATAAGGATTATACCAATTAATAAAAAAGATTACATTTTTCAGTTGCATTCTGCCACGATTCAGTACATCCATTAGCGCTCCTTTATTTACTCATTTTATTACTCACCTTCGTTTCCTGCAAGCTTTCCGTCTGACTAACCTCACGGTCAACATCGTCGTTCCCGTCGGCCGACATATTTTCCCCCGATAATTCAATGAAACTCAAACAGGGGAAACTCCATTCGCTCGTTTTACACGATGAATATCGAGATTTCTTTATTTACGGCCTTTTTGAAAAATATCGACGATAAAAAAACTTTTCACCGGCAGAAGTTACGATGTTGCACGTGAACGCGTCCCTTGCAACATTGCAAGTTCCAACTTCCAAGGAAGTTTCGTATTTCCAGACTTCGGGAGAAGTTTATTAGTAGACATGGGAACGCGGCTACCGGTTGGATCAATAAAGCGGATAACGGAAGGTGCCTACATTGATGTCTGCATACCCAGTATTTCCATGTTTCGAAAATCCATTGCCAACCTCGTTCTCAACTTGTAAATTCGATTAAAAATTCAATTTTTGCTGAAAAAATGTCTCAAAAAATCAAAATTCTCAAAAAAATCGAGTTAGGTACCTACTTCAAAAATGGACCATTGCAAAGTGAACACATAACATTCAATAAATTCCACTTGGCACCATGAATGATACATTCGAACAACTGGTCCTGAAAATATGGCTTCTAAACATTGGTTATTGGATTTTCAACTTGGCTGAGACGGTTGCGCAATAAGTCGCCGCAGGTCGGCGAAGTCAAGTGATCTATAAATATAACCTGATATAGCGTAGATATATTAGGCATAAAATGGGTGGCACCCGGAATCTGGGAAATTTTTGAAACTCCAAAGTTCTACTTCAATTCCAAAGTTCTGATGTTTCTTCCACGGGAGCTGATTTTGAGGCAATTTTTTCATTTTTTACTAGATTGCTCATAAACAAACCAACTTTCTCAAGAGGTCCTAGCTGTTGGTGCCAACCACCCATCACCGATCACCGATCACCGATCATCCATCACCAATCCCCCATCACCGATCACTACTCACCTATCCCCCATCACCGATCACCGATCCCCCATCACCGATCATCCATCACCGATCCCCCATCACCGATCACCGATCCCCCATCACCGATCACCCATCACCGATCACCGATCATCCATCACCAATCCCCCATCACCGATCACTACTCACCTATCCCCCATCACCGATCACCGATCCCCCATCACCGATCATCCATCACCGATCCCCCATCACCGATCACCGATCCCCCATCACCGATCCCCCATCACCGATCATCCATATTCATTTGGTATTTAATTTTGAATGATTTGATGGCCAGAGGTCAAATTGCTTTCTCTGACCAATGCTGTCACTCTGATCACCATCGTCTAAAAAAATCATTAAGATAAACGACAAAATTGAAAAATTGACAGTTTTTCCATTCACCTCACACCCAACCTAAAAAAAAATTAATATTCTTGTTATTCTGATCAATATTGTCACCCTCGTCATCATCATGGTCTAAAAAATCACCTAAAAAAAATAAATAGAAAAAATGATGATTTTCCCGATGACTCAAGGAACAGAACACCTCTTCATCATTATTGAAAAATCACGAAAAAATAGTTAAAAATGAAAACTTGAAAAATGACGAGTATTATTTCATCCATTTCCCCCCCACAATTATGAAAAATACCTTTCATTGTCATTAAAAAACCATGAATTAATATTAATTTCTGTTTTCCCGACCAACGCTGTCACCCTCATCATCGTCGTCCACGAAATCGAGTTTTAATATGTTTGGATTTCGATCAAGAACATCAATATCGATTTTCGGACGGTTTTTCGCAACAAAGCAATGACGGGAAAGTATCAAAATGTAATCATGCATGAATATGTCGTGGCTGTGTGAACCCCCCCCTCAAATGAACAGGGTAATATGCGAGAGTAGATTGTAATATACAACGGTCTCCCTTTTGTTGCGATAATGTTGAAAAATAGAGCGGCCCATGTTGCAGTTTTGAGGCGAAGGGAGCAAAGTGCAAAAGGTTGAAAGGAGAGAGTCGACGTGGAACGTGTACCAATCTCCTTTCCCTCGTGGAAACCTCTTTTGGGGGATAGGGTTAGATTGTAACCACGGTTGTAGCAAGAACAGGGAGCTATATTGTTACTTTAGGGTAAGTTACGTCCCTGAATCATGGGAGCCCTGCGATGGGGAAAAAGGCGAAGGTCGAGGCCCTTTTGTGAATCCAAGGGTTAAGGGAAAATGGCCCTGCCAAGGGGACAGGTTTTACGACATACTACTATATCAAGGGTATGCCCTTATCCTTGCGACGACCTTCTCCTTTTCAAAGAACAAGTAACCGCACGTTCTTCGGAGGAGAAAAATAAATTAACGAAGTATCAGCATCATCTCAGCATCAGAATAAATAAACTTCTTTTGGTTCATTTTTCTTCAGAAATGAACCTCAGTAAACGGTTAAAAATACTTTTTTAACACCTCCTGAAAATTTGTTGGTTTACGTTTCAAAGGGTGTAGAATCCGAATCTGCAATAAAAATTTTTTGTCCGTCCGCCGTCCGGGGTTTTTCAGGGGGAAGGAGTGGATGTAAATTTTTGAAATTTTCACAAAAAATCAAGTTCCTTACCTAGTTGGTCCTAACGTCTCGACAGAACCCTACCTTAATTTCAAGGCCAGTAAAACAGCTGTTAAAGTAGGAAAACGTTTTTTGTTTTTTGAAAAAATTTGAGTTTTTAAGGAAATTTGCAACTTGTGAGGTATCATTTTCGATAGATTTTTTCATGCTGAACCGAATGAGACCATCGCCACGGCGGTAGCTTTAACCGTTTAGGATTTATTGCAGTTTTAGTGAGACATTTTTTTAAAAATTTCTCCATAGGTAGATAGGTATATTTATTAAGCAGAGTAGATATAGCTATGTTGCTGGGTTAAAAAAGTTTTTCTAATGGCCGGTTTATTGACAAAATTTATCAATCCGATACCCAAGGAAGCTCCAGATAAAATTCACCTCGGTGGTATTTTAATCAAATTTGAATATAAAATTCTCATTGGAAATGTTTATCCGAAGCTTCCTTGGATATCAGATGGATAAATTTTGTCAATAAACCGGTCCTAAATCCCCATCTAATACACAAATTTATACTGAAATGGCAGAATAATAATAGCTAAATGCCGCGTTTTAGAAGTATAATATACTGATGATATATTATAGATATAGTTAGGTTTGTCTTAGCAATCGAAAAATGAACCCTTGTGCAGGATTTGCAGAGTTCTTCGGATACACAAAAAAATTATGAGCACATGTCACTGGTCTACTTAGCAGCGTTTTTTTTAATTTTTTATTTGAGTATTTATTTACCTATTTTTTTTTGATTCGGCGGCTTTTTTTACATTTTGAGAATCGGCGAAAAATCGAAAGTTAAGATTTAACCGATTATAAATCCCTATGAGAATTTCCTACTTTTGGTTCATTTTTCTTAAGAAATGAACCTTTGTAATCGGTCGGGAAAAAATTTTTTTTAACACCCCCTGAAAATTTGTTGGTTTACGTTTCAAGGGGTGTAGAATCCAAATCTGCAATAAAATTTTTTGTCCGTCCGCCGTACGCCGTCCGCCGTCCGGGGTTTTTCAGGGGGAAGGAGTAATCGAAAAATTTTGAAATTTTTACCAAAAATCAAGTTCCGTATCTAGTTGGTCCTAACGTCTCGACAGAACCCTACCTTAATTTTAAGGCCAGTAAAACAGCTGTTGAAGTGGGAAAAAATTCATGCTTTTCAGGAAAAAAGCAACAAAGGCATGTGAGGCATCATTTTCTATAGATTTTTCTATGCCGAATCGAATGAGACCATCGCCACGCCGATAGCTTCAACCGTTTAGGAGTTATTGCAGTTTTTGTGAGACATTTTTGAGTTTTTTAAAATTTTTACAATTCTTAATAACTCGAAAACGACTAGAGCCACAAAAATTGTTTTCCACTCGTTGGAATGCCCACAAAAACTTCTGTCCTCCCGATATCTTCAATTTAAAGAATTTCGTCGCATTACACAAATCAGCAAAATAAAAATTTGAGAATTTGGCCTCGGCTCTTAGATACGGTTGATTGATCTACTTACGACCACTAGCCTATTACAACAAGGTGACGCACTCACACTAGACCAGTTGCGCTTGGCAACATGAGAGCGAGACAAGCTTTAACAATGGTTCTGAGGCATTCTTGAGGCATTTTTAATTTCATAATTCAGAGAATTTAATTGTTATCATTCTGTTAATTATGTAGGCGAATAAGAATAGATTGAATGGTGAATTTAACAAAATTGAACTATGAGCTGCGTTGAAGAGATTGGTAGACAGATACCTATCGGGATAGTTAAGTGAGCAATGTAGCTTTTTTCGCCGGGTTGAAAAAAAAGTTTTTCTAAATCCCATCTAAAATACAAATTTATGCTTAAATTCTTGAATAATAACAACTAAATACCGTGTTTAAGGATCACCTATATAAGTATCCCTAGGTTTGTCTTTGCAATCGAAAAATGAACCCCTGTGCAAAATTTGCAGAGCTCTTCGGATACACAGAAAACTAATGTGCACATGCCACTGATCTACTTAGCAGCGTTTTTTTTTTTGAATTTATATTATTTTGGAGAATAGTTCGCTCAAAGTGCAGCGCTGAATACAGAATTCGGGCCGTGTTTCGAACAAAAAATCCCTCCGTTCCGACTCGAACGAGGAAATTGGAAGAGTTTCACGTCCAGAAAAAAGGGGAAGTAGGTAGTCGCTGTATAAAGGAAGAAGTAAAGCACGTGACTTGGTTCTGCTTATCCACTTTGTTGGACTCGTTCCTTTTGCTACGAGGCGAGAAGACTGAACATTGACCTGGCATCGTGTGTAGACAATGGACTCCCAGTTCCTTACATTAGATCGGATCAACTGATGACCTCCATGGTCGATATGGGCTGATTTGAGTGCTCGGATTATTGAGGATTATTCCAAATTTCGATACCCCGTCGGGCTCAATGATTAATTTGAATAGAATATATTCAATTTTTTTATCATATTGTGGGAGATTTATTGGTACATGTGGCAACACTGCTTCGAAAAGTAACCTTATAACCTGTAACCAGAAATATATAACTAACTAACTTCAAAGCACCAGAGTAGAGCTGGGAAAAACGGTGATTTCCCAATCACCTGTTACCAAGTTCCTGTTACTCACCAGTAACAGGGTGAAATCACCGGTGACAATAATCACTGTCAGGGCGGCTCAACGATTTTTAACGAACTTTGGACCTACCTCATTCTTACGTTAGTTTCACGGGGTAACCAGTGGTGCATAGGTAACACACAATACTTCCATATTTTAATACGCAAATTTTAGACACACCTCAACTGAATTTTGGCCTACTTTGGAGGCTGTTTGGATCTATAATGTCAAGAAACTCACTAACCAAACTCGCCTAAAATCAAAACACGTCAAGTTATCAGAATATAAAAAATTCCCACACATAAAGGACACCCACGTATCTAGGTAAAACAAAGATTTTAAGACCAAGAACGCACAAATCGCTTCACTTTCTGGCAAAAAAAGCCTTAACACTAAGGTCATGTTACAGTTTCAAAAAACTAATTTCATAAATATTTTAACGTTAGCAAAATCATCAGATTCAACTAACAACTACGCTGCAAAAAAAAAAATTGATTTCAACACAAACTACGTCCTTAAGGGTAAATGCCAACGAGGAGATGAGCAACAACAACAACCTGCCTAAAATCAGAGCGGATCCACCTCCCTGGATCACTCTCTCGATCACCTGTGGGCTGCGGAGTATGAAAATCACAGGGGTGTTACTCGATCACCCCCAGTGATTTTCATGCGGGTGTTACTCAGCAGTGATCGGTGATTGGCTCACCTAGTTGGCAGATGCCGTGATTCGTCATGTGCCCTGTTATCGGTAGCAGCCATGTTACTGACGTGATCCAGTCACCTAAGTGATCCAGTCACCTCCTTGTTGTTGTGCTCACCTAGTTGCCTGTACGTTATCGGCTGTTATTCATGATCTGGCGCGTTTGTAAGTCGGCTGATATTCGTATTATTTGTAACTCCCCTGTGATCCTATCACCTCCTCGTCTCGTTTTTGGAAAAATTGATTCCTTTTGCTTGAACAATTCTCAAACTCAACTTATCTCAAGTTGGGTATCCTTTTGGTACATTATTTCCAGAAATAATGTACCTATGTAATTGTTCAAGAAAATTTTTTTTACAACACCCCCTGAAAATTTGTTCTTTCACGTTTCAGAGGTTCTAGAACAAGAATCTGCAATAAAAATTTTTTGTCCGTCCGCCGTACGCCGTACGCCGTACGCCGTACGCCGTCAGCAGCAAAACGCATAGAAGGAGTGGTCCGATTTCAAAAAAAAAAAAACGAGCGTTTAGCAAATTTTCCTGTGACGTGCACCTCCTATAAGGGAATCCTCTGAATCAACTCTAGACTACTCAAAAACGATCAAATGTAAAAAAAGTCATGATCTCAAAAACAGTTTTTTTGGGTTTTCGACCCCTTAAAATTTTTTGATCGGATTCCCCTGACAATATGCCTCAAGTTGGAGCAAAACACAACTTTTAGGACCAACCGCACCAAAATCGGATCAGGGGTTCGATACGAAGTGGACGGACGAAATTTTGGCCAAAAATTTCGTCCAGCCACTTCGTATTGAAATACTGATCCGATTTTGACTAAATTAGTCTTGAAAGTTGTGGTTTGCTCCAACTTGAGGCATATTGTCCGGGCAATCCGATCGGAGAAGGTTAACGGGTCCAATTCGGCATAATTAGGGTATATTTTTGAAAAAACACAAAATCTCAATTTTGAAGGTGATGCCGTGGGTTTAGAATTTTTTGAGTATTTTTCCCGTGTTTCTCGCTTGATTTACCATAAGATAGGGTGGTTTTTCCGAAAAAATTCGAAAATTTGGTTTTTGAATCGGTTTGGCTTGAATTTCTTAATGCGATTTCTGCGTTTTCGCGTTTTTGGCAATTTGAGGGAGTCCTACTGAACCGATTTTGAATTTTTTGAGCTCGTTGGATTCCTTGAAGGTTTTTACACATTTTTCACTCCCTATAAGTCAAAATCGATTGGGGTTTAGTAATCAAAAACTGGTTTAAAGACTAATTTTTGACCTAAACAAAAAATATTTTTTTGACCCTTTAAAAAAAATGTTAAAATTCCAAAAAAAATATTTTTGAGTAGGTTTTGGGCAGGTACATGACACAAAAAATTCGCAATTTTCTACAACTCTCCAGGACTAAGAAAAATGAAAAAAACCGATTTCAGCTGGAAAATCCAAGGTCCTAGCCTAGGAAAAATTTCAAAAAAATGATGGATTTGACTTCGGGGTTTTTTGACGGGAATCTTTAGATATTGACTATGAAACATGAAATTTGGCATTTTTTCGAGATTTTGGTCAACAGGGTCAATTTTGGGGGCAGTGACACTGCTGAAATTGCGGTTTTGCAGTTTTCATGGGTTCACGGCACATGTTCCAATCGGTTCAAGGCGTGAGGAATACGAAATGGCGGCTGTAACATTCCCACCCTTGATCTTGGTAGGGTGGGGAAGTAGGGGACTTCCTACCCCTACCGGCTCTTTCGTCGTCTATTGGCTCAGATTTATTAGAAACTGAAAGTGTGAAGCTGGGATTGGACAGCTTATGTTAATTGGGCGGATCTTGATAACAGTTGTCACCTGTTAACGCGGTTAACAAAATGGCTGCCTTCTTGCCGCCAGGCCTCAGGAAATATTTCTTTGAAAGCAGCCGCCAGGTATTTTCTTTTTATACCTACCTATTTATTATCATTGTGAAAACGTACCTTTTCGGCATAATTGAATTCACGATTGACCATTAGGTACTCCACAAATGATATGATGATAAACCGACCTACTCCAACTATTTGAACTTTATTTTCTGAGGTACCCAGACAAATAATGTACCCATGTCACTAATCTACTTAGCAGCGTTTTTCACACAGTTTCTAGTGAAATTGAAGTATTTATAAATAAACTCCACTATTGTTTTCTTCTCAAAACTTGTAATGAGCTTTTTAATGCTTGTGTTCAAGTCTCTTGTGGTGCGTTCATCAGTGATAATTATAGCTGTTTTTCAATTTTTTCTATTTCTCCTGAAAAAAAATCTCCCACGGGAAAATTCCTTCTTTATTTTTTGGCAGTGAAATTAGTAACGGGGTTTTTTCAGTAACAGGTGATTGGGGTAGCAGTGAAATGTCGGTAATAGGTGATTTTCACCGGTGAAGTGAAATCACTCCCAGCCCTACACCAGAGTGAAGTGAGCAACGGTTCAGCAACGGTCAACTGAACTGAACTGAGAACTGAACTCAACTGACTGAATTGACTCTTTTGAAGGCTGCTTGGATCACAAATTTAGAACCATTGCTGCGTAGATGACACACAAGACTTCCACATTTTGAAACGTAAAAATGTGACACTACTTTATCATATTTCAACTGATAATGAGAGTGTTTAGGTCAAAAAACTCACTATGCAAATTTTAAAACTCGCTTAAAATCGAAACACGTCGAGTTTTTGGATTATAAAAAATATACAATATACTGCAAGGTACAACAAAGAGTTTAAGATCAAGAACGCTCAAATCTGTTCATTTTTGTGGCCGTTAAGGGGCTAGGTATATCGATGTAAAATTTCATGCCGAATCGATTTTTTTTACGTTTGTAGCCTTAAAATAGGAGAAAATCGCAATATGTTTATTAACTGCAGACACGTTATTTTGCTCTCCTGTAAAATTGCTGGAAACGTCTTAAGACATGTTGCCAAATCACCGTCGATTTGAGCATCGACCTCTGCATTCTCATTAGAGCGTCGGCATAGTCATAATCCTATTACTACCCGCCTAACGATGGACGGCTCGCCTCGTGAATGAAACTTTTCAATTTTTCGACCCTCGCCAAATCATGTGAAAAAGAAGGTATAAATTTATGTAAAATATACAGAGCAAAGTCCACCTGCACTACTTTCTCCGCATGATTGGTTGTCCTTTGAATCCTTTCTCCGACTCCAAAATCTCCAGCCCGTTCGCTCAGTTTCACTCCCAATGTCCTATCTCTCTCTATATCTGTAGTGCAGTCATAAGATCATTTTCGTGTCGAGTGTGCTGAGAGGGAGGATTCACCTTCCTTTTTTTTCCAGCGTGTGTGTGAGCATCCAGGATTTACTTTCACTTTGTGTAAATGCTGATTGACTCCATTTACCGCTTCAAGCCGTCGAGACACCGAGTCCTTAAACTTCACCTTAGACCTGAATCCCTACGCGCTGAATTTTCCCTCAAAAACGGGGAAAAAAGGGAAAATCTCGGGCGAACTGTTTTACTTTTGAAAATTCCAGAAAACTCTCTGTCCTATGGTGGGCTAAGCGAGAAACCTGAGAAAAATACTTGAAAAATTCCAAACCCAAATTCATTCACCTTTGAAATTGGAAATTTGGACTGAAGAAAGACGGAAAAAAGGTTGGAAATAGTGCTAGACAATGATAAAAAAAAGGTGTCATCAGCAAAATTTAGAATTTTAAAAAATTTATGTTTTACAGGTTTTTGAGATTTATGCAAAAATTTTGGCTGTATTGCCACCAATATGATTCCTGAAAAAAAATGGAAAAAATTGTGGTACAAAATGATAGAATTCTTGACATGCCAATAACAGAATATTTGAAATCGGATTTAATTTGATTGCGGGAAAGCAAAATAAATGCCGGAAAAAATCGACAAAAAAATCAACTCGAGTACCCCGGGTTTTTTTAAAATTCGGTTGAAAAACAAATATTTTTGCGTAGATAGCACACTTCCATATTTCGCTAAGTTCATTTTTGACCCAATTTGATTATATTTTGACTACTTTTGAAGCTGTTTAGGTCAAAAAAATATGCGAATTCTAAAATTTGCCTAAAATTAAAATAAGTCAAGTTATCGAAAAGCTACATAGCTACATACCTATTCTGCAAGGTAAAACAAAGATTTAAAGACCAAGAACACTCGAATCGGTTCATTTTTGTGGCGAGGAAAAAATGAAATGAAAAACACTTGCGAAAAAAAGTCAAATTTCAAATTCTTTTCGTTTTTTAATGCCCAACACTTTTTTCAACTTTTTATGGCTTAGAGGTAATTTTTTCCGAAAATGTACCATTTTGAACGTAATACCGTGGGCTTAGAGTTTTTTGATTATTTTCCCCCAGTTCCTCGATTTTTATAATCGTAACATATTGAATTAATAATTTTATTAATTGTAGCTGACCAATTTCGAAATCTTGCTTCGCCAAAAGTTCTGTCGCATAAATTGGAAAATATTCCGTCGGATAAATTACTGAAACTGTCGATTTCGCTGGGTCTCTGCGATTATTCGTTGTTCAATCTCGAAATCTCCGGTAATTGGGAGAGAAAATGGCGAGGGTTGGATTTTTGGAGGCTTTGTTGTCTCGTTACTCAACACTAGATGAATGTCAAGCGAGCTGATGAATTCTGAATACTTCGACATTCTGTTCCACTGATGTCACCACGAATCGCGAAGAATTCCATTGTTTTCCAATCCTGACACGCCTCGGCTCGAGCTGTTCATTATTTATTGAGTAATAAGTAAAAGCGTCTACTGGAGAGGACTCGATTTCAAAAAGATTTACAAATTCCTCTCAGATATTCGGCTGAGTCTCAGAAAAAGGGCAATTTCCAGCGTCAGTGATTTCCGAAAATCCGCATACTTCAAACTACATTTTTTGCACTCGTTCCCCGGATGCAAACAGTTTAAGCGGATTTCGAGAGGATGAACTCTATTTTGGAGCCAGAAATGCAGAATTTCAATTTTCATACTTCCACGGGACTGACAATGCTAAGGGCTAGAGTAAAAATTCTTGGTTAAGATGCATGAATATATTTAATGAAAGTATGACTTAATGAAAGAATACGAAAAATTACGGAAAATATAAATTTCAAGTTAACAGTCAGCAATGCACGAAATAGCTCAGGCGCAGCCAAAAAAATTACAGCCACAGTTGACATGGTAATTCTTTCAATTTTTTCCACGATTCCTGAAACCGCGAAGAATTTTATCAACTCATCGCTAACTACGCCCATAAATGAGGTTGGTACATCTTTTACCAACATTTTTACCAATCTTTTACTTCTATTGTCAGTCTCGCGGATCATACTTCCACGGGACTGACAGCAATAGCTGCACGGTACTGACATTTTGCGATTCAAACTCCTCCACCACCGACTTGATTAATCATATGGTAATAACTGGAACATGGTTTTACAGGGAAAAGGCCCTAAGACAACATAAAATAAAAGCTTTTATGCCAATATTTAGCAGAAAAACATAGAAACGCGGTACTGACCTGAATAAAAATACGCCCCCGAAACAAAATCTTCAATGGTTGAAGGCGGCCAACTGACGGGCTTCAGCCTCCGAGTTTTTGCCCCACATTTGTCAGTCACAGCTGCCACAACAACTTTAGCGCGCAAAACTTCCCGCAGTGTTGTTCGATTAGTGTGGGGGGATTTTATGATCCATGGTACTGACTGATTTTTCCGATTCAAAGTTTGAGATACTCCTGGCTACCTCCAAATTTTTGAAGGCTCTTGGTTCCTACTGACCCTTTTTCTAAAATAGTTGGAACGTCACACGCTCAGAAATGATTTTGATTCACCCATGGTACTGACAATTCCTATGTTCGGAGTAAAAAATCAAATTTATCATTGCTTCTAGAAGAAAGTAATGCGCATACCTATTAGCATGGGGTAGTTATTTATGCGAGAGAAAAAAATTGGTCTCATAGGACGGCTAGAACTGGGCCGATTCATCGGAATTACCTTTTTTCTGAGAATCGCCCATTTACGTAATTTCAGCCAATAATTTTTACAAATCGTCAATCGGCCTTCAAGGTTTAATAAGTTTACCGAAGAAAGTGAAATCCTCGGGAGGGCATAAGGTAGAAAAAAACGCGCTTACATCAATTCCTTAGCCGAGGAACCGGTCTTTTTCGGTGTCCAGCTCGAATCTCGTTAGGGAAGATGTTACCAATCGCTTCTAACTTGTAGTCAGTGAAAGGGCAGTTGCATAATATTGAAAAATGCTCGGAGGAGAAAATATCTAAGAAACACAATTGTAAGTCGTAGGGTTTCACTTTTGGGCGGAGAAGGGCTTCGAAGATGGGGATAATCTGGAAAAAAATTGTAGAAAAAATGAAAACACCTCTAATTTTTAGGCAATGAAAAATCGTCATAACCTCTAGCATCTAAATCAATTCACCAATTTACTACAAAAAACCCCAGTGGTGCATAACACACAATACTTCCATATTTTGAAACGTAAAAGTGTGACACGATTTGATCATATTGAATTGCTTTTGAGGGTGTTCAGGTCAAAAATATCAAAACACTCACTCTGCAAATTTTAAAACTCGCCTAAAATGAAAATACGCCAAGTTGTAGTTTTAGAAAAAATATCCAAATATTCTGCAAAGTAGAATAAAGAATTTAAGATCAAGAACGCCCAAATCGGTTTATTTTTGTGGGCGGAAAAAAATAGAAATAACTAAAAATGCTAATATATCGGAAATACTGTGCGTTATTCAATTTCCGATTAAACAGGGGTCTTGCCAAGACAAACATTCCAGTTCAAGAAATCTGAAAAAGTTTAGAATTGAGGAAGCTTTTTGTAAATGACCGCAGACGAACAAAATACGCCTCTCCGAAGGAAGCGGGCGGATCACCCTCGTAAATAACAACTCGCGGAACCGGCCTCGAGCCGAAAATCCGTGAAAATTTCGTGGAAAGCCGGTGGAAAATCGTGGAAATAGTTCGACGGAAAATGGAATATGTAAAAACACCAACTGTCTGCGTCGGGGTGCGGCGCAGGCGCCAGTCTCATCGGATTTTCCCCTCTTCTTCGACGATAAATCTCAACCATTGGAAATGCGAGACGTGAAAGTGGCTCGAGAAATGAGGGTGGGCTTTCTAACGCCTGCTGAGAAGCCTTAGCTCAGCAGTGGAGTGGGGGGCTGCTGAAGCTGAAAGAGTTTCGCAGCCTTAGCTCCGAGGGTCGTGTTTCGCAGATGGATGAAGAAAAATCCTCAGGGTGGAGTGGGAGGTATCGGACCGTGTAATCAACTTTTGATATCGGACTCCCCTCCCCCTCTTCCTTGTACAATGTTAGTTAAAAGGAGATGGCCAATTTTGGCCGTAGTATTGACGTTTTTGCGATTCGACATTTTATTCTTTCATATCGACGAATTCTCGATATTGCTGAATATTACGAGTCCATAGGGAAATTGAAAGAAGATATTCTCGCCTATTAATACAGCTAAATACAAGTTTTCCGTTTTTGTAAAATAATTTTTGGTAGTTTGTTGCGACCTGTGTTTTGCATTTATTTGCTGGAAAATCGTCTTATATTTACTGAAAAATAGTTTCATATTTATTGGAAAATTGTTCTATGAACACATTTTTACTTTAACGCAAAGGGTTTACCGCCTCTCATTTTTGACGTTTTGGCGGAAGACATTTTTTCGACGCACTGCCGCTTAGACGTAGTGCCGCACTGCCGCGTAGACGTAGTGCCGCACTCCCAACGCAAAGGAAGACTGACGAACCCTACTCTGGGTGAAGCCCACAGAAAAATAGCCCCTTGTGGGGGGAAACCCTGAAAAAATTCCATCAACCCATGGCAAAAATAAATTGAAAGTATAGAAATCACCGAAAAAGTGAAATCCTAATTCAACCTTGATCTTCAAGTGAAGTCGTATTTTGAGAAAAATTAACCATGTGTAGCTTTGGACTCCGCGCCGCGGTCCTAAGTGCCGCATTTTTTAAATAAACGAACGCAAATTGCAGATTAGGACGAGCCAGTTACTGCTAACCCTACACATGTAAAACTGTCAAGATCAATATTTTTCAAACAATCAAATGAACTGTCGATTTCGCGGCACTGCGGGCCGCGCGCGGGAACTCATCAGCGCTGTCAAACTAGTTCGTCACTGAAATCGGCCCCTCTCATCTACCAAACATTTTGGGTATCCAAGAAAATACAGGTAAGCTCGTCGAAATTCGAGTAATTTCATCGGAATCTATTGAAGATAGGTACCTAGATTACAGAGACTATTGATTGGACGAACAGCCGTCTTCCTACCTAAAGTATGCAGCTCCTCAATATGCATCCGTAGTGCATTTCCTGTACTACAAGATGCTTTCTCGAATCGTGGATGCACTACGTTGTAAGGCGGCCCCGTCGATCCTGCCTTGCTCTCGCCCTCCCGTGCCATTATTCAATTAATGGTTCTTTATGTTAATAATAATTATTGAAATAAATACTTTCGTTCAATGTTCTAAGTATCCTACTTGTCCTGCAAGGTGAGCCGAAGTACATAATTATTTCAATAGAATCGCGCCATCGAAATTTTTATCAATACTACCCTACCCGCCTCACACCATCTGCTATTTGCACGCTGAATATCAGGTAAAAAGGCGCTATTGGTTTTGACACCCGATGGCGAAAAGATCGGTTTAACGCGCCCGAAGCTTGCGGCGGACATTTCTACGGCTACACTGTCTGGACTTTGTGATGTGAGAACTCGAAGAAGCCATCGTGCTTAGGCAGCATTAGGTTACGTAAGCATTTTCATTCCTACGCGAAGTCCCATCGATAACCTACTTCGAAAAAACCATTTCCAAAAACGCCGCAAATCATAAAGCCGTAGTTGATGGCTTTTATTCCTCGATAAACTTGGGAAACGTTTTTTTTTCAATTACGATTAAAATAATTTTTATGGTAGTTGAAAAAAGCATGACACCTTTTTCCAACTTTAGCAGAATTTCGAGGAATAAAAGTCATAAATTCAGTTGTTAAAATTTTCAAAAATTCAGCATTAGGCAAGCTTGAACCAAAGTCCTATTCACTTAATGTGACGAATTTTTTAGGATAATACATTTTTTCAAATTTAAGATTGATTTTTATTGATTTCGAGTCTTTATGACAGAAATGTTTCTTCGTAATTACCTACATATTCACATTCCCTATGAGCAAAACGTAGCAGGTCGAAAATGTTAACAAAACATCAAAATAATGTACAAACACACGCATTTTTGGCGCACCAAAACAGTAATTTTTGAAAATTTTAATTCTTTAAGTATCGCCTAACTTTAATTAAAATTGTTACTAAACTAGGCAATAACAAAAATCATTGGTAAGTATTTCTACTAGTTAGTAGTACTAACTATATTCATGAGAGAAAAGCAATTGTTTTTTAACACTCAAAAAGAGCTAAAATTCTGGTTCAACCATTGTGAAACTTCGATGGAACGACGAACACTAATTCCCATACATTATAAATTATTATTAAATAGGAATAATAATTCCGAAAAAATCCCTATGGACGGATTATCTCCGAAAGAGAATATCGGTAGAAATACCAATAGAACCTGCTCCGTCGAACCCGCTCTGGGCCCATTACCTGTTGGGTAAACCTGTTCCAGCCAACATATCCGGCCTTCGTGATAGGTACAACCGGAGAGTGAAAGGTACGCTGAACATTTTCTGAATCTCCGCCCAAACATAACCTCGATATTATTTTTTTTCAAAATCCAATTGTTCAAAATTATCTTGAAAAAATAATTATTAAATAAAAGTTGGGTTTATAATGATTTTTTCAGTTTTTTTTATAATAATTTATAGGTGAAATAGTTTCTTGAATTTTTTACACGAAATCGAAGAAGAAAAAAATCGTATCGGAGGTTCACACACCGGAAATGATTATATAGATGATATTATCATCATCGTCGATTAAGATTATTAAAAATAATGTTTTTTTACTTGGACCATCTGTTAAACTAATTCACGAATTTAAATTAGTCCTGAAAACAATTATTCTAATAATAAAATATCTAGGTACCCATTTTTTAACATAAATACATAGGTAATATTATTCAAAATTTCGTATGAAAATTAATTGAATAAAATCTGAAAATCTATGCCTGAAAATGGCATTTGCTTATGGAAAGAGCCCAGTGACAACAACATAATTTTGAATATTGTTTTCTAACCTTTGAATTCTTTCGGTTTCTAATCCGAAATCGAAATCATCGGTTTGCCTTGCGGTTTGGCCGATTTCGCAGGACCCGTGTCCCGAAATTAACCTAATCCGATCTCCTGTGCGTTCCAGTTGAGGTCTGGAGTTGCTACATATTTCGGTAATACAATACATGTTACACGGATGACATAAATTTTTTTTTTTTTTTTGCAGGGAAATTTGCTGATTTGAGTGCCCGAAATTGCAATTTTGACGCGTAGACTACGGGGGGGATTAATTTTTTAGCTATATTCACACTTGAGCAGGCAAAGGGCCAATCTGCCATATTCAGATTGGCCCTTTGGCTCGTCAGATGTCAATGTCTCGCAAAACTATCGGAAAAAAAAATTAAAAAAAAATTTTATGGAAAAATTACGGTTGTATGCAAGTGCACAATTCGGTACACCTATTCATACTGAGGTACCATTCATTTCGTGTACAGGTATATTATTTCACCCGAGTTCTATACGGTCTTGGGAGCACTTTAATTTTCTCCAGCCGCGCTTCAAAGTCGACTTTCAACTTGGCCATTAACTAATTGCAAACTCGCGGTTTACTGCCTCTGTCTGCCACAGCCGACGACCCTTTGCAAACGCTTCGACCCCGAAGGCAAAACTAGTGAAAAAGAGACTCGAAAAAATTCCAGGCAACTCGAAAAATATCCGCGATTTTATTGTATTGGCGGCTGGCAAAGAAACAATATTCAAAATGAAAAATTTACAACTTTATCTTTAAAATTCTTAACAAAATTTTTTTTCGAGAATTCTCAATTCTTAAAAAAATTTTTTTACTACCACATTGAAGACAAAATGAAAATCGGGTCAGGCTGCAGTTTTACTGTTTTCCATTTTATTTTTTTCCAGCCACAAAAATGAACCGGTTTGAGCGTTCTTGGTCTTAAAATCTTTGTTTTACCTTGCAGAATACGAGGGTTTTTTTATATTCCAAAAACTTGACGTATTTTGAATTTAAGCGAGTTTTGAAATTGGCTGAGTGAGATTTTTGGCCTAAACACCCTCGAAAATAGTCAAAATATGATAAATTGTGTGATATCATTTTTACGTTTCAAAATATGGAAGTATCGTGTGTTATCTACGCACCGCCGGTTTGATTTCCGACAAGATCGGGGCGGAAACCGCGTTTTGAAAAACGGCCAACTTTTACTACAATAAATCAAAAGGTGCAGGTGTCCCGATTCGCCGATGGAAAGTTCATTCTTTCGTGAAAAAAATCATTAATCAGAACGCATACTCACTAAATGAACTGGGGCGCGAACGGTGCGGCCTAAGGACAGTCGACCTACTGGCGACAACAAAACATCGACAGACAAGGCCGAGGGATAGGACGAAGCCCAGAACCGAAACAGTTACTCGCGTGACTTGCGTATACTATCGATAGGGAATTTTCGAACTACTTTGCCGCACTTGATTTAGATCCAGGTCGTCCGACAAGGATAGAAATGTCCAATTTTTAATAATTCAATCCATATTTTTAGCAGCCGCTCGGTCAAAAAACGAAAATCGGGTCAGAGGTTCAGCCTCGCCGTGCGCAGAATCGCAGTATTCTCCGAGATTGTGGCGTCTACTTGGTATGCTTGCATTAAGGCGTCAGCGATATCAGAGAGTATCGGAGGTGCTTGACCCAGCTGAGAATTAGGTAATTGTTTTGTCGGAATTCTGACATACCGGATCATGCTGCAGAAAATCGTGAGTAAATCATATCAGAGATAAGTGCCATTTACATAAATCAGAGATCAGCCGCATGTCGGAGATGAGTCTCATAGTCTTATCAGAGACAGCAGGCCCCATAGGCACCTAAATATCGGAGATTGGTCTCATGGGCGTATCAGAGATAGATCGTTGAGAAGTATCAGAGATAGTTCTTAGAAACATATGTTCTTAGAAACATATCAGAGATAGATCTTTAGAAACATATCAGAGATAGATATTAGAAACATATCAGAGATAGATCCTAGAGACATATCAGAGATATCTATCTCTGGCATCAGTATCAGAGATAAATATAATTGACGTAAACGTCAGAGATAGATCTCACAGACATAAAATCTCGTAGAGATACATCTCTCATCTGGGTCTCATGAACATATCAGCGATAGAACTCATATTTATCGCGTAAATATCAGAGATAGATCTCGTAATTTGTATAAATATCAGAGATAGGTCGCATAGACTTATCAGAGATAAATCTCATAGACATAAAAATCTCATAAGGTTGAGCGTTGATTTTTCAGGAAAATGGATATCTTGAATTTCGAACTCAAATAGGTATTTGGAGAAAAACTGCGTTTTTTGAAAAAGGAGTTTCAGTTTTTGGGAATTTTTGACAGTAAAAGGGTAAAATTTTTGTACCGACCAAAATAAGATTTTTTGTAGGCAGTTAAATTTCCAACATTTTGGTATATTTGATATTTTGTTTCAAAAATTTCTTTATGGCAAACATTTTCAATTTTTCGTTTGTATTCTGAGAACGGTTGAAAATTGAAGGTTGGGAGACCACGCAATCTTGCATCTCGGAAAATATCCCAAATTTTTAGTTTAGTGGATAATTTTTGTTATTTGAATCCTTCATGCCGAAAATCCGCCCCAAAGATGACCCTATGCATTTTGGAGTTTTGGATATTTTTTACTGATACGTCTTATATCGACATGAGAAACACATCCCACGAGAATATCAGAGACAAGTCTCACGAGAATATCCGAGAGACGCCTCACAAGAATATTGGAGACACGTCTCACGAGAATATCAGCGAGACGCCTCGCGAGAATATTTGAGACACGTCTCACGAGAATATCAGAGAGACGTACACGAGAATATCAGACACGTCTAGCGAGATTATCAGAGACGTATCACGAGAATATCAGACACGTCTCGCGAGAATATCAGAGACGCGTCTCACAGGCAAGTAAGAAACAGTAGGTACTTTGTTAATCCCAATTTTGAAAATATCGGTAATACTATCTCAAAATCTGAGATGTGAAAATCTTATTTTTTTTCATATCTCCGATACGTCTCCGGACAATTCCAGAAGCCCAAGATGTCCCGACCCTCCACCCCCCCGGGCTTCACCCCCACAACCGCCCGGTTGATACGTCCCAGGCCCGCGGAGGGGCGTCACGCCCTGCGATCCCCCGGCCTCAGACGCCAGTCCGCCCTCAGCTCTGAAATCGTCCGCTTGAAATCGAGCCGCTCTCGTCGGGAATTTCGTGAATTGAGACCGCGCGCGGAATTTCGCGCTGTGATCGGTGCCTGTGTTCGTGTTGTGCTTCGTTACCGTCTCTCGACACTGAGAGAAGCAGTCAGCTCAGGTTGGTGTGGATAAATATTATTTATGTATCATAATATATACCATGTTATGTACAATACAGTTGGATTTTTACTCGGATGATATTCCTCGGAAAATAATTATACTAAAAACCTGCCGGGATAAAATGGGAAAAAGTCAAATTTGATTTTTTTAGCCCATCGTTTTATATTTATTATATTCACATTCATTTATATTCATTATTACAATATACCGTATTTTGCGCAATGCAGTTGGATATTTTATTCGAATGATATTCCTCGGAAAATAATTATACTACGCATTTGCCGGGATAAAATGGGGAAAATGCAAATTTTGAAGCCCATCGTTGTTTTACATTAGATGTTTTGGGTTTTCCAGACTATTCCGCAGACTTAACAGTTTTACATTTCAGTGCAAATTTTACAAATCGGATTATCAAATTGAGAAATTTGTTTTTTACCCAAGTTTCATACATGCAAATATCGAACTCGAAAATAACGCTCAATTTTCAACTCATTTTAAAAAGTCAATTTTTTCCGTAACCTTTGTTTCCTCGAATTTCAAATTTCAAGCGGCGGCTCTCAACTTTCTGACATAATCGAGCCGCCGGCGGTGTAATCAACTCGCGGGTACCGCCGGCGGGGACAATTCTATTAACATTCCAACAGTTGCGGGACATTTATTAGTCCCAGTTGGTCCGATATTGCGAGCCGCAGTAACAGTAACAGTTCATTAGAATAGGGGCGACACGTCCGCCGGGACCGCCGGATCTGTTTTGAGGGCTTTATTTGGGGCCCGAGTTAAAGCCCGCTGGAACAAAAGCCGCGCGGCGAACGGGGTCGCGTCCTAAGCCGTTTTAACGCTTTTGTGCGCCCGTAAGCCCTCGGGGGTGGAAACAGCGTCACGACTTTCCTTTATTGGTTTATTATTCAATAATTCAACCGTTGTAATCGCCCAAGAATTTTTTTTTTCTAACCTACCCTGAAAATTTTACGGTTTACGTTTCAAAGGGTGTAGAATACGAATAAAAAAATATCCGCCCGTCCGCCGTAAACACTTTTTCTCCCCAACGGTTGAAGATTTTTTTTTAATTCTCAGGAAAAATCAACCTTGTTTTAGGACAGCCCCAATTCAGTTTTTTAAGCTCTCTGGAAAATTGTTGAAATCTTGACTCCTTGGAAATCGGATCATTTCGGACTTTTTTGATATTTTGGCCTCGTATATCGTTTTATTGCCAAAACGCCTTTGGAAAATTGTTGAAATCTTGACTCCTTGGAAATCGGATCATTTCGGACTTTTTTGATATTTTGGCCTCGTATATCGTTTTATTGCCAAAACGCCTTTGCGCCCTTTTCTAGAGCAAATTTTGATTTTATCAAGTTATTTGAGGTCCCTAAAAGCCGTTTTCGGTTCTCAGTCCCTTCGAAATAAGAAAAAAAAAACTTTTTTTGCACATTTTGAAATCCGTTTCGCATCTTTTCGATATTCCGCGTTACGATACTAGCAGCTTTGACGTTTTTTTTTCGCAATCTCTCGAGAAGTAAAGGCGATAAACTGAATCGTGAGCACCAACAGGAAGACACTTGATGGCTAAGTTACGTGGTGCCATCATCTTCTCGACTATATAATTTTTCTTATATTCCATTGCAGGTCCTGGAACGTGGGATGCTGTAGAGATGGAGACCGAGGAAATCACGAAACTCGTCGATGGAATTTACAAGGTAAACCGGTCGGTTGTTACTCATTCTTCATTCAATCCGACGGCCCCGGGGGTGCGAGAGGATTCTTGGCCTTTCGACAATTGCGATTATCCTCTCTTCTTCTTCCACTTCTTCTTTTTCTTGTTAGCCTTATACGCCGTGCTGTCCTTCGCCGGGAATCGCAAGCGGTTCAAAATCCTGCCGTTTCTGACGCAAAACTCACATTGCGCTAATGCATTGCGCAAAAAACTCTTTTTATTGAAAAGATAGAAATGTCAGAATTGTCGCTTCAGTTATTTCAAGGAATTTCATCTCAGACATTTCAGAAGAGTCAGTAACGTCATTTCAGGTAGTAAAGAGACATCTACGCGATGTTCCTAAAATATCTAAGATGATTTTTCTGCCATATCTGAGATGATATCTCAGAAATATCTGGGACGGTGTTTTTGACATATCTGGGACGGTGTTTTTGACATAACTGAGTTGTTGTTCCTGAAATGTCTGAGATAATATCTCAGAAATGTCTGAGATGATATCTCAGAAATGTCTGAGATGATATCTCAGAAATGTCTGAGATATCTGAGACGGTGTTTTTGACATATCTGAGTTGATGTTCCTGAAATGTCTGAGATGATATCTCAGAAATGTCTGAGATGATATCTCAGAAATGTCTGAGATGATATCTCAGAAATGTCCGAGATGATATCTCAGAAATGTCCGAGATGATATCTCAGAAATGTCTGAGATGGTATCTCAGAAATGTCTGAGATGGTATCTCAGAAATGTCTGAGATGATATTTCGGAAATGTCTGAGATGATATCTCGGAAAAGTCTGAGATGATATCTCGGAAATGTATGCGATGATATCTCGGAAATGTCTGAGATGATATCTCAGAAATGTCTGAGATGATATCTGAGAAATATCTGAGATATCTGAGCCGGTGTTTTTGACATGTATGTATGATGATATATCTGAGATGATGTATCAGAAATGTCTGAGATGATGTATCAGCAATGTCTGAGATGACATATCAGAAATGTCTGAGATGATATCTCAGAAATATCTGAGAGATGATATCTCAGAAATATCTGAGAGATGATATCTCAGAAATATCTGAGATGATGTTCCTGAAATAGCTGAGATGATATCTCAGAAATATCTAAGTGAATATCTCCGATATATATATATGAGGTAATATCTCTTAAATACCTGAGGTATCTTTGAAATATCTGAGGTATCTCTGAGATGATATCTCCGAAATATCTGGGATGATATCTCCGATTTATCTGAGATGATTTGTCAAAAATATCTGAGATGATTTCCAGAATCATCTGAGATGATATTTCTGAAATACCTGTGATGATGTTTCTGAAACACGAGAGATGATGTTTCCGTTATACCAGAGATGATATCTCAGATATATCTGAGATGATGTCTCTGAAATATCTGAGATGATATCGTGGGTTTAATACTATAAGTGGCTAACCCAAAGTTCATAGTTTTGAGATAATCGAGGAAAACAGATGAGACGCCCGGTTGACTTCCCTCTGGGAGCTTCATAGTGTTTGTTTGGCTATAGCCAAACATATATGTTGGTGACTCCATCAGTTCTCTAAAACCCTTACCAAGGGTTACCAATGGTTTTTTGTGAAAATCATATCAATTAATTAATCGAGAAAATTCGAGTTAGCCACTTTTAGCACTGAGCCCACGATATATTCGAAATATCTGAGATAGGATCTCTAAAATATCTGAGATGATATATTCGAAATATCTGAGATAGGATCTCCGAAATATCTGGGATGATAACTCTCACATATTTCCGAAATAGCAAGGATACTAAGGAGGTAGAGAAACGTAAATGAGAAGGTCGGAAGAGTTCCTATTGTAGGAAAATTATTGTAGACAAGCGGTAAAATATTAAATCTCAGCGATACCTCAAATTATCCGCCAAACCTTCCGTCCGATCAGCTCCCGTTACTCGGCCTTTAGTGACTTTTAGTGTCCCAAGTACCAAAACGAGCACTTAACAGTTAATCCTGTTTTCTTTCAATTTACCGGCTCGGAATTAGAGCGTCGCTTGAACATGGAAGGGGGGAGGGGGTTAAGTGTCGAAGGAAAGTTAAGTGGCGCTCTCCGGCCGATTCGAGTTTCACGCCCGTTTGGCCGGAATCGGTCCCGGATCAGCCGGGAGATTTGACGTACTTATCCAGTTTTCAGCGAAATTATCGGTTACCGACTCTCGAAATCTGAGCGACGCGTCGATTAACCGAGATTTCACGGATTCGAAAATTTGGAGATTCTGGCAATGCTAAGTTTACAGAAGTCAATAGTTATGGACTTGGAAAATGACTTCAGTTCTGCAGTGATTCTTTATTTTCTCCTATACTTGACTATCGATTTCGGCCACACTCCATCTTCAGGTGGTCTGATAGCAAAAATCCCACATCAGCAATACCAGACAAGCACCAGAATCATAATTAAGTACACCACATAGTTTTTGAATTTGGATATATATTCGATATATCGGAGGAAAACATCGATCAAAAATATCGATAATTCGGAGGAAAATTCGATGGAAAAATTTCGATAAATCGAAGGCAAACATCGATGGAAAAAATCGATATAATACAGGTAAACATTGATGGAAAAATATGGATATATCGAAGGAAAACATCGATCAAAAATATCGATAATTCGGAGGAAAATTCGATGGAAAAATTTCGATAAATCGAAGGAAAACATTGATGGAAAAAATCGATATAATAGAGGTAAACATTGATGGAAAAATATCGATATACCTATCGAAGGAAAACATCGATCAAAAATATCGATAATTCGGAGGAAAATTCGATGGGAAAATATCAATAAATCGAAGGAAAACCTCGATATAATAGAGGTAAACATTGATGGAAAAATATCGATATATCGAAGGAAAACATCGATCAAAAATATCGATAATTCGGAGGAAAACTCGATGAAAATTTTTCGATAAATCGAAGGAGAACATCGATGGAAAAAATCGATATAACAGAAGTAAACATTGATGGAAAAATATTGATATATCGAAGAAAAACATCGATCAAAAATATCGATAATTTGGAGGAAAAATCTATGGAAAATATCGATAAATCGAAGGAAAACATCGATATTTCGATACTATTGACTTCCGATGGACATGCCTAGTCCATAGATATTCGAAAAAGCTAATATTTTACGGCTCAACTCAATCCAGAGGTTCACAGGTTATGCACAATACTTACGAATTTCAGTGAGCGAATTGTCCACCCAATTGTGTAGATTAGGACGGCCTGTCGGACCAAAATTAAAAAAAAGGCCATTATTCGAATTTCGACCCGGTGACCGAATGGGGGCCTAATGGGCATAGTAATGATCGTAATATCTCCCAATTGGCATTACATAAAGTGATTCCTGCCAAGAAACGCCGACTAATGTCAGCCATTGCGAAACCTGCGGCCAGAACGCGCGTCTCGGTCGGAAAATATGCAATGAATTCGGCCGCGCGTTGTCTCGGCCGGATGACGTAATCGAAATGAGCAGCTTGCGAGTCTGAAGTCTGAAGCCAAAGGTGCTATCAGCTATCGTTATCAGATCCGTTCCGGGTCGCTCGGTCTTTGGGTCTCACGGTCTTATACTTAGGTACCCCCCCCCCATGGGTACCCACCTGACTACCTAAACTTCGAGGTCTCGTCTTATGTCTCACGGCTGACGGCCCATTGTTGAGCAAAACCTCCGAACCCGAACGGAGTTATGATATTTGCCGAACGAGAAATTACCCGCATGAGATCGCAGGTGAATAAAGCGAAACCGAACGAAAATGTGTGACACTTGATACGTAAGGTGGACGAAAGGCGAGAAACATTAGGGAAATACATGATAAGGATTAGGGGTGAATAGCGCTGCGTAACCCCTAAACCCCGTAACTACCCCTGAAACAACGACAAAAAACTTGAATTCGAATTTGATTTTGAAGTTGACTTTGATCTCGAAGTTGAGTTTGAACTCGAAGTTGACTTTGATATCGAAGTTGAGTTTGATCTCGAAGTTGACTTTGATCTCGAAATTGACTTTGATCTCGAAGTTGACTTTGATCTCTAAGTTGAGTTTGATCTCGAAGTTGAGTTTGATCTCGAAGTTGTGTTTGATCAAGAAGTTGACTTTGATCTCGAAGTTGACTTTGATCACGAATTTGACTTTGATCTCGAAGTTGACTTTGATCTCGAAGTTGAGTTTGATCTCGAAGTTGACTTTGATCTCGAAGTTGAGTTTGATCTCGAAGTTGAGTTTGAACTCGAAGTTGAGTTTGAACTCGAAGTTGTGTTTGATCAAGAAGTTGACTTTGATCTCGAAGTTGACTTTGATCACGAATTTGAGTTTGATCTCGAAGTTGACTTTGATCTCGAAGTTGAGTTTGATCTCGAAGTTGACTTTGATCTCGAAATTGACTTTGATCTCGAAGTTGACTTTGATCTCTAAGTTGAGTTTGATCTCGAAGTTGAGTTTGAACTCGAAGTTGAGTTTGATCTCGAAGTTGAGTTTGATCATTTTATATTCGTATTTTTTAATGTTGGAGTTAAGAACACAACTTTTTGAAAGTCAGAGGGTTTTAGTCGAATTCAGAGGTTTTTTCGGTGCTTGACAGAGGGAAAGCAAGTCGACGAGTTGGCAACACTGGTCCTATGGGTGACTTGAAAGTCACAGGAGATATCAAATTATTGAAAAATGGTGGCCCAATACCGTCCTAATTTGTTCAATATCGGTCCACTATTGTCCAATACTGCCCGATATGGTCCTCAAAACATCATATTGTGGGAACAATCAATCCAGTCGTAATCGGATCAGTCTTGTCAACAATAAAGTGAAAAGTCTCAAGACCCTAAATGCCGAATCGACCGATTTCAATTTCGAATTTCAATAACCGGGCTACGGGAGAATCAGGAAGAAAGCGGCCCCGAGATTAGGGTTCAACCACTGGAAAACGCCTTGAACGTTTTGTTTCCTTGTTTCTCGAGGTCTTTCTTGTCTCTCACGGTTGGAGGACCAAGAGCCGCTAACTACCCGAGTTGGTGTCGACAATCGATTATTCCAAGGATCAGTCATGCGGTGAGCACATTTTTTGCGCACGCGTAAAAAACCTGTCGGTAACGGCGTGCTCTATCGCACTATGGATGTTAGTCATGTTGATAAAGAGTAGGGATGGGTCACATAACGAGAAACTAGTTAGAAATAACTAGTTCCAAAAAATAACGTTATAACCGTTTTTCGTTTAGGAAAAAACTAGTTACAAAATAACGACGCTAGTAGGTGCCAAGACAGGCATAGCGTTTCTCTAAAAACTTGCAGATTAGGACATTTAAATGATTTTGCTCCAACTCTTGTGTGCTGCATTCAATAATCTCAATCTGACTTGTATTTTTACCTTGGAATTGGTTCCGAAGAAGAATTTGGGATGTAGGTAATCGAAGACGAAGAGAAATGGAACTTAGTTGAAAACAAAGCAACAATTGTGTCTATCGTGGTTACATTTCAATCCTACCGTTTTGATATGTAACTACCTAGTTATTCCGTTATCCGTTATTTTTCATCCTTTCGTTTCTGGTCCCAGTCGTACAGTTACCAGTTAGCTGTTTTTTCGACGGTACCCCTAAAGGTCGATAGTACAACATGTACCCTTAAAATACTGCATACATTAAACCCATAATTCATAGAAGTCGTATTTTCGTTTACTTCAACCTCCTACCTTAACGTTCTCAACCTCATATCTCAATCTCAACCTTACCTATTCATGCCGAAACTTGACACTTCACAAATATGTTGTATGATCCAGTAAAAATATTCCCCTCTATAACTTAGAACCAACTTAATCCTCAATTCTTCAAGAGCTGAAAAAATTGCATTTTTCCTAGTATCAAATCAAAAGGGGGACAGTTTTTTGTTTTTTTACCTACTAACAACGCATAGGACCTATAACGACCATAAGGAGGTTAGAAAACCTGCAATAGGTACTGTTTTACACGTTTTTCTCGTAAGAAAAAAAAACTAGTTATTTTGTAACTAGTTTTTTTCTTAGTTATTTTTTTGTAACGAACGTTATTTCACGTTACTCAAATATAACCGTTATGCCCACCCCTAATAAAGAGGAGGCGAGGTTCGAGACGTGCAAATTGTTCATTTTCATCGAAATTGTATCAATGGGTTCAGTGGCAGCTTCTACTCTCAAACCCAGGGGTGCGCCCAGACTTTGTTCCATATTCATGGAAAAAATGCCAAGGGAATATCAGACACTTGATTAAAGACATCCGGTCTTTTCAGCCAAATATCAATTCAAACTAAGTACAAATGAGATAGGTCAGTTTTGTTCACCTCTCGTCTTCTAATCAAGTCAGTAGCAGAGATGTTTTCTTCCAAAGTCAGTTTCGAGAAATTCACTTAAAATGGCCTTCAGTTTATTTCATTGTTTTGGTATCATACGAAAAAACCGCTAATTAGCAAAACTGCCAAAAACGCTGCCGAGAAATCGGGGCGTAGTTAAAAAAACGGAAAGAATTTCGAGCAAGAAAGAGGCGGGAACTGATAAGGTGATAAGATTGATCCACCAAGGCGCTGCACCACTACCACTGCGCTAACCTCACGATGGACAGTGTTGCCAAGGTGCAGATGTCAAAAACCCCTGAGACAACGTCGAAAAACCCTAATTTCCCCCAAACGAGGAAAAAAATTCCCCGAAAACCCCCCAAAAGTTAAGGACGAATTAGACATGAACTATTTCACAAAACCAGACCCCATTTTATGCATCTACAATTTTAAATTTTACCTAAAACTATAAACTATTTAATACTTATTCAGTCCAACTACATCCAATGAGGAACTTGCATGAAAAAAAAAAAACTGTTTTTTCGCTTGTTAGGCTTCGAAAGTGGTGTTAGAGTGGATGACGGTTCGGAAAAGAGGTAATTAAAAGAGGAGGGAGGCTTAGTGAAAATTTGATCGATTCGATGATTTGATTTGAAGTCGAGCGGGAAAATGGTCAGCCGCAAGGTTACACATCTTCCCGTGAACACCAGTGCAACCTCATCCGAGTTCATGTGTGTTGTGATAGTGATAGGACGGCGATAACAGATTTCTTGCCGTTACGTTAAGAAACTACGTGCA
The DNA here is from genome assembly GCA_036186465.1 of Nesidiocoris tenuis. NCBI lineage: Eukaryota > Metazoa > Arthropoda > Insecta > Hemiptera > Miridae > Nesidiocoris > Nesidiocoris tenuis. The sequence goes on from AP028921.1 coordinate 8,931,517, forward strand.
GTCACGTCCGCGCAGTGACGTCACCCGCCACATTCAAAAAGGGCCCTTTTCATTAGCGTTTTTCACCAGGAAAAATGTTGTTTTTTTTCGTTGTAGACCATCACTACATTATTTTCGCATCCTAAACAGCACCATTCTGGCGGAAAAAATGGATTTCGTTTTTCATTTACTCATTCATTTTTCAAGTCCCAGTCCCCCTGACTTCCGCAAAAACCCCCAAAACATTTCACCCCCAAATTCCCCCTCGGGCATTTAAAAAAAACCAAATTTTTGGGGACAATCCCCAACTTGGCAGCACTGACGATGGACTACTAACGTATTCTAGAGCTGAATTTTACCTTGCACACCTGTCCTCCTCCACCACTCCCCAGTCTTTCTTCTCGGCCCTTTTCATTTCTTCCTCCCTCCCCCCAAAGGTTCCGTTGACGATTTTGTTTTTGTTTTCCAGGCAGGATTAACGGAGAAGTGTGAGTATGATAGTAATAAATTTATTATCGAGTTGGTGGCTGCTTCAAAAATTGTAAAAGTTTTGAAAATATTTTTTTTCTTTGACTCGGGGGTACAAATGCGCCTGCGCTCCTGCCAGTAGCCGCCCCTGAATGGGTTAGAAAGTGCAGAATGTCGAAGAACTCAATTATTTCAGCTCCCGTAGGGCAGGTAGGTACCAATTCTTTCGATCCTCGGCCCAATTGCTCCGAACATGGGCCCAATCAAGCCAACCCTCGATCTCGTGGGAATGGAGGGGAAGTGCGGAATATTTAAGAGTCAAGGTGTGGTCAAGGACGACTTGTGAGCTTGGCTCACCTCAGGAATGTCACTACTGCCTTCTCTGTCCCACCTGCGCCTACCTGACTCCCTCTGATTACCTGAGATCTGCGTCATTGCGTCTCCTTCCCTGTTACCTTCGGGCTGCCCATTACCTCGGTTTCTCATGCACCTCGAGCTACCACTGACCTGCGCACGGACGAGATGAAAAACTATTAATAGGCGTGCCGTAATGAGCAGGACCGAAAACTGGACGACCATGACGAAAACGATGCAACCGATATGGAAAATAAATTGTATTATGGTAAATTATAGGTATGCTTGCAGTATAAGTTGTAAAAAAATATATCCCATCCTCGCATACGTCGATTAGTTGTTACAAAAAACCCTGTGGTGCGCACAATACTTCCATATTTTGAAACGTAAAAGTATCACACAATTTGATCGTATTTTGACTGCTTTCGAGGGTGTTTAGGTCAAAAATATAAAAAAATCCACTATGCAAATTTAAAAATTAGCCCAAAATCATACGCCACATTATCGGAATATAAAAAAATATCCACATATTCTGCTAGGTTTCTGAGTTTCTCGTGTACGCAGAGGAGGGCAGACCCTAAAATAAACAAAAAAGTCGAAATAGTGCACCCCGTTCAGGAATGATCTCCGGGTACGCCACGTTTGCGGTTTTTTTGAGAATCACCCATATAACTATTTATAAAAAATTATAAACTATTCATTTTATGTACTATACGATCGTAGGAAAGCTCATAAAACGCCAATTTTTCTAATTGGACATGTTCAGTTTTGAAAGACACCCCCTCAAATTTAATAATGGATTTATTTTATCGTATAATTGTATACACTTACCCACAATGAAAACTAAGGGGCTGATATACACAAGTGGGTCGTGTCGTAAGTATAATGTAAACTGACTCGTTCAACTTTCCTTATTACCCAATCTGTTGGATAGTCTGAATTTGGTAAACATTTGCGATCACGCCTATGCTGATAATCTACATCTGGAATAGTGAAACTGTCACTTTCTCCTGTTTCGGTACTCGTTTTGACAGGTTCGCCTCGCATTTATGTCACGGTAGCCCGACTTACCGTTAGCGCTGATGAACTAACGAGCAGGTACCTAACCGGCGCAGTTCTGTTTCGGAATTCTCAGGTTAGCCCGAACACCGCAAACTCTTACGTGCTATATTCCCCGGAGAGAGTATAAACCGGTTCGGCTCGGGTCGATGAGGAGACTTACCCAATAAAGGTCCTGTCATAAGGACGATTACGGCCTCCGTCCTTCAGGATATGCCAGGCCGGTAAATAGGTCCTCGAATCCGAAAGGACGTTCTTTACTTGCGCAGTGTTTAAAATAAAACTTTTAACAAAACATGAAACCGACTCCAAACCTCAATTATACAGAGTTTCCCGAAATTGGTGTAGAAAAAATGAGTGAAACTAGACCCAAATGTTTTTTTTTTAGAAACCGCACCTTGCTTTGAAAAAACCCTCATTGCTCCGCTTCAAATCAACTTTTTTCAACTTTCGGGGGCATTTTTGGATTCAGCGTTAAATTTCCTATAAGCCAATTGTACATACATAGCCACAAACTGACTCCTCCGTAAACGTAATCAACGTACAGGTATTTTCAGAAAAAATATTCTTTTCTGTTTCCGATGTTCGAATTGCAAAAAGATATGAGTCGTTTTTCGACGAATGACCACCTTATAGGAAATTTAACGCTGAATTTAGAAACGTCCTCAAAAGCTGGAAAAAGTTGTTCTGAATAGGAGAAATGAGCGTTTTTATAAAACAAGGTGTGGTCTTTCTGAAGAAAACCTATAATACAACATCCTTGAAGAAAACCGTTAAAAAATCGTATTAAGGAAGAGAGCTGTGATAAACCAGTGGTGCGTTGATAACACACAATACTTCCATATTTTTAAACGTAAAAATGTGACACGATTTGATCATATTTTGACTGTTTTCAGGAGTGTTTAGGCCAAAAATATAAAAACATTCACAATGCAAATTGGGGAATTTTTCAAATGTTATTCTGGGGAAATTTTGAAAATATAATTTTTGGTCCCCGATATCCCTTTTTTCCCCATTTTTGAGGGGTTGAGAGGGTTCCATCCACATTTCAGGGCAATTCTTGATTTTGAGGGGTAATTTTGATATATTTACCATTATATTACCAATGTTTGGGCCGATTGGGGCAACTCGGCCATAGGGTATCTTGGCCTTGGGTGGTTTTGACTCTCTAGTTTGAACAATCGAAAAATTCAAAATATAACCAGCTAAAAACCTTTTTTTCCGTTTTTCAAATTTAGCAAATGATGCCAACTTTTCGTAAACTACCATGGTAAACCCACATGCTGTTCAACAATTTTGTTTGTTATTTCGCCCCCCCGTTTTTTTTTTAATGTCTCAAAAACTAGAACTTTTTAATTTCATAATGTAGTACGATAACCCAAAAATATGCAGGATAGTCTTACGTGTGAATGTTAGTTGTAAAGGGACCACAAATACCACCTGAGGAGAATTGAAAGTGAAATCCTTTCATGGCTTAGACCTCACAGCACTTAGAGCATCTTTAGACAAGTTATACAAATCAAGTTAACTCTTCCTAGCTACTTATACGTATATGTTACCAGCATGTGTGAGCTAACATCCCATTATGGCCTCACGTCCATTCCTAACAAACAGGTTTGTCCTACAGACGTTTGATATCTTCCTGATTCTTTCTGGGTTGTGAAAGTTCACCCCTAACTATTCTAGTCACCCCTAAACTAAGTTCTGGTGCCCAACGGTAGGTTTGAACAAATTTTGTTCGAAATTTAACAAAAATTGAAAATTTTTGTGTTCGGAAAGAGAAAAAAAAGTAGTTTTTGGGTATTTTACCCTTTTTCCATTCGTGGGGATTTTTTTTTCTAAATTCCCATTTTTGGGGATTTTTTAATTTCCCATTATTGGGGTAATTTCCAAAATTCCTATTATTGGGGTTTCTTCAAAATTCCATTTATTAGGGATTTTTTCAAGTTTTAATTAAGAGAATTTTTTCACGACCCCTATTACTGGGAGTTCTTTCAAAATGCCTAATATTGAGAATTTTTTTAAATAACCATTGTTGGAATTTTTTCAAATTTGTCATCAATAGGGATTAATTTTAAATGCCCGCTATTGGGTATTTTTCAAAGTTCCCTTTATTATGGATGTTTCCAAGGTTGCATTATTGAAGTTATTTCAAAACCCCTATTATTGGGAATTCTTTATAAATTCCGCTATGGAGAATTTTTTTAAATTTTATATTTCTGAGATTTTTTTGGAATTTTTATTGGGATTTTATTAAGATTTTTATTGGGGATTTTTTGTAAATTTTGTATTTTTGGAATTTTATTAGGGATTTTCTTAAATTTTATATTTTTGTGAATTTTTCAAAATTTTTCTAACCTATTGGGGATTTTTTTAAATTTTTCATCATTAGGCATTGTTTCAAAATTCCCGCTGTCGGGTATTATTCGAAATTCCTTTTATTAGGGATGTTTCCAAGGTTGCATTATTGAAGTTAATTCAAAACCAGTATTATTGTGATTTCTTTCAAGTTCCATTATTAGGGATTTTCTTAAATTTTATATTTTGGGGATATGTTTGTAAATTTTTTTACCTATTAGGAATTTTTCTCCATTAGGGATTGTTTTAAAATTCCCGCTATTGGGTATTTTTCAAAGTTCCCTTTATTAGGGATGTTTCCAAGGTTGCATTATTGTAGTTATTTCAAAACCCCTATTATTGGGAATTCTTTATAAATTCCGCTATGGAGAATTTTTTTAAATTTTATATTTCTGAGATTTTTTTTTGGAATTTTTATTGGGATTTTATTAAGATTTTTATTGGGGATTTTTTGTAAATTTTGTATTTTTGGAATTTTATTGGAGATTTTCTTAAATTTTATATTTTTGAGAATTTTTCAAAATTTTTCTAACCTATTGGGGATTTTTTTAAATTTTTCATCATTAGGCATTGTTTCAAAATTCCCGCTGTCGGGTATTATTCGAAATTCCTTTTATTAGGGATGTTTCCAAGGTTGCATAATTGAAGTTAATTCAAAACCAGTATTATTGGGATTTCTTTCAAGTTCCATTATTAGGGATTTTCTTAAATTTTATATTTTGGGGATATGTTTGTAAATTTTTTTACCTATCAGGGAGTTTTCTAAATTTTTCTCCATTAGGGATTGTTTTAAAATTCCCGCTATTGGGTATTTTTCAAAGTTCCCTTTATTAGGGATGTTTCCAAGGTTGCATTATTGTAGTTATTTCAGTACCCCTATTATTGGGAATTCTTTCAAAATTCCGTTATTGGGGATTTTCTAAAATTTTATGTTTCTGAAATTCTTATTAAAATTTTACCGGGGATTTTTTCGAATTTTATATTTTTTTCGATTTTTATTGGGAATTTTCTCAAATGTAATATTTCTGGGAATTTTTGTTGGGATTTTTATTGGTTTTTTAATTTTATATTTCTGGGGATTTTCTTAGTTTTTATGTTTCTGAGAATTTTTTCAAAATTTTTATAACCTTTTGGGGACGTTTCTAATTTATTTTTTAAATTTACCCATTAAAATGAGCAAAATTCATTTTTTGCATTGGACGGCTCCTGCGCAAAACAATTTTTCTGAATACGTCCTTTTATCTCTTCCACGATAAGGAAAGTGGGTAGATACGTATGAAGGTAAAATACCGCCATCACGTACGCACGATTCACGTCGATGGGACGCTAGGGTGGATTATCGGTAACGTAGGGCCGTATTATACGATCAAAGTCAGGCATGCCGGTAATGCAGTTTTGAAACATCCATCAAAGCTCGCATGAAAGGCTTGAGATTTTCCTTCCCCTGTTTCCTCCTTCGTCAAAACAGCCGAAAGCCTTCACGGTTTACAAAGTCAAAGATTTCCTCTATGAGGCTGACAAAGCTGCTGGTTGGATGCTAACATCGGGGGAATTACGGACGGTTCACTCGTACGAAGTGGAGGATGCATTTTGGTCTTAAAATCTTTGCTTTACCTTGCAGAATATGTTGATATTTTTTATATTTTGATAATGTAGCGTATTTTTATTTTGAGCGAATTTTTAAATTTGCATAATGAGTTTTTTGACATTTTTGACCGAAACACCCTTAAAAGCAGTCAAAATATGATCAAATTTTGTCACATTTTTACGTTTCAAAATATAGAATTATCGTGTCACATTGTTACGTTTCAAAATAGGGAAATATTGTGTTATTTACGCAACACTGGTTGATATAGCATTTTGTCGCTTAATGTTGCCGCTTAAGATACAAAACGCTACTTTGTTTTCCCAACTTTTCAGAAGACCCAAAAAACGGTTTCCATTGCTGGCCGTGAGAGAAAAATGAACGCGGCTTGGAAACACCAATAAAATTCATTTGCTTCAACCCCAACGCCACCTCTACCAATCACAGCAATGCATTTCCTTGGCCCCATCTTTGTAGAATTTTGAAAAACTGGCCACAGCAGTGTTCCTATTTAAAATTTGATCTCAAAAGTCGTCTTACGTGTATTCGAGGCTCCAGATTGGAACGAGACTGCCGGTCTCAGTACGTGGTAATGTGGCCACTTTACGAGTAGCGATCTCTCGCTTTCTGTGCCTGGAAAACGACTTCCAAGGGCTGAACTTCGAGGGATGAAGAGAATTTCGGTTCGAGCCCTTTACACAAGTTATCCGCCTTTGTAACACATTCCAGCCCTTCCGAGCTTTGAAATGCTGCGCACTTTCACACTCGTAGGTGCTTTTCTCTCGGCTGAAATCGTTTCCTACCGAAGCAGTTGATATTGTCGGATTTCTTCATAGGGATCTTCTACATACGCCAACTATATAAATACCTTGCTTTACCAAGTGTAAACCGAGAGTTTAGCGATCCAATCGTAAAACTTGACTTGAATTTACCGGTTTACTTGCCCCTGACAGAACGGGGGACCCTTCTCACATTAACTGTCATCTTCAGGGCCTGGTAAACTGCACCGTGGACAAATTCCTTACCCGCAAACAAGAACGAACTGCCTGCCAGTTCGACCACCAATACGAATGTCCCTCTGCGGATGAATCATGCTCGAAAAGCAAAAAATTGCGGGGAAGTTTTTTTACTGCTCCTATTCATCGGTAAGGTAGTTTTATCTTGGGTAGGTACTTATTTTCATTTTTGCCAGGAACATGGGCGTCATGAATATTTCAGCGGAGCGTCAGAGAGGTGGCTTCAGAGGCCAAGAGGCTCAGGCGAGCGTCAGGGAAGATAGCGCCATGGGAATCAGCAGTTGAGCGAGCGACCGAGAGGCTGTGGGGAGCGTCAGAGAGGTGGCTTCAGCGGCCAAGGGGCTTTGGCGAGCGTCAGGGAAGATAGCGCCATGGGAATCAGCATTTGAGCGAGCGACCGAGGGGCTGTGGGGAGCGTCAGAGAGGCAGGCTGTGGAGTGAGCGACCAAGGGGCTTTGGCGAGCTTCAGGGAAGATAGCGCCATGGGAATCAGCATTTGAGCGAGCGAACGAGAGGCCGTGGGGAGCGTCAGGGAGGCAGGCTGTAGAGTGAGCGACCAAGGGGCTTAGGCGAGCGTCAGGGAAGATAGCGCCATGGGAATCAGCATTTGAGCGAGCGACCAAGAGGCTGTGGGGAGCGTCAGAGAGGCAGGCTGTAGAGTGAGCGACCAAGAGACTCAGGCCATAGCGCCATGGGAATCAGAATTTGAGCGAGCAACCAAGAGGCTGTGGGGAGCGTCAGAGAGGTGGCTTCAGCGGCCAAGAGGCTCAAGCGAGCGTCAGGGAAGATAGCGCCATGGGAATCAGCATTTGAGCGAGCGACCAAGAGGCTGTGGGGGGCGTCAGGGAGGCAGGCTGTAGAGTGAGCGACCAAGGGGCTTAGGCGAGCGTCAGGGAAGATAGCGCCATGGGAATCAGCATTTGAGCGAGCGAACGAGAGGCCGTGGGGAGCGTCAGGGAGGCAGGCTGTAGAGTGAGCGACCAAGGGGCTTAGGCGAGCGTCAGGGAAGATAGCGCCATGGGAATCAGCATTTGAGCGAGCGAACAAGAGGCCGTGGGGAGCGTCAGGGAGGCAGGCTGTAGAGGGAGCGACCAAGGGGCTTAGGCGAGCGTCAGGGAAGATAGCGCCATGGGAATCAGCATTTGAGCGAGCGAACGAGAGGCCGTGGGGAGCGTCAGGGAGGCAGGCTGTAGAGTGAGCGACCAAGGGGCTTAGGCGAGCGTCAGGGAAGATAGCGCCATGGGAATCAGCATTTGAGCGAGCGACCGAGGGGCTGTGGGGAGCGTCAGAGTGGCAGGCTGTAGAGTGAGCGACCAAGAGACTCAGGCCATAGCGCCATGGGAATCAGAATTTGAGCAAGCAACCAAGAGGCTGTGGGGAGCGTCAGGGAGGTGGCTTCAGCGGCCAAGGGGCTTTGGCGAGCGTCAGGGAAGATAGCGCCATGGGAATCAGCATTTGAGCGAGCGACCGAGGGGCTGTGGGGAGCGTCAGGAAGGCAGGCTGTGGTGTGAGCAACTGAAGTGGAACTGAGGCCAGCAGGCTGCGGGAGATGCAGACTCCGTTCCATGCGGGAAAACATAATATTCCATTATCTATTTTTACCCCCTCAAACTCAGATCAGTTCAAACTCAGATCAGTTGAAACTGAGATCAGTTCAAACTCAGATGAGTTCAAACTCAGATGAGTTCAAACTGAGATCAGTTCAAACTGACCTCAGTTTTCAAACTGACCTCAGTTTACAAACTGACCTCAGTTTTCAAACTGCCCTCAGTTTTCAAACTGGCCTCAGTTTTCAAACTGGCCTCAGTTTTCAAACTGGCCTCAGTTTTCAAACTGACCTCAGTTTTCAAACTGACCTCAGTTCAAACTGACCTCAGTTTTCAAACTGACCTCAGTTCAAACTGACCTCAGTCAGTCTGAAACTGAGGTCGGTTTGAAAACTGAGGTCAGTTTGAACTGAGGTCAGTTTGAACTGAGGTCAGTTTGAAAAACTGAGGTCAGTTTGAAAACTGAGGCCAGTTTGAAAACTTAGGTCAGTTCGAACTGAGGTCAGTTCGAACTGAGGTCAGTTTGAAAACTGAGGTCAGTGTGAAAACTGAGGTCAGTTTGGAAACTAAGGTCAGTTTGAAAACTGAGGTCAGTTTTCAAACTGGCCTCAGTTTTCAAACTGGCCTCAGTTTTCATACTGACCTCAGTTCAAACTGACCTCTGATATATCTATCTTTGTATATGATTCTCGATTTCCTCTGGATATCAGAAATTAAACCATTAATTGCCTTCATAACAAAATTTCGCGATTCACCTTGGCAAGCTAATGCTCCTCTCCGCAGCAAAATAACCGACTTCCGAGTTGAGGCCGCCCTTAACCCCCCCCCTCCCGTTGATACTGTGTCCCTTTTGCATTTTCGACTCCTCCCCGCCCTCATCTCCGGAATATAATTTGCCCACCGCCCTCGCACCCTCTGTCGACCCTCGAATGAATTATACCCTGATTCGTTTAGTAAAGTGTAATTTAAAGCAGGGGAAACTCGAGGGTTAGGATTGCAAGTGTTGATGAATTCGCCCGTCCCCCGAAGGGTGTGGCGAGCGTGTCTTTGAAATTTTATGACTCCGGGGAGCAGTTGGCTTTTGTTGACTGAACATCGCCGATGAAGAGTCCATTCGAGTGGATTTAAACGCGAATGAATGTATCCAACGTGTACAATCGCTCTCTACTTGATTTCATAGCTTCGAACGGTAGAATTTTGATTTTTACTTCCATATTTACAGAGTAAATGGAAGTATTGTGATCGTCCTAAAATCGAGAATCGGAACGGAGCTTCAGAAAAAACTTTTTCTTATACACATTTACTCAGAATCACTTCCTGAACAAGTGTCTGTGTGTCCGTGTGTCCGTGTGTCCGTTAGTCCGTTAGTCCGTCTGTCCGTCTGTCCGTCTGGGGTCATTTACAAAAATGGCCATAACTCCCTCATTTCTCAACCTTTTTTCAAATTTCTTGAACTGAAATGTTTGTCTCGGTAAGACCTAACACCCTGTTTAATCGGAATTTGGATAACGCACAGTACTTCCGAGATATTTGCATTTTCAGTGTTTTCTATTTTATTTTTTTCCGGCCGCAAAAATGAACCGATTTGAGCGTTCTTGGTCTCAAAATCTTCGTTTTACCTTGCAGAATATGGGGATATTTTTTACATTCAGAAAATGTGACGTTTTTTCATTTTGGGCGAATTTTAAAATTTTAATACTGAATTTTTTGATATTTTTGACCTAAACACTTTCAAAAGCAGTCAAAATATGATCAAATTGTGTCACAATTTTACGTTTCAAAATATGGAAGTATTGTGTGTTATCTACGCACCACTGGTTCACTTAGAACTAGATTTTATTTTCATATTTTTACAAAAAAAAAAAAACCTAAGTTTAAGTTTGTATTGAAGTGCTAAATCAGTCATCCAACCATTAATGGTTCATTTTTTTTAGCATTATCGATTTTTTATTTCAAAATACCTAATCAGTTGGAGACAAAGCCTACGAAAAAAAATTCTTCAACTAATAGCAGCATAATATGCTGCTATTAGTTGAAGAATTTTTTTTAGTTGAAGAATAGTGAAGAAGTGCTATTAGTTGAAGAAGTGCTATTAGTTGAAGAATATATTATATCATCGCGTATTTACGACTGAAATGACAAGCCGCACCGACAATGACTTTTATTTGTGTTAGCACTGTCAATTGACAGAATGAATGGGACCGTTTTGTTGAGTCATCAAATATGAATCGTCCAATCAACTTGTATGGGTATTTTATCGTAGAATTTCAATTTCCGGTCGGACCTCTCGGCGAAATTGAATTATTTATGAAAACACTCCGAACTCGATAACGTCCTGTGCCAATACCATAAATCCTCCATCACTTCCTCCCTGCCCAACACAAATATTAATCTTTAATTTTTTTTTGTTACAGAATATACTGGATAAATTCAACCCAGGTGCCCGGCAGATGATAAATGCCGGCAAGGCCTACCTCAAAGCGTTACATGGTAAAAACCATAAAAAATCTCAACTGCTCCAAAAATTGATTTGTGGTTTCCGATATTCGATCGATTAAAAATAATAGAGTCGATGCTTGATTTATGCATTTTTACGCTTTTTACGTCCATTCATCTATTTATTGGCGTAACTGATTTTTTTGCGCAATGCCCACAGGCGCCGCCGCAGCGTCGCGCCTGTACGTCGACTCGATAACGAAATTAGCGCGACAGTCACAACAAGGAACATGGGGTGGATCCTCGGACATTGGTAAGTGGAAACCTTGGCCTGAACATTCCGGAAAATCGGATCAGCGGTTCAGGGAAGTCATGTCCCGACACTGGTGTCATTGGTCACAAATTGTTTTCGCTCGAGACCCACGTTGGGCGCCATTAATGTAAATTCGGAGGATAAAAATGATTTTTTCACCTTAACCGTCGTGTTTACGCGCATAAATGAATTCGTTTATCCAACAGGATCCGCCCTGATGCAAATTGTCGAGGTTTACAAGGAAATCCAAGCTCAACAAATGAACATAGTGAGTAAAAGGTCGAATAGACTGTCGGTAAATTGCTCAACTCCGACGACTCAATGGCCTGTTTTATGTTCCTTTCCAGCTGAAAGCATTTTACGTCGACTTGCTGGTCCCTTTGGAAACGAATTTGGAAAAGGACACCAAAGTTGTACAGGTAAACGACGAGCTTTTAAACGGAGTTGTGAAACGTTTCAAAAACACATTATTCCAATTCGCGTCCTTCGTTACAGTCGGAACAGAAGCGATTTCTTCAACAGCACAAACAGAGGTCGGAGACTTATTCGAAAGCGGCGGCCACGATGAAGAAACAGAGGAAAAAACAGAAGAACAATTCCAAAACCGGGATCGCACTGGACAAAGAGCTGAAGGTAGCTAATTACAAATCCTCCCGGGTACAAATTAAAAGGCGGGTAATGAAAATGCGCTTTTCAAACAGGTGCCTCTCGAATGAAGTGTTTGACCTTTTGCGCTTCAATTTACGGGCGAAAATCAAGGGTTAGCTTTGGAAAAAATAAGGTTAATCTTGAAGCAGCACGACTTCCCTTACCGTAATCTGGAAACTCGTCATCATTTTGAGAGCATCGAATAGGAAAATTCTGGGTTGAGTACGGGGAGGCATTGTTGACGTTTTTGAACGTACGTTTTTTAACCCATTTTATGATACCAATTATGATTTTGGGGCTGCTGGTTTGTAGAAAGAAGCATTAGAAGCATTTTTAAACTCCTGAAAAATAGGAGTATCATGAGCAGCTACATTCTGACAACAATCACCCCAAATGGGGCGTTCAAATTTTCATTATTGGGCAACATGCGAGAACTTATTTATTTCAAAGTCATCTGAATTTCAGAGCATGCAGATTCTGGAAGAAGAACGATCGAAATTGGACGCCTTCTGCGAGCAGAGCCTGAAGAACGTGAGTGGCTTCTCTCACTTTTCCGTCCAAATTTGCAATTTTGAATTTGATTCAAGTCGAAAAGTAGTTCAGTAGTACAAAATCGGTTTTCGATCACTTCATTCCTGATTTGACGGCTTCGAACAGGCTATGACGCAAGAACGAAGACGTTACGGCTTCGTACTCGAACGGCAATGCTCGCTGGCCAAACATTATTTGGCCTACCACTCAGTCGGACATACTCTCTTCCAAGGCCACTTGGACAATTGGCACGACGTGGCTAAAAGCCGCGAACAGCTGCCATCATCAGTCGAAAACATGTTCGCCAATAAGTTGTCGGTAAGTTGGAAAAAACCTGATAAATCGTATCGCGGAAGTTTGAAAAGCCGTAAAAAAATTACGAAATATCTATTTCAGAACATCAGTTTCTGGAACGACAACAACATCGACGGCGATTCGCCGAGACACGGCATGGACGACGATCGGCTCTCCGTCGGCTGTCAGCTCAGGAAGACGAAGTCCGTCGACGCGTCATGTCTGGACATGAGAGCCATGGGAGACATGAATTCGTCGCATATGGCGTCGCCGAGCAGACCTTTGACTAGAGCGAAATCCGACTTCAACCTCAACTCGTCCACGTCTTCTTTGATTCACGGTAAGGCAGCATTGAGATTGATTCAGCTGTGATAACGACAACATGGATGTCGGTGACGAATCCATCGATTACGTCGTCCGTCATGAGAAATTGCGACTTAAGACCGAAGAAATCACCCAACATTTGATACCGAGGGTTTCTAGCAAGTTTTTATGTTTTGCTATCTTTGCGGAAACACTGGCCACGCGCGATGTTCTTCAGGTGGAATTAGGGCGACAAAATCAAAGTCGTCTAGGAAATTCAACCCCACAAATATACAAATCGAGGTAGATTTCCATTGATAAGTCACACTGGACGTATCTTTCCGTTAAAGAACCATCGAGTCCTGAACGACGTCCCAAAAGCATGGCGATTCCCGACACCAGCGCATGGGACAATACTCCGCTGGCTCGAGCTCTCTACGCTTACTTGTCTTCGGGCGATAACCAGCTGTCATTCCTCGAAGGAGACGTCATCGCATTGATGGGTAAGAATTATCGGAAATTATCGGCCTAAAAGGTTAGCTTGGACAGGCTGATTGCCGAAATAGCATTGATCCAGAGGAAATGGAACGAAAGTGAATCTACGAACTTCTGAATTCAACAAAAATAAACTGCAATTTTCTAATTGGAAACGGCTTTTACAGGCGAACGTAACAAAGGGTGGCAGTTTGGGGAGAATTTGAGAACTCAGTGCAGCGGATGGTTCCCGCTTGCTTACACCGAACCGTTCATTGATGACAGTGCAACGTGAGTAGCGAAATTTTTACGAACACCTGACGATCAGTAGTTGGCAAAGGTGTACATAATTCGATCCAAATGCTCGAGCGATTTTTGAGTGAAGGTTACGCTCGAAGCGTAGGAATGTTCGGTTCAGTAGACGAACTACAAGCCAAGTTGGGCGCAATCATGATCATAATTTATTACGAATACCAATAGGATTAACTTTGAGATTACCATTCAAGATTACGATCATATTCATGGAGTCTCTCCAACTCAACCCACGAACTATGAAAATCAATCTACTAACTCAACTCAGAAACTCAACTGACTAACTCAACTTTCAAACTGAACATTCAACTCAACATACAAACTTAATCCTGAACTCAATCAAACTCAACCTGAAAGCATTACTTCAAAACTCAATTCTTCAACTCTCAGCCCACAAACCCAACTTATCAACTCCATCTTTGAAACTCAACTTTCAAACTCAACTAAAAAACTCGGCTCCCCAACTCAACTTTCAAACTCTACCCGCAAACTTAATTTACACAACTCACCTCTCAAACTGAACTTTCAAACTCAACCCAACGACTCAACCTGAAAACTTTACTAATAAACTCAATTTCCAAACTTAACTTGTAAACTCAACTCACAAACTCGACTTTCAAACTCAACCCAAAACCTCAGCATTTAAACTGGACTTACAAACTTGAAAGTCTAATTGAGAGTCGTGTTTTAGAGATTGCGGGTTGTGTTTGAAAGTTGAGTTTGTGCGCTGAGTTTGAAAGTTGAATTTGATAGTTGACTTTGTGAGTTGAGTTCGAGAGTTGAGACTATGAGATAAGTTTGGACGTTGAGTTCGTGAGTTGGTTTTATGGGTTGGGTTTGAGAGTTGAGACTATGAGATAAGTTTGATAGTTGAGTTTGAGGGTTGAATTCGATAGTTGAGTTTGAGAGTTGAATTTGGAAGTTGAGTTTGTGTGTTAAGCTTGATAGTTGAGTTTGTGAGTTAAGTTTGAAAGTTGAGACTATGAGATAAGTTTGGACGTTGAGTTCGTGAGTTGGTTTTATGGCTTGGGTTTGAGAGTTGAGATTGTGAGCTAAGTTTGAAAGTTGAGTTTGTGAGTTAAGTTTGATTCTTGAGTTTGAAAGTTGAGTTTGTACGTTAAGCTTGAAAGTTGAGTTTATGAGTTAAGTTTGAAAGTTGAATTTGAGAGTTGATAAGTTTGGACGTTGGTTTTGAGAGTTTGTGAGTTAAGTTTGAGAGTTGAGTTTGAAAGTTGAGTTTGTACGTTAAGCTTGAAAGTTGAGTTTATGAGTTAAGTTTGAAAGTTGAATTTGAGAGTTGATAAGTTTGGACGTTGGTTTTGAGAGTTTGTGAGTTAAGTTTGAGAGTTGAGTTTAAGAGTTGGTTTTATGGGTTGAGTTTGTGAGTTAAGTTTGATACTTAAGTTTGTGAGCTGAGTTTGAGAGTCGAATTTGAAGTTGGGAGTTTGTTGAGTCGAATGTTGAGTTTGGGAGATGAGTTGACAAGTTGAGTTTGTAAGTTTAGTTTGTACTTTACATTGTGAGAGTTGAGTTGGTGGGTTGAGTTTGAAAGTTGGTTTTTTGGCTTGAGAGTTGAGTTTGTCCGTTAAGATTGTGTGTTAAGCTTGGAAGTTCAGTTTGTGGGTAGAGTTTGAGAGACGAGTTGACAAGTTGAGTTTGTAGGTTACCTTGTGAGAGTTGAATTTGTTGGTTGAGTGTGAGAGTGAAGTTTGAGAGTCGAGTTGTAAGTGGAGTTTGTAAGTTGAGTTGGGAGGGTGAGTTTGTGAATTGAGTTTGTGGGTAGAGTTGACAAGTTGAGTTAAGTTGGTTCGATCAGTTTGTGGGTTGAATGGGGCGAAACGAGTTATTATACAATACATCAGCAATTATAGTGGTCACAGTTATCTCAAATTAAACCATATTCATATTTACGATTATGACAACAACCGACGCTGCTATTCTCGTCTCCTCTCCATTAATCATTAGAATGCAGCGATAATCTTTAACGATGTACACACGCTCCGATCTTTTGATCAGGAGCGCTTCCTCGCCTACGCACCGGAGGGGAGAAGAAGCCGGCGGCACGTCGGGCGGCAGCGGCGGCGGATCTGGAGGTGGGTTCGGCGGCGGGGGCGTGGTACGAGGACACGGGGGCGGCGGGCCCCCGACGATGCGTTTTGGCGACACCCTTGCACTTAGGAACCAACACGCACAGGTAGTTTCCGGCTTGTAGCTACCTAATTTTGGATTCAACGTTACGCCCTGTAGTTGAATTGAATGCAACCTCTCTAGTAACGATTCCAGCTAGAAGCAGCTGTAGGTAGCACTCAACTAGAGATTAATTAGCGACTCACAATATTCCTATCTTTTGTGAAACTAGTACTCGTATCTTCACGTCGTATTGTTTCTGGTAAATTTTGCGATGAAAATAATTCAAACTTTCAGCGCTGCTATGATGTCCGTGTCGAGTTGCAGGAAAATGTTGGTGGCGGGACTGGGTTTAGGAGCGGCCCACCATCCGGGCCTCCTCCTCTGGTGCCGGTCGTGAAAGGCGGAGTCGGCGGAGCGGGAGTGACCGGCGGGGGAGCGGGGCCCATGAAGGGAGTCCGCCCTCCGCCGCCTCCTAACGCTTCCCTCCATTCGTCGAACGATTCCGGGTTCAGCAACGATCCTCCGCCAGCTCCAGAAGTTGACTACTCGGACGACGAACCCAACAGGTATCCAAAATTTGTGGAGCGCTTTCGGCAGTTAGGCTGTCAATATTGGTGGCGGCAGAGGGTACAGTTTCCCGAAGAAGGATGTCAATCATCCAGTAATAAGATAATTTTCGAGTGTATACACTCTCTGCTTCCTTTTCTCCTTCTTCCGCTCCCTTTTCTCGTTATTTTGTTTCTTCTCTGCCTTCTCCTTCATCTTCTTCCTCGCCTCCTTCTCTTCCTATTTCAATCCTGGGGTCGGAACTGGACTCAATGGACTACAGTGGCAGCTGGGAGTCTAAGCTCTTCCAGGCTAAGCCCTTCAATTGCAGTGAGCACTCAGGGGGACCTCCAGCGATATGCTCAAAACCAGAAGGAACCTTGCACGGAAATCTCTGAAATCGGGGAATCTTATGGTGGTGGACGCATATGTTCGAGGAGTCGCTCATGCTTACCGTTGCAGCAGGGAAATGAAGCCGATGAAGTCCCGCGGCCGCGACGCGGACACATTGCGCAGCTGGCTCGGCGACGATTGGAACGACTCGAAATCCACGCTGACGCGTACGATGAAACAGGAATCGCGAATCGAAAGGGTTCAAAGGCAATTGAACGCCATGGAACTGCCGTACGAGAAGAAAGTCAAAAGGACCAAGTCGTTGTGGAGGCTCCGAAGGAACGAAGACGTCATCGAGGGTATGGCGATGTGGCGTCATCGCTCTTTGATTGAGCTGAACGACGATTCCAAAACGCTCACCCTGAAAAAGGTAACGTCGTTGATTCGCTGCAGCGCTTCTTTCACTAACAGCGAATCGCCAGGATACTAACCCTTACTATAGTTCGGTGGAGGTCGGATTTGGAATTCGGATGCGCAAATTGACGTTTTGGTTTACCCCCGAAAAGATGGACCGCGAGCCTTCGATCGAAGACGGCATCGAGACAGAGTCGTGCATCGTGGTCGATGACCAGTGCAAGAAACAGGAGCCGCCCAGTATCCTGCCGAGGACTAGATTGATCAAGAAGGGGCATCCGGAAGCGGCAGCGAGAAGTTCTCCGGCCCCGCAACGGTTTCACGACAACCAATCCTCGTGGTACAATTCGTGGGACGAAATCAAGGGATGACCTCGCGAATGAGACTATCGCGTGAGGATTGACTTTTTTAAAAACATAACCTGTACCAAATCCGAAATGACGAGTCGGGATATCCTGAGGTTTTTAATCGAAATTCTTTCCGTTCCAGGGGAAAGATGTTCGCGTCGGTGAAACTCAAGAAAACGACAACGAACGACCGCTCCGCTCCGAACATGATGTGAACGAACGAACTGTTATAAGTTGGTGAAAAAGGTGCTACACCATTTTTCTGGTCGAGTTTGATCAAGAATCGCTTGATCGTTAGCCTTGGGACTTGGAAAAAAGGTGCAAGCTACATTGATCGTTTGATGATATTGATGAATGATGCGATCAATATTCTCGGCGCTATTGATGTTCAATGATACCAATGTTAGATGCCATCGGTGTTAGATGTTATTGATGTGCAATGGTAGCGATGCCCGATGCAATCGATGTTTGATGATATCGATGCTCGATGGTATTGGCATTTGAGGTTATGTATGTTCGACGATATCAATGCTCAATGCAATCGATGTTGTCGATCTCGATATCATTGAAAATCGAGAGTATTGAGCATCGATCGCATCGAACATCAATAGCATTGAACATTGATCTCATCGAGCATCCATACCATCAAGCATCAATAACATCAAACACAAATGGCATGGAAAGTTGATATCCTCGAACATTGATATCATCGATCGGATCAAGCATCAATATCATTGAATGCTATCAATGTTGGATGATATCAATCTTCGATAATCTCGATGATCAATGATTCCAATGTTTGATGTTATTGATGTTCGATGGTATGGATGCTCGATGAGATCGATGTTACCTATCAATGTTTAATGTTATTGTTTGATGCTATCGGGTTTAGATGCTATCGATGATATCAATGTTCATTGACCTCGATGCTTGATTATATCAACGTTCGATGCTATCGATTGCTCGCCAAGGGAAGAGGTGGACACCATTTTTTCAATCTAACTCGATTCAGGGATCGATTCTTTGCACCGAGAATTTTCAAATGCTTGAAATCTTCTCCAACATATTTGTTACCTTGACCGCATCAAGGGATGGTGTGTGCAGAAGACTTCGCGGCTCATATAGGAATCTGAAGAGTAACCCGTTATGTAGCTATCAAGGTGTGTACCTACCTATTATACATCAAGGAGTCGAACACAAATTTGGCAAATGTCGCGTAAAGGAAGGCTAAACTCACCCGAATGTACCTAATCATGAATGTATATAATTCGTTTTGTACATAAATTTTGAAATGATACCAAAAATCGCTCACATTGCAACAGATTTGTAAATAGTCAGGCCTAGAGTGCAATTTCCCTCGTAATTATTCTAGGCGTAGACGAATGCAAAACATTCGTATCCCAGTCGAATAAATGAGATAATATTACGAGATTCCGTCCATTTTACGATGATGAAATCCACCAATTATCCAACGTTTGTTATTCAACGAAACAACAACTATTTGACATTCCATATTTTGATACTTTAGATTTTTTATTTAGTTATAACATTTCTACTATTTTAGATTGTTACGTATAAGTTGACAATTATGTTCACATGTCTAATATTAATGCGCAAATTTCGGTATAGGATATTGTAAGATACAACTCTAAATAATCAAAATTAAAATCAAAAAGCTTATTTCCATTTACTGCGCCAAAAATATTACCCTAGAGCTAAGGAAAGATAAACGGCTGAATAGAGGAAAAATAATATGAAAAAAAAACCGCCTAAGCTTCCACACAAAAGATAAATAGGTAATTCTACGTTGGTAAAATAATGAATCAAAAGTTAGTTCAATGATATAAAAATTTAAAAAAAAAAATAAATAAACGCGACAATTTATTTTAGGGTGATTTGAGGATGTCAGTCAACGGAGGAAATATTTTTCGATAGGTACCCGATATCTCATAAACCGGGGTTTTTCTGGGCACCGGTCAGAAAATTGAAAATGAAAATTCTTCGCTTTCGATTTCATTTCTCCGTTTCGACCTTCGAAAAACCATAAATTAAAGCCTACAAAATGTTCATAATTCATTTTAAAATTTTTTATCGAAATATTCAGTCATTTAAATGAGAACAACTCAATTTTCACAACCCACCATACGCGTATTTGTATTAAAACCAGTGCGAACCTTGGGAAATCCCGTAGGAAGCATTGCGGTGTCGGGTTTAGAATCGTCGGGTTAATGTTATTCGTCAATGTATCTATTTTTTGAAAAATGTCGTAAATTAACCTCCAAAATGTATGCAAATATTGCGATGTACCGTACTTGTTATGTCAGTTATGGGAAATTAACAATAAAAACCGTATGAATGTTATTTGGCGTACTTTATTCGACAGCCTTCTATTTCCTGAACTCGTGAACCGGTTTTAACGTTTTGTGTCTCAAAAACTAACCGACTAACAAACTCAAGCAGACTTGAATGAGCAGAACTACTTCGGCAATTGAAAACTGAGAATATATTATTTTTTTATTTAAAAGTAAGAAAAGATAATTAAATTAATCGCCAAATAAATAATACTCGCCCGAGAACCGACAAAACAGCAAAAAATAGTCATTTCTGGGTGCGTAGAAGGTCACAACATCGAATAATCTCCAATTTTCGAGTATTTTATTCGAAAAAATAACGGTACTCACAATAAATTATTTTCGAAAACGAAAAAATATCAACGGCAAAATAAATTGTTTCTATTAAGTAACAATACATTCAACAGGCTAACTATCTTCAAACGCGAACTATCCGTTCTTCCTCAATATTTTAAATCACAACCATTCCGCAGTGCGGAAGCAACAATTCGAGGAAATAATATTATATAATAACAATCTATTTAATCATTATTTCTCTAAACTAGGAACTCTTCAACGATGTAAAATACGATATAGTGAGAAACATTAAGGCACCTATTTGTACTTTGATAAGGTAACTTTAGTTCGAGGTCGCTAAAAATACATTTGCAAAATAAAAAATTTGTGCGCAACAAGGCTCGGATTGGACGGGCCAAGAGGTGAAAATTGGGGTAACGCTCCTTGTACATTGGACAAGTGATTTCTTATTAAATAAAGAAGAAATTTCCTTCTAAATGGACGCAGTATGGAGTGAAAGGATGAGAAGTTTTGGGCTCAGGTTGATAGAAGAATGTCCAATGTTGAAGCAGCCGAAGCAGTTGCTTCGGAATAATGTTACCGCTGTGAAAAATCCGGACACATCCAAGCCAAAGTGGAGAACTATACCCGATCCAAGACGCCATAAAGGGGTCGGCTCTACAGGCAGGATTTCCAAGTCTGTGGCGCGCGGTTGCGACGCGCGCAGTTGCGACGCGAGTACAGACGCAAACGAATCCCAACCACGGCTATGACACGCAAACGAATCCCAACCGCAGCTATGACACACAGACGCAAGACGCAACCGCAAGCTGCAGACGCGCCTTGGAAATCCAATTTTAAGGCCAACCGTCAGCAAAAATAGTTTTCGAGAGGCAATCACAGAGCGAACAATCCGACAATGAAAGACCGTGCAAATATTCGACTATTATTTACACCAAAAATTTTGATCGCGCTCGCCGAGGAATTCGCTATTAACTATAAAGCTTGTTTTGATCTAGTAGTAAATAACGTGCCGATTCATGAGAAAAATAAAGCTTCGAATATTGGTCGGTGAATGCAAGGACGGAGTCGACTTAGATGATAGATATTGAACAGATAGCGAACAATTACAACTCAAAATGGTATGTAGGTAACTCAAAAATTGAAGAGGAACAGCTTCATCTGCAGCTGGAGTTTGGTATGGAAGACGGCCAAATGGACTGTCAACAGTTAAATAGGAAAAAAACTTGCTAAAAAGCATGAAAAACAGTTATTTTTTCAAAAATGTTCAAGAATATTATCAAGCAGGTTTTGTTTTCCAAGACTATTAAATATAGAGATGGTTGAATGACTTTTATAAAAAAATATAAAAACAAATTTATCAGTTTTGAGCTTAATGGAAATAGAAGTACATAAAAAGGAAAACAAATGAACTAAAGATGTTCTCTCATATTTTTGAGTTATATTGGGATCGATACAACATTGAGTTGCATTCGATGACACGTACCGAGGTAAATATCCTTCGTAAGTGATAAGGCAGCTATGGGAGCTAATTTATCGACGGTGCTCCTGCGGTAATACGTGGTGCATTTTTTCTTTAAAGAAAATGTCTACATATCGCCGGTCATAATAGGTAACGTCTACGACTAGAAAATATAGCCTAAGGCTTTGGCAAAAAAGGTAAAAACGACTCAATACAATCGGTAACTCACATTCCTGCAAAGACGAACGAGGAACAGGTTGAAATTGAAATTTGCCCATTGTTCACGCTGATAAGGTTTTTGCAGACTTCTCACGACTCATCAATGAAGAATCGCTGGGTTGGGGGTGATTTGAATGGGGTTCGTAATAAACTAGTAAAGGCCTTGTTTAGGGCAGGAGGACGGCTCAACCCACAACCATCCAACAATGCGGCAGGGAGGGCTCAACCGGCCTGAATTTGATGATCGAATCCTGTGGCTTGAACCGCCAGAGGGCGCATCCAGGCGTGGCGATTGCGCACCTGATTGGCTGAGTGCCGCACGTTCCGTCGGATGGGCTCGGTGCCTCACAGAGGGTTTGCCAGCAGGCGAAGTGCCGCAGGGGTGGCTCCGCGAACGCAACAACCAAAGATTGCGGGCCGAGCCATTCATTCTCTCTTTACACAGCCCATCAAAGGCCTTCTATCATGGCAAAATTAGTGTGTTACTATGGTGATGATGAAAATATTTTTTACAACCCCTAGTTTCGCAAATGGTAACGTTAGAAGTAAGCAAAACCCCTAATTCGTGGCTAAACGGGCTCAACATGTTCTCTTACTACGCAGAAGAGGCCACTGTGATATGATATGTGTTGATAACAGGCGGTTCCAGCAAAAGCAAGTGATTGGAGTGAAACATGACCTGGTGTACTGGAAGGTCTTATAGCCAGGATGGACCAAGGCGCTAGAGCGGAAGGGATTAGGAGGAGGGTTCACCCTGAGCAGCTGTTCGGACACGTGAGGGGCCTCAGATTTATCTTTCCTGACCCTTGCTGATAAAACTTGCGATGAAGGGGCTTAAAATGAAGTCCACGTCTAGCCTCACCCCACCAAACAGCAACCCGATTTCAGAAATCGTCTCACTTTCTCACCCTGGTCAACGATGCTCGTGCTGGAACAAACTTATTTGTTACCTGTTCGCTACTCAGGTCAGGATGGAGAGGTGTCAGGAAAGGAGCCAAGGTTAGGAGGATTGTTGCGCTGTCGGGGCAGAACTGGGAGGCGATCCTCGGCCGAGGTAGAAATTAGGAACTGCGGTGCCGGTCGGCTGCTGGGGAGGCTGTTGGTTCTGCGATGGGGGCGGGTGCCGGTAAGACACGTGTTTCCTCAGCGCGTCGCGCGATCGCGACACGTGGGGGCAGCTGGCGCATGCGTAGCGTGCGCCTCTATGCGTCTCCATGTGAACCCTGAGGTTGTACTGGTTGGACAGTTGTTTGCTGCAGATTGCGCAAGTAGCGTACAATTTGGACGTGGGAGCCCGACTATTACTACTGTTGGGAGGGCCGCTCGTAGTGCCTCCACCGCCGCCATCTTCGCCTGAAGAGACGAAATTAAAACAGGGTGGGGATGACGACGGAATTAATTTTTTAGGTCACTTAGAATAAATCAAAACAATTCCCAGGGCCACTTGAATCTAAAAAATCACTCACTTTTGACAGCGACTTCACATGGTTTATGGCTGAGATCTTCGGGAGGACTTAGCGGCGCCACAGCTGGGATGGGGCGCGATTGTGGTGCTTTCCTCACGTACATTGTCTTTGTTGGAGATGGCACGAGACATGGCGGCGAGTCGAGCACTGCACCTTTAACGATGAAAGTTGTCCATTACCACTTCCTACAAAGCAAACGTCTGCTGTAGAATTTCAAGTCAGAAATTCTTACCGGAAGAGGGTCCATCCTCCGACCAGTCGTCGATCGCTTTGAAACGTTTAGCCGGCCCAAAGCGATGGCTCCCAGGCGACGGGAGATCTACGTGGCCGACAAACCCAGGATTACTCGGCTCCTGAGGGCTGTCGTCTTCGCATTTGCCCTAAGATAAGATGAATCGCGATCACGAACAATGTCGTAAAGAGCAGCAAACGAAGATTCGCACAAAACGTTCATGATTCAACAGGCAACTCACAAAATGAGCGAGACCATCGACCGACAATGTATCAGCGAGAGCGATGAGCGACGGCAGCTGATGACGGTATACGGTCACCTCTCCGCTGTACATGAAGGTGACTAGGGCGCTCAAATCCGAGAAATCCGCACCAGGCACGACAATCACCGGATGCTGCGTTGGTCCCAATTCCTGAACGGACAATTACTCCATCACAATTACAAAAAACGGCTCATTCTCTGCAAATACCGGTCCCAAAATATTCTTTGAGTACACCCACCTTAAAAATGGCTTTGAAGTATTGGGAGCAGGCGGACAGGACGATCCGGTGGGCCTTGACGGACAGGCCTCCAGCATAAAGCGTGACGTCGGTGAGGTCGTCCCAGTCGAGAAGTCGCGGCAGGCTGGCCAACAGCGACGTCGAATAATTGTGCCATCGGAGGCAGAACTGCTGGGCCTCGCTATTCATTCTGTCACCCTCACCGCCCCACTGACCCTTAACTGACAAATGATAAGGAAACTGTAAATTTGGCGTTAGAGATTTTCCGTTTCTAAATTCAAAATCAAGTACCGCCGTTCCGAATGATTTTTAAACGTTGCCAAATGGCGGCAAATGCTCGGAGGGAGGTGGGCAGTTGGAAAGGTGAGGTCTTGAAGTTTTGCTTGCCATCAAATCAGTAAAAACAGCTAAGCCCCTACCAATCGCTAAACCAAAATCCAGCTCCGAGGGATTACAATAATGGAAGCATTCTGAGAATTTCAGCGACCTGCAAACATCGCTGGCGCTAGCGATGTGCGGCGATTCCCAAAACTAAATCAGAATTTGGGACAATTTTTGTTGTTGGGTGAGTAAATATAACGTTTAGAATTTCTCTCATTCCGAAGCAGAGAACACCTATTTTCTCGAGCCTCTCTGTCCCAATGGCTCGAACACCATGGGTTCCTGACGACTCGTATTTTAATTTTTCGTGCAACGTAATTACAAAAATCCTTCGGTCAGGAACTAAATGGATATTACTAAATACGAACGACAGAAAATCGTTCAGTCCGATTATTCGATAATTCGCGATATATCGAGTCAAAATTTGGCGATATAAATTTGAAAAGCACCCTAGCGAATTTTGCAAGCGATCAAGTTTCGGGAGCCACCCTTTGGTAAGAAAAATCGGAATTGGGTCATTTCCGTGCGAAGACGAAACTGTCAACTGAGTAGTGGTGGCTGACGTTCATGTAAGCTCGAGTCAACAAATATTAGCGAATCGATACTGAAAAGTTGAAAAACTTATTCGATTTTAGGGTAAATCGGATATCGGCCACTTACTCTCCAGAACGAGGAACCTGGATATTCGGTAGAAACTGGCGAGGTCGGGGCTCGGACACAATAGAGAGACAATAATAAATGCGGAGGAGTTTTTTGAATTTGATCCAGCGGCAGGCCGAGCTATAATTAACAGTGTTTTCTGGCTCCGGGCACCCGACAGCCTCTGGACCCCCCTGGAAAGGTAGGGGGCGTCTCGCCATTTGGGTATCCGCCAAGACCGTATTTTGTTCGACTTGGAAATGGGAATTATCCCTCACGTGGGGATAAAAATAGGGGATCGTCGAGGCTAATTTTTGAGCGAGCTGGAGGAAAGGTGCGAATTTATAATAGAATTCTAGGTACAAGGGACTGGATGGGCAAAATGGGAAGTCAGGTTGCGACCAACGGAACTCACTGCTAATTCAACCTGGCCAAAGGAAAAATGGTAATAATTTTCGCCTTGAACTGACATTTAAAAACGGAAGATTAGTTATGACGAGGGCACGGTTTTGCACGTCTTTTATCTGAAGCACCAAACCATCAGACTATGGTCCAGTAACCTTATCGTCTGAAGGAGGGAGGGGGGTACCTCGCATCAAATCCGTCAGTCCTGATTTTTGCTCACATGTTTATGATGTTGGCCCAATGAATAATCCAAGTTTGTGACCTCGAGCGCTGAACGCGAAATTAACCAAATCGAAAACAACGTGAAATGTTCGACTTTTTCAGTTTTAGGTAAATTTAACCCAGAAGGACTAGTTTTTTTACAATGCCTACAGAATACGTTTTTAAAGTAGGCTAAATGACCTACAATTTGAGACCAAATCCGTCTCTGCAGACCAAACAGTTTCCGAGATAAAGGTATTTAGAAATACTGCCGAAAATGGGCAAGTTTGAAACCTTTTACATATTTTGAATAGCTTTATCTCAGAAACTGTTGGGTCTATTTGGTTTCAAATCGTAGGTAATTTCGTCTACTTTAGGCCTTTCACACCGAAGTGGTCCCGGACATGCCCTGCCGCTACAGGAGAGGGTCGGACTAGCTACATTTCAGTTCGTTAATCAAGCCTTAGCGAAGGGTTGCTAGCTCAAGTCGAAGATTGTTTTGGCTCAAGCTCAGAATTTGAACTCACGAAGAGCTTTTGCAAACACACGAAGTCACCCCTACTTAGGTCAACTCGGCCACGCCACCCCATCAAATTTGACTTTCGGCATACCTATCCTAAGGTTGTCGAACCAAATTCACCAAAATGGCTTTTCTATTTCTATGATCAGTAGCTCACTGGAGAACTGATACACTAGGAATTTTATGACCATGGTGGTCTTCCATTTGAGGATCACTTTTATCAGTACAGCATCAGCCCCATTATCATGACAGGCTCTTCTGAGGCCAGCAAAATTTAAAGCGTTTCGCCGATTAAATTGCGTTCTTCTGCGATTGGTCCAATTCAAAGAAAATTGGCATTTTGTCCATGGAAATGGCCCTAAATCATGATCCAATTCAACCCCCACAGTCTGTAACAACTCCAACTGAGCATTCCTCCTCAACTATGTCGACCCGTGGACGGTAGAACTGCGGATCGGTACACAATCAATCTGGGAAACGTTCCCAACATTGGAAGGAGAAAATTTTTTTTCAAAATCGATCACTAATCATGTTACTATCATTGAGCGATCGAGTGACATCAACACTTTCAGTGATCATCAGCGTCAAAAACTACTATTCCAGCAATGGATTGGTAGGGTGCAAACCGGGTTAGATGGCAGGTGTCTGTCGAATTTCACGCGTATTTTGGAGTTAACCGTGAAAAAAACGAGAAAGGACATGGAAATTGCCAAAATAAGACGTTCGACAGAACGAAGGCAAACGCAGGAGAGATCCGCAATGGAAAACGATTTTCGGAAGCGGAAGCTGGGACGTGGTCGACGAACCGCGAAAAACTGATTCCCGATTTTTCTTTGACATTTTTCACGTAAAAGTAACGAATAAAATGGAAAGTTCAGGGTAAATAAGCTAAAAAAACTTACCCGAGGCTGACGTCTTCCCTGGACGCGCCCACACCGCAGGTCAACCGCCAGTTGAAAAATGGAATAACAAGTCAACAACAACTATCAAGTCACCAGGTCGATGATCATTGATCGTACTGGCAATATAAATTTACCGTACTTCAGAGCTGCGATCGTATTTTCTGCCAAAAACAGTATACTAATTCTCTAAATAATTTCTTCCCATTCTCAGTATTTTTTTAGGCCAAATTATTCGCAAAAAATTGCCATCCATGTAGAATGCAATCGATAGGCCAGATATAATGCAACATTGAAATTACCGTACGAGGATAATTGTCCAGGTTTTTCAGCTATGATTATCGTGTATTGAGAAATGCTGTTGTGTTACACCGCGCATCGTTCAAAACAGCATACGCTCACTACTCAGCTCAAATATTTTTTTTTCATGAAAAATTCTGAACCCTAATGATGACAAAAATGAAAAAATTAATGACAAAAAGTTACCCCCCCCCCTCAAAAGTGTATGCGTAAAACAGAAATTCTCTTGTTCTTCATCGAAAACGACGCAATAGGCAAGAGAAGGACATTCTGAAGTCGGTTTCTGGCAGATCTAGTGGCAACCATTTCACTCTCCGGTAGGATTCGAACCTGGCACCTCCTGCTCGCTAGGCCGCAGAAGATAGCTCTTTGTGGCCGAAAGAAGTCCGCCTTGAGAGCAGAAGGTGCCAGGTTACAATCCCGTATATCAGAAGGTAAATAATCCAAGACTTGGATCAAATAACCGGGCAAATCAGGCACTTTTTTCGGGTTTTCATCTGTAGCTCCTTCCCACTGCGTTTTTCGACTTTTAGAACTAAATGGGAACTTGTAGAACATTAAATTTCCAACAAGATTGGTTCAATGAAGTTTTTTTGTAGGCCCCATAGTTTCGGAGCTACGGGCCGGCAATGAAGGGCAAACATTTCCGAAATTGAGAAATTTTGACTTTTTCTCAACTTCTCAAGGCAATAACTCGGTGAAATCGTCGTCTCAGCGAAAAGTGTAGGGGGAGAAAGTTGTGAATAATTTCATCAGCTTTCTAGCCGTTTTTTTTATTTTGGTAGGAACAACCAGTAAGAGTGAGGGCGAGTTTGAAGGGGAAAAGAAAAACAGCCATTTCGAGAAACTGAGTATCAACACAGTTCTCGGCCATGATTTAGCAATTTATGGTCAAATGTGGCCTGGAAACTGAGTTCAGCGTGGAAACTCGAAAAGAAAATCAACTTCCCTCCATGGGAATACAATTTATTTGCTGTTAGAAATCATTTAATTACACACGACTTTACAACCCCGAAAATTAGATTGGGGGCCTCTATTAAATATAAAATTAAGTCAAGATCAGGACATTGCAGTTTCCTGGAAGTCATTTTTGTTGTTGCACCTGGAAAAGAAGAAAACGGAAAAATTACGACAGTCAAAAATACAGCCATGGGTGATTGCTTCAATACGCCAAATGACTAATGAGTAATAATTGATGATCATTACCTTCGTTGATACTATCGAATGCCAAACTCGAGGCATAAGGATTGGGAGTATCCTAACTTCAAATTACCCAAAAACGGTCGAAATTTTTTCAAAATTTGAAAAATTGACTGGATAGTTAGGGAAAATGCAAAAACAAAAATTGCTAGAATTCCAAAACGAGAAATTCGGTAGTCAAAAATCGTTTTCATCTTCCCCTATGATGGAATACGGCATTTCGTTTTACGCTATTTCAAAAAAGGGTAACTGGAACGTTACTTAGCCCCAAGGGAGACGTTAGCGATTGCTGAGCGTAAGGTCACCCTTTATTAAGTAACGTTCAAGGGCATTCGATGGATGATCGATCGTACACAACTGATATCGATACAATACTAGCGTAATAAAAAAGTATTTTTATGATAAATAGAACTTGTGCTCTCCGCTCAACACCGGGAACTGGAGCCGCATTCTGGACCGCACGGCGGCAGGCGCTCAGCGACCGGGATCGTTCAGCAAACGGCAAACAGCGATCAGCAATCAGCAAACAGCAATGACTCATAAACTTTTCTCTGCTTGATCCCAGCGCTTTTTCTCTAAACTCCTACACCGACCAGCAACACCGCCTACAACATCACTCTTTTCACCCGGCTCCTGCGACCCCAAAATAGAAGACAACAAAGCGTTAGATTTCAATCAGATTG
Source organism: Nesidiocoris tenuis (assembly GCA_036186465.1). Classification (NCBI taxonomy): domain Eukaryota; kingdom Metazoa; phylum Arthropoda; class Insecta; order Hemiptera; family Miridae; genus Nesidiocoris; species Nesidiocoris tenuis. The sequence continues at coordinate 8,960,719 of AP028921.1, forward strand.
GAAGGGAAAAATCAAGTCTTTTCTCTGTGCTATTGAGTTTTGCTCTCGAAATCGGGGACAACATCGCTCGTCGTCAAGATAGCTTCCGAAAAAAATGTTTGAAGGATTTCGAATGGTTTTTGACCAAATTTGGTTTCAGAAAAATTTGGTAGTTTTTCTAACCGATTTTGTAAGAGCGAAATTTAGTGCTTTTTCCGAGACGAATTTCGTGAGACCAGAATTTAGGGTTTTTTTCATATCTTCAAAATTGAACTTGGGGAACCTGAGTGGTTTTTAAACAAATTTCAGAGGACCATGTTCATCCAGACAAATTTTGGGGATCACAATTGGTTATGATAAATAAATTTTATGTTTTGTAATTAAATTTTTATTAAATTTTGATTGATTTGATTTTGTGATTTTTAAACAAATTTTTCTGACAACTTTTAAAAGATGATTTTTGTCTTTTTTAGACAAACTTCAGCGGAACGTCCTGTCAACTTTTGGGGTCAATGCCCCGGGGAAAAATTGAAGTTTTAGAAATTGTGTCAATGCGAGCAAGAACTCTGACAAATTCATCAATCGCATTTAGAAATGTAGTTCAATGTAACAATAATTTCCCACAGAGATTTTTTACATTCGAAAAAAATCGTTATTTTGAAAAAAGCTATGAAATTTTTTTATAGTATTTATCAATGGCCAGGTCAATGAAGTGAATGAGAGACGAATCAGCAGATTCCCTAAAATATGAGGAAAAATAAAAAATAATATAAAATGCCTAATAATACCAATTATATATACAAAAGATCAAAAAGAAGAAGAAATTTAAAATATTTTAGAATCAACCTTGCTTTAAGTATAACCAATAGTTCTCATGATGTAAGCACAAATAAGACATTTTCAAATTTTCTAGAAAATCCGCAGCGCACCATTGACCTGCCATTTTATACGAACTGGTCATATTATCAGAGTTCTTGGAAAATGTCTTACTATCCTCTAGTGTTAAGGAGCATTCAAAAGGCAAAAAAACGGTTGAATTTTGGGAAATTGATTAGATGAGGCGTTAAAGGAGCTGAAAATTGGATTATTATCTTAACCGTACAGGGATGAAATTGATACTCACCCGAGCTATCAAGTGGATACGACGTTCACACTGGAATGAGCAACTGCTTCTCATCTGAAAAATTAAAGAGCAATTGCAATTTTTAAGAAATTCAAAAAAAGGTACCTACTGGCAATAAAACTTGACAATTAGGTTGTTTGCTCCTGCAAAATTTTGAATAATTATTTTTAGAATTTTATATAGATAATATTTTTCAAATATATTATTTTCTCTTCTTACCGAGAGCAGGATCCATTACAAACAGGGGAAAATTACAATTTTGACAAAAAAAATTTGAAAAAGGTACCTACTAGCAAATTATTACTGTTTTCTTTATTGACCCCTATTTTTGTTAGGTTTTTTCGGCCCATTGTTCGCAATAAACATTATTTGTGTTTAAAAAAAAAAGAACGACCTGCTAACAAAAAAACTTGACAATAATTAGGTTTCATGCAAACCGCTAAAATTTCCAATAATTTTCTGGGAATTTCATCGAGAGAATATCTCGAGGAAATATTATTTTCTCTCCTTACCGAGAGCGGGATCTTTCGCGGGAGCGGCTCTTGGAATGGGACCGGCCGCGGGAGCTCTTCGAGTCCGAGCGGGAGCGCGATCTTGACTTCGAGTAGGACCTCTTCTTAGAACGGCTGCGAGACCTCGATTTTGTGCGCGAACGCCTTGAAAAAACAATTAATTTTAATAATCGAGGAAAAATCGTTAAAAGCGAAGAACGCACGTTCAAAATCGGGCATTCACCTGCGTCGGCCTGAAGATCGGCCTCCTCGCCTGTATGGAGAAGAAGGCCGGCCATAGCGCGCCATTTGGACCCTCAACTCCCTGCCGTCCAACATGCGTCCGTCCATTGCGTCCAATGCGTCTTCGGCATCCCTCTTGTCGTAGAATCTGAAATGATGGAGGGGGTATTGAATTTACCAGCATTCTGAGACAGGCATTGACAGCTTGCAAACTTTTTCAGCGATAAAACCAAAATTTAAGCCTTCAGACCCCCATAATCACAACGTACGTGGAGAGGGTCAACTTTGGAATCAACAATTTTCACAGACGTTCGATCAGTTCTACAAAACCGAGATTTCCGCTAAAAATCGTGTTTTTTCGCATTTGAACGTCGATTTCTCAGGTAACGAGCAAAGCAATAGCTTTCTACCTCACAACAGAGTAGTCTATTTGTTGAAAAATCGTCCATTTACGATGAAAAATCGTAATTTTTTTGTAAAATATTTTGTAAAAAATCGTAAATTTTTTCGTAATTTTATTTTTTTTTTTTGTAAAAAATCGTATTTTTTTTTACCTTAGTCCCTAAGAACTGACGAACCCTTCTCCGGGTGATACTCGTAGAGAAAGGTGGCTCTTTGTGGGAAAAAAAACTATAGAAAAATGTCTACTCCAGAAGAGGCCCAGCGGGGCGAAAGCGCCAGGAAGACTTAAGATTATGAGAGTATGGGCTACTACTCTCCGCCTCACCTCAACTATGAAAATTAGAGGAAATTTAATATGACTTTCTATTCAATTGCGAGATCGTTCAACGCTAATGGCATTTTGGCGCATTTTTTCGGCACATAGAAGAGCATTTTATAGTTTTCTTAGCACAAAATGCACACATTGTGTATCATATCGACGATGAAACTGCAGTACTGCCCAATTCAAAGCATCGTGTCTTTTGGGGGCGTCTGGGTTGCCTAATTCTCAAAACTTGGATTGGTGGCAACTTGGCAAATCACGCGTCCGTAGATTGCATGGCAAAGGAATTGGGCAGTATTGATTCTACACCGTCGATATGCATGAATCATGCACATCATTTCAGGCTTGCCCAAGGTCGGAAGGGGTGCCGAAGCGTCAGATATCAGACTCCCCCAGAACTGCAATCATCCGCGATGCCTCCAAGACTTTCTTCTCCCTCATTCCCCAACTGTTTTAGCGGTTTTCTGCCTTGGGGTTGCTAGTACTTTTTTGGAGAAGCCATAATTCGGCATAAGGACACCAACAATCGCCTCGGAGGTTAAATCGGACGGAGAGGTGCCCCGGAGGTAAAAACCACCCCACGCGCCAGCAACAACTACGTTTCACGGCGATTTGAAGGAAATAACTTTATTGTTTGCCTCTGGGGGTAGGTTGGACTCTGTTTTAGGACAGAAGATGGCTCTACACGTAAATTGAGAAACGCAGGAAACGCACAGCTGGGGTATTTCTCAACAGTATCAATCTAGGACAATAATCAGAGTATCCGTTCCACCGATGGCGGAAAATGGGCCAAGTCGGACGATTCGCCCGACAACTCACCTCACAAAAGCGAACCCTCGGCTCTCTCGAGTGAATCGATCCCGCGGTATGTAAATATCGCCGACTTCGCCGCATCTTTCGAAAACCCGTCGAAGATCTTCCGGAGTCGTTCTGTAGGTGAGATTGTCCACCTTCAGCGAGACCATCCCGTCGATGCGGGGCGGGGGTCGTCCGTAACTCATGTCACTCCGGTTGCTCGCGATTTGAAGGAAATACGAATGTTTTCGTTAACTGGAAACACGGCAAATCGGTGGCGGCCAATTCTCGATACGGATTCGACAAATTAACTACGTGAACATCTGAGTGCCAAGAAGAAACACAAATGAACGCAGCGGAGAAGCAGAGAACGCTGCGCTGCGGTTCAAAATGGCTGCCGATGCCGATGATGCGGAGAAGCGAACAGTGTTGCCACTCGTAAACGACGTGAGGAAGAAATAAATAAATCGGAAGTACGTGATCGTCCTTGGGCCGTGGTGAACATAAATAAACATTATTTGAACGGTAGGCAACTTGAAAAAATGAAAATGAGGCGCAAAATCAAAAAATAAAATTGCTAAGTAAATAATGATTTATTTCTAATATTATTTTTTGGTTTAATGTGAAAATATTGATTCTTACTCTAAATACCTATTTTATTATTTGAAATTATTGATTTGAAATTGAAAATGATCATTTTGAAAGAGAATATTTTTGAAATTAAAACAGTTTACGACCAATAAGGGCGGAGGATTAGGAAAATTCAAGATTCGTTGAGAATTTTTCAAGGGTTGATATGAAACGCCAAGGACAGAAAAAATACAAAAAAAGTGCTGAGTGCCATCAAAGTCCCGGTTGAACGAGGTTGCGTCGTTCTCGGCTTGACAAACATTTCTTAAATACAAAAAATTAATTTTTTTTAGTTGGAATCGTGGGAGAAAGGGCAGTTTTTGAAAATTGATCAAAAAAGTATTTCGCATTTTTCTCAAAATTCTTTGGAGATTCTCTTAGAGCTTCAAGCAACCGAGTTACTATGCAGAAATGCAACACCAAACAGATTCTATTCTTTCAGATGTACAGCAGGGGGAAGCTCCGGCTTCCTAGCTCCACCACAGCTCTCGGGCCACGTTAAACTCGCTTTTCAAAGGCAGTTCAGCTGTCCTCGGGCAGTCCTTGTTTTATCAATTCAATCGTAATGGCTTGAATTTGTGTTGCGTCATTAAAATCATTTCGGTACTTGCCAGGACTGTCAGACCGGACAAACCCAAACATGCCTGTTGTAATCCCACTTTAAAGGCTAGTGCGCACTATTGGTGGGCATCGCACTTGCGGAACACTTCTTGGTGATGCGATGCGTCCCGTCAATACAGTGCGCAAGCCTGTACGGTCGGATCTTACTGAAAATTGAGTTTTTGATCCCACCATTGCTCCGCTGTATGGAACTCATTGACATGAGATGACGGAAGTTTGGGGATAAGACGGTGGAACCACTCTGATTTACGACCTCAGCGACACTGATGAGACTTGGAATTTATAGCTTAAAAATTTGAAGACGAGTAAAACTTGGCGCAACGGGAACACAATTTGGCGCAAGGTTTGGTTCAATGCAGTTCCTCACCAAGTTTCACCAGATGTTGCAACTTTCCTGGAAAGGCCTTTCATGAGTCATGAGCAATTCCTATGATTTGGAAAATAATGCAAAAAAAGTTCACGCACCTGACAAAAGCGAAACCACGACTTTCCCTGGTGAATCTGTCTTTGGGTATGTAGACGTCTCCGACGGCACCATATTTGCCGAAAATGTACTTGAGATCACCGCACGTCGTGCGGTAAGTGATGTTGCCCACTTTGAGAGAAACCATTGATTCGACTCTTTGAGTTATTCGGCCATAACTCATTATCAGGACTGGAACAAGAGTTGAAAATTGGACATTAGTGCATGATTGAAGTATTGAACGGGATTTTTCAGGCAACTGCACGCCCGTTTGGGAACATAGTACCTAAACATTTTGTTGAAAACTGCAACAACTTCAAGGTCCATATTACCATTAAATTTTAATTTGATTCACCGCATATGGGCCAAAATTTACGTAGGAAGGTTCTCATTCTCGACCATTTCTATGAAGATTATGCTTTTCTACGATAGGTATCTACTTATTCACCTATATTTATGTCCAATAAATCCCTGATTGAAGCGTTCACCCCTTACCAAAAACACCAACATCAGGTAACCACTGGCAGCACGGCTTCCGATATTTGCCTGAATCACCACTCAATCAAGGGCTACTTTTTTAATAATAATACAATTATAATAATCAAGCAACTACCTCAAAGTCAACAATCGAAGAGTTGCCGAGCAGTTTTACTCCTGGGCAAAGTACATACACGTTTGGTAGCGAATGGTCACATCAAAATACCCCCGGGGGAATTCCACGGCTACTAAAATCACGAACGCGAACGGTAAATTTCGGGCGGCTGACGAACGAAACCAATAATTAATAGATTTCCGCACAAAACTTTGCCAAAGTCAGAAAAGCTGCGAGTATCGCAAACAAAAATACAAAAAGTTGACAAAAAACAAGAATGTAACCTCGATAAGCTGTTATTTCAGTTGCCGAATCAAGTAACCATGATAGACATCTGTATTTTATGATTTTGTAGGGTTTTCGAATAAAAACTGAATAGATTTTATGGAAGGGCTGAAATTTTATTTTCTCGCCATTTTTATCCGTATAATATTTTAAAATTCTATCTGCACTTACAAAAATGAGCCAACTTGGCTCAGGCTAAACCAAAATGAACACAAACCCATCACACCAAGATCAAGTCATCATGATCAAGTCATCATCTACCAAGTCATCTTGCTCCAAAGTCCAAACCTGCTTATGTAGAAGGCCATGGAAGAAGGCAGGCAGGTCAAGGCCAAAGAAGAAGACAAGCGACATCATCTCTTGCTCAGACTTTGGACTTATCGACCCCACCAGCTCCCGCACCGACGGGCAACAGCAAACGATGATCAACGGTTCAACGAACAACAAGAAGAAGGAACAAGATTCGGCGGCAGCGGCACTCGGCAATGCTACGCTGCGATTCATCGTGAAGCTGGCACAGTTTTCGGGTTCGTTAATTTCCTTTTCATTCTTTAGCGGATTTAGTTTGTAAGAAATTTCTCCTTTTCAAAAATATTGCCTTTAATACCAGGATAGATACAAGGAGTGCCGTTTCATCACCGATCAAATTCAACGCCTCCCTCGATTAATCTTTACACAGCCGAAGATGTCCGGTTCGAGTGACAATTCGCGTCCTCTTTTCTCATGTTGATAGATGAAAACGATTTCACCACCGGAACTTCCGGCTCGGGAATTTTGCATGGTCGATGCCGCATGTTCCAGGCCCATGTTTCCAATCGTTTCACGTTCTCCATTAGTGCCTGTTTTGGACATAAGTTGTGTTGTTAGGGTTCATAGGTCGTGAATTTCCTAGGTCTGCTAAATATAAATGTATCCTAGCTTGAGTGGCAACACTAGCTATCTCAGTACTCACCGTAGAGTCACTGCTCAGTCGTTCGCATTCTCTGTAAAATTTCAATACCAATCTAAATGTCTGGTAAATTGTAGATCTAAGTAGAATTTCAGTCACTCGTCAATCCATCTTAAATTCGTATCAGACGAACGGCTCAGCCCACAACCGCCTGTCGACAGGCGTTCGCAGCTTGGCTGTGTTACAGGATTCAGCCAATCAGAGACGCGATCGCCACGGCTGGCCACGCCCATCGACGTCTTGGGACGCCGGAAGGGTTGAGCCGTTTGTCTGATTCAGCCTTGAAGCAACCCCAAACAGCTATCGGAACCTCGTACCGTTTGCGTTCGGTGAAGGGTCTGGGACTCTCCGCCTTTTTAACATCGTTGTAAGAACTATCTGCAACACGAATTGTAAGCCTTACAAGGAGCTTATTTTCAACAGTACCTGCCTAAAATAGTTTTGGGATCGTTGTGAGGTTGAAGGAAGTTACATTTCGTTTTCTCGGGTTATTTTGCGCTCCGAGATGGAATATGGAATCTCCCGAGGAACGTTGTGTAACTTTTCTCGCCCTCACAACGATCCCAGAATAAGACAACCCTGTTGCGTTAATACAGTAATGTCCTTGGGTCAGCCAACGTTTCCTAGATTCTTCCTGTTCGTTCATCCCTCCGACAGAATTTCTTCCTCAGTTCCCTATCCATTTTCTCTCCTTGACTTCAGCATCCAGACAGTTAACACTTCGAATAGTGGGAGTAAACGGGGAGCTTATCAGTTCCTATCACTGACGTCCTACGTTGTTTGAAGGTCTGTGACGTTAATCTGGGTGGGTAGGAAGTTCAACCGCATGGCTGGCGGAAGAGGTGAGGGACGACGTCAGTGATAAGAGCTGAAATGTGAAATTCCCGTTTTCCCCCTACTTTGAATTCATCATCTCCCTCTTCTTGATGTACGTTTTTTACAATTTTCAATTTTGATACATTTTTGCATTCAACCTTGGGGCTTACATTCTTGTGGATATCTCATGGAACAAGCCCAGTCCTCCAAGCGTTTCTTTTCCTGGTCCAGTTTCATTGTTTCTTCTCGCTTTTGGGCTTCAATTTTGAGCTTCCAGTCTTGAAAAGCATCGGCCAATAGCAACTTCGTTTGGTTGAACAACTTCAGATAGTGGAAACGCTCTTTTTTCATTTTCTTCTCTCATGTGGACAAAATATTGATGGAAGATCAGCCTAAGAAAATTGACCTCACTAATTACTTGCTGAGGTGTTTGGAAAACTACGTACCATTATAGATTTGAAACAATTCTGGTACTCGTTGTCCAATTTTGATTTGACGTGTTTCAATTCTTGCGATTTGTCTGCAGACCCGTCTCTGTCGCCTGATGACTTCAATTTCAATGTAACTTTTTCTGTCAATAGTCGATTTTAGGGGTAAATGACAAAAAATTACCTTCACAAAACAATTCCTTCGAAGGATTTTTTTGTCGATAGGTGGGGTTCGGAGGACGCAAGAAGTAATTTTGATCACTGAACGGATTTCCTAGCTCAACATTTTATTTATTTCAGTACAGTCTTACTAAGGCCGTCGTGAATAGTTTTGGCTCTCTTCAGCAGCCTTTGCTCATCGACCACATGTTTCTGGAATATTATGCTCAGCCTCACGTACACCTTGAGTACCTCTCGATTTTGTGGCATCTCAAGGTACACCTTGAATTCGTCATGGTCTTTTTCAGCGAAGCGATGACCTGAAATGGTAATTGGGTTGCTAACCCTGTAAGAGAGGCAACGTCATGAAGATGTTGATAGATATCGAGCTGGACCTGTAGCCAGTGCCAGGCTTGCCTAATGCAACGGTTTGTTTGGTGTGCGGAAGAACAGGGCATGATGGCATTGAAGCATGTTTGACAAGAATAGGGCAGGAGAGAACAGACGTAGATAAGAACTTTGTTGGGGGAGTCCAAGATATCCAAATGGCAATGCCTCTTCAGTGCATTGAAAAAACCTGAATGGCTGGTGTGCAAAAAATAAAAGACTAATTTCTTACCAGTTCGCCGATCTGCATAAGGTAGATCCAATCCGATCACTGTCAGAAGTTTCCCTACATTGAGCAATTCCGATTTTGTCAGGTCTTCGTCCGCCAAGATGTTGTACACGTCATCCAAATAATTCGACGTTTTCGTTCCAATTTTCAAGCATCTAGACTCAGCGTCAGATTCGTTCTCGGCTTCAGGCGTACATTCAGAATGGGCGGTTGTCTGCGATGATGCATCTTTCAAATCGAGCGGTTTTGGTGCAAGAGTCTTGAAGTAAAAGGGAGAATTAATATTTTTCAAGGTGCCAAGACCGAATCAGGTGTAACTAATTGAAGTAATCGAATAGGTTCATTCTAAAGCCAGGTATACTCTTGCAGAGCCCGATACCAGAATTTGGAATATTTGGTTGCCAAATCTTGACGAGCATCCCACATACGACTCAACGCTAGTTGGCCAGTTCTTCCTGCCTTTTACTCGTGCTGGTGCTCGCCTCTTGAAAGAGCATCCCCGAGCACCATTATCCGTCGATGAGCAGTGCTTATTTACCTTTTCCAAACCTGGTTGGATCGCTGGCTCCTCTAAATTGGTGGCTTCCATTCGGTTGTCTTCTTCGAATGTTCTTTCACTTATGGATTTCAAGTTCAACTGCTCCTTCGTACGTCCGGCAGTGTATTTCATCCGTTTTATGACGTCAGCCGATTTTGGCAACTGCGACTCTTCCGATATGCTGGTTTTTATTCGCATTTGATCTTCACCCTGAGAGAGGCGAGTGTCTGTTCAATGAGGCCAGCCCCGGGTGAGTTATAACAACGCAAAGCAAATTCACCCAATCACATGGCTTGAATTATTTTAGCGTCAGTAGTTACTCGCCTAGCACTGTCCAGGACTGGCTTCATCAAACAGGCCCTCTGATATTTTGGTTGGCAACTCCCCAGCAACGGCACTTACAAAAAGTAAAAACGTTGCATTGCCCATGCGCGAGACACCTACTCATGCCTACACTTGCGCTCTTGGAACAGGCCCATTGTCGTCAGGGGGATCAAGAGATCTTCATGAATGCTTAGTTTCACGATGTCTCAACATTTTCTATGCGTAGTTTAAGTAGGTAGGTAGGTATGCCTAAGAGAAAATTGAAATTTTTGACCACTCCCGCAAAAAAAAAACCGAAAAGAAATTGGTCACGCATTATGGTTCAAGCAGCCCTGGTTTTCCTTAAACTGGTCCAAAACTTACTATCACTTCTGATATGATCCGTTTTAACCGATCAACTTCCAATCGCAAGAAATCCAATTCCTCTTCTTTGTCATATTCGATCACTTTGCTCGTATGATTCTTTACGAGCGACACTCGCTGAGAGAAGCGACACGTCGAAAGTGTTTCCTGTGTTGAAATAAGAACGCTCCAATATAATGTACCAAACTTCAGTAACTTCCGATTGACAATTGTAAAAATATTACGTAGAAATTGTTCGGCTCCAACGAAATAGTGAAGACCATCGCTGTCCGGGAGTTTCCTCCAAGTGAATCCCGCAGGAAATTGGTGATTGAGGAATTTCTGCGGAGAGGCAAAATTGTTATTATTGCAATTTCCGCTGTTGAGTAGGAATAAGTTCAAAACGCTGGATTTGTTTTCTGTTTAACATCAGGCGGAAAAAATTCGGTTTTATTGTTATTTGAACCTATGCATCGGAGCCCAAGCAAAGAGGGGCCCACGTTGGGCGCCAACTGAGTTCCCAAGTTGGGCGCCAACTATTGTAATATTCTCTTTATTAAAACTGTTTGAATATTTTGAAAAAAATGACGTTTTAGTCCTGCAGAAATGATGCCTAGATTCATCGCTATTGCTATCCATAGACAATACCTGTATGGAACGTGGGATCGCTTCGGGTCGTTCAAAGCTATGATAACTTGCTCCAGATAGTGAAGGCTGAGATTTATATGTTTCGCTTCAGACATTTGGTGTGATGACGTCCGATTTTTCCACACCCTCTCAGACCTGCGGGGGTAGAAGCGTCGTATTATGACAGAATCGCGAGTTTACCCAAAAATGCTTCAACAGGCTCACTATGACACTTACCCTGACAAATCGATCATGTGCAGCTTGGATTTGACTTGTTTCTTTTCACCATTTACCCTCTGCCTCAGGTAAAGGGTGAAAATACAGTGGGACCTCGACGAATGTTGATTCATAGGCGTGTCAGCTGTAATCCTTGAAAAAAGTTAATAGGTACGGTGAATTTGCGTAATTCGTCGCTTCCGAATTTCTACAGGTTGGTTGAGTGCAAGAGATGAAGGGCGACATTCTCTCGTAACATTAAATTAACAAATTTTGTTATTTTTACTAGCTATTACATTTTTCCAATTGAAGTTCAAAAAGTAAAAATAAAAATAGTAAGGAGGGGGAGGCAACAAAAACTGTAAATCAAACGAACTTGAATGGGAACTTCTAAAACTAAAAGTGCATCTCAATCTGAAACTCGAGCCGAAACAGATTTGTAAAAACGTGAACTCAAAGTCAAACTCATCATCGAGCTAGAACCAAAACTGAATCTGAAAGTCAAACTGAAACACGAACTGAACTAAAACTCGATCTGAAACTATAACTAAAACAAGTACTGAAACTCAAACCTAAACCGAAACTCAAACTTAAACTTAAAAGATATTAAAACTCATACTGAAACTCAAACTTGAACTCAAAGTCAACTGAAATACGAACTGAAACTCTCACTGAAACACAAACTAAAAATCAAACTTAATTTCAAAATTGAACTTAAACTCATCTGAATATCAAAGTCAAACTCAACCTGACAATAATTGTTGTAAACTCATATTCAAACATACCCAAACTGATTGCCAGACTCAAACTAAAACTCAAAATCGAGCTGAAACACGAACTGAAACTAGAACTCAAACCTAAACAGAAACTAATTATGAAAATCAAACAATCTTATTCGAGCTGAAATTGAAATTAAAACTCAATACTTAAGTGATAGTTTCTGTTCGAGTTTCAGTTTGACTTTCAATTCGAGTTTGATTGAGCTTCAGTTTGAGTCTGACTGAGTTCGAGTTTGATTTTTAGGTTGAGTTTGACTTTGAGTTTCAGACAGAGTTTGACTTTGAGATTCTGATTGGGTTCAAGTTGAAGTTTGAATTGAAGTTTGTGTTCCAGTATGAGTTTCAGTTGAAGTCAGTACGAGTTTGATTTTAAGTTGGCATGCAGTTTGACTCCAGATTGCATTTTAGTTTCAGTTCAATTTAGAGTTTGAGTTTCAGTTTGATTTTCATTATTAGTTTCATTTCGAATTTGAGTTTCAGTTTGAGTCTTATCAGTTTGAGGTTGAGTTTGACTTCGAGTTCAACTTTGAGATTCAGTATGCGTTCTAGTATGAATTGTTTCAGTACGAGTTTCAATTTCAGTTTACGTTTGAGTTCGAGTTTCAGTTTGAGTTTAAGTTTCAGTTCGTGTTTTAGTTTGACTTACAGATTGAGTTTGACTTTCAGTTCGATATTGAGTTTGAGTTTTAGTTTGAGTCTGACTATCAGTTTGAGTTTGATTTTTAGGTTGAGTTTGTGTTTGATTGTTAGGTTGAGTTTGACTTTGAGTTTCAGATTGAGTTTAACTTTGAGTTTCAGATTGAGTTTAAGTTCAAATTTTAGTTTTAGTTTGTGTTTCAGTATGAGTTTCAGTACGAATGTCAGTTTCATTTTAAGTAGGTATTAGTTCGAGTTTCGGTTTGACTTTCAGATTGAGTTTAACTTTGAATTGTATTGAATCAGTTCAGTGAATTTCTGTTTGAGTTTGACTTCCAGATTGAGTTTCAGTTCGTGTTTCTGTTTGACTTTCAGATCAAGTGAATTCCCGTGTGATTTTCAGTATCTGTTTGACTCCCAGATTGAGTTTGAGTTTTACTTGGGGTTTCGATTTAAGTTTGATTTTCAGTTTAGGTTTTTCCAGAAAGCGTGGTTATCTATTTTTTATATCCCGGTAACTTGACGTATTTCGATTTTTGTCGGGTTTCATCATTCGCGTAGTGAATTTTTTCGGCATATTTGATTTTCACAGTCTCCAAAGTACCTTGTCAAAATTAGTTCAATTTGTCACTGTTTTTGATGATGGGACTTCTTCACCGGTACTGTACCTGTTCGTTATGCTTTGCAACAGGTACTTTTCGACTTCCTGCATATTTCGGACCGGGTACTCTTTCAGGTTCGACAGTCGTACGTTCCCGGCTGCATCTTCTCTCAAACCAACCCTTCAAAACGACACCAAAAACCGTCACTCACTTTATATTTTATTACACCTTGACTTTTTGGTAGGAATTTCTTTCAGCAAAGCAATCTAGGTTTCCGTCATTCACCCCTAGGTAATTATTACGTTCTAGTACCGAAAAAATTAGTGGAGTTTTGAGATTTTATTCTACCGGAATTTCTCTTCGTTCCCCGAACTGTCTTTACTCAGCAGGTCAATGCAAAGTTCGTTGTATATTTCCAGCGTTGACATCGAAACAGTAAACTCGCGGGGGCTGTTATTGGCTTGATCCTGCGGCACACTTGTAACATTATTGGGTTAATTGATGTTGTCAAAATTGCAGTTTTTTCAGCCAGTGGATTTTTTAAATAATGCTTACAGCAGCGATCATGTCCAGAATCTGCTGGAACGCTCTTGGTATCATTCCCCTCGAACTTGCGGTCATACCGCCGAAAATACTGTGCGTTTTTCCAGTCCCTGTCTAACGTTAGAAATTGTCTTTAACTTTGTTGAACTCGTTAGCTGATTTGTTCTTATCGAATTTCGAAAGCCTACGTACCTGACCGTAAGCCAAAATGGCTCCATTATATCCTGAAAATACGCTGCAAAAGAGTAAATAACAGCGATATAGTATCATTGATGAGAGGTTAAGAGGTTAAAGACTGCCAACGAGAGACTAGAGGGGCCGCGTCAATGGTCGAGCGGACCTAGTGAGAAGGTCGCCACATCACTCCCCCTCCGAGCAATATTAAGTGTAGTTGACTCGATGTCCGACAGAGTGCACCCAGTCGAGTAGGCATCCACATTCCCCAAACCATAGCGCAGGTGTTGGTTAGGAATGGAGGGGCAAGAAAATTGGTGTGCCCGTGCTGGGGTCACCAATGTAACCTAAGTTGCGAGTGACCGCCGCCATCTTGTGTCTCTCAGAACTACCTCAGTCTCTCAACGGTGGAAGGCTATCTCTCGTCAGGTTATCCTAGCCGTCCTTTCTATTCCCTTGACCGCTCGTTCGTTTTTTGGTGCTTATTTGCTTGTTGCGTATTGTAACCAACCTGTTATTTCGTTCATTCAATTTCAGTTCATTATTTCTTCTGAAACTGATTCTGGTTGTTCAGTTTCTGGAAACTTCGTGCTTTTTGCCTCTTTGGAGTAGGAAATAAGAAGTTTGTACGAAGTCACCTTGCAAATCAAGAAATGCTATGAAAACTCCTAGTTCCCGTTCAAAAGCCAACGAAAAACGCTGCTAAGTAGATCAGTGGCATGTGCACATCAGTTTTCGGTATATCCGAAGAACTCTGCAAATTTTGCACAGGGGTTCATTTTTCGATTGCAAAGACAAATCTTACGATATATAGGTTCTCCTTAAACACGGAATTTAGTTGTTATTATTCTAGAATTTCAGTATAAATTGGTACCTAGATATTTTAGATGGGGATTTAGAAAAACGTTGCCTCAGAATGCCTCTGAGAATGCCTCAGAACCTTTGTTAAAGCCTGTCTCGTTCTTATGTTGCCAAGCGCAACTGGTCGTAGTGTGAGTGCGTCACCTTGTTGTTGTAATAGGCTAGTGGTCGTAAGTAGATCAATCAACCGTATCTAAGAGCCGAGGCCAAATTCTCAACTTTTTCCAATTTTTGTTCTGCTGATTTGTATAATGCGACCAAATTCTTTAAATTGAAGATATCGGGAGGACAGAAGTTTTTGTGGGGATTCCAACGAGTGGAAAACGATTTTTGTGGCTCTAGTCGTTTTCGAGTTATTAAGAATTGTAGAAATTTTTAAAAACTCAAAAATGTCTCACTAAAACTGCAATAACTCCTAAACGGTTGAAGCTACCGGCGTGGCGATGGTCTCATTCGATTCAGCATAGAAAAATCTATAGAAAATGATGCGTCACATGCCTATGTTTTAAATTTCCAGAAAAACACGAATTTTTTCCCACTTCAACAGCTGTTTTACTGGCCTTAAAATTAAGGTAGGGTTCTGCCGAGACGTTAGGACCAACTAGATACGGAACTTGATTTTTGGTAAAAATTTCAAAATTTTTTGATAACTCCTTCCCCCTGAAAAACCCCGGACGGCGGACGGCGTACGGCGTACAGCGTACGGCGTACGGCGTACGGCGGACGGCGGACGGACAAAAAATTTTTATTGCAGATTCGGATTCTAAACCCCTTGAAACGTAAACCAACAAATTTTCAGGGGGTGTTAAAATTTTTTTTTTCCTGACCGATTACAAAGGTTCATTTCTATAGAAAAATGAACCAAAATTCGTATTCGATTTTGTTAGCATTAGTTACATTCTTGCCTACAACTCCGTACTACGAATTTGCTCAATTCGTGCTCAAATTAGGGGGACAAAGTGCATTCACGAGTCCAGAAATTCGTACAGAACTTCGGAGACGAAGTTGCAACCATGGACGTTGCTAGGCCAAACAAACAACAACTCAAACCCGGACTTCTGGCACAAAACCATTTTTGTCGCTTACGTGCCCAAAATTTTCCTAGCATTCCCAGGATTTTTGCCAGGTGACTACTTCGTACAAACTATCAAGTTCATACTACGAAGTGACTAGAATTATGAAGTTACTGACTATCTCCTGCAATTTATGGAATAGCCCCCAGCCTATGCCAAACTGTTAATCCTAGGATAGGTCTGCTAGTATTGCGCGAAGAGCAGTCATGCTTCCATATTTTGCTTCAAGTCGGCCATACACTATTCGATTGCTGGTGGAGAGGGTAAGCAAATGCATCGCTGTGATTGGCCAAGGTGGCGTTATCATCAAGCGGCCAGCAATCGGATAGTGTGTTGTTTACGCTTACGCTTTGACAACCGGCTGTGCCACTATATCGTGTAACGTTTTCTGTTCGGCATTCTCGGTAAAAACCTTTTGAAACCTGGAACACGTGTTTTTGCTTTACCTCCCGATATACTCAGTAACTGGTAGATGTTTAATTATTGGTGTCCTTCGCTCAATTGACCCACTTACTTGAACGAGTGCGACGTGGAATTGGAATCTCGCTTTTGCTTAGATGTCGTATGGATTACAAGCGATTCGGATTTCCCATCTTGAAGCTATGACAGATGTTATTGGTGCCATAAAAATCAAATTTTTATCGCGCTGCTGAATTCGCTGAAAGAATTGGCTGACATTGATGAATGCACGTATGATTGTGAGCCCCTGCTGAGCCATTGGATCAGATGCTGCCTAGATTATGGGCTCTTCGGGTTGGAAGCATCTTGCCAGATTAGATTGATGAATGATTCCCACTGCTTTCATTGCCTATCAAAAACTCACTCCCAACGACCGCGATTGCAGTTCAAACCTTGTAAAATATGAGACTGGGTACCTACTTTCCTAGACAGGAATTTATCCAAAAATGGAGCTGAAGGGGAGATTGGTCAGCCTTCAAATGGATCTTCTAATCCTTGATATTATTGGTTTACTCCGCCGCTTTGCTCCACTTACCATCACATCGTAATAGTTCAGTGCCTCCGCTGACGGTTTAACTCTAGCATAGATCTTGATTGAGCTCTTGTTCAGCATTTCTACCCCCGGAATTCAGCAATATTGGCGCCCACCTTTGCCCGCTTTAGCAATAATGAGTAATGAAAAAAACATCAACTCCAAGGTGACTAGTTGACCATGATTGATGACCATGGCGTCATGGTCTGGAAGTGCCAATGAAATAAATCCACGCCGACGCCACCCGACGAATTGTGGTTTCTTGCCCTTCCAGCAATCGGTGCCCACGCACTATCCGCTGTGATTGGTCAAGGTGGCGTTGGCGTTGAATCCAATGTATGTCATCGGCATTTTCAAGCTTCCTCCCCATGGGTGTCCCTTCTTAAGTCGGCCATACGAAGTCCGATTGCTGTCGAGGTGGCTGATTGGTCGAGGTGGCGTTGGCGTTGAATCCAATTATTTCATTGGCGTTTCAAAGCTACTTTTCCATGTTTATGCCCATTCTGAAGGCCCAATCGAACACTTAACTAGAAGAAGCTGAAATTAGAAAATGAAGAATGCCCACGCCACGCGAACGCATCACCACATTTTTCATACAAAATATATCAGTTTCGGTAGGAAAAAAAAAACTCGAACACTTAACTAGGCACTTGAACGCATGTTCAAAGTTGATAGCCAAACAGATCCTTTTGGCTTTTTTACGATTAACATTGTTGGTAGATTGATTGCAGAGAATGGAATATGCGCTATATTCACATTTCACAAGCAGTATGAAATAATGTCAGAAAAAATAACGCTGGACACAGAAACGCCAAAACTCCTCTTCATTTGTTTTTATTGCTTTATAATAAATGTTGAGTTTCTGAAAAAAATGCTAGAACGTAATAGAAAATTGTGTTTGTAGTAAAATACTTAACAGCACTCGTGGGATGTGCAAGTGATGATGTCCACGTCTACATTTTTACAGAGAACTATTTTTAGTTTTACACAATATATACCTACACCTTATGCACGCTATACAATTCGAGTGATTAAAAATCAAACAGATAGGTTGCAAATTTTTTTCGTAAATCATTTGCACTCAGCGTTATTAAGCCATCGTTGAATTTATTGGAAAAGATGTTCCGTTCGTGTTCGGCGATTTTTCAATTTGGAATAGGACGACGATGTAGGTCAAAAAAGCTGCTATCATCTGCAAAAACAATTATTCATATTATATTTAATTACGCATACTTATCCAAGTACATCATTTATATTTCTTTACATCCGTTTTTGGTTTAAAAACAAAAAAGCGATCAAATCATATCAGCGAATAAATTGAAAGATGGCATTACCGATAATCCAAGGCGGTAATCCACGTTGACACATTTGCACGCTGTAAACGTCAACGTTTTCCGACTTGAGAGGTGGATCATCACCAAAGGCTGAAAGATACGGTTTTTTATTCTTACATTTATTTATTTTGTTTTGTTAACAGTGCCTTGAATGCTAGTATGCAATGATGTTTTTTAATCCATCGTCATCCAGACTCCAATCGAGCGATTTGAACTCTGGCAAGGTAAATATACATTTTGAATGTTCTAGTTTCATTATAAGTATGCAATTTCGTTGAGATTTTTAGGAAATAAGGTGCGTTCTGCTCTTTTCCCCTTTTTAACTCAAAAAGGGCTAGTGCGGAGTGAAAAAATGTGCAATTGCAGGGTTCTGCAATTTCCACGCTGCACCTTATAAGGATAGGATGTCATTGGAATTATGATAATGTAATGTGCTTACGTTGTCTTGATAAATTTCGCTTCTGTCGTGTATCACATAGCTCAGCAGCGCCTTGTTGCATTCCTCTGCCTGGAAAAAAGGTTTACTTCAATACTCGTCTATTATCCGACAGTGGAAAGTGGGAAAAGATGGTTCCCTTTGGAAGGCATCAGATGGCATCGTTCGGCATGCAACAGTGACTAACTCGATTTTCCCAACTTTTCAGGAAATCCAAAATACTGGTAACTATGCAAATTAAGTTAATTGAATTATCGCTTAGAAAATTGAGTAAAAACAACTAAAAGTTGGATAATAATCAAAAATTGGAGCTGAACGCTAAAAAAGTGAGAGCTTTCAAATCGCAGCCAAAGATGACCACTTTTTCGGGCCCAACGAAAGTTAAGCGGTGTTGCTCAAAACAGTTTCTGACAGCTTTTTCTCCCGAATTCGCGCCAACCAGTGGTACCACCAGATTCCCCGTGGAAAAACGAATCCAGTGATACCAATTGCTCATTTTTACCAAAATTTGAAAAAAAAAATTTGAAAAATGATTTTAATCTCTGATGCATGCCGAATGACTTAGATTTTATTCATTGATGTAGTGGGTTCTACTTTAATGCGGTCTTCAAGGATTGAATTCTCTGAATTCAGCTGTAATTTCATCTTAAGATTTTGAAAATCTCTCGTTTTCTTGTTGTATATCAGGTGCCGCGATGGCCTTTTATCATAGAAGAATACACTCGTCGTTCAACTTACATGCTCCCGAAAGCCTTCGCAACTAGAGAATAAATTACAAGCAACTACCACGTGGTGCAAAACCCACAGGACGTACTGGACGATTTCCGGCCAAATCAGGACCTTGGTCACGAACAATACAAAACAGGAGTTGGTGGTCGCCAGGAAGAGTCCGAGCAGGTAAATGGCGACGAAAGAACTGTAGACGTCGCCGAAATCGTCGAAAATCCCGAAAATCTGATGTTGCGTCAGGACGAACTGTTTGATGATGTTGTTCGACCTTTGGATGGCGCTGCTGTCGCTGGTCTGACGGTAGACGGGCCTGAACGATTGCTCCTTCAGCTTCGCGATTGTAACTGTTTTCGATCGCAATAGACAGTCGCTGATGGCTCCGACGAGGTACGTGAATTGAAAACCCGTACAGGTGATCACGGTGTACATGGCCATCCAGAAAAAAGCGCTGTAGCTGCTAAAGAGCAGATCCTCCCATCCCGTGACTGCCAACAGGGTAATTTGAATGAAAATGTTGAAGATCACGATCAAGAAATGAGAGATCAGAACGAATTTCGTGGGGCGGGGTAGGTCGTAATCGCCGATTCCCAGTTTGTCCTGGCTAGTTATCAAGTTTCTCATGGCTTTGTGAAACAAATTTCGTTTCATGACCATAGAATATATCGCGGCGGGAATGTTGAGCGAATTCGCCACTTTTTGCAAGTACCCCGAATAAGCGCCGTACGTGCCCATCTGTCCGCCATTGTGGATGACGAAAAGTCCGAGATGTGTGAGGGGAACCATTGTGGCCCAAGCCAAACCCGCGATTAAATTGAGATGGGAAATTTCGGAAAAATTCGGATACTCCAACCGTAGGGGAAAGGCGCTGAAAATTTGGAGGAGTCTCATGTGTTTTTGAGCAGAAGGTTCTCTACGGCCGAGGAACATTTTTCAGTATCCCTCAACTTCTCAGCTTGACGAGGGAATTTATCGATTATTTCGCTATCCTCGACACTCTATTATTCGTTAATGGCAGGCTGTTTTTATGCCTTTTAAAACGTCAAGCTTCGAGTTTTTCGCGATGGCGTACAATGACTGTAATCTTAAAAAATTACATTGACTGTCGTCGATTTCTTGTCGTTCGGACCGACAGCCGAGTTGCTTTACGTTGTTCGCTTTAGGTACGGCTAAGTATGTTAAGGTATACAGCCGTGATTAGGTTAGCCTAGTATTCCTACGTTAATTTACAAAAATTACAACAATTTAGTATTCTTACGTTTATTTACGAAAATTAGAAAGTAGATGAAATCAGAAGTACCTTATGAGCGTATTATTACCTCGGGTACTTTCGAGGTCTCACCTTACGCACTGTCGTGTCGCATGTAGCCATAATGTGGATGGGTAGCATGGAAAATATGACAATCCACGTTATACTTGTTACGAACTCGGAGATTTCATCATTTTCCATCAGGATCATGGTGTATGTGAATTCCATGACCCCCAGAAAATTGGCTAGCAAATTTGATACAATCAAAGGGCTGAAAACGTCATTGATCACGGCGGAAACGTAGATCAATCTATCGTGAAATCTGACATAATCTGCGAGGGCCCTGTTCGGATTTTTGGTACTTGTCTTGCTTGTCAAGCGGGCGGTTGGCAGTTGGTCGAAACAAATCTGTACTGAATGGATCAACGAGGTAAATAATAGTCCGTTCGTGTACAAATAAAAGAAGAAAATGTACCAATAAACAGTTTCAGCGATTATATAACCCAGGTCGTCGTATTTGCCTACGGCATACCATATTTCTATCCAAGGACCGACGCTGACAAATCCTATTATCAAAATTGAAACGACGATATTTCGATGAAACATTTCTTCGGTTGACGAGATTTGTTTTCGGATTTTGATCAGCTCTTCAATGGCCTTTTCGAATTTGAGACGATTGCGGATGACCGATATTACGAAAAACAAAGGAGTTGCCCCTAAAAATATAAGCGTCACTATTAGAATAGTTTCCGAGAAGGGCCCTACAGGAAATTGTTGGGCCCAAGTTGAGGGGAAGAAGGCTAAAATAAGAGTCATCACAATTAACGACACCGATTTGAAAATTTGCAAGGGGGAAATTCTCGAGAAGTTAGATTTCCTAAAATCGGCATCGAGAGGCCAAAAACCGAACGTTCGGGCGGCTCGAAAATGAGCCCAAATTTGGGCATTCCTTTTCATCGCAGTTGGTCGAGGGGACGAAGTTGTTCATCCGATGGGCTGATGAGGATAACTGTCCTGTAAGTAAGCCCTTCTGTGTATTGAACCTAGAAGAAAACTGACGTGGGCAAAGTTGTTGATAATTCACAACAATAATAATCATAAAAACCGGTGAGCAGTTGGATTTGTCGATTAATTGGAGCGGTAAGGGAAAAGGCAGGTCCCATTTTGTGGGATATACAATGTAAACTACAGAAATAAATAATTGATTTCCATTACAATAATAGAATGGGCTGAGCTTACGCGTATTTTTATGCATTGAGCTGTAAATTACAGGCGTAAGTATAAAGGCACGTATGCAAATATTAGCCGCCAAAGAAAAAAGTCTAATTATTCCTGCAATTCCTTCGTTACTAAAGAACGTCAAGAATGTCAATGGGTCATGATATGGCAGCCATTTTGAGTTTTGCTAAATGTTCTCACCTGACGAACTGCAGTGTCGCAGGTTGCTATTATATGGACGATCATTATGGAACTTAGCGGAAACCATAGGGCGCGAAGGACCAATTCTTTGCCGCGGGAGTTGACCGTATTGTAAATGTAAATTTCCTCCAACATAACAAGAAAATGGGACAGGAGGGCGCACGAAATAAACGGGGTAAATACGTGATTGATATCATCGCAAATATCAACCAGGCGATCGTAGGTTACGATGATAAGTCTGGCCGTTTCCCTTGCGTTTTCAGCCGGAGGCTTTTTCTTTACTTGCGACAATTTTTCGAAACAAACTCCGACCGATTGAACCAATACGGTATATAGTAGCACCGCTGCGTACGAATGCAAGAAGAAGATGACCCAAAATATGGAGGTTAGTGTCATGATGAGAAATATGTTGTGTTGTCTATCTTGAATGTAGACCAGTTGAAGCCAAGTGATGACGAGCATCAGCGTGCAGACGATGGAGCCGACGAGAATGTTCCTGAAGAATAACTTTCCACCTGCCTTGAGTTCATCGTGGATTTTGAAGAGACTCCTCAGGCATTCTTCAATTTTGGATGCCCCGAGCACCACCGACGCGAATAATACTGATGGCTGTGCAATGCTCAAGCATTCGGCTGATCTGAGTATCAATTTCGTAAAGTAACCTGCCGAATCGATATCGATGGTAGGACAGAAGAACATGAAGAGCGACCATATCGATAATACGGATGATGCGGTCGCGTATTTTTTGGAAATTTTCGAAAACGAATTTCGCCGGAAATCGATTTGGAGCGGCCAAGCTCCGAAAATTTGCGCTATTTTCAAATGGGCTTGTAATTGGCGGTGCTGATGCAACATTGTACCCGTGGTGACTGCGGGTAATAATTATCACAATAAATAATCTCGAATTAATTTTAGTAGCGCATTTAATTAACAAACAGCTCTCTCTGTGACCGTTTGTGATCTTAACCTTTTACAACCGATACCGACTTGGGGGTGGAATTGGAATGAATAGAAAAGGACGCAATGGTTCGATACTTCAGTCAGCATTGTGAGGAACGTTTAAGCTATCTATACGGATTAGGTATTTGCTAACAGCCCGCCGCCCCGAACAAGCAATAATGACAATTGAATCCTATTTTAGTTCACAAAATCAATCGTGTCGCTTCATCTATAATCGAGAAATGTAAGTGAAATTTCCGCAACTCACCGACTGTCAATGACTGGCTCTTGATTAAGGATGAAAAAGTAAATGAGGCCGAAAGCGCCTGAACAAATGGAACTGCGAGTACCATAAGAACATTGCTAGTTGTTTTAACATTGCCAAATGTGCTGGGACTAAATCCCCTATAAATGTTGGAGCGCACGATGGTTTTCGGATCCTGGGAGGTCCTTGAAGGATCCTTGAAGATCATTGCTTGAACCTTGACGGTGCCAAGTGTGCACAAAGGTGATAAGATGATTAAAATCGAAAACCTCACTTTGGGAGTCTATCAAGTAGGTGATTGAAAAGACTTTGAAAGAATAACTTGAATCTTTAAAGAATCTCTGTGAATTGAAAGGCCCTGCATCCGCCCGATGTTTAGTCGGTTCCGACGGCACTCTCCTGAAAAACCCTCATATCCGTGAAAGGATCTTACCTTGGTCACGGCAGAATTGCATATTGTCACGATGTGGAAAATAAATAAACCGAAGTATGGTATCCAGATTATGCGTAGCGCCAGTTCGTAACCGGAAGGATCGACTACCATCATAACGTAAATCTGATCCACAAGAGCGAGAAAGTTAGCGACCAGAGCGCAGGAGAAAAACTGACTAAAGACACGATTTATGTCATCACTAATATCCATAAGCCGGTCATAGGTCAAAATAAAATGTTTCACTGTTTCACGTGCGTTGAGTCCTCCGGTCACCGATTCTGGATTGCCGATTGTAGCGGCCATGGTAGTGAAGCAGTTGCCAACATATTGCACCAACGTTGTGAAAAGCAGTAAAGATGAGTACGAATACATGTAAAAGTAATACCAGAACGCGCTACCTCCTACGGACATTACGGTGTTTTCTCTATCCTGAACGTACATGTATTCGGTCCAGGTGCAAGAAGGATAGAATAAAACGAGAAAGAAACATACGAAAATGTTTTGAGTGAAAATTCGCTGTTTTGACCCAAGATTGTTTTGGATTTCCAACAGATTTTTCAACGAACTCTCAAACCGATATCTTTCGCTCAGAATTGTCCACAAGAACAACGCAGGCGTAGCGAGATGTATGTGCTCCATCGCCGTCATGATCCATCTGGTGTAAGGCCCGTGAGCGCCAATATCGATGTTCGGCGTGAAGATCATGAGGAACGTTGCGAAGATCATAAGCACCGACGCGAACATTGATGATGCAGAAATCCGGTGGAAAGAGGATTTCTGGAAATTGACCTGCAAAGGCCATGCGCCCAGAGTTTGGGCGATTCGAAAATAAACGGAAAGCTGAGAGCGATGGCTCATCATTACGGTTCGATTACCTATGATGGCAATATTCAAGTTACGCTAGGTATTGATCGACGATGAATTCGATGTCCACGAAATGTCGATCGAACTGATTGCGATCAATGAACGATCGAACTAGATACGGCTTGGAATGCCAGTAAGAATTGAACCTAACAAAAGCTGCCTGTCTGCCCATCTTTTGGATGATTGAACGAGTAAAATAGAGTGGCATAACAGACTCCATTAGCTGCTTCGCATTACATTCTCAACGTATACATCGTTCAACAAACCAATGTTGCGCTGATAAGAGAATCTGAAGAGGCATTGGTGCTAACCGCATCAGAAGAATAATCCACGGCTGACGATTCACCTCGAAACCCATTTCCCACCACAGGAAGGCTTATCAGGAATGGACTTATCAGATATGGAATCAGGAATGGACTTATCAAATATTGAATTGGCCCCAACCCTGTCGGATAACATTGGAAAGGAGCTCCGCCAGCCAAGCCCAGGTCTCAGAACAACGGACGGTCTCAAGCCCGTATCACACGACAGACCGACAAGACGTACAGACCACAGACCCTGTTCTCTGAATGGCTGATGCTATGGATAAAACTTGGCGCCCCTCCATCAATGTTTGTTATCATTCATCTATGGAACCTTATTTCTGAGGAAAATTATCAATGAATTTGCATGCAAAAAATACAAAAGAATCAGTCTGTCCAGACGGTCTGTGAGATGGGGAGGAAAACGGTTTGACGTGTGGTTGGGGCTTTACCAAGAACGTGGGTTCCCCCTACGCTGACTTCAGGATAAGTAAGAAAAGGACCCCCACACTGTTGTCCCATGTTTTGATGCATAACATCTTGGACCCAATTGTTCGAAGCAATGGAGTTTGTATCCTGTGCAATAAAGAATAGTTTCTTTTCATATTTAGACTGATTGTAAGTTAGAGCAGCTGAGATTCTTACCTGATTTACAACAGCTTGACATCCGTGAAGAGTGTAGATTATGTACATGGCATGTAGCACTACCCAAACGTGAAGACTGGCCGCAAGGTATGGATTATCAGATATTGCGAAAGTTGCGACGAAAATCGTGTTGACATCTCCGAGAAGGCTCATAAATTCGGCTACGAGCATGAGGCCGGTAAACGGTTCGTGAAATTCAGCGATATCTGAACAAATCGTCACCAAACGATCGTAATACCTGATCCGAGATTTGATTTCGCGCAGGTTGATATCGTTCCTTCTTTGGTTGGAGTTGGGGATGGTCATTTTTTCAAAACATTCGCCAGCCGAAGAGATTAGAGTGGACAATTGCACTCGCATAGCGGTTGCATAGCTAAAAAAGAAAGCCCAGGTTGCCGTCATTATGATAAAATTGGCTAGATCCCTTCGGTTATCGCTTTTGGAAATCCGCATTGAGCCAAGTTCGCATCCCAAATTTACGAGCATCATCGCTAAGTGGACAACCAGCATCGATTTTGTGGACCGTGTCAACCTGGATTCACCGACCTTTAAATTTTGCCGAATTTCAATAAGTTCTTTGACCGCCGCGCTAATCAGATGACCCTTTACCATCATCAGGAACATCGTAAGGAATGGTACTGTGACGTAAACAAGACGAACACATTTATGTATGGTGCCACTCAGCTGACTCAAAATGTTCAGCTCGTTTACCAGCTCGAACAATTGAAAATACAAGTTAAATGAAAATGAGCACAAGAAAATCGCGATGTAAAGTTTTGAAAGCTTTGGTGGGATGAATGAATCCACAGTCCAAGGGTTGGATCCGAAATATCGGAAGAGCTTCATGTAGAAGTAAATCGAACAGTCCCGAAAAGGACTCATCCTGGTGAGCGTCTTGCGCTGTTGGCTGCACAACAGTAATTGAGGGAAGATGAAAAATGAATGTTACTTCGTTCGACAAATTCTTGATCAAAGTGCTATCGAGATAAGCGTGTGATAAAGAAGACGTGGAAGCGTCAAAATGTGAATCCACTAATGCAATAATTCAGTAAGCGAATCCGTAGAAAGTTTATTGATCAATTATTGAGGCGATCCGTATTTCGATGGTGAGTGCGGCGGGAAACTTATCTGATGATGATTTTGATAGAGAATTGGTGGTTGCTAATACACAACTTGAGTTCATCTTGCTGAAAATGATGTCGTCTTTGCATGTGCTAATCTCATTACTGCAGATACCTAATCTTCTTCTTGCAGATTTAATAATTTGGAGCATTCCTCACCCTAGGTTGAGAAAGAAATCTCTGCGTAGTTCCCCTCTGCTGTGGGAGCCCTCGGACGGTGGGAAATGGTTTACTTTAGTGATGAATCTTCGGCCCGGATTATTCTACTGGTGAGTCGGGATTTTGCCAATGGAAAACTTCCTAACGGATACCTAATATGATGTGCAATTTACATAATTGAAAAATATTCTTCCAGATTTACAACCTACATTCGTTTGAACGTAGTTTTCCAATCACTTGAACGACAGAGTCTGAAAGAGAAACAGTGCAATCAAAGTTTTCCAGTGTGGATTGATCAGTAGATAACTAGGCAATGGTCAATATTGGTTCACCCCCGAATCGCGGAAACCCGACTTTTTTTGGCTTCCTCGAATGCTTCTGAAATACTGAAACGATTTGTTCATTATAATGTATGGAACGTGTCAAATCGAAATGAGGTTTTGACAACAATGAGGCACTCCTGATATTACTCTATCAGAGAAGGGGCTTGACAGCAATCCTTACCTGATTGATTACTGCTTGACAGCCGTGAAGTGCGTAACATACGTGAGATATATGGGCGACTATCCAGACGTAGCAACTGACCTTCAAGAAGGTGTTTTCGCTTAACAGGCTTGGACTGTTGAAAATCGTATTCACATCTTGGATCAAACACAGCAAATTTATTACCAGCGAGAGGCAGGTGAATGGCTCGTGGAAGTCGACAATTTTCGAACATATCGTTGACACCCTGTCGTAATACTTTATACGCGTTTTGATTTCATTCAAACTGACAATGCCCTTTTCTTGTTTGGGGTCGGGGAGCGTTATTTTTTCGTAACATTCTCCGGCTGAAGTGATCAGGAAATAAAATTGGGCTCGCACCGAGATCGTGTACGAATAAAACAACGTCCATACCGCCTGGGAACAGACTAAAGCGGCAACATTTCCCCGATTATATCCATTTACTATTGAACTGCCTCCAATCAGCAGAATCGTCAATAGACCGTTGAACAGACCCATCAGTATTGTAAACCGCGTAATTTTGAATTCCCCCACCATAAGATTCCGCCTGACTTCAATCAAATTCTTGACTATCGCATCGATTATATGTGATTTTTGAGTCATTTGGTACATCGTCAACGGAGGGGTCAAGACGACAATAAAAATTAGTGTCCGATAGAGGGCGCTGGCCAGATCACCCTGGTTGAAAGAAACCTCGTGCGTATACAACACTAGGACGATCGCATTTGGCAAATAAGCCAATGAGAAAATCGCGACACTACATTTGGAAACTTTGGGTGGTGATTTTGGATTTAGCGTAAATGGGTGCGATCCGAGAAATTGGAACATTTTCATGTAATTGTAGATCAACGGAGAGGACGCCATGACGGTTTTCATCGTGTTTCACTTTCCCCACTGATGTTGTGAGCACGAAAGAGGGATCGTGAAATATAACGATACAGATCGGACCGTTTGATAGAATTGGCAATCGTTATATTCATTATCAAAGTGATCCATTATTTTGGATTATATTTGTGGAAAGAGACATGAACGTCTAATGGCCTCTTGATTACCACTGGAATAACTGCTCGTTGAAGGGTGGACACCTGTTGGCCACGATTGACGTACCTATCTCTTCGCCCGCTCACACGTACGTCGACATGAACATTTTTTTTTGCGTTTGGGAAGTAATAGTTTATTGAAGGCTAGAGCCGTAGATATCCTCTGGGCTTTCTCTTCCTTAGTATCGAACTGTCGGTTTTTTGTAATGGGACCATTGGTCCCACATTACATCTCCCACAAGTCACAAGATTGAAGAATGACAGCGCCAGAAGTCGAGCCAGAATTAGACATTCCTGCCGAAATTCAGAAGGGATTCATAGCTCAGATGGAATTATATCCTGAGAGCAGCAAGCTCAGACACGGTAATGACGGCCTCACCAAGGAAAGTCCTCAATAATGCGTCGATTGCGATTGAGTGAAGCAGGGTTCACAAAAGTACAATCAGGCTGGATACCCCTGGGTTCCGCTCTAGCCAGACGATCAATTTTGACGCTGGGTAACCTAAGGTAAGCCCTGGGAACCCTGCTTAACATTCGCTTCTACCCCCAGAAACGAAATACCTAGTGCCTCTTTGTTTCGCACTTCTCGCAACTTCTGAAAATACATATTTTTGGGGAATTCTTACCTGACTAACTACCGCCTGGCATCCGTGAAGAGTGTAGAGTATGTGAAATACATGCACGAGTACCCAAATGAAGCAACTGGCCAACGAGTACGCGTCTTGCTCGGATAGTTGGGTGTATTCAGTCTTAATAATGGTGATCACAGATCCGACCAGGCTCAAGAAATCTACAACCAGCATGAGGCCGGTGAACGGTTCGTGGTATTCGACAATTTTGGAACAGATGATTTCCAACCGGTCGTAATACCTGATGTAAGATTTGATTCCATACAGATTCATGTCCGTCTTTTGGTCAGAGTTGGAAATTGTCAGTTTTTCGAAGCATTCGCCAGCCGAATTGATTAGGAAGCAAAACTGCGCGCGCATTGAGAGGATATACGCATAAAACAGAGTCCATACAGCCTGCATCTTGATGTAATCGACTAAATCATCCCAATGTTCATTGTCGACTAGCCAAAAAGAGCCGAATTCACATCCGAAGTTCAAGATGGCCGTAGTTAGTTGCGCTAAAGCCATAAATTTTGTGAAGCCGGTCAATTTGAAGTCGCCAACTGTCAAGCTTC
The DNA here is from genome assembly GCA_036186465.1 of Nesidiocoris tenuis. Taxonomy (NCBI): domain Eukaryota; kingdom Metazoa; phylum Arthropoda; class Insecta; order Hemiptera; family Miridae; genus Nesidiocoris; species Nesidiocoris tenuis. Next base: position 8,989,961 of record AP028921.1, read on the forward strand.
TCCGAATTGCGACCAGTTCCTCAACTAAGATGAAAATATCGTCGCGTTTCATCATCATTCGGTACATCATGACGAACGGCATCGAGACGTCAATGAGAAGAATCATTACGTACAAGGCGTCACTTAGATTATTCACAATACTGTATTCCCCTTCACTGGATGAGAGTTGGAAGTAGAAATTCGCTGAACCGAACGCAAAGAAAACGGCAACGTAAAAGCTGGAAACCTTGGGTGGAAAAAACTGATCTATTGTCCAAGGGTTGGAACCGAAATATTGGAATATTTTCATGTAGTAGTAGATCGATGGCGCGGCCTGGGAGTTCTCCATCGTCGTTGACCACTTGTACTAGAAGTTCGAAGTTGTTACAATCATAAGCTGAACGCACATTTTTGGGAATCGATAATCGATCAAAATAACAATTTAAGAGTACAAAAGAGGGACTTGGAGGAGCTTGAAAGTCCAAACCATTAAAGCAGCATTGTGATTAATCGATGATTTTATGGGAACGTCTGATCGCTGTCAGCATGTCACAGACCGCCTGTCAAGCTCCATGGTTGTAATTGTAGGATTATTTTTAAATACTGCAATTTAGAGGATATCGACAAAGTCGATGCGGTTACGCAGAACCACTTTCCTAAAGTTTGTTCGATCTAGAGGCCTATTCTGTAAATTTGAAGCAATGTGTCTTGGTAGTCGACTCATTACCCAAATGGTCATATGTTGTCATCAGATTTGCCATGGCAAATAGATATCGACTCCTGAAGACATTGCTTCGAGTTTATAGAATTAGCCCCCTGGACAATCCTGGACTAGTTTTTAACGACGTCAAGTAAATTCGCCCATTCAGGTGGCTTTGATTTGTTTGGCGTCAATAGCCGCTGGTCTAGAATCAGCCTGTCCAGGACTAGCCTGTCCAATTCAGGACTGTCCTTGTCCGATCCAGTAATATTCTGTCCGGTCCAGGACTGGCCTGGCCTTGTCTGGTCCAGGACTAGCCTGTCCGGTCAAGGACTAGCCTATCCGATCCAGTACTGCCTGTCAGATCCATTACTGGCCTGTCTGGCCCAGGAGTAGCCTGTCGGGTCCAGCACTAGCCTGTCCAATCCAGTACTGTCCTGCCCGATCCAGGACTGGCCTTGTTCGATCCAGGATTGGCCTTATTCGATCCACGACTAGCCTGCCAGGTCCAGGACGAGCTTGTCCAATCCAGGACTAGCCATTCCGGTTAAGGACGAGCCTATCTGGTCCAGTACTGGCCTGACAGATCCAAGACTAGCCTGTCAGGTCCAGGAGTATCCTGTTCGATCCAGTACTGGCCTGTATTGCTTAGGACTGGCTAGTCCAAAAAACCAGCCTACTTCATGCATGTCACCATGATTTTGGTGAAGGACGAGACGCAGTGGCCGACCTGCGCCTGTTTTCTTCTGGCCTATTTTCAAATCTCGAGGGAACCACCGATACCTGCTGTAGAGAGGTTTTGGCACAATACAATAATGACATCGAGGAAATCTTGTTCTCACTATTTACCAAACAGGAGTCCTTACCTGATTAATGACTTCTTGACACCCGTGAAGCGCGTAAAATACGTGGGACACATGTACTATCGACCAAAGGCTGCTAGAAGCTTTCTGATATAGGTTTTCTCCCGGCCGGATCGGAGCGATGATAAAGAAGTTCACATCTCCGAGTAAACACAATAATTCTCCAGCCAGGAACAGGCCTGTGAACGGTTCGTGGAATTCGACAATATTCGAACAAATCATTGCCAGCGAATCGTAATACCTGATCCTGGATTTGATATCGTTCAAGTTAACATTGTTCTTCTCTCGGTCGGCGTAGGGGAGAATTATTTTTTTGAAGCATTCGCCGGCGGAATTGATGAGGAAATAAAATTGAGCTCGCAAAGAGAGCAGATACACGTACAGAATGGCCCACGCCCCCTGTTCGCCAATCGAAGCGGCAGCATTCCTCGGATTTTCAGAATTTGGAGCCATGGCACTAGCGGCAGCTCCTATTAGCAGTAGTACGTTGCTTACAGCCATGAATCTTGTAAACGTTGTGAGCTTGAAATCTCCCAACCCCAAAGTCTGCCTGGTTTCAATCAAATCCTTGACAATCGCATCGATGATATCTTTTTTTTTAGCCATTTGGTACATCGTAAATGGTGGGGTTAGGATGGTGATGATTCGGATCGATTGATAAACTAAGGAGCTAACATCATTCCTCAAGCTTAAGTCTTCGGTAAAGAGCAGTTGGGCGAACATATTTACGAAACAGAAAATTGAGATAATAGCGACACTAGATTTGGAAACTTTGGTCGGGATATTGGGACCTAGCGCGAAAGGGTGTGATCCGAAAAATCTAAATATTTTCATGTAGAAGTAGATCGATGGAGTGGAGGCTTTTTGAAATGCGGCGTCCATCGTGTCAAGCCTCTTGCCCTGGTGAATCCACAAAGAACAACGAGCATTGGACAGCATTGAGTCCATTTCCAGTTAAATAGAACATACTGTTATGGTATCATGATGAAGTTGAATGAAAGTTTATAGAAAGTTTGACATTGACGGTTTCCGATTATTGAGTATTCAGTGTACCTGCATGTTATTACTGGCAAATGGCGAGGCTCGATTGCAACGGTCAGACCTTATATTATGGCCTTAATGCGACTCGGGATCTCTATAATTATTTCGTTCGTCAAGATCATAAGATAACTCATTTTGGCATTAACATCTTTCACTTGCGTGTGAAAAATGAAGTTTTTTTTTTAAACAATTGATAGGTAATTGATAACTTGAAAAAGTTTCACAAAATTGAAGTTGGAGGCGTTTTGAGGCGTGCCATCACTCTCACCCTCAAAACGCCTCCAACACACGGAAAACAGCACAATCGCCAAAAAATTGAAATTGGTCGACTTCCTCTCATTATTTTGCTCAAGTCCTTTTGGCCTGTTAATATTGTTTGACCTGGAATCACACGAACTGCTCAACCCCCGACCGTCGCGTCCGCCGTTTCGTGGGGCACTCAGACTCAGCCAATTGGAAGAGCGATCGACACAGCTGGACACGCCCACCAATGGCTCAAACGGCCGGCCAAAAAGATTTAACCGTCTAATTTCTTGGGCCGCCCCATCACGTCGTTTGGTGGTGGCGGGTTGAATTGTTCGTCTGACCCGGCCTTTAGTTGAATTAGTTGGCTAAGAGCGACCAAAATCTGTTCCCCATCAATCTTGTTCGAAAATTTAATCATGTTAAAAACAACAAACTAGCATAATCTCATCAGCAATTTTTACCTGGGTGACCACCGCTTGGCAACCATGAAGTACGTAAAATATGAACGACACATGAATGGCCACCCAAATGTATGAATTAGCCATCAAGTATGCACCAAGTTGGTCAGATGCGGTGAAGAGCATGTTCATATCGCCGACCAGACTCAGGAAATTCACCAACAGCATGAGTCCTGTAAATGGTTCGTGGAAATGGACGATTTTCGAACAAATGTCCACCAGCCGATCGTAGTGCCTGATGCGAGATTTGATTTCTTCCAAACCGGCGATGCGCTTCCCTGTGCCGACGTTTGAGAGGGTGATTTTCCTGAAACATTCGCCGACCAGAGTAACGAGGAAGTAAAACTGTATTCGCATTGACAGCAAATGGGCATGAGACAAGATCCACACTGCCTGCACGATCAGTAAATGTCTCGGATTTTCCTGGTATTTTACGCCTCCATTCCAGTAAGAACCGAGTTCACTTCCTAGATTGAGGAGCAGCAACACAATATGACCTGCTACCGTCCATTTTGTCAAGGGTGTAAATTTGACTTCGTCCAACGACAAATTTCGCCGGATTTTTACCAGATCTTTGACTATTGCTTCGATATCGTGGCGTTTTCTTATCATCTCGCACAACGTAATGATCGGCGTTGAGACGCAGGTGATTCGGATCAATCGATAAATGGCGCCGCTCAGATGACCCGTGGAAAAATACTCCTCCTCCATGAAGAATAATTGGACGTAAAAATTCAGTGATAAAACCGTTGACAATATCGCGACATATACCGAGGAAACCTTGGGCGGATCCAGAGTGCAAGGGTTGGATCCGAAATAGCGGAATAGCCTCATGTACTTGTAGATCGGTGAGGAAGAGGCCTCAAAATGGTTCATCTTTATTGGATACTCTCACCAAGGGCACTGAAGAACATCGAAATTACGCACTGTTCGATTTGACAAGTTACTCTCAAGACATCGAGATAATGTGCGATGGACATATACCAAAGAGCCAGAGAAGCCTCAACGATTGTTATCTACAGTTCTTCCAAATTATACGTTTAAGTGTACGCCGAGTAACAAATGCCTCAAACTGATGTGAATCGCGATCCTCTGGGCGGTTTTAACAGATTTAGCACACTGGTGCTCAAGCTAACCTGCCAGCTTGTGACGAGGATTTTTTCCCTCCGCAGTGGGCTGTGAAAATTGATCTGAAGTCTGTGCCCTCGTAAACGCAGAAAGTCGAAGCCACCCTGACTCCCTCAGCTGTTGAATCTGTATGAGAATAGAGCGGATGCTCATCTCAAGAACGGGGAGCTAAGACAAGGCGATGCGTCTGCAGACCGACTCCTGATCTGCCGCTAGTCTGTGGGAGATTCAGAGCCACCTCAAAATTGGAACCTCGAAAATCGTGGTTGCGATTGACACTGCCTAAGTTGCTGTGACCGTCTCCATACCATGTTAAGGAAACGGAACGTTTGTTTTTCTGAAATTGACAATAAAATTTGCAAAGGAAGTGCTGGCGCATCGAACGGCACCTATGCCTAGGAAGTGCTGTGAATACTGTGTCAGGGGACTTGCTTGGGGGCCATTTGGATTTCTTCAGACGTTCCACAGATGAGAGCAGCAGAGAATTTGACACCGTACTTTGATTCCGCTCAGTATCAGGGGACTTGCTTCGTAATTGCAGGATGACCAGAGCGCTGACCTGCCGATATTCCCAAAAGAAACACCTCCCATTGATATATGGCCGTTCAAACGGCAACACTAGCAATCTCTTGCTGCAGGCGATTGCTGGCGTTGCCATTTGAGCAGCTGTATCGCGGAAAGTAAATTAAATAAATTCATACGTCTAATATAGCAATCTTTCTGCGATACAGCTGCTCAAATGGCAATGAGAGCTATCGCCTGCAGCAAGAGATTGCTAGTTTTGCCGTTTGAACGGCCATATGAGGTGTTTCTTTGGGAATATCGGCAGGTCAGCGCTCTGGTCATCCTGCAATAGGGTGATTTGGCAACATGTCATATGACCGTATTTTGGCATATTGAGTTAAGGGGCTATATCGTTGTAAAATTTCATGCCGGATCGATTGGTGTACTCATTTTAAACGTTGGTAGCCCTGAAATAGGAGAAAATCGCAGTATGTTCATTAACTGCAGACACGTTTTTTGCTCTCCTGTAAAGTTGCTCAAAACTTCTCAAGACATGTTGCCAAATCACCGTCGTAATGAACTTACCTGATCTACAACGACCTGGCAACCATGAAGTATCAAGCCGATCAGCAAGAAATGCGCGAATATCCACATGTAGAATTGGAATGCTAGAAACGGATCGATGGTGTGGACTTTGGAAACCACGAGGCCGCCCGTGTCCCCGATTATCGCGATAATGTTCATCAGCAGATTCGCTCCGACGAAAGTATCGTGGAATTTGAACAAATTCGAACAGGCTTCGCAAGTCGAGCAGTAGATCCGTATGTATCTTTTAATTTCCGCCCTCTTCATTCTTCGACCGGGAATGGAAGTTTTCAATTTCGAGAAGCATTCGCCCGCTGAGAGTATCAAGAAGGTGAGCTGGGCGGCACTGGCGTTGAAGTACGATGACACGTAGTCCCAGGCGAACAACTCTTTGATGATGTACCACAAATCGAATTCTTCGAAGGAGAAAATAACGTTCCGATGCGTGATTACTTTATAAATGCCGGGGAAAATCGAAGTCATCAATCGTAGGAACAGAGCCAATTTGATTGACGCGTACAGTCCAGCCGGCGGCGGCAGGAGGAGCCGGCTACGATTTGATATCAAATCGTTGACGCCCTTTTTGAAAAGTTGTCTATTTCTCAATTGATGAATCATGGTCACAAGGGGTCCGATGACGATGAGAGGTCGGACCCCCAATCTGAGAGCGTTATTGCTAAATTCGCCTAAATGGTAGTTATCTTTGGAAAATATTATTTGAAAAGTAAGAGCGATCGTTATGTACAGGACAAACATGACCAAAGATGCGAATCTGATCTTTGAGAACGATGGCGGGTCTATAGCGACTGGTATGAAAGAAAAATATTGAAAAATCTTCAGCCGTGACTGGTAATGAGATCGTGTTTCGTTCAACATTTTACTCAAACTGGTCTATTTTTGAGGAACGAGGTCTGTAGATATGTTTTATGCGCAATGCATCTATTTAACAATTATGGTGATCGATGAGCCGATAGTATTTTTATTGATCCGATCAAATAAATTGGTGAAAATGCAGAAAATTCTGTTTAGCGGGTGTTCTCCTTGTCTTATCACTCGCTCATCGATTTCGACATCTTAAAAGCTATATAAGATCTCACAGAGGCAGGAGTGAGTGCTTCATAACGCTTCTACTATAAGATTTTTGTAGCATTCTTCTTTTTATCTTGACATAATACAACATCATGAACACTAGTTACGCTTATGACAAAATTAACCCCTTCCTGGCCAGTCGATTATTTTCTTACGTTAGAAATTCGCTTAGATTAGTTTTATTCGCAGAACATTTTCACAACATTTATAGAATTACTGATGTCAGCAGATCAGGGGTAGGGTCACCTTAAGAAAAACTGCCTCTTTCGCCCTCTTTCTTGCGTTGACCCTACCTCTGCTGACATCAGTAATTGCTTCACGGGTCGATCATTCATCCACAAATTACAGAATTCTCAACTCACTTGGCTGATTACGTTTTGGCATGCGTGCAGCATTAAAAATATCTTCGTCGCGTCCACAATAACCCACACGTAGAACTGACTCCTCCGGTACGGGTCGTAATTGCCGGAAAGTACCAGAAAACTTGCGTTGGAGATTATTGTCAAAAGAGAACACATCAAGTAGGGGCCGACGAATTTATCGTGAAAATCGAAAACCCCGTGCGATACGTCGACCATGGTATCGTATTTGCGGATGTACTCTTTCGTCAGGTTTACGCCGGATTTCGAAGCCGAAATCGATTTCGCCAGCTGTGAAAAACATTCGGCGCACAATGCCATCAGATAAATGAATTGCGAACTGCACGCGTAGAGATACGTGGCGTAAAAAGACCATTGCAATTGGTCGGCGATTACTCCCAGCAAGGAGCGAGTGTCGTCTGCGTCTTGGGAAAAAGCCGTCAAATCCAGACACATCGTGAGAGCGGAGGTGGCGAAATGACCCCAAACCAAAAAAATCACCGGCTGACACATTTTGGTCGCTGGCGATCTCAAATACCGTCGAACGGCGAGCAAATCTATCAGCGTTTTTTCGAAAACGAATCGTTTCCCTATCATATCGCAAACGAAACCGGGCGGAATGAAAACTACATAAATGGCTCCAGCGATAGCAAAAACCCAATAACTGATTTCCATGAGTAACAACGAGTAAAAGGCTGGAATTAGCATGAGTTGAGCCGTGAAACAAGCGAGCAGCCAAACGCAGAATAAAAACGGCTTCGAAATTTTCGAACATTTCGGAATTTCAATGGTCAACGGGTTGGAGCCAAAAAGTTGAAATAATTTCAAGTTTTTTCGAATTTGGATCGCATCATCGTCCATGGTGGGATAGAATTTTCGGAAAATGAGGAATCAATAAACAGTCGAGCGACTGAAGGTGGTAAGAACTTTCGATGGTTTGTGATATAACGACATTTCATCGAATTGGTAGCAATTAACGTTATCTTCGATATTTGCGACCATTTTAGATGGTGCACGAAGAATATCCATCAACAGAAATGAGGTACACCTGGGGACAATTCAATTGTCAATAACTTCTGAGATAACAATTTTGGCCCAATGCTCCACAAGCAGTGTTTCCACACGACCGCGACCTATTTCCTCGAAGTTCTCTAATCTCGAAGTTGAATTTGAACTCGTAGTTGACTTTGATCTCGAAGTTGACTTTGAACTCGAAGTTGACTTTGATCTCGAAGTTGACTTTGATCTCGAAGTTGAGTTTGAACTCGAAGTTGACTTTGATCTCGAAGTTGACTTTGAACTCGAAGTTGACTTTGATCTCGAAGTTGAGTTTGAACTCGAAGTTGACTTTGATCTCGAAGTTGATTTTGAACTCGAAGTTGACTTTGATCTTGAAGTCGAGTTTGATCTCGAAGTTGAGTTTGAACTCGAAGTTGACTTTGATCTCGAAGTTGACTTTGAACTCGAAGTTGACTTTGATCTCGAAGTTGAGTTTGAACTCGAAGTTGACATTAATCTCGAAGTTGACTTTGATCTCGAAGTTGACTTTGATCTCGAAGTTGAGTTTGAACTCCAAGTTGAATTTGATCTCGAAGTTGAGTTTGAACTCGAAGTTGACTTTGATCTCGAAGTTGATTTTGAACTCGAAGTTGACTTTGATCTTGAAGTTGACTTCAATCTCGAAGTTGAATTTGATCTCGAAGTTGAGTTTGAACTCCAAGTTGAATTTGATCTCGAAGTTGGGTTTGAACTCGAAGTTGACTTTGAACTCGAAGTTGAGTTTGATCTCGAAGTTAAGTTTGAACTCGAAGTTGACTTAGATCTCGAAGTTGAGTTTGAACTCGAAGTTGACTTTGATCTCGAAGTTGAGTTTGAACTCGGAGTTGACTTTAATCTCGAAGTTGACTTTGAACTCGAAGTTGACTTTAATCTCGAAGTTGAGTTTGAACTCGAAGTTGACTTTGATCTCGAAGTTGACTTTGAACTCGAAGTTGACTTTAATCTCGAAGTTGACTTAGATCTCGAAGTTGAGTTTGAACTCGAAGTTGACTTTAATCTCGAAGTTGAATTTGATCTCGAAGTTGAGTTTGAACTCGAAGTTGACTTTGATCTCGAAGTTGAGTTTGAACTCGAAGTTGACTTTGAACTCGAAGTTGACTTTGAACTCGAAGTTGAGTTTGAACTCGAAGTTGACTTTGATCTCGAAGTTGAGTTTGAACTCGAAGTTGACTTTAATCTCGAAGTTGAATTTGAACTCGAAGTTGAGTTTGAACTCGAAGTTGACTTTGAACTCGAAGTTGACTTTGATCTCGAAGTTGAGTTTGAACTCGAAGTTGACTTTAATCTCGAAGTTGAATTTGAACTCGAAGTTGAGTTTGAACTCGAAGTTGACATTGATCTCGAAGTTGACTTTAATCTTGAAGTTGACTTTGATCTCGAAGTTGACTTTGATCTCGAAGTTGACTTTGATCTTGAAGTTGAGTTTGAACTTGAAGTTGACTTTAATCTCGAAGTTGAATTTGAACTCGAAGTTGAGTTTGAACTCGAAGTTGACTTTGATCTCGAAGTTGACTTTGAACTCGAAGTTGACTTTAATCTCGAATTTGACTTTGATCTCGAAGTTGAGTTTGAATTCGAAGTTGACTTTGATCTCGAAATTGACTTTGATCCCGAAGTTGAGTTTGATCTCGAAGTTGACTTTGAACTCGAAGTTGACTTTGATCTCGAAGTTGAGTTTGAACTCGAAGTTGACTTTGATCTCGAAGTTGACTTTGATCTCGAAGTTGAGTTTGAACTCGAAGTTGACTTTAATCTCGAAGTTGACTTTGATCTCGAGGTTGAGTTTGAATTCGAAGTTGAATTTGAACTCGAAGTTGAGTTTGAACTCGAAGTTGACTTTGATCTCGAAGTTGACTTTGAACTCGAAGTTGACTTTAATCTCGAAGTTGACTTTGATCTCGAAGTTGACTTTGAACTCGAAGTTGACTTTGATCTCGAAGTTGAGTTTGAACTCGAAGTTGACTTTGATCTCGAAGTTGATTTTGAACTCGAAGTTGACTTTGATCTCGAAGTTGAGTTTGAACTCGAAGTTGACTTTGATCTCGAAGTTGATTTTGAACTCGAAGTTGACTTTGATCTTGAAGTTGAGTTTGAACTTGAAGTTGACTTTAATCTCGAAGTTGAATTTGAACTCGAAGTTGAGTTTGAACTCGAAGTTGACTTTGATCTCGAAGTTGACTTTGAACTCGAAGTTGACTTTGATCTCGAAGTTGAGTTTGAATTCGAAGTTGACTTTGATCTCGAAATTGACTTTGATCTCGAAATTGACTTTGATCTCGAAGTTGAGTTTGATCTCGAAGTTGAGTTTGAACTCGAAGTTGAGTTTGAACTCGAAGTTGACTGAGCCCGTGAAATTGGGCAGACAAAAAGGCATTACTATGGTGTAAGGCGTGTAGGGTAGATCAAATTTTCGATCTCGTGATTCCCTCGAAATTTCTCAATATACATACAAATTTTGACTCCTATATGACGTTGATTATCCTACTTCTATTATTTGAACTTCATTTTCTGGGATACCCTGAAAAATAATGTACACACGTCACTAATGTATTGATGATGAATAATCGACCCGTATTGCTATGTTGTAGTCACGCGATCAGGGTTAGGACGCGAAAGCTCGGCGAAGGAGACGGAGTATCACTGCATGACCCTAACCCTGATCGCGTGACTACAACATGTCACTAATCGACTTAAGGCCGTATCACACGTCAGACTGTTTTTCCTCCCCAGCCCACGGACAGACCAACGTACCTAACGGCACCGGTGGAGCGGAGGGGAGAACGCATCAGCCAATCAGCGACGCTCCCGAACCCCCACTCTCTACGGCGGCAACGGCACGGCAAAGATCTCTCGATCGAATGTTTGCCGTGCTGTTGCCGTCGTAGATAGTAAGGGTTCGTAAGCGTCGCTGACTGGCTGATGCGTTCTCCCCTCCGCTCCACCGGTGCCGTTGTGTTGGTCTGTCTGTGGGGTGGGGAGGAGAACGGTCTGGCGTGTGATACGGCCTTTAGTAGCGTTTTTTACCTGATCCACTACAACCTGGCATGCATGAAGCATCGAGCCGATCGAAATGAAGTGCGCGACTGCTATAAAGTAGAACTGAACAGCTAAAGACGAATCTATGGTATGCACTTTGGAAACAGCAAATGCACTCGCGTCCCCGATTATTGTTAATATATCGAACAATAGAATCATTCCGACGAATGTGCCGTGGAATTTGAACAAATTCAAACAAGCCTCGTAAGTTGAACAGTATATTCGTATGTATCTTTTAACCTCCGCGTTTGTCATTTTCCGGCTGGAAATGGAATTTTCCAATTTTGGGAAACACTCGCCCGCCGAGAGTATCATGAATGTGAATTGTACAGTATGGGCGACAAAATATGATGAAATGTAGTTCCAGGCGAGCAACTCTTTGATGATGTACCACAAATCGAATTCTTTGAAGCTGAAAATAACGTTCTGATGCGTTATTACCTTATAAATGCTGAAAAACAGCGAAAGCAGCAAACGTAGAAACAGTGGCAATTTGACAGACGCGTGCAATCCTGGTGGTGGCAAGAGGAGCTCGCTACGAATCGAGATCAAATCGTTGACGCCCTTTTCGAAAAGATGTCTACTGTTTATTTGAGAACACCATACCATTAGAGGTCCGATGACGATGAGAGGTCGAGCCACGAATTGGATCACGCTGTTACTGAATTCGGCTAAATGGTAGTTATCGTGGGAAAATATCACTTGAAAACATGAACTGAACGTTGTGTACAGAACAAGCATGACCAAAGATGCGATTCTGATCTGAGAAAACGACGGCGGGTCTATAACGATAGGGATGAAAGAGAAATGCTGAAGAATCTTCAGCCGGGATTGATAATGATGTTGCATCCTGTCCAACATGTTATTTGAACTGGAAAATTTCGAGAAACCATGAGAAACGATTGTTGGTACGAGTAATGTCGTGGAATGATGGGATGGCAGGATAAGTGAAAAGTTTGACGGGATCGGACGATCAGAGATTGAAAGCAGTTGATTAACATTTTGCTGGGGAATGGGCCGGCGAAAAGCTGCCCCCCTGTATCCTTCACTATTTCATTCTATCGATTCGGGCCCTGGAGAGGCCAAAATATGAGAGTTCCACTGCACCAACTCACCAGCCAAATTAGGTGGTTCTGTTCAGAGAATGTGTCAAAACACGAAATTTCGTGACACCGAATTTCAACCAGCAACACACTTGTCCGATGCTTAATATAGATTCGTGGCTTGGAACGTACAATAGATCCAAAGGCCTAGCTTAGTTGGAGGCCGAATCGTTATTTCGTAATCGTACTTACGACCTGTCTAGAAGCTCCTCGCAATCGATCTTGAAGCGTCTCCCGACTTATCTTGGAGCTCCTCACGGCCTATCATGAAGCTTCTTATGACCTATCTTGAAGCTTCTCAGGACCTAACTTGAAGCTCCTTGCAACCTTTCTTGAAGCGTCTCACACCTATCTTGAAACACGTTGCAACCTATCTTGAAGCGTCTCACGACTTATCTTGAAGCTTCTCTCAACTTATCTTGAAGCTTCTCATGACCTAACTCGCAGCTCCTCGCAACCTTTCTTGAAGCGTCTCACTCCTATCTTGAAACACGTTGCAACCTATCTTGAAGCGTCTCACGACTTATCTTGAAGCTTCTCTCAACCTATCTTGAAGCTCCTCGCAACCTTTCTTGAAGCGTCTCACTCCTATCTTGAAACACGTTGCAACCTATCTTGAAGCGTCTCACGACTTATCTTGAAGCTTCTCTCAACTTATCTCGAAGCTTCTTATGACCTATCTTGAAGCTTCTCTCAACCTATCTTGAAGCTCCTCGTAACCTTTCTTGAAGTGCCTCATGACTTATCTTGAAGCTTCTCACGACCTATCTTGATGGTACTTTCTGCCTGTTTTGAAGCTCCTCACAACTTATCTTGAAGCTTCTCACCACCTTTTCTCCTATCCATCACTTAGCTTCGAGATAGGTCATGTGTAGGTTCAGAACAGGTTATGAGGCTCTTCAAGTGACTACATTCTAGTTTGTGGTGGAGTTGTTTGAGGTCCAGGGCTGGATGTTCCCTGCGATTTTTGAGGAAGTCCAAAATGAGTAATCAAAGCTTCACGCAGCTCCATGTCGTGAATATTCTCAAAGAAATTTATTTACCTGATCCACAACGACCTGGCACGCATGGAGCATCAAGCCGGTTGAGAAGACATGCGCGAATATCCACATGCAGTGTTGAAGAGCTAAAAACAGATCGATATTCTGCACTTGGGTAACAGCAAGAGCACTCGCGTTTCCGATCATTGCTATAATATCGAAAAACAACATCATCGCTATGAAGGTGCTGTGAAATTTGAACAAATTCAAACAAGCTTCGCAAGTTGAACAGTACGTTCGTATGAATCTTTTAACCTCCGCCAAGGTCGTGCGTCGGCCGGTGATGGAACTTGCCAATCTTGGAAAGCAATCACCCGCCGAGAGAACCAAGTATGCGAATTGGACTGTAGTGGCTATGAAGTATGACGAGATGTAGTTCCAGGCGAAAAACTCTTTGGCGATGTACCACCAATCAATTTCTTCGATGTTGAAAATTCGGTTCAAACGCGTTACCCCTTTATAGATAACAGGAATGAGCCACGTCAGCAAACGAAGGCAGAGAGAGACTTTGATGGACTTGTATAATCCAACCGGTGGCGGCATGAGGAGTTGGCTACGGATCGACATCAAATCGTTGACGCCCTTTTCGAAAAGATGTCGGTTTTTCATTTGAAAGAACGATGTCAGCAAGGGCCCCAGGACTAGGAGAGGTCGAGCCAGGATTAGGACCATGATGTCACTGAATGTGCTCAAATAGCGTTTACCTTGGGAAAATATTATTTGGTAGCACAGGCTGAACGATGTGTATAGGACGAGCATGACTACAGAAGCGACTCGAATTCGAGAAAATGACGGCGGGTCTATAAAGACAGGGATCAAAGAAAAGTGTTGAAGAAGCCTCAAATGGGATCGATAATGGGATCGTGTTGCTTGCAACATGGCGCTCTGGAAATGTTCGAAAAAGCTGGCGATGTTCGTGGGGATACAAACACTAAACACTAACATACAAAACGTCTATCAAAAACAAGGAGTTTTCCTTTTATCCCCTATAGGAAGGCAGGCTATTTCGCTTAATGGAACAATATTTATGTTGTGACAATTCATACATTAGTCTGCGATCTTCAACTGTTAAGACTGATTCATAGTTTGATTAAGATATTGCTAGAAAATGCGTCGTTAAAAAATGTCAATCATTTCTACATTACTCATCAATCGATTTCGGCCTCTTCACGAAACATAGGTATCGTAAGAATCGCTTCATGCAATCAAGGGTCCACCGTTTACGAAAAAATCGAACTGAAACTCAATTTGAAATTCAAAGTGACGCTCTCATCGAAACTGACGCTAAAATCGAATTGAAGCTCAAACTCAATTTTAAATTCATACTGAAAGTCAATCTGGCAGTCAAACTCAATCTGAAACACAAACCAAAACCCAAACTTAACTAAAACTCAGAACAAAATTAAAATTGAAACTCAAACTGCTACTAAGAATAAAACTGATATTCGAACTGAAACTCAAACAAACTCATCTGAAACTGAGACTCAAACTGATAGTGAAAATCATACTGAAGATCAAAAAAAAAACTCAATCTGAAACTCAATCTGATATTCAAACTTTCACTCAAACTGAAACTGAAATTAAAACTGAAACTGATACTGAAGCTCGAACTAAAAGTCAAACTGAAACTGAAGACCAAACTCAATCTGAATGTCAAACAAAACTCAAACTCAATCTGAAAGTCAAACTGAAACTGAAAATCAAACTAAATCTGAATGCCAAACCAAACTCAAACTGAGTTTCGAACAAAAACTCAATCTCAAACTCAGGTGGTAACTCAAACTGAAACTCGATCTGAAAGTCAAACTGAAACTGATACTGAAGCTCAAACTAAAACTCAACCTCAAAGTCAAACTGAAACTGAAAATCATACTGTCAAATAAAGCTGTCATATGTCAAACAAAACACAAACTGAGTTTCAAACTTATTTTGAGTTTCAGTTTGACATTCAGATTGAGTTTGATTTTTAGTATGAGCTTCAATTCGATTTTCACTTTGAACTTCGGTTTGATTTTTTAGTATCAGTTTGAATTTCAATTTGACTTTCACATAGAATTTGAGTTTCAGCTTGTCTTTTAGTTTGAGCTTCAGTTTGATGTTCAATATCAGTTTCAGTTTGATTTTTAGTATCAGTTTGAATTTCAATTTGACTTTCACCTCGAGTTTGAGTTTCAGTTGGAGTTCGACTTAGAGCTTCAGTTTCAGTTTGAGTTAGAGATCCTGCGTGAAATTCTTGGGATTTCCGAGCAATGGCTTACTTGATCTTTGACGGTTTGGCAGGAATGCAATATGAAGAAGATCAGCAGCGCCATGATCGCGGTCCAGGCGCACAGGCCGGCATTCAGGTAAACGCAGGGCACTGGAGTCAGCAGCAGTCCGCTCGCTTTGGCGATAATCGAGAGAAACTGGGCCAAAAGTATCAGCCCCACGGAGGGATCGTGGAATTTCATGATTTCACCGCAAATCTGGAGCAGGTGGTCGAAGTCGCGAACGGCTCTCGAAATCTCGTGGCTGGAGGGGCTTTTGGATTTGTAAAATACGACTGAGAGCCTGAGCTGTTCGAAGCAGAGGCCTGCGTGCTGAACGAAATAGACGAACTGGGCGCTGAAGGCGTAAACGTAGGCGAAAAATACGTACCAAGACAATTCCTCGCCGATTACTTCCCAATTGAAGAATATTTCCGGCTTGAACTTGTGAAAGGACAGGAGCACGAGAGAGGCGCAGACTGCTGACATCAGCACGTGGACGAACACGACGATTTTGATGAAGGGGAACATTTTGAAATTTCGGATTTGCAATTTGCTCCTCAACCAGACGAGACGGTTGACGGTTTTTTCGAACTCGTGCCGCCTCCTGACCGTCAGGTACGTCTGGCAGGCCGGGAATACAAAATAGATCAATCGGATACATCGGTAAATGTGCAAGCTGAGTTGGCCGAGGAAAAACCCGACGAAGGAAGGGCTCAATTGGAAAAGGCAATTGATCCCGACGAAAAGCAGCGATAAGCCCAAATACGGGCAGGACACGGCGGAGCAATACGGCAAATCGACAATGAG
The DNA here is from genome assembly GCA_036186465.1 of Nesidiocoris tenuis. Classification (NCBI taxonomy): domain Eukaryota; kingdom Metazoa; phylum Arthropoda; class Insecta; order Hemiptera; family Miridae; genus Nesidiocoris; species Nesidiocoris tenuis. Next base: position 9,006,207 of record AP028921.1, read on the forward strand.
CGGCAGCGTGCCGAAAATGCGGAAAATTTTCAAATGATTTTGAATGGAATTTTCCCAGTTCATGATGGAACGGAGTCTTGGAAATGCCGTGGGAAACTGTCCGTTGGAGGAAATCTATTTCTATTATTGTTCCGACATTGAAAGGCAATTTATTAAAGGCCGGTTTATCAATTCGTCCGAATCTCCATCCGGACATATTTTCATTGATCGTCGTACGGAAAAATGGGTGGACGCCCTTGGCCAGTTGCCCTTGAACGAAAAGAGATTTAATAAATCGATTAACACGCCAAAAAAAATGGCGATTGCTTGATAAATGTACACATTCATGGGGTACCTAAAAAAATTCAAGACGCCGTAATCCGGGCGCTCCCAAAAATCGCCTCAAAATCAAATTTAGACGCGAGCCTGGAAATTTCGTACTGCAGATTCGCCATTTTTGATAAATTGCCATACTCCTCTCCAAAATTTCTTGACACTCCACGCCATGATGCTAACTCCCCATTCCTCTCTGTACAACCAATCCCACACAAACCCTACCACCGCTGGACGAAGTCCAAAAACATCCAATTCGAAGGTGAAATTCGGACCTCGTTTTGAACAATCCGCAAAAAATCGATTTTGACGATCAAATATCAATTCTGGTTTGGGAAATTTCATAGACTGAATTGTACACGAGGAAATCGTTTATTTCGATTATTTAATTCGAACACGGAAATGAGAATTTTTCTAGTTCACAAACAAACTTCATTCGATGCTTAAATAAATTGACTACAAAATTATTTCAGAAGTAGGACACACCTGGCCCACTTTTCAAAAATCAGACTCGACTTGGGGTACCCTTTGAAAAATTTATTGTAGACAATGAGTAGACTTTCGTGCTCGACTTTATCGGGTTTTGAACACAAATTTGAGAAAAATATCAAAGTTGCTGATACAAAATGAGAAAATTTCATGAAAAAATTACCAGTGGTGCGTAGATAACACACAATACTTCCATATTTTGAAACGTAAAATTGTGACACAATTTGATCATATTTTGACTGCTTTTAAGGGTGTTTATGCCAAAAATATCGAAAAATTCACTATTAAAATTTTAAAATTCGCCCAAAATGAAAAAACGCTACATTTTCGGAATGTAAAAAATATCCACATATTCTGCAAGGTAAAACGAAGATTTTGAGACCAAGAACGCTCAAATCGGTTCATTTTTGTGGCCGGAAAAAAATAAAATAGAAAACACTAAAAATGCAAATATATCGGAAGTACTGTGCGTTATCCAAATTCCGATTAAACAGGGTGTTAGGTCTTGCCGAGACAAACATCTCAGTTCAAGAAATTTGAAAAAAGGTTGAGAAACGAGGGAGTTATGGCCATTTTTGTAAATGACCACAGACGGACAGACGGACACACGGACACACGGACAGACGGACAGACGGACAGACGGACACACGGACACACGGACACACAGACACTTGTTCGGGAAGTGATTCTGAGTAAATGTGTATAAGAAAAAGTTTTTTCTGAAGCTCCGTTCCGATTCTCCATTTTAGGACGATCACAATACTTCCATTTACTCCGTAAATATGGAAGTAACTAGGTAATCGCAAGGTGAAATTTGTACATAAAAATGGTGAAATTTTGAAAATAAATGGTGAAATTTGTACATAAAAAAACGTATCTGATACTCTAATCATGTTTGTGCAGCTTGAATAGAGCGCTGTAAATTGAGCTCAAATCTCAAAAGATGCCCTAATCTAAAAAAAATCCAACTATTGAAACATAAGAAGTCTCCTAAAAAATTCAAATGGATATTCTTGAAATTGTCAATCAATATTCTTGACTTTTTCGATTTTTTGAATTTTTCGTCGAAAAAGTCAATTTTCAAAATGTGCTCTCGGTGATTGCAGAGACAAAGTGCGAAGTGTAGTTCATGACAAAGACCAAAACATGATCAGCGAAGGCCCAAAATAATGTCTGGAAAAGCCGTTATGAGCGAAATTGTCTCAACCAATGCGCATCGAAAGGGATGTACTCGAAATAAAATTATTTACATCGATGTAACAATGATTATGGAGATCATGGGGCGACTGAATCATTCTAATTGAACACGATCCTAAAATAAATTATGTTTCTAAAGAGGAAAATTGTTGACCGAAAAACATTGGCCAAAATTACCAGATATTGTTGGTTTAGGCTGTATACCTGAATTAGTAGAACGTATATTATAAAAAAAATGAAAACTATAAATTTATTTTAATAGTTAGCGTCAATAATTTCCGACAGTCTACATCGAATATCAAACACGGCAGTGATCGGACCAACTTAATTTCGGATACGTATGAACACGACATTATGAAAGACATCGAATATTTAAAAAAATTACCTCGCACGATTAATCAAAAAGTCGAATTCGGTTCGGAAATTCGTATTCGTGATGGCTGATTTATTATAACGCACAGTACTTCCGAGTTATGCGCAGTTATTTGAATCAACATTTCCTTGGATTTCCTTAAATATACTCGTCGTAAAGATTAATGTAATTATATAGATGTGAAATCAATTTTTATAAACATAAAAGTTTGATAATATCGATGACAAATTGACAGCATACTGGCGTCAAATCAACATCGGCAGAGAATATAAATCCATTTTGATGTCAAATCGCCATTGACGTCAGTAGGTCAATATCTAATTAATTAAATTATCAAATCAATGTTGATTTGATATCAATGATGCTATCAAAACTATATTTTCCACAATGTCACAGTGTGACTAATTTCAAATTTGAAAAAAATTCAAAAAATTGAATTCACTGGTCAAATTATTACAATGCCAAATAGCTACTGAAACCAAATCGATGCCAATTTTATTAAACAAAAATTGACTCTATTCGATATAATCGTCTAATGAATTGATTTGAAATCAATATTGATGTCAAACGCTGACATGATTTGGAATCAACTGACTCCCGATTTTACATAAAAAGTCATGTGAATAGCTGGAGAATTTATTGCGGAAGTACTGTGTGTAGTAGCGATTGTGCACAAAAACCAATACAGCACCTCAATACAGAAATTTTACAATTCAAGGCCGGAAATGCCTCGAATGAGTAGCGAGTCAAGTTCGTTCGAAAATTGATCATTTGAAGTTAACGAAAATATTTCACGATTAAATCCACCTATTTGATATCAGGTAGCTCTGTATCTGTTTCTCCGGTGTCGTATCCATCCGTATCCCTGGATTCTGGAAGAAAATCAAAAATCAGAAACTTGACCTCGGGCATTGGTATCAAATACACGGTATTGGAAGTTTTGAAAAGACTTGTCAGATTTCAAGGTGGCAGATTTTGATTTGGCAGGCTGAAGTTCAAAAATTTGTGAGCTTGATTTTGAAAACACTTTGGATTTTGTCGCTTACCAGTAAAAGTAGAGTCTTGATCGATAAATATTGCGACGGGGAAAGATCCAATGTAGAACAAAGCTGAAACGAAAAATACAAATTTACTGTCCATATAGTGTAAAAATTGATGTAGGAACAATTGCCAAAATCGAAGTTGAAAGGAATGTCAAAACCGACAAACGAATCAGCGATAAAATTATTTCTAATTTGAATCAATCGAAAATTTTCCAGAAATTTGAAACACGAAAAATTCTGGCTAATGCAATTTTTCGCAAATGAAAATTTCATACGAAAAAAAAAGAAATCAACTGGACTCACTTTGACTTCGGTGTCGGAAAGGAGATGGCGGGACTGCTCAGTAAGCAGCGGGTGGGACAGGGCTGCCAACCCGATTGGCAGCACTGTTTGCTGCTGCAGCTGCGGCCGCAGCAGCTGCTCGAGCTCTGTTCTGTGCGATGATGAACGGCTGACGGTGGGGAACGTGCAGCTTTTTGTGGTGAAACAATGGTCGCTTCCTCCGTTTTTTTCGCTGGAATATCGAGCACCAAATCTGTTTCGTGGGGGTTTTCAAATTCGGTTTTTGGGTTCGATATGTTACGGAACACAAGCGGATGATGATGGAAGCGAAGGTTTGCAAGGACCCAAAACAGAAATAAGCAGAAATGAAATTAAACAAGCGCCGGGGATTAATCGGATGCGGATGACGTGGGGGTGAACAAAAATGAAATTAATCTGAAACAACGTAAGATGAAAAATGCGAGGGGGAAATGTGAAAATGAAACAATCGATTCTGCAGTTACGCTTACAATCAAAGATGAAGTTGGCGAATTTTCATGTTTGGAGAGGAATTACGAATGTATCTATGGGTACATGATCATGAAAGCTAAAGCGTGTATCAGATCGTTGTATCGTCGTATACTCGAAGATTCGCCTAGTTTTTGGTTGGATAATCGTCGTTTAAACGGCAATGAAGACCAAATTATTTCAAGTTATCTAAGGCAGTCTAGGATAATGGACGTAAGGGTATTCGTGGCAAAATGCGGTACGTATCGAGAAAAGTGCTCACGCCTAGTGGCAAGCCCGACTGACTGTGCCAGGAGTTAAGGGTTCGATTCCCATCAGGGGCATGGGAAATTCGGTCCATAGCCCTGTAATTCATGCCATCCCTGGTAGCAGGGGTATCTTGAAATTATCGGAATTGGAGAACTTGACCCACTCTTCTTTATACCCTATGGGTCAACCCAATTGAACCATCATGTTTGGTATGCATAGAAAAAACCACCGATTGGCATTCCGCCAGTGCACTGACATCCAGTCAGGCGAAACATCGACATTAAGTTGATACGTCAATAGTCGGGCAGTACATCGACATTTAGTTGATACATTGAAATTCTGTCAATACATTGACACGAGGCAATACACTGACGTTAAGTCGATACGTCATCAATCAGGCAATAAAATGGCAGTTAGTCGATACGATGAAAGTCAGGCAATGCATTGACATTCAGTCGATACGTTGCCAGTCGGGCGAAACATCGTCATTCAGTCGATACAATGACAATCAGGCAATACATTGATATTCGGTTGATACGTTGTCAGTCATTGGATACATTGACATTTTAACGATACATTGGCAGTCAGGCAATACATCAACAGTTAGTTGATTCATTGACAGCCAGGCAATACACTGACGTTCAGTCGATACGTCATCAATCAGGCAATAAAATGGCAGTCATTGGATACATTGACATTTTAACGATGCATTGGCAGTCAGGCAATACATCAACAGTTAGTTGATTCATTGACAGCCAGGCAATACATCGATATTCAGTCGATACGTCATCAATCAGGCAATAAAATGGCAGTTAGTCGATACGATGAAAGTCAGGCAATACATTGACATTCAGTCGATACGTTGCCAGTCAGGCGAAACATCGTCATTCAGTCGATACAATGACAATCAGGCAATACATTGATATTCGGTTGATACGTTGTCAGTCATTGGATACATTGACATTTTAACGATACATTGGCAGTCAGGCAATACATCAACAGTTAGTTGATTCATTGACAGCCAGGCAATACATCGATATTCAGTCGATACGTCCCCAGACATTGGATACATCAACATTAAAACGATACATTGACAGTCAGGCGAAACAACGGCATTCAACCATTGTTGAGTCAGGCACGCTACATTAACATTCGGTCAATTTGTCGATGGCGACATCCAGCGGAAACAACTAGTGTACCGAGCACTGGGCCATGAATACCCCCGTATTCTTTTTAGACTCAAACTCGACAGATAGATTATGTATCTCTAAACAAGAGGGAATTTGATTTTCAGCCGTTCCAACTATCTGGACATTATGCTTTTACATGTCCCTGGATGGTCGTTAATGTTCGAATTCGGTAGTAAAAAATACAGAATTCAACAATTCTCCCCTGAACCCAAACATAAATGAGTTTGTTATTTATACAGGCGATTGATTATCGAGTGAATGACCAAGGTACGTGCGTAAAACTGGCTCCAAATGGTCGATTGTAAAAGTCAAGAAATGATTGAAAAGGTTTTTCAAAAACCAGCGAATATTTGACCAAGGCCAGTTCGACGCACATGATCGTATTTACAGTCGATGGAAATTGAATGAATGGCGGGTGATAATGACTGCTGAAACAAGCCGATTAGCGCGAACGGGGTGAATTACCTTCTTCTTATCACTGTTGCAGTCAGGCTGGTGAGAGAAGAACTGCCCTAGAAAAAGACACACTGATACTACCAATATCTAGAACATTACACTGAAATACACAAATGCGCACTAGATTGGGCAAAATGTTGCGATGGATTTCTCGTAAAATCGACACAAACGTTTGCGAATGGAGGCAAGAAATCGAAATTTTTTCGGTCGCTGGAATTTTGGCAGATTGTGAAAAACTGCCGTCTTCGTATTAAACTAACTATGCAAATTTTATCTACGCTAAATGTACGCATGCCCCTTACGGATGATCCTTTCGAAGAGCGGAACTCCTGAACGAAGTGGGGAAGCTCTTCGATCCGGGTGAGGCCGTTCTTCCTGTAGCGGAGCAGCTCGCTGAGCCTCTGCTGCAGGTCCCGCTGCCTTTGGATGTTCTTGACGAGGCAAGTGTGCTCTTGGGCGGTTTGGAGTTGGCAGAGCCAGCGCAATTTGTCCTCCACTTCCCTGCAAATTGCAGTGACGACACGGCTGTTAGAGTCGCGAAGAAGTTGTTGTTGTTCGTGTTTCTCTCTTGAAGTTTATTGCCATATGCCATGACCCATAGTGGGTGGCCAACAAGGTATCGCGTCAGAACCAACGAAATTGTCTTGAGTTGAATTCGAGGCCCCCACGTGTCCAATCGGCTGCTCTACATGAACCCTCCTCCCAATACCATTACGGTGCTCTACTAGAAAAATGCTGCCTTAACAAATCTCGACAACAACAATCTTGCCTCGACCGATCTTGACTCGATCGTAGCCTCACGTGGGGGGCCTCTAATGCCACCCTCCAGACTTTTCTGGGAAAGAGCCACAAAACAACAGTCCAGACTGCTGATGACCGATTCCAGCTCAAACAACTCTTTTTCATTCGTACAAATTGTTGACATCGATAGGTACTCACTGTTCACCCACGGATCGTTTCGGCTTCTTGTTCGAATGGAATTGCGACACGAGATGATAATCGCGGATGATCCTTTTCCTACGGAATCGCTCCTGCACTCTTCGAGAGTACATGTCCAGCCGCGCCAGCAGTATACCTGTGCGCACGAATTTTCGGAATGAAGCATCGATCGCGACTAACTGAGATCGAGCAGGCGCGATCATTTCAGCAAGAGTTTATAGGCCCGGCAATAGATGGCTTACTTTGTTCGAGATCATCTTCCTCCCCTGGCGTCATACTGTCCGTGATAGCGGGGTCTAATAGTTTCTCAGCTTCGTTGTCGTATTCCTGCAAAAATGACGGATAATCTGAAATTTTGAGAAATGAATGCCAAGCTGTTCTTTCGATATCCCGTCCCTATGACTCCGAAAAATGGTTCCGCTACCACGAACCTTCTCGAAATCGTCCCGCCAGGGCATGTAGCCGAGGAAAGCGGCCTCCTCCGGGGTTATGTCGAGGGATGGAGCCAGAGCGGATAGGAGAGGACCTTGGTTGTTCTTCGTCTCGTCGATCAGACAGACGCGCTTTTCCGGTGGACGATCCCACGTCACGTTACCGATGCTGCCGCCGAGGAACCGCTTCTCGTATTCCTCTTCGACTTCTGGAAGAAAATGATAGCAAGTAATCAGCAAGGCTACGCCCCGTTTGAAATTCAAATGAAAACTGCTTGGCCTATTGAACGAAGTGACATTTTCAGCTGAAAGACGGGTTGAATGTCAACAAAAAACTGGCCCAAGAGCGGATTGTGATTAATGAACTTTAACTGAAGAGGATGGGCGATAGGACAAAACGTACCTTCGGGGGTTCGATTTTTGAAATGATTCTTGACTATGTCAGCCCAAAGATCGATACTTGATCCGATGATGCAGTTCACCAACTGCAAATGATCGCGGGCGGTCCATTTCGTACGATTAGCGGGCGCTTCTCCCGTACCAGCATCCTTTGGAAAATTGGTAGAAAAGTTCAATCAATTATATATTTATAATACTATAAAAAATTGTATTTTATAAATTGATCATTCGAAATTGATTTTTTTAATTTTTTGAATTATCGGACGATTTTGATTTAGAAAATAAACCATGGTGGATAACTGAAAAAAATCCTTACGACGAATTGATACGGATGGTCGTTTGTGTGAGTGCCGATCTCACATCCTCCCGAGTAGCACTAGAAAAGAAGAAACGGTTATCAATTTACAGATAGATTAAGAGCCGATTGTTGAAATCTCTCTGGAAAAAATCCCTTTTTATATGGTTGTTTTGAGCTCGAGCGCGTTCGGCGGTAACGCCCTCATCAGGAGCAATATCTGACGTACATTGCTGAAGAGGCCGGTGCGGCCGAAAGCGCTCGAGCTCAAATAAGCCATTTTTAGATGAAATAATTGCCACTTTTTTGCCCTCGCCTCCCATTTAATGAGAGTAGGTCAAAATAAAGAATAGTGGTGAAAGGAATTCGATTTGAACGGAATAATAAACGATTAGGGCAGTTTTTTTCTCTCCTGAAAAGTCTCAATTCTTCAACGTCGAAGTGCACCAACCTCATTTTTAATACTTACCTATAAAAATTATAATTTACAAATAATTATAAATTTATAATTACCATTGGTACCCATCCAATTTATATTTTTTATTATTTTTTACAAACTGTTCTATTTGATCCTATTAGCCTTCAATTTACCAATTTAGGAGATTCAATTTGATTGCCTGATAAAATATTAAAGTAACAAAACATAGAAGTAAAGAATAGTGTGTTATTTGCGCACCACTCTTTTTATGGGGGAGGGGGTTAAAAAATAATATCGAATATTCATTGATATCTCATCTGAGAAAAATCGACGACGACCATAACCATTTAAAAAATATCATCTCGAGAAAATGGCGAATTTGGAAATTTCGAAGTTCCCAAATTTTGAAAATAAGCGGCTAGTAGAAGTTGACACCTCCGCACAGGCGCAGACGAGGCAACGTTACAAGGACAAGGAGCAAAAATCGTTCCCACCTGAAGGCAAATCTCGATGTCCTCGCAAGTGGCGCATCGGACTCGCAATCCGGCGATCTCGTCAAGGCAGTTGGGGCAGACCGCCTTTTCCGCCGGCTCTGAAACGTACGAAGACATGAATGGTCGTCAAATTTTATGGGAAATCCACCATTAAATTGCGTTAGGCAGGCGTCGAAAAATGCAATCCAACTCACCGGACGCCATTTTCAATCGCGAATGAGCACAGATGAAGTTGAACAGGGGTGCCAGGTTTTATAAAATACCGTACATTATCGTGCCATTGATGTGCATTATGAAGTCCTCCACGACCTTCAACCGGAAGAAGTCAGTGGTATTTTTATCCTGACAATCCCACGCAGGTAGTTACTCGAAGTTTATAGAGATATAAGTATTTCAAAAGCTCGATTTCACTCATTTTTGTCCAGAATTTCACGTGGCACTAAAATGTTGACTGTATAATCTACCCGTTAATTTATCGTAAGATGTTTCGATTTTGCCGTAAGAGGGAAAATATTATCGTCTTTCTGGTATCTCTGGGATTAATTATCGGTTGGCTCCCCAGTGTTGCCACATCAGCAGTTGAATCCGTACGTCGTCTACTTATTTATGTGTCCAAAGAACATACTACGGCGAGCATACTTAACGATGGAGGGGAGGGGGGCCTGGGGCGCGTACGGAGTTGGGTCAGTTCGTGTTCCTCACGCATTTGTGTTAACTCATTGATGTTACTCACATTACAAACCTCTGACTTCCAAAAAGTTGTGTTCTTAACTCCAACATTGAAAAATACGATTATAAAATGAACAAACTCAACTTCGAAATCAAACTCAACTCGAGTTCATAGTCAACTTCGAGATCAAACTCAACTTCGAGTTCAAACTCAACTTCGAGATCAAAGTCAACTTCGAGTTCAAACTCAACTTCGAGATCGAATTCAACTTCGAGATCAAAGTCAACTTCGAGATCAAACTCAACTTCGAGTTCAAACTCAACTTCGAGTTCAAACTCAACTTCGAGATCAAAGTCAACTTCGAGATCAAAGTCAACTTCGAGTTCAAACTCAACTTCGAGATCAAACTAAACTTCGAGATCCAAGTCTACTTCGAGATCAAAGTCAACTTCGAGTTCAACGTCAACTTCGAGTTCAACGTCAACTTCGAGTTCAATGTCAACTTCGAGTTCAAAGTCAAGTTCGAGATCAAATTCAACTTCGAGATCAAACCAACTTCTTGATCAAAGTCAACTTCGAGATCAAAGTCAACTTCGAAATCAAAGTCAACTTCAAGATCAAAGTCAACTTCGATTTCAAAATCAACTTCGAGATCAAAGTCAACTTCGAGATCAAAGAATTAATTACCTACCTAATTAATTTAATTAAAAAATTAGAACTTGAGGCTGACCAAGTAGTTTTCTTTTAAATTTTATGACATCATTATTGTTTTTTAGGCACCTAAGGCGTCAAAAAATAGTTTGCCGAAATCGCAAACCTTGATCTTCAAACCTCAAGTCCGAATTTCTTGCTACACCTTCTGGTCCCCTAAAAAGCTAATAGGTACATTCCCAATTACCCGAAAAACTTTCAATTATCCTGAAAATCGTCCTTGCATTTTTGAGGAGCTAGGGCAACGTGACCTAAGATTTGTGGTGGACCGAGGAAGCTGGAGGAATGTAGGCCGGTTCCTTGGGTTGCGACCTCGCCACTAGGGCCTCGAACCATCGGTTGAAATAACGAGGCAATTTTATCAAAATAAAGTAAACTTTAATGGAATAAAAGTGTAAACTACTTAAACAGTTCGGTAATACTGTATTGTAAACTGTAATTAGAAAAGGAAAACGAAACAAGATACAGATTATCGTCGTTTGAATATTCGAATCTATACAATAGGTAACTAAAAAATTGGCATCAACTAACCCTCAATATCCGACTCGGTTAACTATTTATACAATCTATATCAAACATCTTACAATCCCGTTTCTCGTCCACAACTGAAACACCTAGATAACAAACTCTAGAACGAGCTTAGAATAATTATTTGTTCTTTAGAAAAAACAGTTAACTATCATGGTTCTGTCTTGAATGGATAAATGGCGATTTTATTATCCAAACTCCTACCTAATAAGCTAATCGATCTATTCATTTATTACAAAAAGAAAAAAAAAGTTAATCGAGTGAACGTGACGAAGATTAAAAATTGTTTCTCTATATTCTCACAGCGTAAATTGTTTGTTTCGATACAATATTTACAGTCTTCATAGAACGGGGGTTTTTGTTACCGAAGTCGGCAATCGAATTACATTATACGAGAAAACTACAATTCTTGCCTATTTTGTCAACTACTTAGTGGAAAACCTCGAAATTCGTAATAGATTTTTAAATTCTTTTTCGAAAGATTCTATAGTTCTGCACAATTGCAACCGGCTATGCAATACAAATATGTATCAAAGTTGACTTTTTTTTGGAGAAATTGAAGGAAAATACAAGTTTTTTATTTATAGATTGATAAACCTAAAAAATACGAATAAAACCAAAAACAAACTATTTTTAGAAAAAAATTTTTTAGAAAAAATAATTTTTATTAAGAAACACATTATTTTTTGTTAATTTTTTAGGTAAAAAAATTTTTTTTAACAAAAAAAATTAAACAGCTCAAAAAAATTTGACGTTTGAAAAATCTAAAAAATATTAGGTAAATAACAACTACTAACTCGTTTGAAAATGCAATTTTAAACATTTGAAAATAATGAAAAAACATTTTTTTCTACGAATTGAATTTTTCAAACACTTGTATATGTTTCCAAAAATTTCTCCAAAAAAAAGACAATGAACAATTTTTGCCAACAAAGAACAACAATCAACCACTGTACAAAAAACGTTCCTGGCAGCCAGTTTGAAGAATTGGACCGCTTTCTCTTCAAAATTCTTGAAAATCTCACGAAATTTCGATGGTACGAAATCGTCGAGAATTTTGAATTATGAAAAGCTAACTAGCGCTTTTTATTTCTATGTCGGAAATTTAGTATCAGCTCAAACTATTATTAAAATTATAGCCTTCGGTGCGTACGTATTTTCACATTGTTTCTGGTACGTACTTTGCATTTTTTTAGGGAAACAAAATAAATTAAATCGGTCGGGTGACGGGCAAAATTTTGAAACAATCTCAACCTACACCAGTGACGTCACACACTAATATGGCACATTAGACGAATGACTGTTCACCTTCAGTATCAACATGTAGGAACTGGCTCGCAGATATAGCGGACAAACAATTTAGAAAATATTAAAAAGGATTTTAAATTTAATCCTGCAATATAATATATAGGAACGAAAAAAATTCACAACGGTAGGTGGTACACCTGTAAATGACTTTTGGACTGACATTTATTGTTGTTGCTGTAGCCAATCGGACGCCATTTTAATGTGTTTTTACCAAAAATCCCTCCCACCTGATTGGCTACAGCATCTTCACTCGATGGGAATCGATAAAAAGTGGAAATCCGTGATACACGCTCGAAAAATAATCGAACAAACTACAAAATTTTTGAAACGTATTGCACTACCTATGAAGGGGCGGGGGAGGGGTTATCCTAGAAATCCAGCGGGGAAACAAGAGAGAACGAAAACATCGATATCACAAACACAATCAGTATACACAAAGTCAATAACTTATTCGCTACGTCTCCTTGGTTATCTACAATAATCGAAAATTGTCTCGAATTCCTCACATCGACTGTTATCACAGATCTAAACTGTTTGGTAATCGATCGGGCTGAATAATAATGTTACCTAGCGATTTTCTTCGGCCTCGATAACAGGAAAACAAAAATTGGGCCGATTGGAGCCTCGAATTAACGAATTTTTGGTCTCGAAGCTATGGAAATGTCACAAGCCTTTGAACTTCAGGAGCGAATATCGACCATCGATCGAATCGATTTTCTACATCATGATCGATGTCACAATCGATTAACAAACAATCGATTGTTGTGGAAAATGATCGAGTGAAAGTTTTTTCGGGAGAACAGAAAATTTAGGCGATAAAGCGCGGGGTGTAGGAAGTGGAGGAGGGATACATGGGGGGGGGGTCTTTTTGGGTCTTGAACGCCTCAAACTTACAGAAACGTCACAGGCCTTCAAACTGTTGGAGAGGGTAGGTACCATTTCAAAATTGGGGTCATGGAACTGTTCACAGTTGAAACTCCGAAGACCCAAATGATCGTGCAAATTGAAAAATCATCGATTGCCGGCTAGAAAATCGATAATTTCGATTAATCGATACCTTCCCCTAAGAAAACGGCTCCTGCCATCGAAGAATTAGGCATTTGAAGACTCCCCGACAAATGTTCGGCTCTACTACGTCAGAATGCTATCCCTATCGGCTAAATTACTCGAAATCCCTACCTAACATTGTTTTAAGTCTTGATCAATTTTACAATCAAGGCGCTACGGTGGTTTTCGCTTACATACGACCATAATAAAAGACGAGAAATTATTTTGAAAAATGACGATAAAACGTTGCCATACAACCGAGGCTGCGAAAGATCGACAGCCAACAGGCTGTTAAGGGTTTTGAAGAATTTTAGCCTAAAAAGCCGAACTTTGGACTTTTTTGAGCAACAATTCCGTTAGATAGGCTGAATTTGAACGTTGCGGAGGTTAGACGTTATTGCTGGCTTGGCCGGGGCTGCATTTCTTCTCGGCCGGCTGTTTGTTGGGCTCGAAGAGAGGGTGGATGATCAAAAGTATGCCCGACATGGCGATGAATATTCCGCCAAGGTAGAAGGGGAGATTGTACGTGCCGGTGACGTCGTACAGCCAACCTGATAACAATGATAAGGGAAGGATTCCTGAGATAAGTAAATTGACGATCGAATTTAAAGAAAACAACACTGATTAACCCAAGACTCAATACAAACCGGCCAACGGCGGGCCAATCAGATTGGCGATCCCCTGCACCAAAAGGAGGAGCCCGTACGCGTTGGTGAATCTCTCGATCGTGATCAGCTCGACGAGAATGATCGATGTGAGGGCGTAATTGGCAGCGATGAAGAGTCCAAAGGCACCGGCGAGTGCCGCGAGGCCGTAGTAATTGTCGACCAGAGGCACCAGGGAGACAACGGCACCGCACATGAACATGCAACACGCGTAGACCAGGTTAGGATTGACGCAGGCCAAGTCTCCCGCCCAACCTAGGGCGATCTGGAAAGAATTTGAAAATTTTGTTAGATAATTCGTCTAATTTGTCTATATTGCGTGAATCCGAGCCACCGAACATACCTCGCCGACCATGTTGACGATACCGATGCCGGCTATGAGCATGGACGCCTGGCCTTCGGGATAGCCTTGTTCGATAGCGTAATCGGCCAGGTACACGTACGGAACGTCGTACCAAGTGTAGAGGAGGAAATTCGATATGGCGAAGAGGAGGAAGCGAATGTTGAGGAAGAATCTGAATTCCAACATATCCGACAGGAGGGTTCCTAGTTCGTAGAGGCCTGCGTACCACTGACAAGCGAGAAAATAGGTAAAATGAAGTAAATGGAAATAGGCAAAATCAATCACAGGTAGAGGCACCTTGTCTGCCGCCGTAAGGAAGAAAGTCCTATCTCCATTTTGACAGTTTCGTATTTTGATAGTTCGGATATAGTCCCGCATCGATTTTCAGGCCCTTCCAAAGGACTTTTGAACCTAGCCCAATCCATAGATCTCATCAAAATCTATAGGAAACAGTCTTATCAAAAAAGGTGATTCTCATTCCCAAGGTCTGAATTCTGAAAAAGTGAACCTTCTCCAAAAAATTTCAAAAACTTCACGGAGGTTCGTGGGATCATAAAAAAGAATTATCAACTCAAGACGCAACTCAGTTTCAATCTTAGGCCTTCAAACTGGAATAAAATTGATACGGTGGCGGTAATGAGGAGCGCGGGCGGTAATGAGAATTCATAAACGTTGCAAGATTATCTACCTACCTTTCAATCAATTTACTTTTCAAATCAGCCAGGTAAAACTTCATACTCACAAATTTAGTCATAGAAGTTCGTAGGAAGTTAATAAACACACTTGACAAAATAAAACCCTCAAAGTACAAAAAAGCTCAAAATGGAGATAGTACGTTCTATCTTAGGACTGCAGTATCGCACAAAAACCATCAATCAAGGACTCACCTCGACTTTTTCTTTGGCTATTGTCGTCATAGAGTTTCTGTAAATGTCGGGGCAGGAAGACGCTCTCAATCGGTACCGGTTGATGTTAAGCATAGCTCCGCGATAGGTCAACGAGTGCCTGCAACAGTTTCACGGTTATCGAACGATTATCATGATGATGGATTGTCGAGCAGATTTACCTGCACGGGTGCTCATGCTTTGGTCGTGTATGCGAGACTCGGATAATTGTACAAACCAATAGACTACAGCCGTAGAAATATGTTTACTGCAATAAAGTGCAAGGGGGCTTTATCCAGTTGATGCTGGTGCTCAAAATCTAAATGTATGCAAATACACCATGATTTGTACTGGTTTGGAAACACCATAGAATCTTTTTTAGGGCGGCAGGGCACGCCTGGGGCAACTTATTGGACGAAAAGCAACGCCAGTCTTTACAACATGCCTTAAACACCCCCAATATCCTTGCTACCGTAAATACCAATGCTAATAAAATGTTAACGATTGACACCGTACGGTATAGATACCTACATTACGCAGCTTGAAACCCCATCTACCGCTGTATGCCTCAGAATTGAGCGATTTTCTAGTTTAGCGAGCATTTGTGCAAAATAGGCTTCAGCGCTGAATTACTAAGTCTACCTCGAATTATACGGGTTAGTTCCAGCAAGCCAACTGCGGTCTGTGCAGATCAACCTGCGCATGCGCGGCTCAATCGGCGCATGCGCAGAAGGGGTCATGGGGTTAATGACTGATGTCTGCTGGGACTAAATTGACTATGCCCTCGGTGCGAAAAAAATCATTTCAACTTCTACTGAATTACGTATTCTTTACCAGGCAACTCAAATAGATAATAGAAAAGTTGGTATTAGAGAAAGAGATACCTGTAATCGCAGCAGACAGACATGTAACTGAATACTGACAGATACCGAAGACTAAATCCGACCACTCAGGACGGTTCGACCGATTCAGTCAATTGTTAGGTATCATACTTAAAATGTAATCACAGATCAATTTTCAGGCCTTTGTTACAGACCTATGAACTCGAAGGTCTTTGAGGTAATGGGCGGTTGAAAGACTTCGCGCGGCCTGGGCCGAATGCGGTTTTGTCCACCACGGCTCATTCGTGGGACTCGTTATGACCGGCTC
Source organism: Nesidiocoris tenuis (assembly GCA_036186465.1). Classification (NCBI taxonomy): domain Eukaryota; kingdom Metazoa; phylum Arthropoda; class Insecta; order Hemiptera; family Miridae; genus Nesidiocoris; species Nesidiocoris tenuis. Next base: position 9,022,586 of record AP028921.1, read on the forward strand.
TTGTAGAAATTTCGCCGACAGATGTTCCTTCCGATCGGGGAGGCCATCCTGCTTTTCGGGCTGGTTGTGCTGAAGAAAAAAAATTATCATATATAATCAAGGAGAGGGGGAAGTGAGTGGCAGAGCCAGAAATACAGGTTATGGGCCTGGAATTGATTGGGTACAAAGATTAACGCAAGATACTCGACTAATGTAACGTACCAATTCGTGAATCCTTGCTGAGTCAGATAAACTCCTCGACGATATCAACAGGCCCGGATAGTTGTGCAAAATCGCCTGGTACAGGTGTTTATGGGTCCAGAGCATTTCGAGCACTTCGATCGGCACCTTTTCTCCGTTCTTAATAAACGTCGGCAGATTGACTAGCGACGAGCAGGTTCTTTGGCCTCGGGCCTGATCTTCCTCTTCGATCAGTTCAACGTCCGACATGCCCAGAATTCGAGAAGCTGAGAAGCCGGAGACAAAATATTAGTCTCAATGTCTAGTTAAGTGGCAGCATAATGCTCTGCAGGCTGACAATGCTCCAACCGAGCCCAAAACAGGCATTTATTTGAAAGATTTTGGGTTTTATGAACGGTATAACAGGTTATGGGACAGCCGCGACTAGCCCAGCTGCATCGATGCTGGTATGCAAGCGGATTAGCGACTTACGTGGTTTTTGTTGGAGTATTTTCTTGACCTCTTCTATACTGGGGCACGAGGTCGGTGTGTGAGCTATAGCGGCTACGCTGGCTGCCGAATACGTATCAACGGAAGAGGCCGTGGCCGCTTTTTCGTCCCGCTTCCGACGCCGTTCTTTCCGTTTGGCTTTGGTCCAGGCGAGATCGCGCATCAGCATACCGCAAACGCACAGGTTGAGGAACAGGCCGGCCAGGATCAGCGTCGTGCCTCGCCAGCCGTACTCTGTCAGGAGCCACTGCGTCAAAGGTGCAAACACGAACGTCCCTGCAGAGATAACGATGAATCAGAGATGGTGATACATGGTGTCGAGAGAAAGTGGGTTAGGTACTTGAGTTTGAGTCCCATTTATCAATTTTGTGATCTGTTGAACCATGAATAGAGATTTTGGGTGACGTCACAAATGGACAGTCGTTGAAGAGAGTGCGAGTGAGAGAGATTGACCAAAAAGGTGAATGATGCCATAGTTGCGCACGGGTTGCTTAATGTTGGTGAGTTTTGATCGTACGACCCAAATGGCCAGAAGTGCCGCAGCGAAAACATCTTTCAAAATACGGCAGTTTCCACAATGATTGCTGTGAAGTCGTTTTGATGGATGCTGTATTCTTGTTGTACTAATTTGGGCACCTAGTTTAGGAACAGATTGTGCCCTAGGAGAGGGCATGGTGGCCTAAAGTGATAAAGCCAGAACGAATCCAATAAGCGATTCAGGAGCGAATCCAAGGATCTTATGAAAAAACTCAAAAATGCCTAATGTCGGGGCAACGGTTTGAGAAGGGTAATGCAACAAAATCATATAAAAGAGAAGCCGCAGGTAGATTGAACGATTTTCTTCAGACACTGCGAAGAGGCTGCAGAATCAGTTCGGTAAGGGCATGCGAGGACACGCAAAAAGTGAGAAGCAACCACGCAACCCTTAATGTGGGCCTTGAAATGAAAAACATCATGAGTCGCAACAAAATACAGAAGAAAACAAAAAAAAAACAGTTTTAGAACAAGCAAAAACAAAAAATATAAGATTTTTGAAGATATGCTTACCAATGCCACTGCCACAGACGGATAGGCCGGTGGCGAAGGAACGTTTCGCATCGAAATAGTATGCAACGATGACGACGGCGGCTACATAACAGAGCGACAGGCCGAAGCCGGCTAATCCGCCGAACGTGAAGAACAGCAATTCGATGGAGTTGGTAAAAGCGGAGATGATGAAGCCAGCAGCCGCCAGCAGGCCTCCCACCACGCAGCATTTCCGACAGCCGTACCTTCGATTGGGCAAAGAAATCTCGGTGAACTACCTTAGGTACCTGCAGATTGGAGCTGTGATCAGAGTGCTGAATGGCGAGGACGAAGGGAACCCAGTCTGCAGTTTGGGCCTTGTGACCGTTTTCTCCGCATTTCAAACAGCTCTCATCACAGATCCATTCAGAATTGTTGAAAAACACCGAGATGCTTCATATTCTAGTGTTGGTTCTAGCAAATCTGCTGCTCAGAACCAGAGATAAGCAGGTTAACTCGCAGGTGATTATCTAAAATTGGCATATAGCCGAGCGATGCTTACCGATCAGTGAGGAATGACGCGATCGGCCCGGAAAGCAGAGGGATGGCCATGAATAGCGAGCCGATCCAGGCCGTTTTACTTTTCCCCTCGCCAAAATAACTTAGGAACTCGACGAAAATGACTCCGAAACTAAACGTGATGCCGTCGGCGATCAAATTGACTAAGAAAGATGCGGCGACGATTACCCAGCCCCAGCCGCCATCTGGGGCCCTCACTTCGGATATGCCTGTGAAAAAGAGCAGTCATTGCAGACACCTCAAAGTAATCCTGGAAGAGAATCTTATGCCTGCAGAAAGAGCAGCAAGATATTAGGGTACCTCGAGAAACCTTTTGAGAGAATCTTATCGTTACCTTCGAGTGTGGAATCGGAAGACGAGGAAGACAACGACGGATCTTCGCTGCCGGTGAACTTGACGTGCAGCGGCGTTTTGCCATTCATCACTTTCTCGGTTTTGACGAGCGGCGGCGCTTTGAGGCCCAGGGTGACTTCGCCATTCGTCGGCGACACGACTATACTACCTGAACAGTCGAAGAGATCAGTTCTTCGGTTAAAACACAAAAAGCCACACCACAGCAGGACAAGTTATTCGCATGCGGTTCATGCTTCAAAAAACAAATCGTGCTCGAGACGAAGAAGGGAGTGAGCGAAGGGGGGGAGTGATGGTCGACTGTGAGAGGGGGAGAGTGAGTGAGGGAGTGAATGAGGGAGTGGTGCGTGGGTGATTAAATGAGGAAAAATGGGAGGGGCCAAGTGAGGGCGTGATTGATTGAGGAGGGAATGAGTGGGTGGGGGAGAGAGCGAGAGGAGGAGGAAGGGCTTCATTGAATGAGGGAAGGAGAGAGTGAGAGAATGAGGGAAGGAGAGAGCGACGGAATGAGGGAGTGATTGATCGAATGAGGGAAGGAGAGAGTGAGTGATTATTGAATGATTGAGTGAGGGAGTGAGTGAGGGGAGATTGACTGAGCGAAGCAGGGCATGAATGAACGAGAAAGGGATTGATTTAATGACAGGAGAGGGTGAGTGATTGCATGAGGGAATGAAGGAGTGATTGAGTGAGGGAATGAAGGAGTGATTGAGTGAGGGAATGAAGGAGTGATTGAGTGAGGGAATGAAGGAGTGATTGAGTGAGGGAATGAAGGAGTGAGGGAGTGATTGAGTGAGTGAGCGAGTGAGGGAGTGATTGAATTGAGGGATGAGCGAGTGAGAGAGTGATTGAATTGAGGGATGAGGGAGTGAGGGAATGAGAGTGAGTTTGACAGAGCAATGGAGGGTATGAATGGACAAGAAAGGGATTGATTAAATGACAGGAGAGAGTGAGTGATTGAGTGAGGGAATGAAGGAGTGATTGAGTGAGGGAGTGATTGAACGGAGGAAAGAGGGAGTGATTGAGGCTGGGAAGGATTGATTGAATGAGGGAAGGAGAGAGTAAGTAATTGAATGAGGTAATGATTGAGTGAGGGAGTGATTGAATGGGGGAGTGAAAGAGTGAGGGAATGAGGGGAAGATTAACTGAGCGATGGAGGGCATGTGTGTGGGGGAGGGAATGAAGGAATATGAGGGAGTGATTGAATGGAGGAATGAGGGAGTGATAGAGTGAGGGAATGAGGGAGTGATAGAGTGAGGGAATGAGGGGAGATTGACTGAGCGATGGAGGGCATGTGTGTGGGGGAGGGAATGAAGGAATGTGAGAGAGCGAACGAGGGAGTGTTTGAATGGAGGAATGAGGGAGTGATAAAGTGAGGAACGAGGGTGTGATTGAATGAGGGAGAAATTTGACTCCCACCCAACAACAACTAATTAGGTACCTATCAGCTATACTTCTAAGATGATTCTCATCAGCTAAAACATAAAACCAAACATTAAGAACCAGCGTGGGACGTCATCATGTACTGGCAACATAATCACTTCGCAAAATCATCATGGCGTTTGTGCAACGTAACACTCTCCAAAAAACATGCACGTGCACTGTTGGGTTGACGAAGTTGGGGTACCTAATAGGTACTACCTATTATGATGAAAGTTCCTTAAGGAGTGATCAAACTGGGAAAATATTTTGGTTTTTTATCATCAGATATCTCAAGAACGGGTACGACTGTATATATACGGCCATATATGACGCTTGAAAAATTAACTTGATACCTTTTTAGGAGAATTTTGAACGTTTTTTCCAAATCTCTTCATACCAAAATTTTTCAAGTTATTTTTGGTATTTCTTTTTCATAATTTAGGAAAAACCTTCTAGAGTTTATCATTTAAATTTTCAAAATCAAATATACCCCTAAACCTACTTATTTGAATTTACCAAAAAATGTTAATTGGCCTCGAACAAATCAACAAAAATCGTTTCGTCCTGCAGAATGTTAAAAATTCGAAAAACTATAGGAAAACTTGAGCGAACTCCGAGAAAACCAAACTCAAATGGTACGCGAATGACGCCACTCGAAAAGGGTAAGGGAAGTCATGCTTGGGGACTTAAAATACTTAATTCGAAGTTCCGTCTCCGGCAGAGACGCTCCAACAGATCGCCACATTCAACAGGTTGTCTAACAGACTGGTGCAGAAATGTTGAGAATTTATTACTGTCGACTTACCGCCTGGTACCAGCGGTAAGAAAAAGGAAAATTATCAGAATAAACGGATGTGCGAAAAAATTGGAAAAAATTTATCCAGCATGCTACTTTAAAAAATACATTAACAATTTTTACTCGAATGAAATTATTGACAATTCCATGACTCGATGTAAACACATTTCCAACCGATCTGCCACTGTCAGGAGAGAAATTGCTGGACTTCGATTATTGATAACTCGCTCGAGATAGGGCACGATCCGGATTAACCTAATTTCATCATGTAAGCCCCAAGGTACAAGTTCGAAGCGATGAATAACGGAATCGAACAGGCGAACGCGTCTATTTTGGAAATCGATTTTCCGGCTCGAAGGCAAATTTCGACGATGCGAAGGTCAAATTTTTGTAATTTGTAAAAATTTTGATAAAAGAGTCGAGAAGCGAGTGGAGAAAAATATTTTTTTAACCTGTATTATCTTTTTAAGTTTTTATTAATAACATTTGATTTTTACAAATATTTTGCACGACTTTCTATTTTGAAAAAAATTTCGAAATTTTTAATTAATATTTTTAAAGAATTAAAACGCGTCAATTTTTAACAATTTAATTTTTAACAATTTAATTTTTAACAATTTAATTTTTAGCAATTTAAACAATGATCAAATTAAATATTTCACAATTAATAATTTTAATAATTAATTAATAATTTAAAAAATTGAAAAATTGGCTCTTCTAGGCGTTTTTTCATTAACTGTTGATTATTTCATTGGCTGCTAGAAATTGGCTCGAATTTGCGCGATATTCGAAATAAGGTATTGCGTTTCCTTACTCGGGTAATTACTCGTAAATTATACACCAAACCCAAACTAGTTTACGATCCAATACGGTTCGTTAATCGAGCGCTATTTAATAATGGCTCTTTGTAAATTAACAATTCAAGCGATTACCTTCGGTTTGGTAGCAGAATTCAATCGCCCAACGAGTTTACAGAGTTTGAATTATTTTGAATTTGAATTGTTTTGAAAACTTTCAAAGCTTTTCGTAAAAGCTTTCATAAATCATTACCTCTAAAATACCTATACAGGGCAATATTTTATTTTTTACTCTATTCACGCGTTTTTAAGAGCAAAATACATAACTTAAGTACAATTCCAAGAATGATACCTAATTATCGATTTTTTCGTTTTTTTACGTCCAAACCGAAATTACGTCAATTTTGCCATTTTACGCGTTTATTCCAGTAAAAAAAAAAAAAAAAAAAAAAATCGGCTTTTAGTAGGTAGGTATATTGCAGATGACAATAAACAAGCCAATAGGAATTCCTGCCCTACTCGGAGGTTGAGGTTGAAACCAGTTTCATTCCTAACCCGGACCACTTGCCGGTACTTTATGTAAATTTGCCGCTCGGCGGGATCCGCGAAATGTCCAACTTGGAGGAAAACGTAAAAAAAGTAGGTAACAATGTTGTTAAAAAAATGTATAAATCGAATTCGGTGAAAAAATCTGAAAATCAACTATGGTAAAATCGTTTTTTACGAATTAACTGAAATTGATTTGAAAAATCTCGTATTTATTTTATTGTATTTTTATTTTATTATTAATTTAATCTCTTTTTATCAATTAAATTGAAATTATTTCGAAAAATCGTTTATTATGAATGCGATGAAATTTATTTGAAAAATCGTTTATTAAGAATGAATTGAAATTTATTACAAAAATCGTTTATTATGAATAAACTCACATTCGTTCGAAAAATCGTTACTGAAAAAATTGCAATGAATTCGGAAAGTCGTTTATTATGAATAAACTGAAATTTATTCGAAACATCGTTTACAATGAATAAACTAAAATTTGTTTGAAAAATCGTTAATTACGAATAAACTGAAATTAATTCGAAAAATATTTTATTAAGAATAAACTTAAATTTATTCGAAAAATCGTTTATTATGAATTACCTAACTGAAATTTATTCGAAAAATCGTTTATCAGGAATAAACTGCAATTTATTTGAAAGATTGTTTAGTGTACTGAAACCTATTTGAAAAATCGTTTATGATGAGTAAACTGAAAGTTTTTGGACAATCGTTTATTAAGCATAAATTGAAATTTATTCGAAAAATCGCTGATTACAAAAAAAACTGAAATTTATTGGAGTAGAATAAATGCAAATACCCACCTGCATATAAAAGTGTAGGTATTAGACAAAAAATAAAATTTCGAAATAGAAATATTTTTATTTTGAAACTTCTGTTCCGGTTTTCCATTATTGGTATTCAAATTTGGTAGGTATGGATTTTTATTTGCACCATCTGTATTTTAAGGGTTATTTAAAAAAAAATTTTATACTCACTATCGGACGGGAAAACCATTTTTTTAGCGAAAAAATTCACGCCGCGACAAATATCTCTCGACTACCGGGGCCGGACTAAAGGCAGCGACGCCGGTTCACCGTTCCATCCCTTCCATTCCCTTCCTTTGCAATCCTTACGAAAGATATAAGGATAATCCTTGTAAACAATAAGGAAGCGACGACAAGGAGGAAACGAAAACAAACTTTGTATGCACAGATTCTATAGCGCGGTACCTATTCAAAAAAAAAACCTTTTAAATCTTAGGACTTTGCTGTGGTATTTCAGAAGGATAAATCAATCGTCTTTTACGATTTTCTACAATTATACCTTGAAAATCACGATCTAATACGGGGAAATATTCGAAAAATGCTCGAAACGGTACAATAACATTTTCGTCTTCGATTTGTTAAAAAAGAAGTTCCAAGAAATTGAGAATTTAAAAACCAGCGGTGCGTAACACACAATACTTCCATATTTTGATACGTAAATTTTTGACACAATTTGAATATAGTAAGACTACTTTTGAGGAGGTTTAGACCAAAAATATCAAACAATTCACTATGCGAATTTTAAAACTCGCCTAAGATTGGTCTTTTGAAGCAGTTTGGGTTATTTTGGTTTTTTTGCTGTACCTACTTGAAAAGTTCACTATCTTTTTTTGACATCTTTGGTTTCACAAATTTCTATGGTATTTTAAGATTTTTACCGTTTTTAAGCAGAAGAAACAATATTTTGGAAAAGATTTGAAAGTCCAGTCGATTTTTAGAATTTTTTCAATATTAAGGTTCAGTTTGGGTAATTTTAAGATATTTTAGGGTTAAATAGATATTTTTAAGCTTCACTGTTTTTTCTTTTTTGTACTTAAAAATTAAGGTCAATTTAAAATTATTTGGGGCCTTGGAGTTTCATACTGATTTTCAGGCTTCCGCTGTTCTCAGGTATTTTAGGATATTTCTAATTTTTAGAAATATTTGGAGCGATTTTGACTTTATACAGTTTTTTTGCAATTTCATGTATTCCAGGGCAGCTTGGCAGATGTTTTTTGTATTTTTAGGGTTTCCGTTTTTATGTTTGCTTGAGTTCTTTGGATATTTATTGACTCTTGGACGATTTCTGGTAATTTTGGAGTACAGTTTCACGTATTTCACAATATTTTTGGGTTTATAGATTTTTTAATGACATTTTTCGAGTTTCGTTCTGGCATTCAAGCGATCGATTTAAAAGGTTTTTTTTTTGGAAATTCCTCTCGCACATTTCTGACACATCACTCGAAAAGCTGATCCGGTACTGACGGCGGGGCAGTGCAAATTGCGAATATTCCGTAGAATCTATGTGATGTCGAGCGTACGTCAGAATCTGCCAGAAATCTAATTGGCTTAGACAATCGACACCTATAGTTACCTGACAATTGACCGCGGACTTTTTTACAACCGGGGAATTCCCACACAATCAACAATGAAACTGAACGAGCTGAAAACCAATGGAACGACCGGCAATATCAGATTACAACAAATTTACTATCTTTTCCAAGGGTAATTAGAAAAACATTGACCGGAGGAATGTCTATTTTTCTCCAAAATGGCAATAACAAATGGAATATAAAATTTATATTTATTTTATTTGTAATATTTATTTCATTTTATTTATTTCATTTTAATTATTTTTTTATATTTATTTTATTTTATTTATTAATTTTATTTATTTATTTTTTTAATTTTTATTTATTACCATTTATTTATTTTTTTAAATTATATTTTAAATATTAATATTTAATATTTACGGTGCAGATCGGTTGGAACAGCTAGTTTGAAAAAGTGTCTAAAATGATACCTATAAAAAATCACAGTGCAACCTCCAAATCGTCCAACGGGTTCAAATTCGCTCAGGAATCAATCGGAAGTTAAAAATTAACATAAAAACATAAAAATTATTTTAAAATTCCGAAGGAAAATTTTGAGATTGCATTGGGCATATTACGCATGCAGTATCTTTTTTTACTGTTGAAAACATTTTTGTTAATTATGGTCGAGTCGCTGCGTAGACAATTGACTGGCGAAGTGGATTTTTCAATGCGCATGATGTCATAGTGTCAATTTAAAAAAATTCTTTGCTCAATTGAAAGCACTGACGAAGATTCTCGAAATACCCAAGATATTTGGAGCAATTTCCACGGAAACGAATCGTGAAATTGAATTAAACTGAGTTTTGACAAGTTTTCCAAGTTTTTTACATTTGGACGAAATTAAAATTCAATTTTTCTATCACTGCTAATTTTGGAGATGCGGGCTTTGGTAAAATTATATTTAAAAAATTAATCCTTTTTATCACTAAAGACATTTTCCGGTTCAAAGTGAACAGAAAAAGTTCCCTATCACATCTAAATTGTTTATAAGCTCTTTTATTTGATAAATATTTAATGTTTTTATGAATTTCAGAGATTCTGCAACATGAGGTCTGTTGTCCACTTGGTGACTCGTCTACTCGGTATATTCTAATCCGTGAATTATAAAAATTAAGAAATGCCCGCTCCGTGACGCTCCGTCATGTGTCACGGAGCGGACATTGCGACCGAGGAGCGAGTCACGAAATGGTCAACTATCAAGCGATGATCAGCGCGGACCAACTACTTTGTAAAATGTTCAGCTATAGCGAACCAAACGCTTTGTAAAGATGGTTGATCAGCGCGGACCAATTACTTTGTAAAGACGGTTGATCAGCGCGGACCAAACACTTTGTAAAGACGGTTGATCAGCGCGGACCAAACACTTTGTAAAGACGGTTGATCAGCGCGGACCAAACACTTTGTAAAGACGGTTGATCAGCGCGGACCAAACACTTTGTAAAGCCGGCTGATAAGCACTGACCAAACACTTTGTAAAGACGGTTGATCAGCGCGGACCAACTACTTTGTAAAATGTTCGGTCCGCGCTAACGGATAATCAATTTAGGTTCTCGCTCTTTGAAACTTCCACTTCGCGGATCACCCTGCAAACCCTTTCCGGTGTGATATTTCACAAAGTAAAATCCGAAAATCGTCTAGGCAGCGGCTCGTTTTGAAAATCCGGGCAAAAATATCCAAACTTGGCTCACCTCGTCGGCTTTGCAGGACTAGCGACTGGGCGGATCCGCTCAGTTTGAGGCCCCTGAGGAAAGGCTCGGCCCGGTGGGCGGGCCCGATGACGTAGACCGGCCTGGGCGGCCTGTCGGCGGCGCTTTCGTCGTCGTCGGGCGGCGATTTCGACGACGAGCCGGCGACGATCTTCGGCTGAGCCGGCGCCGCGACGAGGCGCGTCTCCTCGTTGGCTTCGCCGTCGTTGGCGTCGCAGTCGTTGGCATCGTCCGCTCGGAGCCGCCCGTTATCGTCAACCTCGTCAGCCATTCAGGCGCCGCCAACCCTTTGTCAGCTGTCAGCATCCGCCCTTATACTTTAGACCCAAGGGCTGAAAATCGGTGCCAAATTTGAAAATCCCCTCTCATCTGTAACAGAAAAGAAAACTTTGATCAATCGACTATACTTCAATCGATCGATTACTTCGATCAATCGATTACTTCGATCAATCGATTACTTCGATCAATCGATTACTTCGATCAATCGATTACTTCGATCAATCGATTACTTCGATCAATCGATTACTTCGATCAATCGATTACTTCGATCAATCGATTATTCGGATCAAAACGATCGATTACTCATATCAATCAATTACTTCAACCAATAAATTATATCGATCGATCTATTACTTTGATCAATCAGTTCTATTGATCAGTCGATTACCTCAATCAATACATTACTTTGTTCAATCGATTACTTTGATCAACAGATTACTTCAATCAACTGATTACCACGATAAGCTGATCACTTTGATAAAGAAATTGCAATTAATCCATCTACGATTAATTCGATTGATCGAATGCTTTGATCTATCAATCACTTCGATTAACCGATTATTCGATAACGAATTACTTTGAGCAATAGATTACTAAAATAAATTTATCACTTTGATCAAGCAATGTCAATTAAACCTATATCTATAACTTTAATTGATCAATTTATTCAAATGATCGATTACTTTTTTCAATTGATACTTTAATCGATCTATTACTTTGATAAATCAATTACGTTAATCAATCAATTACCTCGATCAATCAGCTACCTTGAACAATCGATTACTTCTTTTGATCGATTACGTTGATTAGTTTGATTGATCGATTACTTCGATCAATTGATTACTTCTATCAACTGATTACTTCATTCGAACGGTTAATTCAATCAATCGATTACCTCGATAAACCGATTATTTGATCAAGTAATTACTTTGATCATCGATCACTTTGAGCAATAGATTACTACGATAGATTGATCACTTTGAACAAGCAATGTCAATTACACCTATTTCTACTACCTTAATTGCTCTATTAGTTCAAATGATCGATTATTTTGATCAATCGATTACTTTGATCAATCAATTACTTTAACCAACCAATTACCTCGATCAATCGATTACTTCGTTTGATCGATTACTTTGATTTATTGATTACTTCGATCAATTGATTACTTCTGTCAACTGATTACTTCATTCAACCAATTACTTCAATGAATCGATTACTTCGATACACGATTATTTGATTGACTAATTACTTTGAGCAATGGATTACTTTGATCAAACGTATTTCTAGTATTGATCGATTAGTTCGAATGATCGATTACTTTGTTCAATTTGATTAATCATTTGATTACTTTGATCAGTCGATTACTTTAATCAGTTAATTACCTCGTTCAATCGATTAATTTGATCAATCGATTACTTTAATTAATCGATTACTTGAACCCATCAATTACCTCGTTCAATTGATTAATTTGATCAATCGATTACTTTAATCAATTACCTCGCTCAATCGATTACTTCGTTTGACCGATTACCTCGATAGATCGATTTGTTTGATTGATCGATTACATCTATCAATTGACTACTTCATTCAACCGATTTCTTCGACCAATCGATTGTTTCAATCAATCGATTACTACGATAAATCGGTCACTTCGATCAATCGATTATAATCAAACCAAATTGATTTCTTTGAAAAATCGATTAACTCATTTTCGATTTAAGCAGTCTCAGGCCAAATCACGCTAAATTCATAGTCGGTTTTCATATGAATGGAGACTACGTTACTCGGTATAGGTGCGAGTGCATCGGAAAATTTATGGATCTTTTATGGATTTTTGAAGCCGTTTATGTAACCGTTGCGTTTCGGCGCATAAGGAACGGAAACACTGTACAATGCTGACAATGGCCTTGTTCCGACGTTCGACAGATGCTGCCAACTGTTCCGGTTCAAGTTTTCAGAATTTCATCGTCCTCTTTTTCTTCTTCTCTTCGTCGTTCAATTTGCGAAGTGTCACACCGAAGATGATGGTGAAGATGGTGTGCCAGAGGACGCCGACACCTTGGATGATCACGAGAGCGATGAACTCCCATCTGCCAAGGCTTTCGAGGATGATCGACTCGCCCAGGTACCTGAAGAGGAAGAAGACGGATAGAATTCGGACTCGGTGTCCTGCAGGGGACTGGATCCAGAGGAAATGTAAGTAGCTGGCAGCAGCGACGGCAATTGCTGAAGAAGCGACGCCCAGGCCCGACGATACGTACGTGGAGTATCGGTATGACCATGGAAGTGGGACGTACTTCATCCTCGGCAAGAAATGGAAGTACGCTTTCAAGGGATGTTCACCCCTGTCGGGGGATTCCAGCGAGATGACCATGTACGGTCTGTCCTCCCGATCAGCCTTTCTGAGCAGCACGGTGTCGCCGGGCGTATTCGTTCCATCTACGTAGTGCATGACGTACAGAACGATATCCTTGGGAGTGCGCAAGTCGATGTTCCGCAGGACGGCAGTTTTCCCCAAAACTGGCACCCTGACCTGCCATTTGGGAAGGATGTTTTCGGTCAGGTTCAAATTCATGAATTGGACGACCGCCTTGACGGAGCGGCACTCGCCCCTGATTATCACCCTGGTGCCCCGATCGTCAGTTGGCGGAGCGTTGGGGCACGGGGGTAGTCCGCTTTCCACCAGCAAAAGAAACGGCCGTGGCTTCGGTGGCTCCGGATTGACGAATTTGAAAAAATTCTCGATCTTCGTCAGCTTTTTGTCCTTGAGGCGATACCCTAAACTGCTCGTGACTCGCTGCTTCGTCTCGAAAACGGGGGTGCCGTTTTTGAATTTGCCGGTAACCCAGATTTCGCTATCTCTCGGGGCAGAGATGAGAGTCATATTCATAGGCCTGTGTTCCGGATAATATTTCGCCGGATTTTCGTGTTTCAACACCATTCCCGCATATTCGGCGCCCGTATAGATGAAAACCGTCACAACGGAGTCGGGCGGCAAATCTAACGTCTTATACTCGCTCGGCTCCATCTCGTGGCTGATTATCAGCAGCAAGATGAACACGCAGAACAAGACGTTCAACAAATGCGCGACGCCGATGACTAGCAAATCCCGTATTTCCTGCCTGATGCATGGCACCGATATCCAGATGCCAGCGACAACAGGAAGACAAACTAGCGAGGCGGCCAGGTCGATACGGTAGTCGGCGAACCATCCCAGATCCCCTTTGGGTATAAAAAGGAAAATAGACCTGACCGCTGATTTCTGAACAGACAGCGCCATACTGGGCAGCATGAGGCACAAGAAGAGCACAAGATGCTTGCACGTCTGTCTCGCGTCGAAACTCTCCTCCAGATTGGACTCGGTGTACGCCATTCTTGCAACGGCGACATTGTCTATTTCTTTGTTGGAGAACGACTTGGCGATAACGATCATCAACATCCAGAAGATCAGCAGCGCCAAAACGATGGTCCAAGCGATGGTGAAGTTCAGCGAGCCGTACAAGCGAAGCCAAACCTTCGTAACGTATTCGGCAATGTCGACCAGAAGTGCGCAAAATGTTACGACGACGCGCGTCTGCACTACCGACAGCGGAAACGCTTGGTGGAAAATGTACCAGTACCTCAACGCATTGACACACGTCCACCCGTATTGGAACACAAATACAGAGGGAATCAAGATGGCGTGATCCACATAGTTGGCCGCCAATCCTACACAAGGGGTCATCAGGTAAATTAACAATCCTACTATGAGAAACGAAAACTTCCATTTGCCGTCTGCCAATATAAAGATTATCAATGTTGCAATTACGGTCATTATCAGTCGTCCCTTTTCCGCATATGATAAGTAATTTAGGTACTCCTGATAGTTGAGACGAATCGAATCTTCGACGAAGAAGGCTCTTCCTACCGATTTGGCTTCTGTTGGTGTATTTTCAATGATAAAAGACAGCTCTACCTCTTCAGAAAGCGTGTAAACGATTTCGATCAGCCAAAACGTTAAAATAATGAGAATATCTTTTGTTTTGAGTTTCGCCTTTCTCGGTGCACTGATTACATCTTCAGATGGACCAATAGGGGCAGTCGCTTCCGGAGCGCTTTGAGCAGGTGGTGGCGCTGCTGGAACTGCCGCTGGCGCTGCTGCTCTTCCTGCTGCTGGAACTGCCGCTCTTCCGGCTGCTGGCGCTGCTGCTCTTCCCGCTACTGGAGCAGGTGGTGGCGCTGCTGGTGCTGCCGCTCTTCCTGCTGCTGGTGCTGCCGCTCTTCCTACTGCTGGAACTGCCGCTGGCGCTGCTGTTCTTCCTGCTGCTGGAACTGCCGCTCTTCCGGCTGCTGGCGCTGCTGCTCTTCCCGCTACTGGAGCAGGTGGTGGCGCTGCTGGTGCTGCCGCTCTTCCTGCTGCTGGTGCTGCCGCTCTTCCTGCTGCTGGCGCTGCTGCTGGCGCTGCCGCTTTTACAGCTACTGGTGCTCTCCCTGCTGCTGGTGCTGTTGCTGGAACTGCTGCTGGCGCTGATGCTCTTCCTGCTGCTGGAACTGCTGCTGGCGCTGCCACTGGCACTGCCGCTTTTCCTGCTGCTGGAACTGCTGGTGGCGGTGCCGCTCTTCCTGCTGCTGGAACTGCTGCTGGCGCTGCCACTGGCACTGCCGCTTTTCCTGCTGCTGGTACTGATGCTCGTGCTGCCGCTTTTCCTGCTGCTGGAACTGCTGCTGGCGCTGCCACTGGCACTGCCGCTTTTCCTGCTGCTGGTACTGATGCTCGTGCTGCCGCTATTCCTGCTGCTGGAACTGTTGCTGGTGCTGCTGCTGGCACCGACGCTTTTCCTGCTGCTGGAACTGTTGCTGGTGCTGCTGCTGGCACCGCCGCTTTTCCTGCTGCTGGTGCTGCTGCTGGCACCGCCGCTTTTCCTGCTGCTGGAACTGCTGCTGGTGCTGCTGCTGGCACAGCTGCTGGCACCGCCGCTTTTCCTGCTGCTGGAACTGTTGCTGGTGCTACTGCTGGTGCTGCTGCTGGCACCGACGCTTTTCCTGCTGCTGGAACTGTTGCTGGTGCTGCTGCTGGCACCGCCGCTTTTCCTGCTGCTGGTGCTGCTGCTGGCACCGCCGCTTTTCCTGCTGCTGGAACTGTTGCTGGTGCTGCTGCTGGCACAGCTGCTGGCCCCGCTACTTTTCCTGCTGCTGGAACAGCGGGTGGAACTGCAGCTGCGGGTGGTCCCGCTTTTCCTGCTGCTGGTCCCGCTTTTCCTGCTGCTGGTGCTGCTGCCGGTACAGCTGCTGGTGCTGCTGCTGGCACTGCCGCTGGAACTGTTGCTGGTGCTGCTGGTGGCCCTACTACTTTTCCTGCTGCTGGAACTGCTGCTGCTGGTGCTCCCGCTTTTCCTGCTGCTGGTGCTGCTGCCGGTACAGCGGCTGGAGCTGGTGCTGCTGGTGGCCCCGCTACTTTTCCTGCTGCTGGAACTGCGGGTGGAACTGCAGCTGCTGGTGCTCCCGCTTTTCCTGCTGCTGGTGCTGCTGCCGGTACAGCTGCTGGTGCTGCTGCTGGCACTGCCGCTTTCCCTGCCGCTGGAACTGATGCTGGTGCTGCTGCTGGCACCGCCGCTTTTCCTGCTGCTGGAACTGCGGGTGGAACTGCAGCTGCTGGTGGTCCCGCTTTTCCTGCTGCTGGTGCTGCTGCCGGTACAGCGGCTGGAACTGCTGCTGCTGCTGCTGCTCCTGCTGCTGGAACTGCCGCTTTTCCTGCCGCTGGAACTGCTGCTGCTGGTGCTCCCGCTTTTCCTGCTGCTGGTGCTGCTGCCGGTACAGCGGCTGGAACTGCTGCTGCTGGTGCTCCCGCTTTTCCTGCTGCTGGTGCTGCTGCCGTTACAGCGGCTGGAACTGCTGCTGCTGGCACTGCCGCTTTTCCTGCCGCTGGAACTGTTGCTGGTGGCCCTGCTACTTTTCCTGTTGCTGGAACTGCTGCTGCTGGTGCTCTCGCTTTTCCTGCTGCTGGAACTGCTGCTTTTCCTGCTGCTGGAAGTGCTGCTGGCACAGCTGCTGGACTCGCTGCTGGCACTGCTGCTTTCCCGCCCGGCTTTTTCGCGGCAGATCTATCTTTTCTAGATCTGAACCTACCCGGTCTCCTACGCTTGGAAGATCCAGGTTTAGATGCGCCCGATCTCGGTTTGGACCCATCTGCAACTGGCTTAGTTGCATCTGGATTCGGCTTGCTTGCACCTGGAGGGTTCGATGCCATTTTTCATGTTTTCGGCTTCCTACGTCTCCTACTTCGGCTCAGAGTTCAATCTAGAATAGTGCAAGAAGTTTTTTCAGAATTCGCTCCATGAAAATCACAATTTCTAAAAGCCACAAATACTAAAATCGAGTAAAAAAATCTAAAAACTTTTCAGCCATAATGCTGTTTTTGTAGGGGAATGCTGCCCTTTCCCTCGATTCCCACTCTTTCTTCTCCTATTTCTTCAATCGTGATTCTTGCAGAAAAATGCAACAATTCCTCAAAACTAGGGCAACCCGTTCTGCTCACCGTGACATCGCTTCTGCAGTGTTCGACTCGAAATGCTCGTCAAGAACGGGACAGAGACTACGAAACTGTCCATCCACAGCAATAATACAGGATCAAAACAATATCTATTTACAAACACCACCGACGCCTGCAAGCAGGTGCACATGGAGAACAACTGTCCAAGGAGTCAGAGTGTGTCCTGCATAACAGGCAGCATAACTCAGGTAGACTTTTCTCTGAACCAAAATAGTATATTCGCATGATAGGTACTCACATATATATTTTTTTTTAATCTAAAAAGTTTTTCATTTTATTTTTATAAATTTGCGTGTTTCTGAAGGTGCCTACTGTTTTCCGGCATACAAACTTGAATTTCTCCATGAAGTCGAAAAAGAATCGCAAAGTCGACCATATCATTGAAAAGCTGACTTAATGGGCAAGTTTTTCTGAAAAACTTGTTTTTCGATGTGCGGTACTCGTATTTATGCGAGTAATAAACAAAAATACTTATAAGTATTTTTAGAAAAAAATATTACAATTTTTTACGTTTGAAATGAATTTGCGGCACTTAGGAGTTGGTCAATTATTAATAGTGTACACTAAGCACATGGGAAATTTAACGCTGAATCCAAAAATGTCCTCAAAAGTTGAAAAAAGTTGTTTTGAACCGGAGAAATTCGGGTTTTTATGAAACAAAGAGCGGGTTTTCTGGTAAAAAAAAAATTTGAAAAAATCCTTTCTTGGAAATGAGTTGAGCGAGGAAAATTTGGTTGGCGTCTTTTGGTTAAATTCTTGATCTAGTTGTAAGTGTGTAAAAAAAAAACGAAAATTTAAAAAAAAAAAAACGGGAAAAGGGCAAAATCTCAGAGACAATTCGATTTCAAGTTCGACGGGCTGAGAGGAGGGAAAAAGGGCCAACTTATCGTCGATTTTCTTGCCGTCGGAAGTTCCTTCGACCCCATTAGAATGGGGTTCCACACCAGAGACACCCTTGCTACCCTCACCCCCCAGATCGAATCACTTAAAGCGGGAATTCGGTAGTTCAACTTTCCCCGCGATCTATTATAGTCCGATAACTGAGTTGTTTGTTCGTAACAAAGTTTCCCATTGATTTCCCCGCCGGGATTCGCGGCCAATCCCGAAAAGCAGATGTTGCCGTAGCCTGGGAAGAATTTTGGATTCCGGTCAGACGTCCATGTTGAAAATAGGGACGATTTTGTAGTATGCAAACCCTCATGACTCTCGTGTGTTGCACGAAATTGCCTATCTAAACGGTTAAACGAGATGTTTAGGGACGCACAATACTTCCATAATTTGCTATGCAAAATATTCTACCAAATCCGTTATATTTTGAATTATTTGGACTCAAATACAATAAAAAATAATTGAAAACTCGAAAACTTTTTATGCGAATCTAGAAACCCGCACAAAATAGTCTATTATCAATTCTGGGCTACGAATCTAGAAAAATTTCTATTTTCTCGGGGAAATGTGTAGAGCGGGTATGAGAGGAACGTTCTACAATTACCCGACATTAGACTCAGAGCGAGGGGTGCCCAAAAAATGCGGAGAATTTCGGACTTCTTTGGGTTTTTTGCCCATAACCCGAGAACCACTCCACCCACGAAAAGAATTACTCGTAGCAAAAAGGAATCTGATAAAAATTTCAAAGAGTTCTCGTTTTCAGATCTTATTTATCTTTATCTGTTCGCGTCTTACAACATTTAAAAAAATTCCAATTTTATAAAGCGCGTTTTAGGAATGGGCATTTTTCAAAATTATATAACTCCCGAACGGATGGAGATAACACGGATCTGAAAACGGGATCTTTTAGAAAATTTTATCAGCTTCCTTTTTGCTACGAATAATTATCTTCGTGGGAGACATAGTTTTCGAGTTATAGGCAAAAAACCGAAAAAAGTCCGAAATTCTCCGCAGTTTTTTGCTCCTTTTCGCTCTGTCCCTGCGTCTAGGGTAGGAAATTTTTATATTTTATTTTAAAAATAGATTCCGAGCAAAAGTAAACGACATGAAATTCGAATATCGAACATTTTGATCGGAATGTTTGTACAGGAAGGCTCCAGATATGACTTCCTCTCAGTAGGAGACCCTGAGATGATCTGCCAGTTGGCACGGCGCCCTCTTCCCTCGCACTGTGTCTATTTTTTTCCCCTATTGCATGGAAACCGAAATTGGTCTTGGAATTCAAATATTTTCAACACCCTTGGGGAAAAATGTGGAAAAAATTTAAATATTTTTTATCAATTTTATACGAGGATTTTTATGGCAGATTAATTGTTGCTTGCACTTATGCAAAAACATGGTAAATAATTAAAATAAATAAATAAATAATAAAATAAAATATTAACGATAAATAAAATAATAAAATAAATGAAAAACAATGAGTAAAATTTATTTATTTTTATCATCAAAAATTAAATTTTACTATTTAAATTCATTTAGGTATTTGTAAATTATGAGTACCTATTAAATGATAAAATATCAAAGTAAAATAATTAATTGGGTTTATCAATTCAGTTTATTCATCAAACAAATATTATTCTACGAATAAGTAGTTTCCTGGAAATGTTGACTATGAATCTGAGAAATTTTTTTTAAATAAATAGCGAATAAATAAAAACACCTTCTGGCTATACTGCTGAATTGATTTTCTCTTTTGTCGAATTTTCCAGCTCAACTTGTCCTTTGACTGTTTTTCTTGGATGTGTGCCAAACAGCTCCATTCGCTTTGCAAACACCAGTGGAACTATTTTCATTCTATTTTCATTTTCTCAAGTGCGCTACAATTGATAATAGCGTCAGCTTTACGAGAGATACTGTACGAAAAAAAGCTAAATCGCTGGTTTAAAAATAATTTCAAAAATTTGCGAATAACCGAACAATGAAAACAAAAAATATTTTTTAAAAATTCGACCAAAAATTGAGGTTTAAAGAATTGTTATACGCATCTAAAAATCGCAGTTTGTAAAAGTAAAGTAATCCGCCGTTCTATGCGTTGGCTTTTCGCCCGATAACCGAAGTTGTCCCGGGCGTGCCCTGCCGCCCTCAAGGAGACGGTCGGGACTGAGAGGGGAGGTCCGACATGTCCTCGGCAAAATACCCCCGAACGAATACAGAAAAATTTTCATTCTAAACTACAAAAATCGCAGTTTTTCTTTTTTAAAATTTTTCGGTTATCCTAAAATACAAGTCGGACTGTATGACGGCAATTGTGTCAAGTAACCGCCACCGGTTGAACGAATTGCACTGAGAGGAATTAATAGGAAAAGGAAACCGCTCTTTACGCAGCTAACGGATTCGGAAGAACTCAGTTTTACGCCAGTTTACTCTTCAAGTGCCAATTGAGCGTGTTAGGAACTGTTGCTGCCCGAAAATTGGCATTAAATGCATAAATTTTATGTTAATCGATCTCATTTTCCCGTTTTTTAAAGAAATTGAAATTTCTTTACTTAAAAACAAGAGGCATTTATGTTAATTGATCCGATTTTCCCGTTTTGAAAAAAAAATCTAAATTTCTTCATTTAAAAAAAGTAATATTTAGAGGTATTTTTACACTTGAATTGATCTCATTTTACGTTTTTTTTTATAGTGTAAAATTTCTTTATTTAAAACAAAAAGAATATTTAGAGACAATTTCACGTGATCTCATTTTTGATCTCATTTTTCCAGTTTTTTATAATATTAAAATTTCTTCATTTAAAAAAAGTAATATTTAGAGGTATTTTTACACGTGAATTGATCTCATTTTCCCGTTTTTTTCATAATGTAAAATTTCTTCATTTAAAACAAAAAGAATATTTACAGACAATTTCACATGTAAATTGATCTCATTTTTCCAGTTTTTTATAATATTAAAATTTCTTCATTTAAAAACAAATTGTGTTCAGGGGCATTTTGACCAGTAAATTGCTCTCATTTGCCCGTTTTTCATAAAATTTGAATTTCTTCATTTACAGACATTTTGACAAGTACCTACATCTCATTTTCCCGTTTTTTTTTAAATTAAAATTTCTTTATATAAAAACAGGTAACGTTTAGAGACATTTCGGCATGTAAAGTGATCCAATTTTCCCGTTTGTATAGCATTTTTAAAACCTTATTTATGGACACATTGACTTGTAAATTGATCTCATTTTCCCATTTTTTGTTAAATTCAAATTCGTTTATTTAAAAAAAGGTATAATTTAGAGACATTTTGACACGTAAATTGATCTCATTTTCCCGTTTTGTATAACATTAAAATTTCTTTTTTTTAAAGTAATATTTTTATAAATTACAACTATTTTTAATCTAAATGTTTTGGTTGGCGTCTTTTATTTTCTGAATTTTCGTATATTTTCCCAGTAGTTTTTAAAAAGGTTCTCAGTGTATTTGGCTACTTTTTTTTACCAATTTTTCATTTTCATCATTTTTTTTCTATTTTTGAGCCGTAACAAAACATGAAGAATACCTTGAAAGCTATCGCTACGCACAGTTTTTCCGATATATTAGCATTTTTAGTGTTTTCTATTAAATAGAAAAATAAATAGAAAAAAGAAAAAAAGGAAAAAAATAATTTTTTTCCTGGCCACAAAAATGAACCGATTTGAGCGTTCTTGGTCTTAAAATCTTCGTTTTACCTTGCAGAATACATTAATATTTTTTACGTTCCGATAACTTGACGTATTTTGATTTTAGGCGAGTTTTAAAATCTGCATAGTGAGATTTTTGATATTTTTGACCTTAAAAACCCTCAAAAGTAGTCAAAACATAAAAAATTGAGTAAAAATTTGACGAATGAAAATATGGACGTATTGTGCGATATCTACGCACTGTTTTACTTTTTTCCCAGTTCGTTTTTATAAAAAAGTGACAAAAGCTTAGTTAGCATTTGCGTTCAATTCTGCTATCGAATGTTTTCGAGTTGTAATGAGCCAATCGAGCGTTTCCCTTTGCCAAATACGTTGTTACCCAACTTGGAAAATTAATAGCACCTGCTGCACACAAGTGCCACCCGTGATTAGACATAGTGTTGCTAGAGTAAAGCCAAAATGCGATCAGAAATAAACAAGCCCTTGGGAGCCAACGAGGGAGGAGATCACAGTGTTGCTAAAATTAGTTTCACTACAGACGAGAAAATGGCGAGGTATTCCTTGAAATTTGGACGAACCGAATGGCCTTTGAAACACCTTCACGGTTGGCGGAAAAATGCGAATAATCCGCTTTACCTGGGCCGCCAAAAAATCGGTATGAAAAAAAAATTATTTTAGAAAATATTTTACTACACTTTTTTTGGCCGGAAAAGGAGGGAAATGTTTCTAAAAGTCATTTCCAGCAAATCTCATTCTCTGATATTTTTTCGTAGTCCGCTGGAAACCCCTGTTTTTGGAATTTTCGTGTTTTCGATCTTTGTTCACTAAATTTGCTCTAGTTACTTCAATTTTTGAATAAAATCGAATCTGAGGAAACCGTTGGAAAGATCGTGCATTTTCCTGTTAAAAAAGTCCCATATCCGAATTTTTTCTTCGAGTAAAAATCATGTTCTGAGCGAGACATATTACGAAATTTGTCAAGCTTGAAAAAAAAAAACACGTTTTTTGACATTTAAACGTGATTTTTACAACCTAGACGACGAGTTAACAGAAAAATGACTATTGTTGGCGGAAAAATGCGAATAATCCGCTTTACCTGGGCTGCCAAAAAATCGGTATGGAAAAAATTATTTTAGAAAATTTTTTTTCGTAAAAAAATTCTAGAAAATATTGTACTACGCTTTTTTTGCTCGGAAAAGGAGGGAAATGTTTCTGGAAGTCATTTCCAACGAATTTCATTCCCTGACATTTTTTCGTAGTCCGCTGGAAACCCCTGTTTTTGGAATTTTTGTGTTTTCGACCTTTGTTCACTAAAATTGCTCTAGTTCCTTCAATTTTTGAATAAAATCGAATCTGAGAAAACCGTTGGAAAGATCGTGCATTTTTACATAAGAGAATCTGCCATATCCGAATTTTTTCTTTGAGTAAAAATCACCATCAGCTGAGCAAGACATACAAAATTTGCCAAGCTTGAAAAAAATACGTTTTTCGGCATTTAAACGTGATTTTTACAACCTAGAAGACGAGTTAACAGAAAAATGACTAAATTACTAAAAAAAACTGAGTTTTCGGGCATGTTTTTCCCGAAGAGTGCGTTCTGATTGACGACGAAAATTTTTTGTAAAAATCCGATTGAAAAAAGTGAAATTCGCCTGTTTTCTCTTTGACCTAATTTTTTTAGCATTGCTTTGAAGAAAAAAAGTTTGATATTGCGTGTTTCTTATAGGAAAATTTACGAGCTATCCAAAACTGTCCTTAGATTTGATTTGACTCAAAAATTGAAGGAACTGCAGCCATTTTAGTGAATAAAGGTCGAAAAAACAAAAATGCCAAAAACACAGTTTTTCAGCGGGCTACGAAAAAATGTCTAAGAAAGAGATTTGTTGGAAACGACTCGTAGAAAATTTTCATTTATTTTCGACAAAAAAAGTGTGAACACCCTATATTGGGTATTACAGCGCCGACTCGATCAAATCTCAAAACTGGCATTACAAACAGGAAAAAAGTGAAATTTTTTGGGAAGCTCCGATCACATTTTTGATTTTAGGACAATTACAATACTTCCATTTACTCATTTTCATTTACAATCATAAACTGTCATTTGGCCGAACCGTCATTTCATTGGGAGGATTTTTGAATTTGCCAAAATAGTTCGTGGGTTTCTAGTATTGTGCGCTGAATTTTCGAAAGAAATATTCTACATTCACAACTGTGCGAGGTTCGATTTCCCTTAGCTCGGCGGAAAAACAGGAAAACGGATGAATAAATAAGAATCTTTCCCGCTCGGTTTTCCCTGGCTAAACGTTACGACTGTTGTCCCTTTGGTTTATTGCTGGGCCGCTTCCAGTTAAACATTGACCCAGTATTGTAGTACTTTTGTAGGTCCTGGAAAATTTCTAAGTTCGGAAAATCATCCCCTGAAATTTCCGGAAAAAACATCCCATTACAGGAGTAAATCGAGCGAGAAATCCGGGGAAAAAGCTCGGAAAATTCGATATCTACGGTATCGATACCTACATCCCACATCGATATCTACAACCCATTGATATCTACATCTACATCCATCAATATCTACATTTCTCGATCGATCCATCAACATTGATCTATCTACATCGATATATCAATCGATATCTACATCGATATATCAATCGATATCTACATCGATATATCAATCGATATCTACATCGATATATCAATCGATATCTACATCGATATATCAATCGATATCTACATCGATATATCAATCGATATCTACATCGATATATCAATCGATATCTACATCGATATATCAATCTATATCTACATCAATGTATCAATCGATATCTACATCGATGTCTACATCGATGTCTACATCGTTATATCAATCGATATCTACATAGATATATCAAACGATATCCACATCACTATATCAATCGATATCTACATCGATATATCAATCGATATCTACATCGATATATCAATCGATATCTACATCGTTATATCAATCGATATCTAAATCTATTTATCAATCGATATCTACATTGATCTATCAAATTCGATATCTAAATTGATCTATCAAAATTCGATATCTACATCGTTATATCAATCGATATCTACATCGATATATCAATCGATATCTACATCGATATATCAATCTATATCTACATCAATGTATCAATCGATATCTACATCGATATATCAATCTATATCTACATCAATGTATCAATCGATATCTACATCGATGTCTACATCGTTATATCAATCGATATCTACATCGATATATCAAACGATATCCACATCGATATATCAATCGATATCTACATCGATATATCAATCGATATCTACATCGATATCGATTTCTACATCCTATCTATCGATATCTACATCGATATATCAATCGATATCTACATCGATATATCAATCGATATTTACATCGATATATCAATTGATATCTACATTGATCTATCAAAATACGATATCTAAATTGATCTATCAAAATTCGATATCTACATTGATCTATCAAAATTCGATATCATATTCAATATCAAAATTCGATATCTACAATATCGATATCTACATCCCATTGACATCTACATTGATCTATCTACATCGATATATCTATCAATATCTACATTAATCTATCAAGTTCTATATCAAAATTCGATATCAAATTCGATACATACAATATCGATATCTACATCCCATATCGATGTCTACATCTATCTATCTATCGATATCTACATCTATCTATCTATCCATCTATCTACATTGATCTATCAAATTCAATATTAAATTCGATATAAAATTTGATATCTACGATATCAATATCTACACGGTCTATCGATATCTACATCTATTGATATCTACATTGATCTATCAAATTCAATATTAAATTCGATATATACGATATCGATATCTACATCCCATATCGATATCTACATCTATCTATCGATCTATCTACATTGATCTATATACATCGATATATCTATCGATATCTACATTGATCTATCAAATTCAATTTGAAAATTCTATATCAAATTCAATATCAAAATCGATACCTACGATATCTATATCTTCATTCCATCTATCGATATCTACGTCCCCATCGATATCTACATCCCATCGATCTTATACATTCCATCTGACTATTTCGTTTCTCTTATTTTTGAGTTTTTATTCTCTGCCTAACATGTGAAATGTTGCCGTATCGCTCTTTGGCTTTATTTCTCGCAAAAAGGAAAGTCGTGCCGCCCTTACACGCCCACAATTGCCGTAGTTCGACACTCAACAAGTACCTGACAGGTTGTGGGCGTCCAAGTTGGGGCGGGATCCGCATTGCGGGAAGAAGCGGTCAGCCCCGCATCCGACATTTTGAATTGCTTCCCCATTTTGCAAAGTTGTGAGGAGCAGTTTTTCTTGGGGCCAATCTCAAAAACTGTTCAAAGACTAAGTTGAAAATGTGGTTAACAATTCTAACCTTTCTACGCGCTTAAATTTTTGCGCCTATAGGTAAAAAACGAGCCTTAAAACGTGAGAAAATTATTTGCTGCCGATGCGTGAAATATTACCGACCATAACGACCTATATCGGTCGAATATTTGGATTTATACGAGATCCTTTGTTAAGGATTTTCCTCTCATGGCCGCTCATAAATAAAATTTCCGCCGAACATAAAGGGCCAAAGTGCGATATAGGACGGTCATCATCGGCGATTCACACTCGACCGAAACCGAGCAAAATTGGCAAAATAACTGCTTTCTTCGTTCACATAGATAAAAATAATGTTTTTTTATTGAATTTTTCATTTTTTGTTACAATAACTATCGTTCCACTTTCGGTCGAAACCGAGTAAAATTGGCAAAAACCCGCTTGCTTCGTTTACATAGACAAAAAACATTTTTTGATTGATTTTTTTAAATAATAATTTTTTTGAATAATAATTTTTGTCTGAATATTTTTTATTTATTTTTTTAATCCGGCAAAAATTGCACATTTTCATAAATGTGCACTATTTTTTACAATATTCAAATTTAAAAAAAAAAAAGATTTTTTAAATTATTTATAATTATTAGGTATTGAAAAACCGAGCGAAATTGGCAAAAACGGGGGCTCGCTTCGCTCACATAGTAAAAACGAGTTTTTGAGATTGAATTTTTTAAAATACCTAATAATTTTTGTTTGAATACTTTTTATTTTTTTCCAATTTGGCAAGTATCTCACATTTTTATAAAAAAAAATTCAATTATTCATTATCAATTATTTCAATGATTAGGCACTAAAAAACTGATTATCACTGAAGATTCGGTAATTTCACCAGGAGGGTAATTCTAGTTCTTCTACTTCTATTACCAATATTCGGATGGTATAATAATCTATTACTAAAAAAAATCAATTAATTCAATTATTACAAATAAAAAAAATTATTAATTGAAATTTCAAAACTTATTCCGACAAACCCTATCCCCGTGTATAGAACAATTTACAGTTTTTAATTTAATTATTCACTTAATTTCAATTATTGAATTATTAATTGAATTTTGAAACCTATTATTAATTCAATTAGTATAAAAAAATTGCCGAATACAATTATTACAAAAAAAATATTAATTGAAATTGTATAACTTATTTTGACAAACCCTATCCCTGTGTACAGGGCAATTTACAGTTTTTAATGTAATTATTTGTTTAATTCCAATTATTTACACTGATTCAATTTTTTTTAATTTCCTTAAATTTCGATTTTCTTTTCTAATAAGGGGATTTTCGATCGAAATTCGACGACAGCTCGTTGACGTGTGAACCGAACTTTTCGGTAGCGTAAAATGAAAGCGTAGGTACCCATCATTTTTCGATCCTGAATCATTCAATCTTCTCCGGTCTGTGCAATCCCCTTGCTCGCTATACTGTAATCACGAGAGAGGTTTTACACCCCTGAGCCTTTTAATAATTCGCCGAAAATCCTCTCATCAGCTTTTCCCATTCCGCCCTTAGCTGATGCAACAGTAATCAGCCTTGATAAAACAGTTGCCGTCACGAGGGTTTCCTTTGCGAGATGATGGGGAAAATAAAGAATTTAACTCTCAAGCCAGTATCAGGACATACGTTCGCCACGTTAATGTGTAAAATACGCGAAATATAGGTGACTTTTTTTTAATATTCTCAAACTCAAAATATTGCAGATGGATATTAATTTTTTCAAATTTATTATTAATATAAAAATTTATCGCTTGCTTCCTCCGCAATCATCTAAAAACCACTCCTTCTGTGAACTATTTTCGGTTTTTCCCCTGTAGCTCCTTCCCATTGCTTTTTTCGGCATTTAGTACCGGATACTAACTTGTAGAACGATAAATTTTCTACAAAGTTGATACCATGACTTTTGATCGTAGGAACAATAGTTTCGGAGGTACGGGCCGGCAAAAAAAGGGTAACATTTCCCAAATTACGAAATGTTGACCTTGTCTGTTTCTCAAGGCAGAACTCGGAGAAAAGGCCGTCACAGCAAAATATGTAGAGGGAGGAAGTTGTAGAGAATGTTATCAGATTTTTTGTTGTTTTTTAGTTTACTTTGGTGGGACTAACTGGTAAGAGTGGGGATGAGTTTAAAGGGGCAAAGAAAAGTAGCCATTTTGGGATATTGAGTGGAGAGCCTTTTTTGACCATAATTTAGCAATTTATGGTCCACGATGTTTTTATGGCGAATTTGAAGGTCGGTAACAGTCATGTAACCTACCTTCCCTCCGACCGGCATCCGTCCGTCCATCTGGTCACAAGTTTATAGCAATTGTTTCAGTTTTTTGCTTATAACTCGTAAACTACGCATCTGACAGAAACTTTCACTTCAACCAAAATTAAACAGCATGTAATTGTGCATCAAATGACGACCTTGAATGTTAAAATCGGTCCAGCCGATCGGACGCTATCGATCGCCAAAGATTGTGGGGTTATCCAGATAAATAACGGGGTTTTTAATTTAGGTACCAATAATTCTTTATCGCTGCTATCTATGTCTAAATTTTATGTAAGCATGTCTACCTATATGAGCTTTTTTACAAAAATACAATTCCTAATGACCTAAAAAGTTGTAAAAATCCCAAATTTACCAATAAATTGATTTAAAAATTTATCAACAATTTTACAATAGTACGTACAATTTTAATTTCATAAATCAATCATCAAAAACAAAATTTTTTCAAAATTTTTGGGTATTTTTTTCCGATTTAATGGTAAATAAAGGTATATTGAACCATTCGGTTACAGACAGTCGTACTAAAATTACTTCAGTCGGGTTTATTCGCCATTTTTTTGGGTTTCACGTGGCCGGTAGCTTCAATCGCTATATGCCGATATTTTTACCATTTTTATTCCTTGTTTTATCTTATCTGGGAGGCGTGTGCGGCTCGAAACCGTCTCGAGGTTATTATCCGTGTTCTTGAACCATCACACGACACACGTTGACTCTAGATGACATACACCTTTTACGTATTACGAGTGCATTTACGAGGAAAAGTCATTAAATACCTAGTTAAAAGATTTCAAATTTTTTAAAATAAATTTTGAACAATTTTTAATGCCTAGTTAAATTCGCGTTTTATTTGTTTTTCTGATAAAAATAGTTGGGATTTGGTGATTCAAACACCAAATCCCCATTCCATCCACCATTTTTTTTACTCTTCACTCCATTAAAGTAGAGTTAGGTAAAAAAATCATTGGCCTTTTTATTAAAAAAAAAATGTACTAAAATATATAATTTGAATTAAAATATAAACTTAAGAGAAATAAAGTTTTGTTGAATAAACAGTCAAAATAATCAGGATACAAAAATTTTCCCACTTACGTGCACGACTCTTGCAATAATCAATTTGACGAAACCAACGTCGAACTTTCGGAAAATGTTGTTGTTTTGTGGAAAGTTTTCCCTCCGAGAATCCAATCTTGGGCCGACCCGGTAGTTTCTCAACTCAATTTCGGCCTCGCGAAATTAAAGGCGTATGATCGATGGTACACGTGAGACCGATTTTTCACCAAAAATTTCCCCATCGTTCATAAGTGAAATAAGTAACTTATTTTAGCCTCGAATCGATTTGCCGTTTTGGCTCTCCATTCCCGAGCTCGAATTTTTGTTGCGGGCTCTAACTGCGTGTCGTGATTAATGGCGCGTCCTCTCGTGTAAAAATAACGCTAGGCAGAATTTCCATAAAAAAGAGTTTTTTTTTTTTTGAAAAAATCCAACCCTTTTTTAAAAAAATTTTAAATTTTTTGAAAAATCCAATTTTTTTCCTATTTGATTTAAAAAAAAACTTTTTTTTTCCGAAAAAATTTGAAATTTTCTTTACGTATTAAGCATTTTACCAAAGAATGTCCTGCTCCATCTGGAAACAACCAAAACCATTTCTAAAGTATATTTTTACAATATTTTATCAACCATTAAATGAGAATTTTTTAAATTTAAAATATAATTTAGCTTAAAAAAATTTCTCATTGCTTTTTATGTTTCCTGTTTATTTACTGCTATGAAAATTTTGTATAAGTGCATATCGATCACTTCGACTTTGAAACAAAAAGGGATTTTTTTTTATTTATTTTTATTTTTTACTTCCATATTTACCTACAGAGTAAATGGAAGTATTGTGATCGTCCTAAAATCGAGAATCGGAACGGAGCTTCAGAAAAAACTTTTTCTTATACACATTTACTCAGAATCACTTCCTGAACAAGTGTCTGTGTGTCCGTGTGTCCGTGTGTCCGTTAGTCCGTTAGTCCGTCTGTCCGTCTGTCCGTCTGTCCGTCTGTCCGTCTGTGGTCATTTACAAAAATGGCCATAACTCCCTCATTTCTTAACCTTTTTTCGAATTTCTTGAACTGAAATGTTTGTCTCGGCAAGACCTAACACCCTGTTTAATCGGAATTTGGATAACGCACAGTAC
This sequence comes from Nesidiocoris tenuis, assembly GCA_036186465.1. Taxonomy (NCBI): domain Eukaryota; kingdom Metazoa; phylum Arthropoda; class Insecta; order Hemiptera; family Miridae; genus Nesidiocoris; species Nesidiocoris tenuis. The sequence continues at coordinate 9,053,122 of AP028921.1, forward strand.
TTCCGAGATATTTGCATTTTTAGTGTTTTCTATTTTATTTTTTTCCGGCCACAAAAATGAACCGATTTGAGCGTTCTTGGTCTTAAAATCTTTCTTTTGCGTTGCAGAATATGTGGATATTTTTTATGTACCAAAAAACTGGCGTTTTTCTATTTTGGGCGAATTTTGAAATTTGAATACTGAATTTTTCGATATTTTTGGCCTAAACACCCTTAAAAGCAGTCAAAATATGATCAAATTGTGTCACAATTTTACGTTCAAAATATGGAAGTATTGTGTGTTATCTACGCACCACTGGTTTTATTTTTTTATTTATTTTTATTTTTTTATTTATTTGTATTTTTTTTGGGGAAAACTAAAAATACTAAAAGATGATCTTGGAGGTTGTCGCTCTCGACTAAACAAACATTTTTTAATTAGAGCATTTTTTATCAAATTTAAAATTATGGGAGAAATTTCTATTTTTGTACATTGATCACAAACTTTTGACATTTTTTGCAACATTCCATTTTCGGATATGTTCCCTTTGTGCTCTGAAATATATAGTAAAATTAGTGAGTAAAACATTGCCAGGGCGAGGGATGAAAATATTTATATTCGCTGATCGGATCACCCCCAAAAATCAATACTTCTCTTGGACGTCAAACTTCTTTTTTTTTCGAGTAGAATAGGCTAATAGCGAGACAAAGCCAGTGAATATGCGAGCCACTTTTCATCCCTCTGGAAAAACGACCGGCCCGCAAAAGCGGTAGTCAGTCTTTCGAGGGGTTGGCAGCCCTGACGTTTTTCACCCCCGGCGGCTTAAGGAAAGTCTTCGCTTTTCTCATTTCTCCCTCACCTACCGCGTCGAAAAGTTTCCCTAAGACGAAAGGGATGAAAAACGGCGAAAGATAACGTCCCATTGAGAAGTTCGGATTTTTCTCGGCCGATTTTTCCAAAAAGGGTTATCTTTGATGCGGGTATGCTTAGAAAAACCTAAAACAACTATGTACCTAACCGGTAAATTTAAGATGAAAAAATAGCGCTTTTCGCATTTTCCTTATTTGCCGACAAAAAAGTACCTAAATAGGTGCCTAGACAATGAAATAATGACGAAATAAGTAATTAAATGTATAGTAGAATGCCTAAACAAGAAATGAATGGTGAATGTGGTAAAAACATAATTATGTCTAAGGACACCAAGCTGGACAAATTTCTGAGGACGAAAATAAACAACATAAACAACATAGCCGCTAAGGGGAAGGGCGTGGCACTCTTCGACCTCGACCGCGTGGCACATATCGATACCTCAAAGCACAAAGGGGATATGTCCAAAAAAGGGCATAATGAGAAAAATGCAAAATAAGTTATTGATCAATTTACAAAAATGAAGATTTCTCCCATAGTTTTCAATATCATAAAAAAATTCGCCAAATAAAAAATGTTTGTCCGGCCAAGATCTACAACCTCGTTTAACCAGAACTTTGTTAGCACTTAACACTTCCAAGATAAACGGTCTTTAAATATTTGTCGTTTTTCTATTTCATCGTTTTTTTGGCCCCAAAAATAGATGAAAGGATCATGATTCTTGAAGCGATCGATAGGTCCTGATGAGTAGATTCTTTCGGTACCGAAATCTCTAAATCGATGCTTCAAGGTATCGATATGTCGGAGAAGCGCTACCTAGGGTCGAGAAGCGCCTCTAGCGGCGAAAACGCGAGACGCTACGCTTGGACAGAGAAGTTGGAAGAGATACTGTTTTTCATAGGAAAAAGGTAGTAGGTAGCGTTTTGTAGTTTGGATTATTTGATGAAATATCGCTAATACTGTTTTGTTCGCCATGAAATGTGAGTTTACCTCAATAATGAGTGAGCCTCAATTATGTTGGCTGACAAGGATAAAGTCGCCAAGCCGGATATACGAATATTCCGTAAAACGACGGTTCCCCGAGTTATATTAAAATTTAATAGACTACTATTTAATAGTCTATAATAAATACCTATACATAAGATACAGTGTTGCCAAGGTGCCGACGTCAAAAACCCCTAAGGCAAAATCAAAAAAACCCGAAATCCCCCCAAATGAGAAAAAAACATACCCGGAAAAACCCCAAAAGTGAAGGAGGAAATAAAAATAAACGATTTCCCATAAAACATGAACTAATTTATACTTTGCCGAAAAAATTATGCAACTACAATTTTAAATAGCTCTAAAACTATAAACCATTTAAGACTCATTCTTTCCGACTACCTATCATCCAATTTACAGGTACAACCGAACTTTTAAACAAACCTTTAAGCATGACAAATTATTTTACTGTAGCTCGCAAAGTCAGTGAGTAAACATACCAAAACATCAATATAAATTAGGTGTGTACCCTCAAGTAGGAAGGTAGGTACATCCCGATTCCCAAATGGCCTTTTGCTGTACTCAACTGTTATTTTTTCATTTTTAAATTTTTTCCTAGACCCCCTGACCTCCGTTAAAACCCCCAAGAAAAACCCCAAAATCCCTCTCTGACATTAAAAAACCCCCGACTTTGGGGAGAAAACCTCCAAATTGGCAACACTGCAATGATAGCACTGCGTCATCAGCTCAGTGCTGTTGGTACCACCGTAGCGTGGTGCGTAGTGCGATGAAATGCCGCCCGGTGGCGCTATTGTAGCCAGAATTTTAGAATTATAACATTATGACATGAATAGGATTATAAAAGTTCAACAGAAACGGGGGTAAAAAACAATACATATACACCATGGCTACTGATGAAAACGAAAATGTACAAAGCTGCCAGGGATTGGCAGCATTGCGTCATCAGGTCACAGCTGTTTGTATCACTAGGGCGGGAGAAGGGTTCAAAGGTCCGTGACGTCACACCACGCCGGTAGGAAATGTACCTAATGGCGGGAGGGGTGGGGGATGACGTCAGTGATAGGAACTGAATCCCCCATTTTTCACCTACTTGTGTAATTAAAAAAAACCAATGAACATTTTTAAGGTTCAGAACTCTCATCGTAGGAAATACCTAAGCGTCTAATAAACGCTTATCCGAACTTGAAGCTGTTCAGATCGTTTCGTCACATCGTCTAGCAGTTACGATCCAAACATTAGGACAGTTCTAAAAAAGTCGATTCTCTGGCAACTGACTGCAACCCCAACCTTCGCTCGCCTTGTCCGTCGGTAAAAATATCGTGTTTTTAATTTTTTTCCCCCCGGCCTTTGATTGGACTTTTTGTGATGGGCGTTTTGTGGCGTCTGCAATGGAAATTCGAATTTTTCCAGCGTTGCATATGTTTGGAATATTGGTATCGGACAAAATGCGAGTGTACATCGCCAATTTCTTCGCTCAGCTTGAACAGTAAAATCAATAATAGGTTTTTTCCAATTTTGAATGTTTTACGAGAATTTTGGTGATATATTATATACATTTGGTTTCTCTAGGGTTGAAGGCCCATGGTTATTTAAATCATCAGATGATAAACTCAAAAAATTATATCAAAGCTAGCAGTACCTTGTGCGCTTTTGTATTTTTCAAAAATGGTTTTCAGCCAAGGGCGCGTTTTCAATTAAATGAATCTACACTACATATTGGCAAATTGTAAAAGGCAAATGGTAAAGGACAATTCCGATAAACTTCGAACAGACAAAATGAGTCAGGGCCCCGGGGAAAGAATAGCTGAACACCAGTTTATGTAACGATCGAGGTCGTAACACCACGTGAGACACCACGTGCTCATTACGAGTCCAACATTTCCAAATTAAATGTCAACTCGCGGTTGAATAAAATGTCTCGTCGAATTTACTGCTAATACTTGTAAGCGAGGTCGAATGGTTTTCCTCGCGGTTTTCGATCGATTAGCGTTTTATTTCAAACTCACGTTTTGGAATAGTTGAACGATTGAAAAGTCAATCAGTTTAAAAAGTTAACATATTGATCAAAATATCAATTTATTTATGATAATATTTAATCAGTGAAAATATTAATCTAAATAAAGACCCCTACTCACAGCTCTAATAAACTCTTGCATTATTAGAGGAAAATTTCCTCTTATTAAAATATTAAAATAAAATATTGATATTAGACAATATATTTAAATATTAAATATTAAAAAAATTTTCTCTTATTAAAATATTAAAATAAAATATTAATATTAAAATATATATTTAAATATCAAATATTTAAAAAATTTCCTCTTATTAAAATAAAATATTAATACTGAAATATTAAAAGTAAATATTGATATTAAAATATATATTTAAATATTAAAATTTATATTTAAATATTAAATATTAAAATATATTTTTATATATTAAATATTAAAATATTTTTCAAACATTAAAATATATATTTAAATATTAAATATTAGAATATATTTCAATATCAAAATATTTAATATGTTATAATATTTTAAAATGATTTTCCTCTAGAATTTAAGTTTCTCCTTTTTTGATTTACATTATGCACAGTAAATTATTGCAGATTATCTACCCATTTCTGTATTGTAGTCGTCATTAATCATGGTTATGGTCCAACTCATGCAGCCCCTCATGCACCATCTGACACACCATGTACATTTTCAATAGGTACCTACCTATAACGCTTTACTCACGCTTAGAACATTAAATTTTATGTGTTAAAAGGATTGAAAAAATGTACGAATAAATTTTATTCGTACATTTTTTCAAACCTTTTATTCGAACATTTTTTCAACCCTTTTATTCTTCAGCAGAAAATAAATAAAATCTGCTTTAATTCAAATTTTTGTTAAATTATAATAAAACATTTTATTAGGGTGGGTAAAATAGGTAGTTTTTGGCTATAAGAGGATAGCTCTCGGTAACCCTTAACCATAAACCTGACAGATCCTAATGTCCACGGTCGTTGCAGGGATGCTGAAATTTGCATATGCGTAACTGCCTCGCATAATTCGCCAGCTATATCGGAATAACAAATTGGCCGGAACCGTAGGACGTTCTCGGCCTCCACTAATCACCCCATACCCTGTTACAGGGTTAACCCCATTTTCCATTTAACCATAGCCGAAGTTCGTCGTCAAAACGCCACCAATGGCCTCGATTTAAAATTTCATTGAAAATCCCGGGGAGAGACCGAAATCTAATAAAATTTTCCCAAAAAACGAATTCCTCGAAAAATTGTCGAAGACAGATTCAAAATTTATAGAGATTTTTGAGTAACCTCTCCTTGTTGCGTGTCAAAGCTCCGCATATATTAAAACAGCTTTTTTCAGAGGGCTTCTCTGCTGAGAAAAAGTTTTTTCTGAAGCTCCGTCGGAATTTGAATAACTCACAGTACTTCCGATATATTTGCATTTTTACTTCCATATTTACAGAGTAAATGGAAGTATTGTGATCGTCCTAAAATCGAGAATCGGAACGGAGCTTCAGAAAAAACTTTTTCTTATACACATTTACTCAGAATCACTTCCTGAACAAGTGTCTGTGTGTCCGTCTGTCCGTGTGTCCGTCTGTGGTCATTTACAAAAATGGCCATAACTCCCTCATTTCTCAACCTTTTTTCAAATTTCTTGAACTGAAATGTTTGTCTCGGCAAGACCTAACACCCTGTTTAATCGGAATTTGGATAACGCACAGTACTTCCGATATATTTGCATTTTTAGTGTTTTCTATTTTATTTTTTTCCGGCCACAAAAATGAACCGATTTGAGCGTTCTTGGTCTTAAAATCTTTGTTTTACCTTGCAGAATATGTGGATATTTTTTATAATCCAATAATGTATTTTGTTTTTATTTTGGGCGAATTTTAAAATTTTAATAGTGAATTTTTCGATATTTTTGGCCTAAACTCCCTTAAAAGCAGTCAAAATATGATCAAATTGTGTCACAATTTTACGTTTCAAAATATGGAAGTATTGTGTGTGATCTACGCACCACTGGTTTCCGGTATATTTGCAAATATGTGCATTTTTATTGTTTTCTATTTCATTTTTTCCCGGCCACAAAAATGAACTTATTTGAGCGTTCTTGGTCTCAAAATCTTTGCTTTACCTAGCAAAATATGAGGATATTTTTTATACTCTGATAATGTGGCGTACTTTTATTTTGGGCGGATTTTAAAATTCGAATAGTGGATTTTTTTAGATTTTTGACCTAAACACCCTTAAAAGCAGTCAAAATATGATCAAATTGTGGATGATCAAAATGGAAGTATTGTGTGTTATCTACGCGCCACTGGTTATACTCCGATAATGTGGCGTACTTTTATTTTGGGCGGATTTTAAAATTCGAATAGTGGATTTTTTTAGATTTTTGACCTAAACACCCTAAAAAGCAGTCAAAATATGATCAAATTGTGTCACAATTTAGCGTTTCAAAATATGGAAGTATTGTGTGTTATCTACGCGCCACTGGTTCAGAGTTAGACCGCTCTTGTCCGACGATAAGTGGTTATGGGTCCAGGACACGTCTTCGAACGCTTTCCCGGGGCACGTCCTCGTTTTTAACTGGAACTCGATCCGAACAAAGGATCCCCCAGGGAGGATCCCACCTAAACCCCAAGGTACCCGAGTTTTCCACCTTGGTCGATACTATCTCTCTCTTTTTTTGTCGCCTACTTGGAAAACTAGGTGAATGGCACTTGACAGGATGCTAAAACCTTTCCCGCCGCAACGGGCGCTTTATACCGCATGAATTTCGACGAGGTGCTCCCATTTTACACCGCGGCGTAACGAGGGCCGACCTTGGTTTCTTTTATTCTACGGCGTCAGACTTTTTTCAACGCGGCGCCAAGAACATCCCCCCCAATTTAGACGGGGAAAGAGACCGAGTTTTGCACAATTATTTCAACTCAAACGCGGGAGGTTTGGGCGAATTGAGCGAATTCAACTGAATTACGTACGATTACGCAAAATTTACTCATAATAATTCAGGGGGGTCAAAATAAAATTCTAGGGACGTTTGGGAGAAGGGAAAAATGATCGGGGATTACGAAATTTTTAGGGGGAGTTCGAAAACTCAGGGGGCGTCGGAAAATCTCGAGAAGTAGAATTAATTGGGGGGGGGGAGAGATGAAATGCACCATGGTTGAACAATTAGGAGGGGAAAAACTCGGGGGGGGGGGGGGTTGGAGAATTTGGGTGGAGTTATTCCTGGAGGGGTGGACAATTCAGGGGTTAGCAATTTTAGTGAAGACCAATTTCGGGGGGGGGGGCCAGAAGACAGTATCAGGGAATAGAAAGTTTTGGGGATTTTGAAAGGGGTTAGGGAGCTCTTTAGAGATTTTAAAAATTCGGGGGGGGTGAAGAATTTTGAGGGGTAGAACTTTTTTGTGGGAGTAGAAATTCTTATTATGCAGAAAATTCAGGTTGGTTCAACAGTTAGAAGGGGGAAAAACTCAGGGGGGTTGTAGAAAATTTGGGGGGAGAAACTGGGGGGGGTTTTGTAGAAAATTTGGGGGGAGAAAATCGGGGGAGGGTAGAAAATTTGGGGGGAGAAACTCGGGGGGGGGGTTAGAAAATTTGGGGGGAAACACGTCTAAAGGGGGTGACAAATTCAGGGGTTAAGAATATCGGAAGGGGAAACTCAGGGATTAGGACTTTTAATGGAGTGCAATTTCGGGGGGGGGGGGTCAGAAGACAATATCAGGAAGTAGAAAGTTATGGGGATTTTGAAAAAGGTGAGGGAGCTCCTTAGAGATTTTGAAATTTCGGGGTTTCGGGGGGGGGGGGGTTGAAGAATTTTGAGGAGTAGAACATTTAGGAGGGGAGAGAACTCGGGAGTGGGTACGGAAATTTGGGGGGAGAAAACTCAGGGGGGTTCGGAAATTGGGGGGGAACTCAGGGAGATTAGGAAATCGGGGGGATCTCAGGAGAGATTCGGAAATTTGGGGGGGGGGGACTCAGAATAGCAGAAAATTGCGGGGGGTGACACATCTGTGGAGGTATTGAAAACTTTCGCGGAGTCAGACAATTTAGGGCAGTAAAACTATTTTGGGGGGGAATATCCAGAGGGGGTTAAGAAATCAGAGGGTTTTGAAATTTTTGTGAGGAGTAGAAAATTTGTAAGGGTCATAAATTCAGTGGGCTTCAGACCGTTCAGGGGAGCGAAGAAACCCTAAAGGGGTAAGGAAATTTCAGGAGAGTTCGAAAATTCGGGGGGGGGGGGGGCTACAAATGTGAAAAACAAGGTGAAAAATGTTGGAATTGAGACAATTTATCATACCATTATTTTATACCATTATTTGCGAAACTTACTCCAAATTTAGAACTGTACATCGTTATTCACTTCCAAATAACCGGAGCCGGTAAAACTCGCAATACGGATTTCCCCATAATCAACAAAGTTGTTCGATCGTTTTTTCCGTAAGACAAATTACCCAGGAAAATCACTTCGAGGAAAATCCCTTCAATCTCTCGGGCGGAAAAGCGGAGGTGGAAAAGTTTGTGATTAAGCGACTCGCTTCTGCGGAGACGGATAAGTTTTTCCAAGCCCAATCACTATGGACCAATGTTGATCAACGAGAAGACGGCCGGTTCAATTAAGACGAGGAAAATATAACGAGAATAAACTCGATTGATTGAGAAAAATGAAAATGCGTGAAATTCGACAGCGATTGACTGGTCGGTCAGTAGGAAGGACAGAAATGACAGAATAATAGAGGCGATGATATAAAAAAAAAAAATGCAGAAATGCGAGGAAAAAACTTTTAGGACGACACGTCTTGATTAGTTCCGTTGATGAGTTCCTCCTCTAGAGGCGGCAGGGCACGATCGGGGCAACTTCGGTTACCAGACGAAGAGCAGCGGAACGCCAGATTGAACACGGATCAATCTCGGATCAACATTGTGGACACCGAAAGTTGTGCGCTCGGATCAATATGTGAACGCGGATCAACTCTGAACTTGGATCAATATTTTGAACACGGATCAATTCTGAACTCGGATCAATATGAACTTGGATTATAATAATGAACTCGGATCAGTTCTGAACACAAATCAATACTATGAACTCGGATCAATATTTTGAACACGGATCAATTCTGACCACGGATCAATATAATGAAATCGGATCAATATTTTGAACACGGATCAAATCTGAACTCGGATCAATATGGATCAACTTGGATCAATTCTGAACTTGAATAAATATCATGAACTTGGATCAATTCTGAACTTGGATCAATATTATGAATTCGGATCAACATTATGAACTTGGATCCATTCTGAACTTGGGATCAATTTTGAGCTCGGATCAATATCATGAACTCGGATCAATATAATGAACGCGGATCAATTCTGAACTCGGATCAACATTTTGAACACGGATAAATTCTGAACTTGGACCAACATTAAGAACTTGGATCAATTCTGAACTCGGATCAATTCTGAACTTGGATCCATTCTGAACTTGGGATCAATTTTGAGCTCGGATCAATATCATGAACTCGGATCAATATAATGAACGCGGATCTATTCTGAACTCGGATCAACATTTTGAACACAGATAAATTCTGAACTTTGATCAACATTAAGAACTTGGATCAATTCTGAACTCGGATCAATTCTGAACTTGGATTTTAATAATGGACTCGGATCAGTTCTAAACACGGACCAATATTATGAACTCGGATCAATATTTTGCACACGGATCAATTCTGACCTCGGATCAATATCATGAACTCGGATTAATATTTTGAACGCAGATCAAATCTGAACTCGGATCAATATCATGAACTTGGATCAATTCTGAACTTGGATCAATATCATGAACTTGGATCAATTCTGAACTTGGGTCAACATCATGAACTCTGATCAATATTATGAACTCGGATCAATTCTGAACTTGGATTATAATAATGAACTCGGATCAGTTCTGAACACGGATCAATATTATGAACTCGGATCAATATTTTGAACACGGATCGATTATCAACTCAGATCAATATCATGAACTTGGATCAATATAATGAACGTGGATCAGTTCTGAACTCGGATCAACATTTTGAACACTGATAAATCTGAACTTGGATCAATTTTGAACTCGGATCAATTCTGAACTTGGATTATAATAATGAACACGGATAGATTTTGAACTCGGATTAATATTATGAACTTGGATCAATATTTTGAACACGAATCGACTTTTAACTCGGATCAATATCATGAACTCGGATTAATATTATGAACGCGGATCGATTCTGAACTCGGATCAACATTATGAACACGGATCAATGGTGGACTCGGATCAATATTATAAACATGGATCGATTCTGAACTTGAATCAAAGATGAACTCCTCGTATCAATACTGAACTTAATAACTCTGAGAAAAGTTATTGGGCGAATAACCCAGGAAATGTGAGAAATCAATATGAACGTGATCGAGAATTTGTTATAATATAAACACTGATTACCCTACTCGTCGTTAGCTTATCAGTCCGACGTCGTGCAGGAACAGAAAGTGATAAATCGTCGCTTATCGGTTCGTAAAATAATCACGATCCGTGTAAACTGAAGGCAAAATATCTTAAATATTCAGTAAGAAACGAGTGCAGGAGTGATATTCATGTATTTACAGTAATATGGTGTACATAATATGATATGGTTATTATCATATTATGATGCTAGTAATGCAAAATTTGAGCCCAATATAGTACGAAGGTGAGTGTAACAGAAAAATGTTTAACCCCCGTTAAACTATAGTAGAATATACAAGTAGACGAAGATTTATGATTTACGCATGCCGTGACCATTGGTAAAATGAAATCAAACTCAACTTCGAGATCAAAGTCAACTTCGAGATCAGACTCAACTTCGAGATCAGACTCAACTTCGAGATCAAACTCAACTTCGAGATCAAACTCAACTTCGAGATCAAACTCAACTTCGAGATCAAAGTCAACTTCGAGATCAAAGTCATTATACATTACTTATAATAGTTAATTACTAATAAAATGAGCAAAATTTATTTGGCGCATCGGACGGCTCCTATGCAAAGAATCGTTTCTGAATACGGCCCATAATCATTTGTTTAGAGGGGGATTCTGAACGTCCGATCCGATATTCATTTTTTCGCAAATCGCACATGTGGAAGAAATAACAGATCAACATACTTGAAGACTAATTGGGCCCGAGGCTGTTCTCGTTTGGAAAGGGACATTGATTTCCGTCGGAGGACGGAAATAGACGAGGCCGACGTTGAACTTGCACCATCGGCAACAGTTTGAGGGTCAATGGCAGGCGGCACGGAAGGCCCCGCCGGGCGGCTCCTTAGCGGGCGGTGTGGGCGCGGCGCTACTTTCCTTACCTTTTTGAGAAGCCCCAATGCGTTTCGCACCTTATCTCCGCCAATAACAATTTTATAGTTTCATAAACGTACAAATATCGAGGGTTTTGAAGCCACATTTCCCAAAAATCACCAAAAATTTTTGGCGAAAAGAATTATTTTTGCAATCAATAGATTTTTCGATTGCATTGTTTAAAACCAGTGGTTTATCGATGTCTCATAAATCTCCAAACATCATAAATAGCGCTCAATTACAAAATCTAAAAATCTTAGTTTTACCTTGTAGAATATGCGGATATTTTTACTTCCATATTTACAGAGTAAATGGAAGTATTGTGATCGTCCTAAAATCGAGAATCGGAACGGAGCTTCAGAAAAAACTTTTTCTTATACACATTTACTCAGAATCACTTCCTGAACAAGTGTCTGTGTGTCCGTGTGTCCGTGTGTCCGTTAGTCCGTTAGTCCGTTAGTCCGTTAGTCCGTCTGTGGTCATTTACAAAAATGGCCATAACTCCCTCATTTCTCAACCTTTTTTCAAATTTCTTGAACTGAAATGTTTGTCTCGGCAAGACCTAACACCCTGTTTAATCGAAATTTGGATAACGCACAGTACTTCCGATATATTTGCATTTTTAGTGTTTTCTATTTTATTTTTTTCCGGCCGCAAAAATGAACCGAATTGAGCGTTCTTGGTCTTAAAATCTTTGTTTTGCCTTGCAGAATATGTGGATATTTTTTACATTCCGAAAATGTAGCGTTTTTTCATTTTGGGCGAATTTTAAAATTTTAATAGTGAATTTTTCGATATTTTTGGCCTAAACACCCTTAAAAGCAGTCAAAATATGATCAAATTGTGTCACAATTTTACGTTTCAAAATATGGAAGTATTGTGTGTTATCTACGCACCACTGGTTTGCATTAACTACCTACTAATTTTACGATAACTTGACGTTTTTTGATTTAAGACGAGTTTCAAAATTTGCATAGTGAGTTTTTTGATATTTTTGGCCCTAAACAGCCTCGAAAGAAGTCGAAATATAATCAAATTGTGTAAAACATTTATGTATCTAAATATGGAAGTATTGTGTGTTATCTGCGTACCAATGGTTTACTAGGAGCAAAGTGAATCGATTTAAAGGCCTATTTGTACTGTTTTTCATAGTTTGTCAAATACAAACGTTGGGTATTTCTTTCATTTTGGACGTATTCACTTCTACTTTAACCAAGTTTTGAAATTTGTAAATTATATTTTTAGAATTTCTATTCTACCGGCTTCTAAATAAGTAGTTAAATAATCAGTTTCTAAACTGTCTAAAGACAAAAAAAATTAATTTTGAAATATACAATACCATTTATTTTCATTGTCTCGTTTTCTTTCCTCGGTTCAATTCGAGCGGACAACAGGTGTAATAGTATGCGTATCTGACCTGAAGGAAACATCAAAGGGTTGCCCTAAAGGGTCACTAGCCTGGAAGGAAAGGTTTGTGTGCAGCAGACGGAAGGGTCTCCCTTTGACTAAATCGCGACTACGCATTGCATCAAATTTTCGGCCTTATCGCGATATCTTTAAGCACCAAAATAATGTGTAAGAAAGGTTTTTGCTAACAGTCAAAATAAATTTATGGTCAATTAAAAAAATTCATTTTTCCAAATTCCACAAAATTAAGCTTATTGATCGAGTTCAAAAAGGAGGAGATTACTCAATTTGACTTACCGTGGAGTTTTTTATCCTTTTTTCATTTTATAAATTTTTTACCATTATTACATATCGCAACATATCATTAATTTAAAAATTTCACCTAAACGTCTCACTAAAAAATAACCTATACGACCATAACCTAATAAAAAACCTCGTAGGTATACCTCTCATTATTGTGTAGCAATCGTGCACCTCGGATTAATACGTTCCAAAATGACAAAGCGCCGGAAATTCAGATTCAGCTTGTTTTCGTTATACGGCGAATAACCTGTATGCGCACGTGTCTTAGAGGCGAATCTCTCGAGCGAATTTCAGTCACGGACCAGCTCCGATCTGTCACCCGGACAAGAAATTTGCATGATTCATAAATAATTCATGCGATTTCTCAGCTTACTACCGCGACGCGGGGAATCATCCGAATCGTTTCAAGTTGAGGTTCGCCCTGTGACATTGGACTGTGCACATGACTGCATTCGAACCGAGATAACCCACGATCCAGTCAGACAACAGGAAGAAAGAAAGCCCGCGTTATTTAAACAACATTAAACATTTAAACGCTGTCCGCCATGTCGTCTAGACGAGACATCAAAAAGAGAAGAAGAAGAAGAAGAAGAAAGCCATAAATTTAATATTTTAAAAGTTGCGCGTACCTTGGCGTACATTTTACAATGTAATTTTTATTTTGGCATTTTACAAACAAATTCGATTCGAAATTTTACATTTAAAAAATTTTAATTTTGCGTGTGATCTGCTCGCCTAATTTGAAAATCTTTGAAGATAAAAAAACAATATGTTCCGTCGACCCGGAGGGTTTCGCATCCTATTATTAGGAATACAATCGAAAATCGATCGAACACCTTCCATTCTCGATGTTTGCATACCTTGACGTGTGAAACCCACCCCTTTCGGCCCAGCACTTTTCCAAAGGCTTCCTTAAAATATAAGTTTACGAAATATTCAATCTAAAGCAAGCATATATTGCAGAATGCGAAAAATGTTAATAAATAGAATGCCAGGTATGTTGCCTCGTTGTATCAATAAAAAATGTTCTGAAATCGGATCAATCATGAGCTCGGATAAGTTCTGAACACAGATCAATAATTGATCCGAATCCGAGTTATGAACACGGACCAATTCTAAACTCGGATCCAAATCACTACTTGGATCAGTTGTAAATTGGGGCAATTATGAACTCGGATCAGTTTTTAACTCAGATCAATATTTTGAACTCGGTTCAATATTATGAACACGGATAAATTCTGAACTCGGATAATCCTCGTGAACACGGATCAATTCTGAACTCGGATCAATATCATGAACTCGGATCAATATTAAACACTTATGAACTTGGATCACTTGGAACTCGGAACAATATTAAACACGGATCAATATGATAAACTCGGATCAATATTATGAACTCGGATCGATATCAACTCGAATCAATATTGTAAAAATGGATCAATAATGAACTCGGATCGATGTTAGGAACACGGATCAATAATGAACTCGGATTAATATTAGACACGGATCCATACAATGAACTTCGGATCATTATGACCTCGGATATTATGAACTCGGACGAATATCAACTCGGATCAATATTATGAACTTGGATCGATGACGAACTCGGATCACTCGTGAACACAGGTCAATAATGAACTTGGATCGATATTATGAACACGGATCAATTCAGAACTCGGATTATTGTTATGAACTGGGATCAATTTTGAACTTGGATCATTATTATTAATATTATGAACTCGGATCAGCTGTTTACGCGAATAAATTCTGATCTCGGACGGTTCTGAACACGGATCAACATCATGGACACGGATCAATATTATGTACAAGGATCTATTCAGGAGTCGGATCTGTGCATCTATATTAAGAACAATGTTCAGATTATTGTGAACTCGGATCAGTTCTCGGATCGAAATGACGGGCCCATCTTAAGGTAATGGACCCCAGACGAGAAGCGACAGCAGGCCACCTCCGGCAAGCTAGAACCCTGTTACCGTCTACCAACAACATTCCAAACATTTTTGATTTAAAAGAAAATTACAAGCGTTAAGAACGAATATATATCTCAGAATTTGTTCGAGAGAAAAATTGCATAGGCGGAGGTTGCAGTCTTGTGTTCGTCCTTGCAAAAGCTGTCCGCCTTCTTCTCTTCCTACCTGACTTGGAAATCCTTTTGTCAGTGAAGCTGCCAAAGGTTAACGGCCTTCTGGAATTGGAAGAAACGCGACGTGTAATTTGCCGTTTGCTGGCTCCCGCAATGTTCCCTTTGCCGACCAGTTTCAACACTCGGAAAGGAATGTCCATCATTGCCTCTCATCCTTTGTACTTGTAGGAGGCTCACACGGGAAAAATCCAGATGGAGAAATCCGCCGGAACGTCTTGTTCTCCCAATTGAATCGACATCGAAGACGATTTTGTTGAAAAATTGGAGTAATTTTGCGCTTAATTTTGTAAAATGGTTCCGTGCAATAGTTGTACCAGATAAAAATCGGACGAGCAGGGTGCAATTTTTGAGATCCCCTCGCATAACTGTCCAAATATGCATTTAAATGTGTGGAATTTAGGGCTACAATTATTCGCTCTTGGTGAACATTTAATAGGTTGAGGATAATATTTCAATTTTGTTGAAAAAAGGAATTTTATGTTCTTTTTTACGTGAAACAAAATTCCATAAAAATGCCATGACATTAAATGGGACTAAATAAAATACGACACCTATATTTACTTTCATGCAATAATAAACTGTTAGATAAATTAATATTAAATTATTTTTTACTTTAAATTGGGCAAACGAATAAGTCGTATTGGTACATTCTTTCCAGAAATATTTTTAAAATGTTTTTGAAAAAAAATAAAAAATTATTATTGTGAAAATCCGTCGGTTTTTAGCCACTCTGCCCGGTCATGATTCAATACGTATGACGAGGTCCACTAGTGGAACTTTCCATGACGTTCCAGGCTCTTCGGGCCGATTTTTTTTTTCACCGATCCGTCACATCTGCTTCGTAAGGCTGTCCGGTAACCGAACACCAGACGTTGGGGGCTGAGAAATATGTCGGCAGATCTGAGGTCGTATCCCGTTCCTTGCGCCTACCTGAAAACCGAAGGATATCGATTCCGTCGAAATACATTTCTCTTGAGAGTTAATCATCTCTTGTGATAATAAATTATTATTTGTGGTCCAGATCTCATTATTTTGGTAAATTTTTAAATATTTTAATTTTTTTTAATTCATTTATTAGGTTATTTTTTATTTTTTTCATTTCAACGGTTTTAAATTGTTAGTATTTATACGTTATTTAACAAAAAAAAACCCTCTTGCCGGCTGAGGGAAATCCTGTTTTTCTCGAAAGTTCTTGTCTCGCCATTTTCTTGAGTCTCCTGCTGCGTGTCGCATTCATAAATCAAGAAGCCCGGGGGCGAGAAAATGCGGTATTTTGCCCGACAGCTTCTTCGAGGATTGCGTTGGGGTAGTCTTCGCTTGGTGCCGGCAAAAACTGCGGGGGTGGCAGCATGGGAAATGCATTATCGGGGGAAATTGCTGTTGATATGGCGAAACACGTTCTTACTGTAGAAGCTAGAAGATTAATTCATGGGGTTCATTTCGACGGTCCCACAGCAACACCCCATATCGTCATTTTGGTAACTTTTCAGGAAAGCCAAAACCCTGGTTGTCAAGGATGGAAAAAACTTTAAAAAATAGTATAAAAGCTGTCTAATAAAATCGCTCTTGTGGTAAAATTTGAAGCACATGCGAGGCCACCTCGTCTGAAACGGTAAAAGATGCCAAATAGCTGAAAAAACAGCTCGTTACCAACACAATGAAGATACAGGTTGTTATCTAATACTTGAATTGCGCACATCCTATTGGGATTGCGATCGAACTTCAAATTTCATTGAATCCGTGCTGGAGAGAGCTTTCCAACCATATGCATAACTCATTTTTGGCAAAAATGACGATATGGGGTGTTGCTGTGGGACCGTCGATTTTATACCTACCTATAGGTGCCTACCCAGCTATCAGGACCTGTGTTCAATTTTTATAATATAAAAATTATATTATTATTCCTCCACTATTTGATTCATTCACCACATTTTTTTTTGTGACGGAATTTTCACGGAATCATTTTTTTCGGAATCATTTTGTACCGGAACATTGCGTCTGATAGCTTGTCGTCCAAAACCATTTTCCAAATAAAAATATTGTACCTAATTATTTTAAGATGAAAACAATCGAAAAAATCTTGACAGCAATTTTTGAAATTTTTTGAGGAACATCAAACTTAGAAGTCGCTGTCTCCACCTCATCAGTAGCTTACAGATAACAACCCTACATAACCCCCTTAGTACCCCCCTATAGATGTACCCTAAAATTAATGAAGAATTAATGATTGTCCTCCAAAAATTTCCATCAAGATTTTTTCGATGTTTATATTTTCTAGTATCTTATGAGTCTTTTTGAAGTTTTTTTTTAAATTTGTCGTTAAATTATCCATTTGCACCGAACACATTAAATGTGCACACAATAAATTTTATTGACTAACCCTGAAATTGTCCCAGTGTTCTTTCACTTTTACAACTCGAGGATCTACCATCAAAATAGCCCATAGTCGGTTGTATCGTTTGTTGCAAATACCTCACCCAACGAACAATGGATGTGTACAGAAAACCGAAGAAACAAAACCGTCTGCCCTGTATTATGATTGCATTTGACCCTGACCTAGACCCACTCGTCTGCATCTTCTTGGCCCGGTGCTGCATTGGGGTATTAATAGCGAGAGAATACGCAAACGAATTAATCTTGAGTGTTCATTGTTAATTTCTTCTTGTTGGCCTGCAAATTCAAGCATCTTCATTTGTACTATTCCATAAGTAAACGAGAGAGATCATGAAGAAGTCCGTACGGCCGAAAGCGCTCGAAATTCAATGAATACCGCCAAGAGGATGTGAAATCGGATCTATTCTGAAGCCAGATCAATAATTGATCCGAGTTCATGATTGATCCGAGCTCATGATTTATCCGAGTTCAGAACTGATCCGAGTTCATAATTGATCCGCGTTCACAGCTGATCCAAGTTCGTAATATTGATCCGAGTTCATGATTTATCCGAGCACATGATTGATCCGAGTTCATGATTTATCCGAGTTCATGATTGATGCGAGTTCAGAACTGATCCGAGTTCATAATTGATCCGCGTTCACAGCTGATCCAAGTTCGTAATATTGATCCGAGTCCAAAATTTATCCGAGGTCATAATATTGATCCGAGTTCAGAATTGATCCGTGTTCACGATGTTGATCCGAGTCCAAAATTTATCCGAGTTCATGATTATTATTCATGATGTTCATGAATTACTATTAATAATTATTATGAACTCGGATAAATTGAGGACTCGGATCAATATTATGAACTCGGATCAATCATTAACTCGGATTAATCATGAACTCGGATCAATCGTGAACTCGGATTATTTTTATTGTGAACTCGGAATAATTTTAGAGGCAGATCAACTGCGAACTCGGATTAGTCCTGAACTCGGATCAATATTATGAACTCGGATCCGCTGGGAGCGTGGATCAATTCTGAACTCGGATCAGCTCTGAACACGGATCAGTATCACGGACACGGATCAATATTATGAGCAAGGATCAATTCTGACTTTGGATTATTATTATGAGCTCGGACCAATTCTGAAGCTCAATTCAGATCAATTATGAACTCGGATAAATTGTAAACTCGGATCAATATTATGAATACGGATTAATTCGGAACTTCGATATTATGAACGAGGATTAATATTGTGAGCTCAAATCCAAAGCGAACTTTGGTCAGTTTTCAGCTTTGATTAATTATGAAGTATCATGTGGATATTAAAAAAAAAATATTGCCCACATATAACAAATAATATTATACATAATATTGATATAATATATAATATAATAGATATATCTATTGATAATAATTTAATTTTAGTAATTGTTTATAATTTTAAAAATGTAAATAAATAAATTATAAAATTGTAACGCAATGAAAAACGTACACGGTCACGCCCACATCTCGACGAAGGGCAACACGAGTTTTTCCCATCCTAACTCACCTCGTAAATCTGAGTTAGATACAAGAAGGAGAAACAAGATATATTCGGTGGAAGAGGCAGAAGAAGTCACGCCATCGTCGGATTTATGAGTTCGTTCGTATTGTGCGATGTTATGGTCGAAACCAAGTAGTCCATCATTTTCAATGCTGAGTGGTGTTTACTATATCAGTAAACAGAAAGACCCGTTAGGTCGTTTAACTACTTCAGAAGTTCCGATTCAGAACAAACAACATCGTCATTAATTTACCAATAATATTTTAAAGATTTTCTGTTGTGGCGAACCCAATATGCTCGGTAAACGATTTCTTACTCCCACTAACTTCTGCCATACGTCTTGCCTCTCTATATCAGGCCAAAATATTTTTGAAAGACAAGAAAAATGATCGAAGGCGACAAGAAAAATTACCGAAAAGCAGAAGAAGGCAATGGCTCATTGGTTAGGAGGCTGGAAGGTTAGAAAATGATGGAGGTTCTTATGCTGAAAAGGAAGAGGTTTGTTTTCTATTTGCCGGGTCGCTTCCAGCTTCCATTCTCTTCCTTTCCAATGGGGCCGGCATTATGAGCGGGAGACAAAGAACTCCGTGTGACCTGGATTCGGTCAAAAATATTGGCAGGAAAAAGCCTTTTCTTACTAGTTTTGTCCTCAACGTTTTGATCATCTAAGAGTAAAATCGGGCCGGAGGTTCGCTAAGAATGGAGGTACAGAATTGCTTCTTGAATGCGACCTGTCGATGAGCATGTTTGGGCACAAACTAAATAAGCAAAAATTATCAGCCCCATCAGAACTGACAATGAGAAAACGATTTTTGAGCCTGATAAAACTGTCCTTACGACGAGCGAAATTATTCTGGAAGACAACATTTTTTCCTCGAAATGGGAACATTGATCGCAGTTACGAATAATAAACGGCCGGTCACAACGACTCGTATAACAGTCGGATGCTGAAGTCGGAAATTAATGGTAATGGTAAGGATGCCGAAAGAAAGAAATCCATTTCCCATTTGCATCATAGGCCACTCGGTCTTTCGATTTCGCTCCATTTACTGAATTTTCCATCCTTTTCATTCCAACAATGACGTCGATGGATTCTTTCAACAGTCGCAAACGGGGAGGAAAGCTTGGCGCCACTAAATTTGGCAATAATTATTTTTCGTGTTAACTGATCCGTGTTAATAATATCTATTGATTGGAGTAAAGAATTGTTCCGGGTTCATAGTATTGGTCCGAATTCACAATCGATCCGGGTTCAGAACTGATCCGAGTTGATAATATTGATCCGTGTTCATGAGAAATCCGAGCTCAGAATTAAACCGAGTTTATAAGATTGATCCGAGTTCACAATTGATCCGAGTTGAAAAGTCATCCGTGTTCGGAGCTGATCCGAATTAATAACATTGATCCGAGTTCACAATCGATACGGGCTCTGAACTGATCCGAGTTAATAATATCCGATATTATTTATCCGAATATTTATAATAATGATCCGAGCTCAAGATTTTTCCGTGACTAATACTATTGACTACTAGTGACTAATAGTATTAGTCTAATACTATTGATCCGTGACTAATATTGATCCGTGTTCATAATATAGATCCGAGTTATTACTGATCCGTGTTCACAACATAGATCCGAGTTATTATTGATCCGGGTTCACGAGTGATCCGAGTTCGTAATTGATCCGTATTCATAATGTTGATCTGAGTTCATGATATTGATCCGAGTTTATTCTATTGAACCGTGACTAACATTGATCCGTGACTAATATTGGTCCATGACTAATATTGATCCGAGTTCATGATAATGATCCAGTTTATAATACTGATCCGTGTCCATATTGATCCGTGTTCATAATATAGATCCGAGTTATTACTGATCCGTGTTCGCAACATAGATCCGAGTTATTATTGATCCGTGTTCACGAGTGATCCGAGTTCGTAATTGATCCGAGTTCATAACATTGATCGGAGATCGTAATGATCCCAGTTCATTATATTGATCCGTGTCTGATATTGATCCGAGTTCATATCCGTTTGCCCTATTGCAGCATTCATATAAGCTCGAGCGCTTTCGGTCGTTCGGCCCTCTTAGGAAGGTTCATTAGAAAGGAGGCCAACGGCACTCTACCTTCTGATAATTGAGCGTGCCGCAGGTGGCCTGCTGTCGGTTTTCGGGTGATGCACGGTAAACCTGTAATGTGTATCGTCATTGTGGTGAATATACTGGATTTAAACGTAAGGAACTCCAATTTAAAGAACTTTTACAATGGATTCACTCGAATTGTTTTCCGAATTCCCAAATTGGCAGATGACTTGCACGGCGGATTGAAATCCTCGTTCAACGAGATTAGAACGAATATCCGCCGGTCTTATCGCGGCTGTAAGTAAGTGAAATTGTGAGGGATAGCCGGGAATGGGAGAACAACAGGTTGCCAGTTGATCCTAGAACTAGAGGTAGTTCGCAGAACGAATGCGCCATCACCAGAAGACATTTCAACTTCCGATGGCCTCCGAGGACTGCAGCTGGGCACCTCCCTCGCTCCTTACTTGCTGGTTGAGTAAGAATAGTATAGTAAGTTTTTCCCATTCAAAATATTTTAGATATGACGATTTTTTTAATTAAAAATATTTGCAACGAATTTTTTCACGTCCAGTCTTGAAAAGGTCTTGAACAAATATATGAGAAGGTTCAATATTTAAAAAAATCCTGAAAATTCGTCTTGACACAGATCCAGAACCAGGAACTGACGCAGTTGTTTATTGTTCGGTATCTTTTGATTAAGCCGAGGTACTCATATTTTTCCTCGCGAACCCATGGGTAAACATGAAAAAATAAATGGTAGGCTTTGTACGAAGGAAAAAACGAGGGGAAAAAGGAAAAATATGTAACAATAGAAAATGGGGTCAGCGGAGGGTCGCTCGAAAAAAGTGCGTCTCTCTGACAGTTTTTCTCTTTCGGATTAATTTTCCCCTGTCCGTTTTCTACTTTCGTACTTGATGGAACAGAGGGTCGGATTAATGCGGCTTCGGATCAACTCGAGGGGATCGAGTCGAATGATTTTTGAAAAATTCCCATCTCAGAAATTCAAATGTTAAGATAGCATCAATTTTTATTAAAATATAATTTTTTCAACGAGTTTTTATTATTAAATAATAAATTTAATTATAATTAATTATTATATAATAATATTATAATTAATTATTATATAATGATATTATAATTAATTAATAAATAATTTTTGTATTTCACTTTGGCACTAAAGCATAAAAATCAAATTTTGATTTTTGAAAAATTGTTCGAAATTTTTGAAAAATTGTTTGTGCTTAAAAAAAAAGGTTAAAAAATGAAAATTTTTAAAAATGAGGAAATCTATTTGACGAAAAATTGTTTGTGCTTAAAAAAAAAGGTTAAAAAATGAAAATTTTTAAAAATGAGAAAATCTATTTGACGAAAAATTTATTTTCGAAATCGGTCCAAATGTCATGGATTCGGACCCTATGAGGTTCGTTTGAAATTCGGTGGTTTCCAGTCCCCCCCCCCCCCATGGTTCGGGGTATTTTGGTAATTCGGGGGTTAGCGCCCGTCAATCGGTAACGACGTTCTCTCCAGTCCGTATCTCCGATTCAGTTCACCGCGGTTGACGTCTGTCGGTATCGATCGGGTTCGGACCCGCCGGCGGCGCCTGCCGGTACAACCGAACGGATTGTCACGTTTCGCCAGTCAAATTACAAAAGAAACGAGAGTCGAATCGACGATTTTGGAGTCACCACTACTTTCCTTACCTTCGGTTCGACCGGGAAAAATTTTGGTAAAAAATCTATGGAAAAAAAATTCGCCTGTTTTCTCTGTCATGTCATTTTTTCAGAGTTGCTCCGAGGAAAAAAGTCGGGTATAGCATTTTTAGAAAAATTTACGAGCTTTCCAACGGTGTCCTCAGATTTGGATTTACTCAAAAATTGAAGGAGATACAGCTATTTTAGCGAGTTAAGGTCAGAAACGCAAAAATACCAAAAACAGATTTTTTCGAACGACTAGGAAAAAACTTCTGGGAGAAAGATTTGTGGGAAATCTCTTCTAGAACATTTTTCTTCATTTTCGATCGTATGAGATACTCGAAAACCCAAATTGACTCGATTGTTTTGAGGCGCTCTTCTTTCATTTTATAATTACGAACAAAAATTCGGTTCAATAATTTCTATTTTAAATATTATAGTTCCGATTCAACGAAAAATATCTTGCCCTTTTTGATTCATTATAGAAAGACGCATTTATATATTTTGCGATTTGGTATACAATGTTCGAATAATCCTTCGCACATGCGCTGCGCACGCTTTCATTCGAAAACGTCAATGTCGAGAGTAATACTCGATTGATAGGAAATCCTCGTCGAAAAGTCGAGTGTCAACAGCTCTCGAAGCCACGAGTGGGTTAAAATGTTATTAAATTCGACCATACGACCGGCGATATGGCGAAAATGCTCGAGTTGACATTATTCGAGATTGCGATACGTATATCTACAAAAACTTGAGCAAACCCTATAAACACCTTTAACAATTTAAGCCGTATGTACCGTTATTTCGATACTTACATTTTTTAAACGAATAAATTATATTTTCAAAGGAAAAGGTTGAAAAAAAAGGTTAAGAATTGAGGTCATTTCCGTAAATGCGCACAGACCTCCTATCCTCCAAATTAGCCAGAAAAAAATGTTTTTTTTTCTTTTTCTAAAATTCCGAGAAAAACTCCCTGTCTTGAGTCCTAAATCAAGCAAAAAATACTCGAAAATTTCCAAGCCCGCGGCATCACCTTCCAAATTATAAATTTTCGAAAAAAGTGAAAAAATGTTGGGAAATGAAAAACAAAAAGTCAATTGAAAATTTCGCAATTAAAAAAAAAATAATAAATTTTTTGCCTGTTTCATTTTTGGCTGTAGCGCCACCAATATATTAATCTTGAAAAAAAATTAAAAAATGGTACGTAGTGTTTCCAAATGGCTGACTTTCCCTGCATTTCAGTTGAAAAATTTTTGAAATCGGCTCAAAATTGGCTGCGTGAGAGTGAAATAAACACAAAAAAAATCTAAATGCTAAAAAAGATGAAAAATCGTATTCTTGAAATTATTTCGCTTTTTACCCCGCTTCTGGGATATTTTCGCTTCAGTTGGTACACCTTTTCCCCTAAAGTCGTCATATTTCCACTACTACGATCTGATTTTAGAACAATAATTACGTCAATTTAGTCTGTAAATATGTTTGTACAAAAATGCAATAAAACCTCAGCAATAATGCTCGACTAGCGATATAAATAAATATAAATTATTATTTATATAATTTATTAAACTATTAATTTAAAATTAAAATAAATAAAAAAAAACTATATGAAATAAATAATTATAAATCATAATAATACATATTTACAGTTAATCAATATAATTCTTTATTAAATAAAAATAATTATAATAAATTGCAATAATTATAAAACTATATAAAATAGATACAAATTAAATATAAAAAAAGAAAATTAAATTTAAATGAAGAATAACACTCAACTTATATGAATATTACCTTTATAAATTAAATAAATATTATATTTTATAATATATATTAATTTATATGTGTACTTACCTTCTATGAAACACTGCAAGGTAGAATTCAGTTCTGATTTGCCAGGGTATTTTATACAATTGTCGAAAGCGAATATTCAGCAATTGGGTCACATCGGTCGGGCCAATATTGCAGATAAGTCTCATTCAAAATCCCCCTTATCACGCGAAAATTGTTATCTCTTATTCCGGGTAGTATCTGGCCGATTAGACTTATCTCCAGTGTAATGAATCGTCGCAGGGATGCGAAACAAAAGTGGACCGTAAAATTATCTCATTTCGTTTTAAGATAATTCGATACACCTATGAACGATGTTTTCCTTATCATCTGGGATGGATAATGGATTTTTTCGAATGCCCATTGTTATCATTGCATCTAAAAAATTATGTAGAATTTCGAAAAAATCAAACCTATGTAAAAATTTAAAAAAAATATATAAATTGACTAATTAAATAGACAAATAAATTAAAATTTGCAAAACTTAGCGAACTAATGGCAACGTGAGTAGGGAAAAATTATTTTCGAAATATAGCTGACTTTTGGAGAAATTATTTTCGGAAAATATCCCGCCGTGATTTTTCTCGCTGTATTCCCATCACGGCCCATGGACAGTTGTTCTATGAGGTCGAGATAACAGTTAATTGGACTCGGTTTAAATGGGTTTATGCAATGTCAGATCACTCAACGTTTTGCAAACATCATCAGTCACTCGAGACTTGGGCCTTCGATGAAAGAATTCAGCAGCTTGCTGCGTTAACATCTAGTACATCGAGATAAAAACCTTTTACAAAAAAAAAAAAAAATACGGAGCGTTATATAATATTAATAAATGCTTTACAAAATTAATTATTAATTTTTTTGCCGCGAAATCGGTGAAAATTTTATGCGTTTTTTCAACCTTATACTTAGGTGTTAATACTATGAAACAAAATATTTAAAAAAAATAAGGTGAAACTTTAAAAAATTAAAAATAAATACAACAAAAGAAAATATATGTAAAAAGAAGGTAAATCTAAAAGAAAATGAACATAAACGAAAGCAGTAAATATAAAACGAAATAAAAATAAATGAAAATAAATATGAAAGAAAGTCAATACGAAAGAAAATGAATATAAAATGAAGCACAAAACAACAGCAACAGAAAATAAACACTAAAGAAAGTAAATAAAAAGAAAGTAAATATAATAAGAAAGGAATATAGGTGAAAAAATAAATAATCTAGAGAAGATAGTAATAAAATAAATATGAAAGAAAGTCAATTTTAAATACAAAAGAAAATAATTTTAAAATATGGCAACAACAACAACAAAAAATAAACACCAAAGAAGATAAATAAAAAGAAAGGAAATATAATAAAAAAGGAATATGGGTAAAAAATAAATAATGTAAAAGAAAATAATAATAAAATAAATATAAATGAAAATAAATAGTAGATAAAAAATCATTTTAAACGGCAACAAATATGAATGAAAATAAATATAAAATAGAAATAGAGGTATTATGATATCTAATCTATACCGACAAGTTCAAATTTGATAGCAATTTCAAAATTTGGCCAAAATGCTCGAAAATTCGGTAAATTATTGTATTATTTGAAAAATGGACGACATAAATTGTATGCTGGGATATAATCGCGGATTATTATAATTTCACTCGTATTTCACACGTTTCGAGCCGTAGCCGTATAATTACACAAGTTCGACCGCCGGCCGTGTAATCGAAATCGACCGCCAACCTTGTAATCAAGATGGCGGGAACTTTGAAGTCAGAATTTCCAAGAGCCGCACCCGAAACCCCGGGGGCAATTCGAACTAAACCGAATATAGAAAATCGATACTCAGAATTTGAAAATTCTCAAAATTTCCCAGAATTTTGGCCTTGAAATTAAATTAAAACAAGTACCTATAAATAGGTACAGAAAAGTAGGTAAAATTAGGAAAATTAGGTACAGAAAATAGGTAGGTACAGAAAAGTTAAAAAATGCATAGGTACAGAAGAAAAGAATAAATTCAATTAAATTGAATCAAAAACATACTTTAATATTATAACGATGGAATTAAGTAATGTGTGTTGTCTACTAACATATTTATGGGTTATCTATTACCATATTTTGTAAATTCTCGCAACTGTTGCGGGCAGGAAATTCGTGGGCTAAACTGCAACACGATGGCGAAAAGCTCATTTTCCTAGGTCTAGTAGGGAAGAAAAAATCATTATAATTTAATATTAGTACCAATGTTACCGATATTGATGAAATCATGCCTCAAAGTATCAGTTTTTCAAAATTGTTTCCGGAATTGATGTTTCGGCTATTTTTTTTGTCTTTTCTGGGCATGAAAAAATTGACTTCAAAAATCATCTTTTTTAATCATTGATCTCATTGATGATTTTTTGATCATTGACTTTGGTACATTATTTCCAGGAATTTAAAGAAATTTGTTTGTTTCTCAAGAAGCTCAATTGTTCTTTTTCAAAATCGGAAATTTCGAGCTCGTAATTCTTGCAATGTAACTATTTGTCGTTCGATGCTTGGATACGTGCTATCCCTATCGTAGGATGTCTTTCTTGGAGATTCGTTGAATAATTCAGCAACGACTAAGGTTACGGGCGACTTCGAGATGAGGTGCAAAGTAACGCCTTTCTTTCCGACCGAACCACAATATTGGTTAACAGTAAGAATTGAGTAAGTTAGAAGAAAAAAAAAAAAACATATTTTGAACCGTAAAAGTGTGACATAATTTGATCATATTTTGACTGATTTTAAGGGTGTTTAGGTCAAAAATATCAGAAAAACTCACTACGCAAATTTTAAAATTCGCCCGAAATAAAAATTCGGCAAAATATCGGAACATAAAAAATATCCACGTATTCTGCAAGGTAAAACGAAGATTTTAAGACCAAGAACGCTCAAATCGGTTCGTTTTTGCGGCCGGAAAAAAATAAAATAGAAAACACTAAAAATGCAAATATATCGGAAGTAAATTCCGATTAGACAGGGTGTTAGGTCTTGTCGAGACAAGCATTTCAGTTCAAGAAATTTGAAAAAATGTTGAGAATTGAGGGAGCTATGGCAATTTTTATAAATTACCACAGATCTGTGGTGTCGCTGACAAAAAATGCATCAATTTTCCCATAAAAAAAAATCATAGCTTTTTCTGTTCTTACAACAGTTGTACTGTTAAGTTACTTAACAACCAAAAATGTCCAATGACCTGTTAGAATTTACAAAGTACTTATTGTAATCGTTTTGAAACAAAAGATCGGAACTGAACCTTCGTTAACACATCAAAAAAAATCGAAAACATTTACGTTTATACATTTTTATGTATAGTTTTGACAATTTTTTACATTTAACGTAGGTATTCATTTTTATTTTTGCTAAAGTAGCTTTTAAATTATGATTATAATAAAATCAGTTTGAATTTTACGTACCTAGGTATATAAATTTATGAAATATCTACCTATAGCGTGTGCTCCAGTAGTTTTTAATGATTATGTAGCCTGAAGATGCTCAAAAATAAATTATGAATACTTTTAACAGAATTTCTCTTCGGGACAGTTTAATAGCATCGAATTGTTTAATTTATATCGTCTCCTTCGAGTTTTCAGCGATACCAATAAATCAATGATTATTCACTTTTAACCTTTTACCTACTTATTTGTAATTATACATAGTACAATTGCATTGATAACGCAATTTTTATATGAATAATGCGATTTATCCTAATTAAATTATATTAATGATTGCAATTATAAATGTAGTGATTACCGACAGATAAATCATGATTTTCCTATAGCTTATGGTGAGGTATTACCTCCGACGGTCTAGTAGGTTATACCTACTTATTATGCAAAAAAAGCTGCTAAAAAGCGAATCGTGTAAAAACCGCCATGATTCGCCTGCCAAAATTTCGATATTTTTCCTATTTGGTATTTTTAATTTAACCAAAAACTTAAAATGTATTCATTAAAAATGTTTATAAAATAATAATTACTCCTCACCTGAAGAAAATTTCATGATGCAAAACGAAGGATGGAAACTCAAATTGACTCAGAATTGAGTCTTCGAAAAATTTAAAGCACTTCCAGTGGAAAAATCGTCAACTATCGGTAAAACATTAACCAATATCAACGATCGGCACAACGGCGAGGACGAATTTGGAAATCCTCTACGGAGCTGGTGTCGAAAAACGCGTTCAATTTTGAAAATTCCCACCGACGACCGACACACACGAACGAACCGACCCGGCGAGGACTGACAACTGAACGATTACGGGAAATTCTCCCCGCGGGCGTCGGAGTGGGGAGGAGCGACTGCGATAGGCGGAGGGAGGTGCGACGGAGAGGGCCGCGACGGAGAGGGAAAATAGGCGAATCAGCTGACAGGCCCGGCAGCCGAGATATCCCTCCCTCGGTAAGCCAACCTGGGCGGTAGGCCGTCAGGTTGTCTAGAAGCGGGGAGATTTTCCCCCTAAGTAGGGAAATTAGATGGCTGTCGGTGAGCTAGCAGAGGCCGTCTCATACCGCGCCCGCCGTTGATCAGGGCTATAGGGGTGGGGGAGGGTTGAGGTTCAAGTTATTGTGTATTTATTTATTGTGTTTATTGAGTACTTCTTGTATTTACTGAGTAGTTTTTTGTTATTTGTTGAATATTTTTTACTGAGTAATTATTTGTTATTTTTTTAATACTTTTTTACTGAGTAATTCTTTTGCTATTAAATAGCAACAATTCAAATAGCAAAACAATTCAACAAATTTTGTTGAATATTTTTTTACAGAGTAATTTTTTTGTTATTTGTTAAATATTTTTTTACAGAGTAATTTTTTTTTGTTATTTGTTAAATATTTTTTTACTGAGTAATTTTTTGAATATTTTTTTACTGAGTTATTATTTGTTATTTGTTGAATATGTTTTTACTGAGTAATTTTTTGTTATTTGTTGAATATTTTTACTGAGTAATTTTTTGTTAGGTACCTGTTCATTGAACATTCTTTTGCATTTATTACTTAAGGCTAACCTGAAATTCAATTAATATAATTTGATGATGATAATGTGGAATTAAAGTTAAAATAAAGAGTTTTTTATTCAAAAAAATTCTGGGAGCTCATTTTTGCTTCATAAGTAAAGTTGTTCCGGCCTCCTAGTGTTTACACATCGTCGATTTTAAATTTTAATAAGCACTCTTCTTAATATTGTTCTCATTTTTTTAAATACGAGTTTTTTAAACTCTAGAGGAAATGCCACAAATGATATAACTTTTTTTTTTTGAGATTTTTAGAAGAAACCCTCTTGGGCAAATCTATGTAAACTAAAAGCCACATACGGCAAAATGCCCTTTGAGGAGGCCCTATCGGACGAAAGCGCTCGGGAATAAAGCTCAAATGATGGTTCGGTTGGTTTTAATTCTAATCCACAATCAACCGTCAACATCAATTATAGTTATATAGGTACCTACTATTTTTTGTGATTTACAGAAATTAGAGCGGTTCTAAAAATAAAATTTTTCATTTTTTGAACAAAATGAGTGATACTTAATTGAAATTTTTAGTAGGTATACCTAAATTGGCGTCCGGTGGTTACTTACATACCAATTTAACCGCCTTGGGTTGTGAATTTTAGGCGGTATTCAGATTTTCATAATTTAGCCTTTTAAGCGTTATTTTTTTGGAACTGATACTTTCTGAATCAAGTTTTGGCAGTGCCTTGGTATATTGAGGATTTCCAAAAGTGAAAATCAGTGGACAATAGGCCTACACCTAGAAGATACGGCCGTGATCCTTTGGCCGGGGAAAAGTCGGAGCAGCTGCGGGGGTGGGGCACAAGGGGGTGAATGGGGTAAGAGCCTGGGGTAGGGGGTGAAAAGGGAAAATCAATACCGAGCGGCTCGCGGAGTACTATACAACTACCCCGCCGCCCGGCATCCGAGCGGCTCAGGTCCCGCCGCCGGTGCCACGAGGCCGGGACTTTCGAGGAAAGCCCGATGACCGATTCGCACGAATCAACTTTGTACGATAATTCAAAAAATCGAATCCCCCCTAAAAATTTGACATTTTGCGTTTCGAGGAATCCGTATTTGTCATATAAATTGAAAAACCCTTGTCCAAAACTGCGTTTTTTGAACCTATGTACCTAAAATGAGCCTACAAAATTGGCAAGGAAAAAAAATTGTTAGCACACTCTGAAAATTTGATGGTTTACGTTTCAACAGATATATAATCCTAATTTAATACGGAAATTTTTTTCCCGTCCGCCGCACGTCGTCTGCAGCAAATTTTTCCGGTTACCTTTTACGGTTTGACGGTTCACGGTTTGACGGTTTTTCAAATTTTTCCAGTTACCCCATTCAAGAGGCTTGTTTTGTATTGCGGAATGTCCCGAACTTGGTGTAAACCATTTTTGGGTAAAACTAGGCCGAAAATTGAACAAAACGCCGCAAACCGCATTTTTCCATCTTCATTCGTGTCCAAAATACGAATTTTTAAGGGATTTTCAGCTTTTTTTTTTAAATTCCATATAAGCCAATTTTAATCAAATACCAACTCATCATAATTTCATTTCAAACATCAAAAATTCACAAAACAAAACTCTCATGCGACATTTTTGAAATAATTATACAAAAAGCGTTTTCCTAATTTGGAGGATACCCTCTATAAGTAAGGGA
Source organism: Nesidiocoris tenuis (assembly GCA_036186465.1). Taxonomy (NCBI): domain Eukaryota; kingdom Metazoa; phylum Arthropoda; class Insecta; order Hemiptera; family Miridae; genus Nesidiocoris; species Nesidiocoris tenuis. The sequence goes on from AP028921.1 coordinate 9,084,441, forward strand.
TCAGGAACCAGGGGTATTTGTGGCAATAAATTCCAAATAATATTAAACATATAAATAATACCACAATAAATAATAACATATTAATATTTAATCTGTTAATATAATAATATTAATAAAATATTAGAATAGATAATATTAATAGCATATTAATTTAATAATAACATAATATTATGATAAGGGGGTTTTAAATTTTTTTTATTCGAGGCTTATCAGGTTAACTGTTTCCAACTGATTTTCCCAAGCGACAGCTCCATATTATTTCGAAATCGTATATTATTTATTCGAAATAACGAGTCTGTTCCTGCTATCGGACTAACTGATAGTGAGCCGCTGATAAGACGGCAACAGGGGGGGCCAAGATTGTGAAAAGGATAGCAAAAATGATCTAATCCGGTCGCGATTCATCCCCCATTGACTTCAATTCGTATGTCTATTGTCCGACCACAATGGTCCAATTGCCCGGGCCAGATCTCATTCCGTATTCTCGGTCAAGAGGCACTTCCAAGGGGTCCGATACGAGAAAAATAAAGGATACAATTGTAAAAAAATGTCCGACAGAAATTTTGGACATTTGGAGATTTTTACGGCGATCAATTTAGAAATAAAAACGCTGCTAAGTAGATTAGTGACATGGGTACATTATTTGTCAAGGGTATCTCAGAAAATAAAGTTCAAATAGTTGGAGTAGGTCGGTTTATCATCATATCATTTGTGAATGGTCAATGGTGAATCCAATGATGCCCCATGCCATAGGTATATTGGCCGTAAAACCAAGAAAACTGCAAAAAAACGTGATTTTGGCTTTATCACTCCCTCAAAATGGACCACGTTGAACAAAAACGCCAAATTTCATGTTTCTTAGCTAATATCTCAAGATTCGTGCCAAAAAAACCCGAAGTTGAATCCATCATTTTTTTTGAAATTTTTCCTAAGCTTGGATTTTCCAGCTGGAATCGGTTTTTTGCATTTTTCTTAGTCCTGGAGAGTTGTAGAAAATTGCAAATTTTTCGTGTCATGTACCTCCCCAAAACCTACTCAAAAATATTTTTTTTGGAATTTTAACATTTTTTTTAAAGGGTCAAAAAAACATTTTTTTTATGTCAAAAATTGGACTTTCAACCAGATTTCCACCACTAAAATCCAACCGATTTTGACTTACAAAGAGTGAAAACGGTGTAAGAGCCTTCAAGGGATCCAACAAGCTCAAAAAATTCAAAATCGGTTCAGTAGAACTCCCTCGAATTGGCAAAAACGCGAAAAAGGAGAAATCGCGTCAAGAAATTCGAGCCAAACCGATTTGAAAAAAAATTTCAAAATTCTCCGGAAAAAAGGCTATCTTATGGTAAATCAAGTGAGAAAAAAGAAACCAGCTTAAAGCCTAAGGCTATGGAATGCTCGAAATTGAGGCTGTCAAACTCAATTCTAAACTCATTCCTCAAAATCAACCTACAAACTCAACACTTACACTCAACTGTCAAACTCAACCCACTAGACCCAACTCACAAATTCAATTCTCAAACGCACAAGCTCAACTCAAAAAATCAACTCGCAAACTCGAAGTCAACCACAAACTCAATCCAAAAAAAACTCACAAACTCAACCCATAAAATCGACTGTGAAACTCAACCTAAAAACTCAATTCACCGTTTAAGTATGAGATATAATTGAATCAGAAGCCCATGGAAAAAATTCAGGTACATAAATGCACATAAATTTCAGCGACAAATGTGGCAGAACAAGTGCCGGGATACTGAAACAATTCAGAACTCCAATTAGCGAGATCGTCATAAATTTTGAGACCATATTGTCCAAGGCATAACGGCCAAATTGAGCGGAGCTTTGACCCATTTCGCGCAATTAATTGCTTCCTGAATCATTGCCTCGAAAAAAAAAACCAAAATTTCGAGTTGAATGAGTGATATTTTATTTGATTCAAAACGTTCAAGGTTGCTATCAATAACTGCGCAACCGAGATGAGTGAAGTTTGAAAGTTGAGTTTTTGAATGAAGTTTGAAAGTTAAGTTGGTGAGTAAAGTTTGAAAGTTGAGTTTGTGAGTGAAGTTTGAAAGTTGAGTTTTTGAGTGAAGTTTGAAAGTTAAGTTGGTGAGTAAAGTTTGAAAGTTGAGTTTGTGAGAGAAGTTTGAAAGTTGAGTTTGTGAGTGAAGTTTGAAAGCTGAGTTTGTGAGTGATGGTTGAAAGTTGGGTTTGTGAGTGAAGTTTGAAAGTTGAGTTTGTGAGTGAAGTTTGAAAGTTGAGTTTGTGAGTGAAGTTTGAAAGTTGAGTTTGTGAGTGAAGTTTGAAAGTTGAGTTTGTGAATGAAGTTTGAAAGTTGAGTTATTGAGTGAAGTTTGAAAGTTGAGTTTGTGAGTGAAGTTTGAAACTTGAATTTATGAGAGATGGTTGAAAGTTGAGTTTTTGAATGAAGTTTGAAAGTTGAGTTTGTGAGTGAAGATTGAAAGTTGAGTTATTGAGTGAAGTTTGAAAGTTGAGTTTGTGAGTGAAGTTTGAAAGTTGAGTTTGTGAGTGAAGTTTGAAAGTTCAGTTTTTGAGTGAAGTTTGAAACTTGAGTATATGGTTGAAAGTTGAGTTTTTGAATGAAGTTAGAAAGTTGAGTTTGTGAGTGAACATTGAAAGTTGAGTTTGTGAGTGAACTTTGAAAGTTGAGTTTGTGAGTGAACTTAGAAAGTTGAGTTATTGAGTGAAGTTTGAAAGTTGAGTTTGTGGTTGAGTTCAAAAGTTGAGTTTGTAAGTGAAGTTTGAAAGTTCAGTTGGTGAGTGAAGTTTGAAAGTTATGTTTTTGAGTGAAGGTCGAAAATTGAGTTTGTGAGTGAAGTTTGAAAGTTGAGTTTGTGAGTGAACTTTGAAAGTTGAGGTTTTGAGTGAAGTTTGAAAGTTGAGTTTGTGGGTTGAGTTTGAAAGTTCAGTTGGTGAGTGAAGTTCGAAAGTTCAGTTTGTGAGTGAAGTTTGAAAGTTATGTTTTTGAGTGAAGGTCGAAAATTGAGTTTGTGAGTGAAGATTGAAAATTGAGTTTGTGAGTGAAGACTGAAACTTGAGTTTGTGATTTTTGATTGAAAGTTGAGTTTGTGAGTGAAGTTTGAAACTAGAGTTTGAAAGTGAAGTTTGAAAGTTGAGTTTTTGAATGAAGTTTGAAAGTTGAGTTTATGAGTGATGGTTGAAAGTTGAGTTTGTGGGTTGAGTTTGAAAGTTCAGTTTGTGGATGAAGATTGAAAGTTGAGTTTGTGAGTGAAGATTGAAAGTTGAGTTATTGAGTGAAGTTTGAAACTAGAGTTTGAAAGTGAAGTTTGAAAGTTGAGTTTTTGAATGAAGTTTGAAAGTTGAGTTTATGAGTGATGGTTGAAAGTTGAGTTTGTGGGTTGAGTTTGAAAGTTCAGTTTGTGGATGAAGATTGAAAGTTGAGGTTTTGAGTGAAGTTTGAAAGTTGAGTTTGTGGGTTGAGTTTGAAAGTTCAGTTGGTGAGTGAAGTTCGAAAGTTCAGTTTGTGAGTGAAGTTTGAAACTAGAGTTTGAAAGTGAAGTTTGAAAGTTGAGTTTTTGAATGAAGTTTGAAAGTTGAGTTTATGAGTGATGGTTGAAAGTTGAGTTTTTGAAGCAAGTTTGAAAGTTGAGTTATTGAGTGAAGTTTGAAAGTTCAGTTTGCGAGTGAAGTTTGAAACTTGAGTTTATGAGTGATGGTTGAAAGTTGAGTTTGTGAGTGAAGATTGAAAGTTAAGTTTTTGAGTGAACTTTGAAAGTTGAGTTATTGAGTGAACTTTGAAAGTTGAGTTTGTGAGTGAACTTTGAAAGTTGAGTTTGTGAGTGAACTTAGAAAGTTGAGTTATTGAGTGAAGTTTGAAAGTTGAGTTTGTGGTTGAGTTCAAAAGTTGAGTTTGTACGTGAAGTTTGAAAGTTCAGTTGGTGAGTGAAGTTTGAAACTTGAGTTTGTGAGTGACGATTGTAAGTTGAGTTATTGAGTGAAGTTTGAAAGTTGAGTTTGTGGGTTGAGTTTGAAAGTTCAGTTGGTGAGTGAAGTTTGAAAGTTATGTTTTTGAGTGAAGGTCGAAAATTGAGTTTGTGAGTGAAGTTTGAAAGTTGAGTTTGTGAGTGAACTTTGAAAGTTGAGGTTTTGAGTGAAGTTTGAAAGTTGAGTTTGTGGGTTGAGTTTGAAAGTTCAGTTGGTGAGTGAAGTTCGAAAGTTCAGTTTGTGAGTGAAGTTTGAAAGTTATGTTTTTGAGTGAAGGTCGAAAATTGAGTTTGTGAGTGAAGATTGAAAATTGAGTTTGTGAGTGAAGACTGAAACTTGAGTTTGTGATTTTTGATTGAAAGTTGAGTTTGTGAGTGAAGTTTGAAACTAGAGTTTGAAAGTGAAGTTTGAAAGTTGAGTTTTTGAATGAAGTTTGAAAGTTGAGTTTATGAGTGATGGTTGAAAGTTGAGTTTGTGGGTTGAGTTTGAAAGTTCAGTTTGTGGATGAAGATTGAAAGTTGAGTTTGTGAGTGAAGATTGAAAGTTGAGTTATTGAGTGAAGATTGAAAGTTGAGTTTGTGAGTGAAGATTGAAAGTTGAGGTTTTGAGTGAAGTTTGAAAGTTGAGTTTGTGGGTTGAGTTTGAAAGTTCAGTTGGTGAGTGAAGTTCGAAAGTTCAGTTTGTGAGTGAAGTTTGAAACTAGAGTTTGAAAGTGAAGTTTGAAAGTTGAGTTTTTGAATGAAGTTTGAAAGTTGAGTTTATGAGTGATGGTTGAAAGTTGAGTTTTTGAAGCAAGTTTGAAAGTTGAGTTATTGAGTGAAGTTTGAAAGTTGAGTTTGTGAGTGAAGTTTGAAACTTGAATTTATGAGTGATGGTTGAAAGTTGAGTTTGTGAGTGAAGATTGAAAGTTGAGTTATTGAGTGAACTTTGAAAGTTGAGTTATTGAGTGAAGTTTGAAAGTTGAGTTTGTGAGTGAAGTTTGAAAGTTGAGTTTGTGAGTGAAGATTGAAAGTTGAGTTATTGAGTGAAGTTTGAAAGTTGAGTTTGTGGTTGAGTTCAAAAGTTGAGTTTGTACGTGAAGTTTGAAAGTTCAGTTGGTGAGTGAAGTTTGAAACTTGAGTTTGTGAGTGACGATTGTAAGTTGAGTTATTGAGTGAAGTTTGAAAGTTGAGTTTGTGGGTTGAGTTTGAAAGTTCAGTTGGTGAGTGAAGTTTGAAAGTTATGTTTTTGAGTGAAGGTCGAAAATTGAGTTTGTGAGTGAAGTTTGAAAGTTGAGTTTGTGAGTGAACTTTGAAAGTTGAGGTTTTGAGTGAAGTTTGAAAGTTGAGTTTGTGGGTTGAGTTTGAAAGTTCAGTTGGTGAGTGAAGTTCGAAAGTTCAGTTTGTGAGTGAAGTTTGAAAGTTATGTTTTTGAGTGAAGGTCGAAAATTGAGTTTGTGAGTGAAGATTGAAAATTGAGTTTGTGAGTGAAGACTGAAACTTGAGTTTGTGATTTTTGATTGAAAGTTGAGTTTGTGAGTGAAGTTTGAAACTAGAGTTTGAAAGTGAAGTTTGAAAGTTGAGTTTTTGAATGAAGTTTGAAAGTTGAGTTTGTGAGTGATGGTTGAAAGTTGAGTTATTGAGTGAAGTTTGAAAGTTCAGTTGGTGAGTGAAGTTTGAAAGTTCAGTTTGTGAGTGAAGTTTGAAACATGAGTTTATGAGTGATGGTTGAAAGTTGAGTTTGTGAGTGAAGATTGAAAGTTGAGTTATTGAGTGAAGTTTGAAAGTTGAGTTTGTGAGTGAACTTTGAAAGTTGAGTTATTGAGTGAAGTTTGAAAGTTGAGTTGGTGAGTGAAGTTTGAAAGTTGAGTTTGTGAGTGAAGTTTGAAAGTTCAGTTGGTGAGTGAAGTTTGAAAGTTTAGTTTGTGAGTTGAGTTTTAAAGTCGAGTACAAACTCACAACACACAAGTGTTGAGTTGGAAAGTTAAGTTTGAATGTTGAGTTTGTAAGTGAAGTTAGAAAGTTGAGTTTGTGGGTCCAGTTTGTCGGTTGAGTTCGTGGTTCGAGTTTGAAAAATGAGTTCGTTGGTTGAGTTTGAGAATTGAGGATTGAGTTTGTGGATCGAGTTTGAAGAATGAAGTTGCGGGTTTAGTTTGCAAGTTGGGTTTGTAATTTGTGTTCGAGAGTTTAGTTTGCGGCTTGAGTTTTTGACAAATAGTAAAGTAACCAATAAAACCGTATCCCTGAAAAAAAATAATTTTTTTTCAATTACTGTACCTAGGCTAGTTTTTAGATTCGTTCATTTCCTAAGATGATGAAGCCGATAGGTTAGAGGGTAAACAGTTTTCCAAGCTTATTTCGTATATTTTTAATTGCAATGCATAAAATAATTTCAAAACAACAATTTCACGGGCAACCATAAAAGATTCGTCGCAGACGATTCCGCATTACAATTGGTAACTAGACCTAAATGGTTATACAATTCCAACTTACAAACGTTGAAGAATAATGTTTACTATAATAAATATCTTCATCGTTCCGCTACCATTTTCAGTAGTGTTTCCGGTATTTAGACATTCAGTTAATTCCACTCTATACCTATTTTTGGATTCTGTTTATCTAGTGTCACCTATTTTTATTTTTAGCTTCGTTGGTAATATCGATAACCGCGTCGGCGCTCAAGTTGCTCAAACGGCGTCGTCCGCTCGGCGTATTTTCGGGCGTAAGCCGCTGCAAGGTGCCGTCCACGCTCAATCTGGAAATCACCGGTAATTTTGGAAGATATAATCAGAAAACTAGCACCACCACTGGCGATTTTCGAATTTCAACCCCGTATTCTCGGATCGACTTGATTTTTTCTAGATTTTTTTAAAAGTAGGTAACCTACCTGTGAATATTGTCGACACTTATGGCCGGTACGCCGTCGATGCTGAGTCTCGGAATGCTGTCGACGCTCAACCGTGGCGCGCCTGCGCCGACGCCGTCGACGCTAAGCCGATGTCCGACATTGACGTCCATGTTCACCCGGCCGTCGACGCTAAGCCGGTACATGCCGTTGCCGGCCAAACTGTTCATCCTATGTTTATTCACCCTAAAAAAATCGGTAAAAAAATGACTGAAGGGTCGAGTACAAAAATTGATTTTGTTTTTTATGAGTGAAAATTATTTTACTGTGATATTAGCTGTCATTGAGAAATATTGTAATAGTGGTTCAGTTATAATTAGTGGCCGTTTAGTGTGATTTAATGTAATAATACTCTTTTTTTTTAATTGTAATTATACACTTTTTTTTGGCGTCCGGGAGTGGCCTACTCGCAGTGAGTACCTACACCTTAAAATAAACCAATTTATCGCTATTAAAACGTATAAACGATAAATCGTTGTATTCGAATGATAATAGCTGCCATTGAGAAATTTATTATTATATAACCATAATAAATGTATGGAGAGACTAACAGGCGTTACATGTGACAATAACAAAAAATTTCAATTTAGAACACTTTGACGACGAAATATTTTAACTATTTTTAGAAGTTTCAACCGAAGAATAATGCAATTTCAATTCACAGAATCATCCGATTTGGTTGAAACTTCTAAAAATGGTACAAATATCAGACTCTGATGACAGATAGACGTACGATTTGAGAAAAGATAGGTATACACCTCCTGCAACACGAACTCGTAATGCTGGCCTTAGCATCCTGTCGAATTACAATCTTCAAGGCGTTGGTCACTTAATTACTTAATGAAAAAACACATTTTCATGCCTTTGGAAATTTTCATGATTTTTTCAAGCCTTGAGTTTTTTTCTGAAATTTTACCCAATTAATTTATGATAATTGATTGAATTCCTTCTGAATATCGATAAAAATACGAAATTTCGAAATTCAATTCATATTGTTACGAATAAAAAATGAAAATCATATACTTACGCGTGCAGAAGGAGGAGATTGTCCAATTCGTCTTCGTTATAATAGACGATAAAGTCCTTGGGTTGTACTCCTTCGAATACGGCGACCACGGAGGTCTTGAGATTGTAAAAGAACAGCGGCTGCTGCCTTCTCGAAAAGTCATTGCAGAGGACTTCGATAACCTGGAAATGAAGAAGGCGTAAACATTTTTATGGGGCGAAATTCGGGAATTCAGCGATACACCTCCTCGCGGGGAGAATCCCAAAAAGCAATTTTTAGTAGCCCCCACGGAGGGCCGTATTGGCGAAAGTGCTAGAGCCTAAATGCCATTATCTCTTGGCATTTTCTCAGGAATCTGCGTCAATAAAATCGGTCAAGACGTTCAGCCGACCTTAGCCGCCGTGAAGTCGGCGCCGTAAATGTGCGAACAGTCGATGACGACCGGAATCCCGCGGCGGACGCTCTGCTTCATCACCAAAGTCGACACGTAGTCCACCGACGGGAAGATGAGGCACCGGTCCGGCGTCAGAAGGAGGTACTCCACCCCGGCCCTGCTCTGCAACATTCAGGATTTGTCTAGTACGCAACTTACGGCTGCTGAGTAGGTGTAAAAAGGCGGTTCGGCCTTATCAACGTTATCAGCTGGTATTATCTCTTATCAACGGAAACGGCATGGGAATCAGTTGTATCGAGATCTTATCTATAATATAATCTCTTATCAACGTTATCAACCGGTCTTATCTCTTATCAGCGGAAACGGCATGGGAATAAGTCGTATCAAGATCTTATCTAGAATATCTTATCAACGTTATCAGCCGGTCTTATCTCTTATCAGTGGAATCGGCGTGGGAATCAGTCATATCAAGATCCTATCTTGAACATCTTATCAACGTTATCACCTGATCTTGTCTCTTATCAGTGGGAATTGGCATGGGAATCAGTCGTATCAAGATCTTATCTATCATATAATGATATTATTATATTATCATTATTATTATATTATATTATATTATATTATCAACGTTATCAGCTGGTCTTATCTCTTATCAGTGGGAATCGGCATGGGAATAAGTCGTATCAAGATCTTATCTAGAATATCTTATCAACGTTATCAGCCGGTCTTATCTCTTATCAGTGGAATCGGCGTGGGAATCAGTCATATCAAGATCCTATCTTGAACATCTTATCAACGTTATCACCTGATCTTGTCTCTTATCAGTGGAAATTGGCATGGGAATCAGTCGTATCAAGATCTTATCTATCATATAATAATATTATTATATTATCATTATTATTATATATCATTATTATTATATTATATTATAATATATTATATTATCAACGTTATCAGCTGGTCTTATCTCTTATCAGTGGGAATCGGCATGGGAATAAGTCGTATCAAGATCTTATCTAGGATATCTTATCAACGTTATCAGCCGGTCTTATCTCTTATCAGTGGAATCGGCGTGGGAATCAGTCGTATCAAGATCTTATCTACAATGTAATATCTTATCAACTTTATCAGCGGGTATTATCTCTTGTCAGTGAGAATTGACTTGGGAATCAGTCATATCAAGATCCTATCTTGAACATCTTATCAACGTTATCACCTGATCTTGTCTCTTATCAGTGAGAATTGGCATGGGAATCAGTCGTATCAAGATCTTATCTATCATATAATGATATTATTATATTATCATTATTATTATATTATATTATATTATCAACGTTATCAGCTGGTCTTATCTCTTATCAGTGGGAATCGGCATGGGAATCAGTCGTATCTTATCTATCATATAATATCTTATCAACGTTATCTGCTGTTCTTATTACTTATCAGTGGGAATCAGTCATATCAAGATCTTTTCTATCATGTGATATCTTATCAATGTTATCAGCTTGTCTAATCCCTTATCGGTGGGAATCAGTCATATCAGTGTCTTATCTATCATATAATATCTTATCAACGTTATCAGCTGGTATTATCTCTTATCAGTGGGAATCAGCATGGGAATCAGTCATATCGAGATCTCATCTATCATATAATATCTTATCAACGTTATCAGCTGGTCTTATCTCATATCAGTGGGAATCAGTAATATCAAGATCTTAGCTATCATATGTCAGCAGATCTTATCTCTCAACAGAACAGTGGGAATAGGCAGTCATATCAAGATCTTATCTATCATAATATGAATGATAAGATAATATGATAGATAAGATCTTGATATGAATGTTTCCCATGCCGATTTCCACTGAAGAGATAGGCCAGCTGATAACGTTGATACTATAATATAGTACCTTATCAACGTTATCAGCTGGCCTATCTCTTCAGTGGAAATGGGCATGGGAAGCATTCATATCAAGATCTTATCTATCAATTATCTCATCAACGTTATCAGCTGGTCGTATCTCTCATCAGAGGGAATTGGCATGGAAATCAGTCGTATCAAGATCTTATATATCGTATAGTACCTTATCAACGTTATCAGCTGGTCTAATCCCTTATCAGTGGGAATCAGTCATATCAGTCTCTTATCTTTCATATAATATCTTATCAACGTTATCAGCTGGTCTTATCTCTTATCAGTCATCAAATTCTCCTTAATGCTATAAAACATGAAAAAATGTCCAAACCGAACAGAACAGTAGCTCACCCTCGCTATTTCCATGGAGATTTTCGGCCGAGCCGCGTGGTACAAAATTGACACCAAATTGAGTCCAATGCCGATCAGAATTCCGATTTCGAGCGGGAGGACGAGGCAGAAAAAGAACGTCGCCACGCCAGGGATCAAGTCGCTCTCTGGAAACATGGTAGACATTGAGGCCAGTTATCAATAAATATCAACTAAAGTTTCGAGAGCTTTTTTTTTTAACGAAGTTCCTCACTTTTTGATCTATAAATCGGCTTTACAACTCGAACTTCTATCATGAACACAACTGCTGCGACAATAATCGCCGCCAGGACGCAGTTCGGTATGTAGAAAAACCACGGAGTGAAAAACAGCAGCGCCACTATGACGAGTATGCCTGGAAAAATATTTCATCATTTTTATGAAGATATTATCCTGCGAACATGAATAATGATAATGTTCGATCTCCTAGGTGGAGAACTTTGTACTAAGATAATTTCCCACTCCAGAATATTGGCAGCACTGTATCTTTGGCGGGAACATGCAGTGTTGCCACCGTCTTCAATAATATGGGGCCATAAGCTTACCTGGACTTTGAAGGGAATTACAATGTTGCCTACTTAAACTCTTAAGGAACATACAGTGTTGCCAACCTGGACTCTCAAGGGAACATACAGTGTTGCCACATTCTCAATTATGGAGCTTACCTGTATAAAGTCCGCCCAAAGGGGTGCGCACCCCGCTGCAATTATTGACAGCACTTCGCGATAGGGATCCAGAACATGGAAAGGATTGGACCATAGAATTGCCAATGTTGCAGAGTCCAATTGCTATCAGCTCTTGAGTTGCATCTACAGGCTGCCCATTGGCTAAAATTACAAATCATTCATAAAATATAAAATCTCTAAAAATGGTTCGAAATGAGAATAATAAAACAAAAAATCGGTGATTTTTTGTAAAAGAAGCATCTACCTATAAAATAAAATATAATATAATAAAACCAAAGAGATATTTGAAACTTGATATGACATACCAAAAGCTTTACAAATCGCGATATTTTCCAAAAGGCCGATAAGCGGTAGCACGACGATACCAGAACCCATTTCGGAACACATTTCGAAAAATCCTATTGTTACGTTGCCCCGTTCAACGCTGAAGGGCGGCAGGCGAAATTCCGGCAGGCCAGGCGGGAGGGGGCCTGAGGGTAACAGGAAAGGCCATATTTTTATCATATTTTAATTTTTATTTGCATTGAGCTTTAATCATAAATTGACCAAAAATGTAAAAAAAAATTAGAAAAAATAATAGGTAAAATAACTGAAAAAAATAAAAATACAAATAAATCAATTAAAAATAAATCAAATCGAGACAAATAAACAAACTGACTGACCGACCGCATTTTGTTATCGTAATTGAAAATCAAATTTAGTGGTTTACCAATCAAATTGAGTGGTTCTCGGGGGGATTCGTAAAAATAGTAGCCGATTAGGCCACCGACGACGACGAGGATTGCATTTCTCGACGTCGATATCAGCCAAATCGTTTTATTCACGACCCGCTGAAACGTCGTCAGGCTGTCGGGGTCGGTTTTCGAGCCAATTTTGATTTCGGAGAGCATCTGCCGAAAAAAAAATCTAAAAATAAAATTTCACCCCTTCAATTTTTCATTTTGAATTCCATCCACAATTTACCCGCATGAGGATGAGAATCACGACGCAAATAAGTCCGACGAGCGTGTCCCAGAATTTCGTGTTCTGCACATCCTCCGCTATGGAGCGCCACATTTCGATAAATGTCGCACCGCTGGCGCGTATGCCGAGTATGTCCTTCACCTGGGACGACAGGATCAGAAGGGCGACAGCCGACGTGAAGCCGGACGAGACGGGGTCGGAAATGAAGTCGATTGCTATTCCTGCAGTGGATAACCGGTGGATAATTTTTTTTACCATATAGGGTGATCACACTAACGATTCACTACAATTTTTGTTCAATAAAATTTTTTGTGAGCCCAAGAGAAATTACACTGTTTTTGATTCGAAGATTTTTTCAGCGTTTTCGACTTTGTCTCAGTAAAACTGCCAGAAGTCCCTTAAATTTTGGAGTATTTGCAAAAACGAGAATACCGTTGGAAAGGCCATTAAATTTGCTATAATTTTACGGCATTTACGGATTTTCAGCATTGCACAAATGATGCGAAAAACTGGGCCAAAGTTGAGCTTTTGCTCAATTTTTAAACATTGACGTTTTTCGTCGTTTTTCACGTTATTGTAACCAATTGCTCAAGACTTAAGATTGTCTTCATTAAAGGGCTCGATTTTTTAGATCATTCGCTACAGTTTCTGTTCAATAAAATGTTTTGTGAGCCCAACAGAAATTACACTTTTTTTGCTTCGAAGATTTTTTTCGACTTTGTCTCAGTAAAATGGCCAGAAGTCCCTCACATTTTGAAGTAATTGCAAAAACAAAAATACCGTTGAAAAGGCCGTTAAATTTCCTATAAATTCACGGCATTTACAGTTTTTTAGTATTGAGCTGAAAATGCGAAAAAATGGGCCTAAGTTGGGCCAATCCTCGATTCTTAAAAATTGACGTTTTTCGTCGTTTTCACGTTATTGTAACCAATCACGTAAGACTTAAGAGTGTCTTCATCAAAGAGCTCGATTTTTTAGATCATTTGCTACAATTTTTCTTCCATACAATTTTTTGTGAACTCAAAGTAAGGTACACTTTTTTTGCTTCGAAATTTTTTTCGAGTTTTCGACTTGGTCTCACTGAAATAGGCAGAAGTTCCTTACATTTTTAAAGAATTACAAAAACGAGGATACCGTTGGAAAGGCCTTTAAATTTCCTATTATATTATTGCCATACCAACTTTCTAACTTTAAGTTAAATACGCGAAAAATAGGGCCGAAGTTAAAAATTGCTCGACTTTTAAAAACAAATGGGTTTTTGTCGTTTTCGACGTCTTCGAAACCGAATTACAACGTGTTATTATTTTTATGTCAAGTCTACAAAACCATAGTCGCTATCAGATATGAGCAATTTAAATTTGCACATGCCCAAAAATTGGCAACCCCCTGTAATAAAACTGTGACGCCATCTCGTGCGATTCAAGCGGAACTCAATTGCTCAACTCTATTTGATGTTTGTCATCTTCAAGTTTAATCTGAGTCGACGTATTTAACATCTCGTTGAAAAGGATCAGAAAATTATGGCGCCTCTCGACCCGTCAAATCTTGCCAAAGCCGAGTCGAGTGGTAAAACGATTTTTCGTCAAATTTGGATAAGGGAAAGAGGAAATGTTTGACGAGGGGTTATCCGTTTATGCAACGATTAGCAGCATTTTCGGCTCTTACGTCGAAATCGCATCATGATTAAGACTGTCAAGGCCGATGAGAAAAACGGCAGAATAAAATAGGAAAAAGGTACATTGGAAACCCGAACGATAAAAAACTGCTCATATTTTTTTTTACAACCAAAAAAGCAAAAATAGGGTAAATTCTTTAGCTCATTTACTGAGAATTTTATTTTACACAATTATTTTGAGCCCAAAAAAAATTAAATTTTTGCGTTTCAAAGAATTTTTTTTTTTCATTTCCAACTTGGTCTCAGTAAAATGGCCATAACTCCCCTAAAATTAGATGCAATTACAAAAACAATAACATCATCGGTAAGGCCTTTAAATTTCCTATGAATCCACGGTATTTGCAGCTTTCCACTATTAGATTAAAAATACAAAAAATTGGGCTAAACACGAGAATTGCTCGATTTAAAAAAATTAAAGTTTTTTCAACGCGCGTTTAAGGTTGGAATAAAATGGAAAATCCCGCGCACTTTTCAGGAAAAACTGGCCCAGATTGTCACCTTTCCGACGGTACAATCATTTTTGGATTTTCCTCACTTATTAAAGGAGAAATTGACGTTTAATTGCAGAAAAACGCGGGTTTTTGGTAAAATCTCTCGACTATTACTTATTTGGATCAAAAATTTAACTAAAAAATTATCACGGAGTAAATTTTTCAGAAGCCTAATGTATATTAGAACAACCGGTAAAAATTTCATCATCTATTATAGATGCCCCATAAAATTATGAAATTTCTAAATTGCTCACCTAAACCGACAACTCCCATGATGAACATTATGACGCCGCTGAGGAAGGCTAGGAGTATCGCATGTGCCGGTCCGAGCCCATGAACCGCCTAAAAGTCGAATTCGATTTTTAGAACTTCGATTTTTGGAAATTCATCGACAACATCATTATCAGAATTACCTACCTGATACGTAAGGAGGGAGCAAATTGCGGTTGGCCCCATCGGCACGTCTTTGCAGCTTCCGAGGAAAATGTACATCAAAGCGCCGAGGAACGAGCTGTACAAACCGTACTGGGAACAAACATTTTCGAAAATTGAATAATGCATGTTTGAATTTTTGAAGGACTGAAGTGCAATCATAGTACTTTCATATTTTTTGCGCTAAAATTTGGACCATGCCAACCATTAAATTGAATTAAATGATGTGGACAATAATTTCCAAAAAAAATCTAAAACTCGTCGTCTAAAAAACATCAAAACACTAATAAAAAACGCGTCTAAAACACGTCGAAACACGTGTAAACGTCACAAAACTTTAAAAAACGTCTAAAACCATAAAAAACAAAATATGTTCAAAACACGTCTAAAAACGTTGAACCACTGATCCGATTTTGACGAAACTAGTCGTAAAAGTTGTCGTTTACCTCCAACTTGGTGAATATTGTCCGGGCAGTCCGATCGGGAAAGGTTAAGGGGTCCATAGTTCGGGTTAATTTTTGAAAAAACGCAAAAACTCAATTTTGAAGGTGATGCCGTGGGTTTGGAATTTTTCGAGTATTTTTCCCGGGTTCCTCGCTTGATTTACCTCAAAATAATGGTTTTTTTCCCGAAAATGTTTGAAAATTTTGTTTTTTAATCGGTTCGGCTTGAGATTTCTGACCACGATTTCTCCTTTTTCGCGTTTTTGCCGATTCGAGGAGGTTCTACTGAACCGATTTCGAATTTTTTGAGCTTGTTGGATTCCTCGAAGGTTTTTACACATGTTTCACTGCCTATAAGTCAAAATTAGTTGGGTTTTGGTGATAGAAACTGGTTTGACGACTAATAACGTCAGGTAGCAGTGGTGGTAGCAGATTTGTGGCGTTGTTTTAGGTTTTGAGCGACTTCTAGCGGATTTTCGGAAAAACTAAGTAGTTCAGCGCACGGATTTTGCATAAAAATATGCATCGAACTCATTTTCGCCAAAATGTTGGACAGCACATGTTAGAAATTAAGCGACGAAAATTTCGTTTCAACACATTTTAACAACGTTTTAACACACTTGTCATTGTAATTGTAATTAATAATTTTTCAAAGGTATTTAATGTTCGTTTTCCATACCTGACTAGGAAGGCCGGCAATGTTAGAATATGCTAAAGATTGGGGTATCACGGTGAGACCCACGGTAATTCCGGCCACCAGATCGCCGACGGCGTCTTCCGTCCCGTATCTCGGCGCCCATTTCGTGATCGGCAGGCGCTTCGTGATCGTCCGCGGCGTCCAAAGGCGTTTGATCGTCTTTTCGAACCAGGGAACGACCTGTTCGGCCTTTTCTTTGACGCTGATCTTCCTCTTCGGTCCCAAATCTTCAATGACTGTTGAGAGGGTTTTTCATTTAAAAAAAATTTTAAAAATGTGCTCGAAAAACCATTTTTTGATTACCACAATTCAAGGCTGAATCCATCATATTTAGACTACAGAGTGAAAATTAAAAAAAAAAAAAACATTGGTAAGTACATTCCTTTCCTCCTCCTCCTCCTCCCATAAAACTCCTTTTTAACGCGTATCATAATTTAACGTTAGTGTTTTCGGATTATTGTAAGTAAAATTCAAATACGCTTCTGAAAGTTTTTAAAGAAAACAAACCATAATTGATGACCAAAATTTTTGGGCTGATTCAAAGGCTTAGGACGAAATTTTTCAAACACAAAAACATACATTGCTCATTCGAAACCAAAATCCTTGCGTATCATAATTTAATTTCAATTGTTTTCGGATTATTGTAAGTGAAATTCAAAGACACTTTTAAGATTTTAGTTTCTAAAGAAAACAAACCTAAATTGATACCAAAATTTAGGGCTGAATTCATCATAATATGATCCAAGTATTATTTTTAGGATGAAAATATAAAAAAAAAAAACATACATTGCTCATTCAAAACCAAAAATCCTTTTTAAAGCGTATCGTAATTTAATTTCAATTGTTTTTGGATTATTGCAAGTAGAATTCAAAGACACTTTTATAAACTTGGTTTTTAAAAACCAAACCAAAATTGATTATCAAAATTTAGGGCTGAATCAATAATATTTGAACTGATTTGAAGGCTAATGGATGAGCATTTAAAAAAAAAACATACATTGCGCATCTGAAAGCAAAAATCCTTTTCAAAGCCATTTTTAATTTTGATTGTTTTTGGATTATCGTTAGTAAAATTCAAAGACACTTTCAAAATTTTAGTTTCTAAAGAAAACAAACCAAATTTGATGGCCAAAATGTAGGGCTGAATCCATCATTAGACTGTTTTAGAGGCTACAGGATGAAATTTTGAAAAAAAACACATTGCGAATTCAAAACCGAAAATCCGTCTTTGAAAAATCACATTAAATTTAGTTTTGATTGTTTTTGGATTATTGTAAGCGGAATTCAAAGGCAAAAAGTTTACTTTTTAAAAATTTACTTTTTTTAAAGATGAATTTTAAATAAATGTTTGAAATGTCGAATGTTTGAAATGTCTAAGAAGAGGTTAAAAAATTTTAAATATTTTTTTATTATCTGAAGCAGTTTATTTGATGTAAAATTTTATGAAAAATTAATTAAAAACTGAATTGCAGGCATTCAAAAAAGTCATAGCAAAACACTCGGGATTCACAGCAAACAAAATACCACTCGCGGTTAGCTTTTGGGTGAATTTCCGGTGAAAACCTGACTATACCGACGACCTTGTACTTTACTTGTGCTAACTTTTATGATGATGACAACGGTGGTAACCGTCAAAGCGGACGGTTATCGATATAATCGAAGGAGGCCTGTCCAGTTCTGAAATTCGGAGACGATTTGAAAAAATGTTCCGATTTGGCGAATTTACAACTCCTAAATTTCGGAAAATTGAATATTACGAAAGAAAATTATGTGATAGCTAAATTCCCACCTTTATAGCTAAATAAAGTTCCAAACTTCGTTCGCTTAAAAATGCTCAAAATGTGACTTCTCTGATATTTGATAAAAAAAAATTTTTTTTTCTGAAAGATAAAATTATCTTATTTTAATACGTTTGCCTAAATTGTTTGCTGAAATTTTTCAAAATGGGATTTCCCTGATATTAAAACATTATTTTTGATTTAAAACGCTGCTAAGTAGATTAGTGACATGGGTACATTATTTGTCTGGGTATCACAGAAAATAAAGTTCAAATAGTTGGAGTAGGTAGGTTTATCATCATATCATTTGTGGAGTAATGGTCAATGGTGAGTTCAATGATGCTTAAATGGTACTTTTTCACAATGATGAATAAATAGGTATAAAAAGAAGAAAAAACACTATGCGATTAAACAAGACCCGTTGACGAGGTCTCATCACGAGGGGACAATGCCCCTCCCCAATCCCTTCCCTTATACCTGGACTCAAACCAGGTCCCTGCGGGTCCCTCATATACGGTATTGATACCTGAGATTTCCGAGAAGGCCTGACTCGGGATCGCATCTATTCACCGCATAGCGCTTTAAATTCCCTTAATTAATCTGTCCACCCTATTAATATGCGAGACTGACTAATCCCAATAACGTTCACTTTCTAATAGCCGAATCGCAGTTTTGCAGTTCCAAGCCTATAAACCGACGCCCTCGGATAAAGCAGTCGTTATCAAGGGTGGGAATGCATCTGATAGGGAATTAATCACCCGACGTTTTCTCCTGTATCACGTTTTTGCTTAACCCCATAGGTGCTTAGGCCGTAAAACCAAGAAAATAGCGAAAAAATTGACCCTGGTGAACAAAATCTCGAAAAAATGCCAAATTTCATGTTTCATAGTCAATATCTAAAGATTCCCGCCAAAAAACCCCGAAGTCCAATCCATCATTTTTTTGAGATTTTTCCTAGGCTAGGACCTTGGATTTTTCAGCTGGAATCGGTTTTTTGCATTTTTCTTAGTCCTGGAGAGTTGTAGAAAATTGCAAATTTTTTGTGTCATGTACCTGCCCAAAACCTACTCAAAAATATTTTTTTTGGAATTTTAACATTTTTTTTAAAGGGTCAAAAAAATATTTTTTGTTTAGGTCAAAAATTAGTCTTTAAACCAGTTTTTGATTACTAAACCCCAATCAATTTTGACTTATAGGGAGTGAAAAATGTGTAAAAACCTTCAAGGAATCCAACGAGCTCAAAAAAATTCAAAATCGGTTCAGTAGGACTCCCTCAAATTGCCAAAAACGCGAAAACGCAGAAATCGCATTAAGAAATTCAAGCCAAACCGATTCAAAAACAAAATTTTCGAATTTTTTCGGAAAAACCACCCTATCTTATGGTAAATAAAGCGAGAAACCCGGGAAAAATACTCAAAAAATTCTAAACCCACGGCATCACCTTCAAAATTGAGATTTTGTGTCTTTTCAAAAATATACCCTAATTATGCCGAATTGGACCCGTTAACCTTCTCCGATCGGATTGCCCGGACAATATGCCTCAAGTTGGAGCAAACCACAACTTTCAAGACTAATTTAGTCAAAATCGGATCAGTATTTCAATACGAAGTGGCTGGACGAAATTTTTGGCCAAAATTTCGTCCGTCCACTTCGTATCGAACCGCTGATCCGATTTTGGTGCGGTTGGTCCTAAAAGTTGCGTTTTGCTCCAACTTGAGGCATATTGTCAGGGGAATCCGATCAAAAAATTTTAAGGGGTCGAAAACCCAAAAAAACTGTTTTTGAGATCATGACTTTTTTTACATTTGATCGTTTTTGAGTAGTCTAGAGTTGATTCAGAGGATTCCCTTATAGGAGGTGCACGTCACAGGAAAATTTGCTAAACGCTCGTTTTTTTTTTTTGAAATCGGACCACTCCTTCTATGCGTTTTGCTGCTGACGGCGTACGGCGTACGGCGTACGGCGTACGGCGTACGGCGTACGGCATACGGCGTACGGCGTACGGCGTACGGCGGACGGACAAAAAATTTTTATTGCAGATTCGTGTTCTAAAACCTCTGAAACGTGAAAGAAAAAATTTTCAGGGGGTGTTGTAAAAAAATTTTTCTTGATCAATTACATAGGTACATTATTTCTGGAAATAATGTACCAAAAACTGTAATTTATGATATTATAAGAAAAATGATATTTTTCTTAGGGTTAAAAATAAGTCAAATTTTGAAGAATTTGAAGCGGAAATTTTTACAAAATCAAAATTTTTTTACTCACGTATGAAATCGCTACTGCCGACGTTCATAGCCGTGATCATCGACTCGCGATGATTCGGGAACTTCGGCTGCGAATAGGGCGACGTGTTGGTCGAATCGTCGATCATCGTCCCTCCGGTCGACGGGTTGGCCATTTTGTTCGGATTGTTTATTTATAGAATATTTTTTAAAATTTTCACGAAGTTTTTACAAGCTAGAATCTTCTCACAAATAATAGGAACTCTGCGGCCGGTTTCGATTCATCAGTTACTTACATGACGTCTGCATGACCTGTAACAAAAAAAAAATTTCGATTTTGTTTTACTTCAATAAAAAATACACTTAAGCAGGTATCAACCTATGCTAATTTCGAGAAACATTTATTTTGATTTTATCTTTTCCTTTAACTCTTGACTTCATACGTAAGTATAAATTATGAAAAATATTAATTTTGATTTTATGTTTTATTTTACTTTTGGCATTTTGAAATATCGTCCATCACAATTTCGATTAAAAAAATAAAGTAGTACTGTACTTGCCTGTATTAAATTAGAAAAACATTAATTTCGATTTTATCTTTTTCTTTCGCTCTTGACATTTTAAAACATCGTCCATTCCAATTTCGATTAGCTCAAGTTGTGCGAAATGGTCAATGTAATGGCTCGTCCCATTTGAATAAACAAAGGCCCAACGGACAGATGTGACCGCCGGCCAATTGTGCTTAATTATCGAATTGATGTCAAACCGGCGGTCGGCGTTTGTGTTTTTTCGTCGTTATAATAAGAGAGGGGCGTTCGCTGGAACCGACGATTAAAATTGATGTTTACATTCGAGGAAAACTGTCGTTAAATCTTTTTCGCCGAAAGAGCGAAAAATAAATAGGTGAATAATATAATGTATTATATGATATATCTTATATTATAAGAAATGATGAAGATATTATAAGATATCGAAAGCTCGGCGAAAGAGGCAGTTTTTTATCGTAGACCCTAACCCTGATCAGCTGACAACAATAGTCTACAAGGGTCGATCATCCATCTACAATAAGAAATACAGGTATATTCAAAATTTGTATACATTTGTAATTTGTCAAATGGCTCGTTCAACCAAGTCGTTCAGTTTTTTTTTTATTATTTAATAATAAAATACAAACAAAAACTGAAAATCTGTGTTGAACGAGCCATTTGAAAAATTAAAATCGGTCTAGCTGTTCAGCCACCAGCTCCACCGTTCATTTTAGGGTAAAAGGAATTTTAAATTCCCGTAAAAATTGAAAAATTTAGGCTGAATTGAATTTTTTTTTGAATAATCAAAAGAACAAAAGATGAGTTTTTACCGTTCTCACCAAATGGCACAAGCCAACGCCTCGGGAGCGCGCCACAGCGTCGAAAAATTATTCCCCGGTACAGCTGTGACGTAAGATAATTTTTCGACGCTGTGCCGAGCAGACGCTACGCCTTTCTAATACTATTTTGTGTTGAGTCACTCAAAAATTGAAATTGGGTTTGCTGTTTAACCTCAATTAATACTTGAACTTATATTATTTCATCAACACAATGATTAATGTTTACAAGGATTTAGCTATTCCAAAGTGCAAATAATTCTGAATTCAATATTTGAAGGGTAAGGGGAAAGAACAGGAAATGTCCATTTTTCCCAAAAACAAGCTCAATAGCGCATTTTGTAGGAATTCAAAGGTACTAAACGTATAGTGAAACTTCAAGGGGAAAAAAGTATAAATGTCGCTCTGAGAAGCAACGAAAGATTCGGTGTAAGGGGAAAAAACATAGAATTTGAAATACAAAACCTGCTTTTTCTCTAAAAGTACTTTTTGTGACATTCCTCGTTCCTTCCCCTTACCCTTCATTTCATAATATTTATGCATGGACCAAAATAGATACCATAGTAATCTTCATATTTCTGTTTATCAACTTACATAATATCGCTAAATTTGTCAAAAATAAATATCCACGCGCAAAGGAATCGAAATAATTTCGTTATTTCGCTGATTGCACCTCAAAAACGGTCGTGTCTTGGAGTTGAAAAAGGTAAAAAGTGTCGTCCCTGTAAAAACCCATTCATCTCATTACAACGCTAATTGACGTTCGAACGCAGATCACGTGGGTTCTCAGTTTTCAGTCAAATATGACGCCGACGAATCCAAAATGTGACCTTAGGCGTCAATAATCTCGGACGTTCTGTTGTCCCAGGAAAATGACACCCAGTCAATAAGGAAAGATTATCGAGAGACGTTAACTGTGTAGCACGACATGAGAGGGATCCATACATTTTGGTATTGCCCAAATGGCCAGTAGGTATTCCAAATTCTCGTCGGAATTTCGAGTGGTCGAAGACCGAAGTGGAAGGACCTTGCAAAATTAAATTTTTAATGCTTTTTACGAATTGAGTTTTTAAAAATAATCGTTCAAAAATTGACGTTTTTAATCATTTCTTTAAGATTGAATTTTTTAAAATTTTGTTCAAAATTAAATTTTTTAATCATTTTTTAAATATTTAATTTTTTAAATATTTTTTTAAACAATTTTAATTTTTATAAAAGTTGGATTTATTTCAATTGAATTTTCTATAACTTTTTTAAAATAAAGTTTTTAAATAATTTTTAAAAATCTACTTTTTTTAAATTTTTTAAAAATTGAATAATTGTCTTAAATAGAATTTTTAATAATTTTTCAAAAGTTGGATTTTCAATAGATTTTTTAAATAGAATTTTTTACATTTTTTTAAAATGAAGTTTTTAAATACCTAATTAAAAAACACGGAATTTTTAGTGATTTTTTAAAAAATTGAATTTTTGAATACTTTTGGCTGTATACGTAAGGAAAAAAAATTCTATCCTATCTATTACAAGATGTTAGTTTTTTCAAATTACTGCGAGGACTTGTTTGATGGGTCTTGAAAAAATTGAAGACATCAATTAATCACATTAATGCATTACTCCCATTCTATCATAAACATATTCCACGAACTCCGCGTCACTATTATTTCAGCTGGAAAAAATAGGACCCACAAAAACCGTCCATTCTAATTTACCATTCATAGGAACTCGGGCAAAACAAATTACCCGAGCCGACAATTGTTGTCCGAACTGTCCGACTCAACAACTCGTTAGGACAATGGAGGAAAAGACCAGAAGAAAAATATTAGTCACGCTCCGCCCAGATTCTTTTTCGATTGTTCATTGGGAAGACGATTTTTTATTCGGCAAACTACGAGCCTATTAATGTCGACAAGAAAAGAGGTACCTATTTTAAACAAAAAATATCACACGCGTACGCAATAATAAAATAACGCGTTCCAGGCAAGGGAACATCGCGGGTTGTGCCGCGCGCAGCCGCCTCGGCGGGTCCGTTTTCTAAACGTGCGGCACTCGGAGGCGCGGCGGCCGCGGCCGGACACGTCCCCCGACGGCTCAAACCGCCGCGCCGACTGTAGAAGATTCAATTGTCGAATCTTCAGGGCCGGCCATGACCGTCCCGCCGCACCATTAAACGTAGCGGGTTGAGCCGGCCGTCAGCCATCTCTTCATATGAAATGAAATTCTTTCAAACTAATTTTTCCTTTTCATATAATATAATATATTATACATATTATGTATATGTAATATATTATGTATACGTAATATATTATGTATATGTAATATATTATGTATATGTAATATATTATGCATATTAAGTATTATGGCAAAGTAAATGGATTTGTGCGTATTGCAATCGTCCTGAAATCTAAAACCGGATCTGAGGTCCTTTGCTCGTTACTTCCATAATTACAGAGTAAATGGAAGTATTGTGATCGTCCTAAAATCGAGAATCGGAACGGAGCTTCAGAAAAAACTTTTTCTTATACACATTTACTCAGAATCACTTCCTGAACAAGTGTCTGTGTGTCCGTGTGTCTGTGTGTCCGTGTGTCCGTGTGTCCGTTAGTCCGTCCGTCCGTCCGTCCGTATGTGGTCATTTACAAAAATGGCCATAACTCCCTCAATTCTCAACCTTTTTTCAAATTTCTTGAACTGAAATGTTTCTCTCGGCAAGACCTAACACCCTGTTCAATCGGAATTCGGAAAACGCACAGTACTTCCGATATATTTGCATTTTTAGTGTTTTCTATTTTATTTTTTTCTGGCCACAAAAATGGACCGATTTGAGCGTTCTTGGTCTTAAAATCTTTGTTTGACCTTGCACAATATGTGGATATTTGTTACATTCCAAAAATGTGGCGTTTTTTCATTTTGGGCGAATTTTAAAATTTTAATAGTGAATTTTTCGATATTTTGGCCTAAACACCCTTAAAAGCAGTCAAAATATGATCAAATAGTGTCACAATTTTACGTTTCAAAATATGGAAGTATTGTGTGTTATCTACGCACCACTGGTTTTTCAGATATTTTCCAAGTAAAAAAAGTTGCATGGCGGTTGATTTTGACGAGTAAAATACTATTGGCTGAGTCCCGTAATAAAAAAAAAAATAAATAAATAATAAACAGTAAAAAACGATACTTGAACTAGGATGAAATATTTCGTCGCCCATATGACAACATTGAGACTCGTTAGCCCCAGAAGCCCAACAAATTCGTCTCGGAGCTACGAATTCGGTCAGGCCCAATCTTCATTCAACTCTCTATTCAACTCTCTAGAATGAGACATTCGTTAAACGAACTGTTTTTTTTTTGTTTTTGTTTTTAGTGCGACCGTATCGATTTGACAGGCGATGGTCGTACTTCGAGGTCTTCAATTTCGACCTTAGTTTTCCCTGAATCGGCAGAGCGGAAATTCGTTCAAGCAAAATCTCAGCGACGGCTGAACCGATTTTAGCCTTTGAAAGCTTAATATTCCTCATTTCGTCGTAGAATTGATAATAATTGAAGTTAACGAGAATTTGAAGTGAAGATAGAAAGAAATGAATTTTCCAAAAATTTCACCAAATTGAAAATTTGATTTGATCACCTTATAGCAACACAGGGTTAATGCACCTAAACAATAGACCTGTTTTTCACATTTTCAACTAATATGGGGCTGGCCAATGGGGCTTGCCGGGGTGGCGCCGGCCGGCACGGGGGGGGGGACCCATGCTCTCCCCATTATCCCTTAATTCTAAGCAAGAACTATTTCACGAAGTAGAGTTTGAATTTGAAGTTGACTTTGATCTCGAAGTAGAGTTTGAATTTGAAGTTGACTTTGATCTCGACGTTGACTTTGAACTCGAAGTTAACTTTGATCTCGAAGTTGACTTTGATCTTGAAGTTGACTTTCTTCTCGAAGTTGAGTTTGATCTCGAAGTTGACTTTGATCTCGAAGTTGACTTTGATCTCGACGTTGACTTTGAACTCGAAGTTAACTTTGATCTCGAAGTTGAGTTTGATCTCGAAGTTGACTTTGATCTCGAAGTTGAGTTTGATCTCGAAGTTGACTTTGATCATTTTATGTTCGTATTTTGTAATGTTGTAGTTAAGAACACAAAGTCCGAGGTTTGTAGTCGAATTCAGAGGGTTTTTTCTGTTCTCGACAGAGGGAAAGCAAGGCGACGAGTTGGCAACACTGTCTAAAGTTCAGAAAAATTTCATTTTTTCACAGAATCCACTTTCCGGATGTTGGACCGGTCTCGTTAATGCCCGTCATGGCTCCGATGGAGACAGCCAAATACGGTGTTTGCTATTCGGGCTTGGCAGTTGACCGTACGATATTTTTTATCCGGATATTCTATCCTGTCAATTTGCGCTCTATTAGTCGACATGACAAATCGTGAAGTCGATTCCTCGTACTAGACCTGGAAAAATATCGACCCGAAATGGCAGGAAGGAATTGATTAGGATTTTTTCCCAACGTGGAACGTGTTCTGTCGAGACGAGTGAATCGCATTAACCGATTTTTCGCTCAAGGATCCGTCTGGGAGTGAATTAATGAAAATTTCGAAGAACTGGGTTATCAGGTTTGTCAACCTGTTGGCCTGAGGTAACGTTAATTTACGCTTTTACGCCCCCCCATAAAACGCTTACGAGCAATCCGAGCCAGGATTTCACCGAAGGGTTTTATAGGTGTCAATAAAACATTTAATTCGACGCCTCCCCCTAGTTTCTGCACAATTTTGGCCGAAAATGAGGTCTGTTAGAATACAATTTGGAAAATTGCATAAAGGCAGCAAAGTGGAATTTTGACGAAAACTCGCGTGACACTAACTCAAGATTAACCTATTAATAAAATGAATAATAAATAATAAAACAAAAATAAATAATAAAAAAATAATAATAGATAAAAAATAATATCTAATAAACAAAATTAAAAGAAAAAATAAAAGTAATAAATAAAAATAAAATAAATAAAAATAAAATAAATAAAAATAAAATAAATAAAAATAAAATAAATAAAAATAAAATAAATAAAAATAAAATAAATAAAAATAAAATCAAATAAATAAAATAAATAAAAATAAAATAAATAAAAATAAATTAAATAAAAATAAAATAAATAAAAATAAAATAAATAAAAATAAATAAATAAAAATAAAATAAATAAAAAATGAATTAATTAAAATAAATAAAAAATAATCAAAAACTAGAGGCTGCTAGAAGCAAAATTCAAAACATTTTAACTGCATTTTTTGTAATAAACAATTTTGAATCTCCTATTCGATTTTTAATTTTAAAACGTACACTACGATTCCGTCTATTCAGTAAAAATCACCGAAAAAGTAATTTAACAATTTTTTTCAATTTTCTAGGTTCGATAAAAAATTATTTTCATTCCATTGAATCCGTATCCTAAAAT
Organism: Nesidiocoris tenuis; assembly: GCA_036186465.1. Taxonomy (NCBI): domain Eukaryota; kingdom Metazoa; phylum Arthropoda; class Insecta; order Hemiptera; family Miridae; genus Nesidiocoris; species Nesidiocoris tenuis. The sequence continues at coordinate 9,111,158 of AP028921.1, forward strand.
AGGAAGTTACCAACCATTCATCGGGCGTACGTACGCTGTTTGGCTACCTGTCAAAAAGAAGAGAAAAAAAACCAAAACCGAGGATCAAGATCAACCGTCCGAAAATTAATCGAGCTCAGGGGTGGATCTAAAAATGTTCAGTTCGTTCACTCGATATAGGTGAACCATTCAAGGTCTGACCCAAAAAAATTTTTATCAAATCCCCTGTAAATTTAATTTTTTTTTTATAAATCACAATTAAATCATGGCATAGGAGATTTGAACAATTTTAATTCTTAAAAAATAGGAAATTTTCGGCTTAAAAATAATTTTTCAGAGCACAAGCGGAACATTTCGGAAAATGGTCGCATCTAATTTTTTTTGTGCGATATCGTTGGTGATACTCAAGCGTGGAGGTGAGAGGGAGAGGGATGCACAACCTATCGCTTTCGCCCGATTGGGCATCTCTAAGGACGGGGGCATTTTCCTTCCTCGTATTCACTACCTTTTTTTCCAAAATTACATTTTTTAATCAATTTATTTTTCATTTCCTCTGGCCAATTGATACACGTATTGTACGTGTACAAAATGTAGATTTGATAATATCAAATCATATATCGTCGTCTGAGGCGCAGCATGGCACATCTAACAATTTGGCAGTTTTTAGGTAAAACAGAAAATCATGTTTACTCTCTGTGCCACATCACTGCTCGGTTTCAGATTCGCTAAATTCGTCGTGGAACCCACTGAAATATCCCTTAGATACGCTTGGATACCTATGTTAATGCATTCGAAAATAATTGATTTTTCCTTTTTCCTGAAAATTTGCCAAATGTTAGATGTGCCATGCTGCGCCTCAGACGACGATATTATGATCCTGACCTACCCTAAAAAGAAAAACATTTATCCGACATTCGCCTCGATTGATAACAATTTTGATCGATGGTCACTCCTATTCGAAGGACTTACTTTTAAATTCCAATTTCTTGAAATCCTTCTCTTCAATATACGACCTCGTCTCATTTCTGCAATCTCAAGTTCATCAATTCGACGCTGGTGTTTTTTGCGATGTTGAATATTCATGTTTACTGCGTGTGTCGAAGTTTTTTCTTGGCCGACTAGGAATAGGTAATTTTTAAAAATCGTAATTTATCGCTGGAGTAAATTTTTTTCTCTTTTCCAAATACGAAATCATTCCTGTTATCATTATTATTATTACATATTTTTTTAAAATATTTTCTCATTAAATGTTTGCTAACGAAATTTTTGTTTGAAGAGACAAAAATTTAGGGTACGAATTTCGGGGGTATTTTTTGTTTATAAAGATTTCATGGTCGTTTTTATCTTGAAAGAATAGGTAGCGATGGTTTAAACAAAAATAAAAAAATCTTAAATCAGCATTTCACTTTTTCACGCTTCACTCCCTCATTTTTCAAAATCAAGTGCAAAGTGTGGGTCATCAAATTTTATGAATAGGTATGAATTGTTATTGGAATAATGGAAAAGGTGAACTACCTACCCATCGCCAGGAGAATTTTAGTTTGTTGTTAACCAATAAACCCTCAACTCCCCCTTCACTTCCTCATTTTTTTTTTTGGAATTTTTTCACCATAATGAAAGGGTAACCCGGCGTGGCAACTGCTCAAAAAATGAACGCACAATGTCGATAACACGAATTTTTTAAGATCGAGATTTCGACTTAGTAATGAGATTTTCGGAAGCTAATTTTTTACCAACTGACCGCGGTTTATTAACGTTTTGTAAAATACGTCAGCTTAGCAAAATTCGATTCCAGAGTTGGAAATGAATCGTGGTAAATTACAGTGGGTAGGTAAGTTGGATCCTGGCCAATGGTAATCCTCCACTTTGTGGATCCTGAATGATCGGCCTGTGTTTTTTCCTCTCCTTTTCCTCAATTCCGTCTCCTTTATTCCTCGTGTCACTTGGGACTTTCCTGTTCGAAACCGGGACAAATAAACCGTAAATTATGATTCATCCGTCCCCCTCTGATATATGATGAATGGACCAGATGTCTTTTTTCGAGTTGGAGGAAAAATTTTGACTTGAGTTTGTTTTCATTCTGACCTGCGGGATGAAGTTGATTTTACTGACTTTTTCCTCATCCAGCGTAAAGATGATAGACCAATTTTGCAAATGGAGCAGAATTTCTATACCTACCTGTGTATAATTGAAGAGTTTTCCTTCAAAACTGCCGATATCCAGCCTATACCTATCCACTTTCGAGTTTTGTCGATATCGATCTCGTTTTTTCGATTTTCGATTGGTACCAAAACTGATATGAATCGAAATCGAAAAATGGAATCGATACCGACAAAACTCAAAAGTGTATATAGGCATTTTTGGAAAAACTCTTCAATTATACTACTGAAGTTTGGGGAAAATCTGTCTTTTTTTCTCCAAAGTAACAATCCATCTTCCACGTGCAGAATTCTGTAAACACATAACGCATGGGCTATCTGTGTCCTGTCAAATGCGACCCCCCCCCCTCCACCATGATGGCAGCCGGCCACGCCCAGGTCAAATTTGGGTTTCAGGCAAAAAGCAACGAGGATTCATTATTTTTGCGTAGGTACCTAATTATTAACACGTACTTCATCCAATCTCTCGTTTTTTCGGGGGATAAGTAATTAAGATCTATCCACAGTAAATACCTACCCGAGTATTTCGGTAGTTTGTGCATTTTTTGAATTTTTATTCTATCTTTTCTATTTCTTTTTATTTTGCAATTAATAGGGTGAACAGGAATTGCGGTAGGTGCGGGTAGGGTAGGGGGTGGATCTCGGGCGGTTTGGGGGCTGGCGCTGTTTCACTGGCGGATACTCAGGTTATTAAACATTAACATGGTTATGATAACGACATGCTAGTTCTTCAGAAACAATTGGCAAGGCATTGTCCCTATGAGACCACGCCACTGGTTTTTTAAAAATATTTTTATAACTACCTACCGTATTATAATTTTTTTGTTGCTGTATTGGAAAATAGGTTTATTTTCTCTGCTTTATACATATTTTTCCTGAATGTTTTTGCAGCTCTGCTTTATTAGAGGTTTCAAGCATTATTCAGCTAAACAAACCCAAAATGAGTCCAAATCCAAATAATGATATAATTGGCCAAAACTTTTGGGCAATTTTGGGATTTTGGCACGTATTGCAAATCGAAGTGCACTGTCTCATATACTTTCACATTACACGTCGTATGCAACCATAATAATTATCATTACAAGAAAATTTCTTTATAATATCTTTATAAAAGAACCATTTAACGTTAGCTCAATTTGAAAAAAATTATTTACAAAAAATTATGAAAACAAAAGTTTTTCCAATTTTCAGTTGACACTCAACTCAGATTCCAAAAAATTTTTAATAATGGTACTTACCTATTTTTTCTTAACTTGTTGAAAAGAGCGGATCGTGTTCTTGAGGAACGTTCGCATGAAGGCGGAGGTACCAAAAAGGCACAATAGGTAATCGGCTTCAGCAACTGGCGCTAACTTACCATTGATGAGTCCCTAAACGAGGAATAATCAAAGTGATTCCCGTCCCGTTTGAACTGCTTCGTTGCCGTCAAAATACGGGAACGACAGCCGCGAAAAATCCCTACCCCCGACGGTTTTCCCCCACTTTGGCCAAGTGGACACTGGTGGGTGGCCGGGTGACACTTAGCCAAGGACGACGACAAAAAGGACCTGATGAGCGATAAAGTACTACAAATTTCAAGTTCGATATTTTTTGAATGTTCATCCAACTCATAACTGGAAAAAGTGGTACCACTCACAATCAAAGAAAAATTTCCTACAAATTTTATTCTATGCACTACTTTCCTAACTCCAACCGTTTCAGACAAACACGCAGTCAGAACTGACGGTTTTTGGAAAACCCTCTTTCAATGCTACGTTGTTGTTTCAAAGTTTCCACTGTAACGTCCGAACCATTGATTTTAGCCTAAAAGTCGTAATAAGAAAAGTTGTAGATAATTGAATTTTCTATAGGGAAACTTATCAATTTGCTCAATTTTTCCCAAGAGTTAGTTCTGAGGTTACTTTTTTAAGAGAATCGTTCCCAAAAAGACTTAGTTCTTCACAACTGAGAACCGTCAAGAGAAAAATGAGAATTTTAATACGTATTCCTGAAGACAATTGAATTATCTACAACTTTTCTTATTACAACATTTTGGCTAAGATTAATAGTTTCAACGGTACAGCGGGACTTGCCACCAAAAACGTGTGAATGAACGTTTTTTGAAAATCGTCACTCTTGACCGCGCATATCTCTGAAATGGCTGGAAAAAGTGCATGGGTTAGAATTTGTAAGAAATTTACCAACCTTTAATTTTGTATGGGGTCATTTTTCCGATCCGACCGTCCCTTTTCGAGTTGTAAGCGAAAACCCGAAAAACGGGTTCGAACTTGAGGATGTCTCAAACGTAAAAATGAGATAAATTGGAAGGCTGTAATTTCGGTAAAACAGCCTAAACAATTTATTCTAAAATTATTATTTATCAATAAATTAACATGAACATTTACTCACTAACAATTAATCCTAAAAATAAATTTTAGACTTTGAAGTCAAATTTAGCTGTTGTTCTCCACAGCTTCTATTCAGAACACAAAAGTTCAAAAGGGTCTATTTGTTTCTTTTATCTGATAACATAGTATCAATCCGCGTGTTTATTTTATTTTCGTCAATGGTTGATTCTTTGACTAAAATTTTCGCAAAATAAAAGTTACTCAAATAAGTAATTTTGTTTCTTCTTCGTGAAATTTTGTAACAATCCTACTATTTCTGGATAATCGGCCATTGCCCTTCGGATAAAAATGGACACCGACCAAACAGATCTCGAGCCATCAGAACTTGGAACGAAAGAGTAGTAAGAATTATTTCAATGATTTCCGCGTAATTATAGGTAATTTAGGTTTTTCGATATTTGAAGTACTATTAGTAAACTATTGGTCGCAACTCAAGGAACCGGTCCAACCTTTAGGGGATTCTTATGCTACCTAAGCCTTTAAACAACCTCTGATCCGGTTTTGATTATTTGAGTGGCATGCTTTGTCGATCAGCAAGCTTTCATTTACTTCGCGATCATAAAAAACAATAATTCATCGTTTCTGCTAGCTGGGACAGCATTTATGAACGGGATAAAACCAACTACCAGGACCATGGTGACGTGGGTGAAATATGGTTCGGCGAAGATAGCGAAATGAGAATACTGACGTGAGTATGACGATTTTGACAATTTTATGTCCGTTTTGCCTTCACTCTTGACCTAACAAGTAGAAAAACGTCAAAAAATACAAAAAGTCGCCATTATATCGATAGTTTATATTCGATTTATCGATAAGTACGTCACGAATTACCAAAAGTCGCCATTATATCGATAGTTTATATTCGATTTATCGATACAGTATTGCGTTCGCTTTAATGCAATTTTAAAACATGCTTGTTATTAATTAAAAAAAAGGAAATTAAAAAAATACATGATCATTAGTCGGTCCGATGCGTATGTCGAGTGCATAATTGATAAGGGGTGTTTTCCTACCTTGGAGTGGAGAATACATTATGGTGTAATAGTGCCAAATATCAATAACTTAAAGAACAAAAGGCACTTGTCCAAAAAGCTGATTTTTGGCAATACGCAAAATCCACTGATACCGATACCTACCTCAAAATCGAAAAAATTGGGCATGCGCTCTTTGTGCATTAAGGTATCGATATTATTAAATAATGAAAATTTTTGTATTTAACTCCCATCTTTTAATCGCATTTTTTAGGTGGCTGACTAGAAACGATGTTCCAACCGATAGGCGAATTGTCGATCTCGGTTGTGGCAACGGTATGATGCTTGTTGAATTGGTTGGTACAATGTTCATGTTGAATTATCATAGTCATGAATTTCTAGTCTGTACTAACAAAACGACGCATTTGACGCCTACGCTCTGTTTATCAGGCTCGGGAAGGCTTTACGGAGCTGACGGGTGTCGATTATTGCGAAAGCGCCATCGATCTCTGCAAATCAATTCTGAGCTCCCAATCGATGCATGACGTGAAACTCGAGGTACGCGATCTTCGCTGAAAGGAAATTGTACCTAAGGAAGAGAGTTATCTAAAATTTGAAGAAATTGAAGCGCCTCCGGATCGCAAAATGAAATAGTTCCAAAATTCCGAAGAAAACGTGTAGTAAATCAAGTGAGGAAACCGGGGAAAAACTTGGGAAATTCCAACTGATCTTAAAAATTCACCTTTTTCTTTACTTTACCCTGGTTCCTGATCGCATTTTAAATAACGGATATAACGACCTCTATCCTTCGGATTAGGAGACATTTTTATCTACATTCTAATCTATCTTAAATCGGCCGTAACAAAAATATCGCAGCGGGTAATTCCCTCCGTTTTCAGGTTGCCGATCTGACGGCAAAAAATATCCCAAATTCATTGGGGAAGTTCGACATCGCGCTGGACAAGGGAACCTACGACGCCATCAGTTTGACGCCTGAGGACGCGCAGACGAGCAGAACAGCCTACGTGCGGAATGTGGCGGCCATCTTGGAAAATGGCGGCCTGTTCATTATAACCTCTTGCAACTGGACGGAGGCTGAACTGGTTAAACAGTTTTCCTCAGGTAAACATTATGTAGTCAAAACAAGGGAAACACTCTTGCCAACTCAAATGTTGCAACTGAAAAATTTATTTTATCAATCTATTTCAGCTTTTCGACGCAAACACACAATACCGACACCGTCTTTCAACTTCGGCGGGAAAACGGGCAATGTCGTCTCTTCTGTCGTGTTCGAAAAACTGTCGACGTAACGTTTTTATGCTGGATTGAGTCAAAATCGGTCAGGGCGTGAATTGCGGTAAATTTTTCAAACCGGACGCCGTTTTCTTTTTGAAGGTGAAGTTGATTTTTTTATCGCTCTCTCGTTTTTCTCTAACCTGCAAGAAAATCATTTTTACAATCTCAGAAATTAATAGTTTTTACAACTCAAAAATCGATCATTTTTACAATACTAACAATTAATCTCTCTTACAATCCCAAAAACCAATCATGTTTACAATTCCAAAAATAAATTATTGTTACTATCCCAAAAATCAATCATTTTTACAATTCTAAAAATTGATCATTTCTACAATCCCAATAACTGAAGAGTTTTCTTCCAAAACTATATTCATCCACTTTCAAGTTTTGTCGTTATCGATTTCGTTTTTTCGATTGCTTATAGATACCAAAACTGCTATGAATCGAAATTGAAATTCAAAAAACGAAATCGATATTGACAAAACTCGAAAGTGGATGAATGCAGTTTTGGAGGAAAACTCTTCAACTATCGATAACCATAAATATGGTTAACCATAAATATAAAATTATACGTTCTGCTTTTTTACAATCTCCACTTTTGACTTTCTGCCATTTTATCGATTTTGCTGTACACATACATAGCTAATCAACAGCAAAATCATTTTATTGTCAAACTTTATGAATTATCATTACTCGTGTGTCACTCGGGGCCGAATTTAACTCGAAATCATTTAGCCGCGGACGTTTGCCGGTAATTTGCTCTGTTCTGTCAACAATTAACGTGTCGTGAATTCTCGTTTTCCTCACGAACGTCGGTTTTCGTATGTTTTTGTTCAAAACCTCCGCCGTCGCCGGGGTTTCTGCAAAATAAAAGTTGATTTTTTTTTTATTAAAAATTAAATAATGACTTATGAGCTGTTCATACCTCGAATCGGATCCTATTCCTACATTTCAACAACTAATGTTAGCGTTATAATTGGTAAAATTTTATGGGTTGCTTTTCGCCCGATAACCGAGGTTGTCCCGGGGGTGCTCTGCCGCCCTCGAGGTGAGTTGGAGCGTTGGATCAATGTTTACAACCGATTAGAGCGGGAAACTTGAACTTCAATGGGCCAAATAGTGAATTGGTATTAAATCGTGTATAATACATCGTAATATAAATTTGCCAAAACATTTCAATTGATCTGATGATAAAATCTATTAAGAAAAAATTTCCACCTGTCCGTTTTGTGGTGGTAACACTGTTCCGAATGAGTGCACCAGTTGATCCAACGTTGGGTTCTGTCGTTTCGAAAATTTCAATATCGTCGTCGGACGAGTCATCTTGAAGATTATAGAACTCCTTCATCATCTCCCAATCGTTCGTATTTTCTTCGCTAATGTTGGACCTGAACGATGATAAAATCAATATGTTTCAGGGTGAGCAAAAAAAACCCCAAGTTATTGGGAAAAAAATTGAATTGAAAAAAAATACCTAGGTAAGTACCCAAGTAAAAGCCAACAAAAAAAAGCTTTGGTTATTGTGGGAGAAAATAGCGCGGTTTCGAGGCGTTGCTATGTGTACACAACCGACCCGTTGCTATGGTCACGCTTGCCCCGAGTTGCCACAACAAACCGTTCAAAACAAACGTCCGGCGTCCTCTTTGAGCCTGCAACTGCCGCTGTGATTGCGTTCGAGTTATTTTTTACCAATAAAGTGAAAAACATTTTCATTCGAATTTTTACTGCAAACTCGTATTCCTCTCGTCCGTTTGGCCATGGCCGATAAATTCCCCGACGACCCGCTGGACGCCTTGAATTTCTCCATAGATGACGACGAGTTGAATTTCTCGCCGGCTAAAACCATAGGTAAATCGCGGTCAGCTCCTTCGGCAAATGTCGAAAGCAATTTAGACGATATTCTGAACGTCGAAGCGAAATCCGCCCCTTCGGATTTCGCAAGACGACGGGCAGGATCGGGCGACTGGCTCGGCTTGAAAGATCCGGTCGACATTTTCACCTCGTCCGACAATTCTTTCAAGCCGAAAGCCGACCAATCCCCGAAATTGTCGGAGGCCAAGAAAATCGAAGGGCTCCCGCGTGCGAGAACGGCCGAATCCGCTTCTTCCGTTACTACCCCAGCCGCCCGGCCTGGAACTGCTAAGCTGCCGGCGAAAAAACGATCCAACATCTTGGACGATCTGTTTGGCGACAGCACGTTCATAAAATCCAAGGAAAAGCCGGCAACGCCAACTGCCAGTTTTGGCGGCAATACCGACATCCTCGCTGGGAATGCAAAGAAGGATGCCAAAGAAGACGTATCTTATCTGCCGTCGCTCAGCGAAAGACGTCGACTCCCGGAAAAGAAGCCATCGACCCCCAAAATGTCGACTCCCAGCGATTGGTTGTTCGAGGCGATACCCAAAACCAACGAGGAGAGCAGCGGGCCAAGAGCGAGCGTGTCGTCGCCGATTTTGAAAAACCCGATCAAAAAATTGGAGAATGCCGATGCCAAAAACGAGAAACACCAAAAGCTTCCTCAGGAAGATGTGCCAACACTCGACCAAGCCTCAGTCGCCCAACATACACTTGATGCACCTCGTACCCAAGAGATGACACAAATGCCAGTCCAGCTGACCGCCGCTTTGCCTACTGTTCCTGCTCAGCAGACAGCGCAAATCGTTCAGCAGCCTTTTATCCTGCCAGCGAATCTTCTCCAGCCTGAAGCTCTGAATCCTGAGGTCATCGAGCAGCTGACAACCGTGCACGCTCAGCTAGGAGCTGCCATGATGAGGCATCAGCAGAATCTGCAAGCTTACATGCAAGCGATCCTTTCCGAAGCCTGCAGGGTCGGTCTGAACCGGTCGGATGCGGTTGACGGAAAACGTCGCCAGAAAGTCGAAGACGGATCGGACGATTCTGCAAAGTCGGACGTCACGACTCCTGAGAAAATCCAACGGAAAAAAGACTCGAAGCTGGAGAGACTGAAAATGCAAGACATGATACTACAAGAGCAGGAAATCGAAATCAGCAAGATGAAACTGCAGGTGAGTCAGCTGGGATTGAAGATTGCAAATCTCGAGGAGGTTAAACGGCTGGAGATAGAAAGCTTGAAGAAGACCCATGGCTTCGAGATATCGGCTTGGGAGACAAGATTCGAGCGGGCGAAAGAAACTTACGAAGAGACAGTCAAGGAGTTCGAAGAGAAGATCGTCAAGTTGAAGAAGAAAATCGAAGAACTCGAGAAGCAGCACGCAGAGCGCGTCGAGGCTCTTCAGACCGAGAGGATGTCGGATCTGGAGAAACTCGGAGAGTTCCATAGAGTGGCCCTAGAGCAAGCGGCCAGCATAACTTTACCTCAAGGCGGACCGTTCAAGCTGCCGCTCAAAATTATGCAAAAGCCGGCCGACGAGGCAGAACTGTCAGAAAGGGAATCGGCTCTGCTCGAAAAGGAAAGGCACGCGGAATTGTTACGACAACAGCTGGAACAGAGCAAGCAGTTGTTGGACGAGGCCGTGGAAAAGGAGAAGATACGCAAGGAGGAACGCGAACGAGAGATGAGGCGCGTCGTTACGGAGGCTCAACTGAAGGAGGAGATGCTGGCGAAGGAGTACGACCGGAAGAAGAGCCGTATGGAAGCCTTGCAGAGCCAGATCGAACAGATGAGAGAGGAAGGTTGGTTGACGTGTGATTTTATTGATTTTTATACCAAAATCAACCCGGTTCTTATGTGGCAAGAATTCCAAATTGTGGAGCGAACGTTTGTGAATTTCTTGCCTCTTGATGGCGTCAAAGGCAATACCAAAAAATTTTGTTCCTTCCAGTACCTAATCTCTCAAAAGCCTCGAATTCGAGTTCTTGCCGCTGGGGAACCCTCTGTGGGGGGGGGGGGTCTAGAGGCATGTCAGGACTGGTTGCCGTGGAGCAAGATGCCGATCAGTATTCAGCAATTGCAGTTGGACTTTTTGGATTCAGGATTTACTGATGAGCGAGGCTAACGGCAGCCCCAGATTGTGGTGGAACGGGGAAGCTGCACTTTTTGGATTGGCTCTTGTCTTGGAGCTTGTTCCAGGAGCGTGAGAATAGGGATGTGCGTTGCGCATGCGCAGTGCGCGGTTTGGTAATGTGTTTGGGGCATTGCCCGCCTAACTTTGCTCTGTGTATGCACAAAGCGACTACAAATGCCTTAAATCGCCTTCCTGGAACAAATCCTTAGTCAAGACCTGAGTTATCGTCAACTTTCTCAGCCATGATTTGCCGAAGGCTTCATTGGGCCTGAAGATTTCAAGTACCAATAAACGTGGGTGACGTTTGTCTGAGTAGGTAACCAGTCTTGACATGCCTTGTTTACGATTTTGCCTGGGAGATGTGAGTTCTATCAACATTTTAGCAGGATACTCCGCAAAACTTGGCAATTTAAATGTCTCCCACTATTTTTGTTCGCACAACTCTGCTGATTCTCAAACTGTCGCACTGGCTTTACGTTACATCATATTTCTTGCAGTGCTGAAGGAGCAAGGAGACCTGACGAGGGAAAAGTTGGTATTGGCATCTGAAAAGGCCAAAATGGAGGCGATGTTCAACTTGGAACGCGGCACGGACGGCCCGCAGATGGCGCCGCTGGACCTGATGCGAGCCCGAGCCGAGCTGGAAGCGTCGCTCGAAGCGGCGCGGGAAGCTCGCGACGCCGCCGATCTGGAGCGCAGGCGTCACGTCGAGCTCCGCAAGTCCGTCGAAGAGGCCGGCTGGGCGCAGAAGGACAAGGAGCTCGAGCTCGAAGCCAGGGAGCGGAGCTTAGCTCAAACGGCTAAGGAAGTCGACGGCAGGCGTTCGGAAACGGCCGCAACCCTGAATGAAGTGCAGGCTTTGCGAGAAGAAATCCGCGCCAAACAAGCTGAAATACAGGAGCAACTTCGAGCCATAGAAGCCAAGGAGAAGGTCCTGGCTACCGAACGGATGGAAATAGCGAGGGAGCGCGTTGAACTGGAAAAGAAGCGTTCGCAGTTGAACGTCTTTTTGCCGGATCTCGAACCGGAAGAGGAACTGTTCGTCAGCGCTGGGCGGCCTTCGGGTTCGTACAAAGATTACATCGATCCTAAAGCGCTGATTTTGAAACTTAAGGCTGAGAAAGACCTGCACCATTTTGTACCGTTTCAAGGGAAACGGCTCTGAACGGAGATTCCAGTGATTTCACAGCAAATGAACGAAGTGATCGACATTTTTCTAATGAATCCTCCAGTATTTGTCTAGAAACACTACATTCGTATAGAAATTGGTTCAGTACGCTAGCCGATAAGAAATAGGGTGAAAATTTGATGAAATGGGTTTTTTAAATGTTAACATCGAGTCCTGAACACTCAATAAACGAACTTTTTTACTTCCGTAGCGAGGACTTCCTGCGTGCTTGGCATCGTATGATCCTTAATCTCGTTCTGAATCTCCAATTCGGTTGAAATGTCCCATTCGAAATCGTCGATTTGGTTTTCCCTTTGACTTCGCTCAAATTCATCTCCAGTTTTTGGAGTGCAAGGAGCTGCATCTCTTATCGAAGCCGGATCAGGGTGTTTTTTCGTTTGATCAACTATAAGAGATGGTAAGAACGGGAGAAAAATTGGTTTTTTTGAAAAATGTACCTAGTTGGTATAATATTGCCAACAAGTGAGTCAAACGGTCACAGTTGCGAAACCTACTTGTTTCTCCTGGCTGTTTTATTACAGAAATACGATTTTCCTTATCTTCCACCAATGGTTTTGCTTTTAAACATCCGGAAATTTCTTCCATCAATATATTTCTGTACTTCTCCAGTCCAGTCATAACTTTAGCCTGCAAAAATGAACTTCAATAACCTATAATTTTGGGGGGGGGATGCTGCGTTCAGACCTCGGGTTATCTCATTTATGGATTTCAATCATATTGATTGGGGCCAGGTTAGCAAAAAAACTTAATAATGTGCGTGTAGGCATTATTTTCCAACCAGACTGCGGAAAATTGAACTATCTCAAATTCGCATCCTTAAAAATCCCATTCTGGGCCCCATACCAGAAGTTGAGCTTTTTCGATTTCGATCAGTTGTTGGGATATCAAATCTTTTAGACAGTCGACATTGTGCTGACTCATATCCAGCGTCATTTGATCAATTTGAGAAATTCCGTCTTGCAATTCTTCGAGCATTTGTTTCTCCGCATTTTCTGCGAGTTTCAATTCGTTTTCCATCGAAGCAATCGATCGCTTGAGAACGTTTTCCAAACCTGATTGAGAAATTTCCAAATCAAATTGAAAATTAAATTGAGAATTCTTCAACCCAAACTGATCATTTTCCAAGCCCTTTCCATTATTAAACACAATTTCGACACCTAACAATAAATAAGAGAAATATGCCATAAATAAGGAAATTTTACTTACCCATTGGGTCTAAGGTGGATTGCGACTTCAACATTGTAGATGCCAGTTCAGAAATTTATTAGACTCGTGAACAGTTTATTGATTTTATTATAGGTCCTATATAGTAATAATTCCCAAAAAAAAACTTGAAATTAAAAATTTCCCGAATCTCCTTTATCGAGTCGATTTATCTTGTGGAAACGGGAAGATCTCATATTTTTGCTATCTATGTGGTAACTTCGAAACAAGACAAAACAAGGACTGAATGTTGAACGGGACTTTGCAACACGCCACACTCCGTGCACCTGCACGTTCATGTTACCCTCACCTTCACCTTATCACACTCACCCCCAAGATTCAAAATGGATAAACATGAGTCCATGATTCATACCCAGGGATTTAAGGGTTAATAATAATTACCTTTGTGAAATCTTCGGATCAACACAAATAAAACAAAAAAAAAAAAATAATAATAATAATAATAATAATAATTCAACGGCTGTTAAATGCCAATCCCCATACGAAAAAAGTTACATACCCATACCATAGATACCTTGGCGCCCCTGGAAGTCCCCAGCGTTTCGACTCGCCGATAAGAGTAAGGATAAGAGCTAAATGTTGTTAGCATTTATCAGAACACTTCACCGTGTATAACCGGTTTCCTTTCTCGAGTGTTTTGACGTGAGTCGATGTCATCAGTGATAACGTGCTGATAGTGATTGCGGCCAGTTTGGCGTTCGGTGGGATTTGAGCGAATTTGATTATTTCCGTTTTAAATTAAAATTCAGTGTGTCGCGAAATTCGTAAATTGCCATGAGCCGACCTCCGGAACCCAACAAAGTGATCAAGAATCCTCTGTTGAGTAGTGCTGATCAGAATGCGTTTCTCGAAGAATTTGCACACAGCAGACTTCTGGTCGCTCCTCCGGCTCCGCCTCAAGTGCCAAGTATGTTGAAATTATGTTGCATTTCCATGTCTCATGTATCAGTAAAAATGTTGACTCGTAGAAATAGAAGAATCAGCCTATTATTCGTATTCGTGTTGCTATTTGACGATTGATGTGAGATTTTTAGAAATGAACGAGGTTCTACAGGTTATCCATACGGTCAGGGTGGGGGTAATAACTTTGTCCCACATTCGCCAAGCCAGCCGATTTAAAAATAGTCAGTAGTCATGAAGCGCGGTTCTAAGTTGTATTGAATTACATCCTGAAAATCCACGATTAGCGAACTTCGTTCCTGTGCGATATCTACCAGATGGCAGTCAAGTAGGTCGTGATCTGTTGACGAGATAATTAGACAGACTGTCACTGAATTTAGTGATTTTTAACCGATACATTTATAACTGATGATAAACACGATGTTGGGAATGATTGATTGATGTGCTTATTTCATCAACCAGGGACGATTGGGATCGTTCTTTCATTTTCTGGTGATCCTCTGGGTGATATCATCTATCCGCTTTTATTTTCTTATTCTCCTATTTCCACCCTCCCACATGGAACCCCCAAAAGAGGCCGATATCGGCGAAAGCGCTCTGGAGGGAAGTAAAAATGAGAGCACGTGGATTCTGGCTTCCCTCGACTTCTTATCGTAAATGAGATGATAATGAATACCAGTCTGGCTCTAACGTTTTTCCTAAACGTGTTTCAGTCACTTGGATGATCGAGTAAAAATAAAATACGTTTATTACAAAATATTATATTACAGAAAATCCGATTCAACTATTCATTTCTCTTCGCGATTGACTGCTGGGGTAAATGTTAAGTGTCGTTTTTCTTCGCCGGCAGCATCTGACGATCAGCCAAACGGCGACTGCGACGATTAGGAAAAACAGAATGCAGCCCAGGACGATAGCTGATATGTCTCCCACGGATAGCCACCCTGTACAAATAATCGCATATTCAGGCACATAAAAATATCAGCAGCATCCGACTTCATCTTTCCAAATCATTATTGAATTATCTCAAATTTCACCTCCTGCAACGGGACTCACTTTTCTCGATGTCGATATATTTGACTCGGACATTGCCGAGAATATCTTTGGCCGAGATGTCGACTTTGGTCTGGCAGCAAGATGACGAATAATATCCTCGAATGGCTTCCTTCGTGCCGACGATGAATTCCTTGTCCAAAATTAGACCGACCGGGTCGGATGTTATCGATAGAAGGCCTGCAATAAAAACACGAAGTGAGGCCGAGACCGAAAATTGAAAAACAAAAACAAAATTTGAACTCAAAATCGACTATCCGCCATTTTTTATTACCCGAATCGGGATCTTGAAAGTTAACAATCGCTTTCCACGTTTTGGCGTCGCAGTTTTTGGGGCTCACCGACCCCGAACAGTCGCCGTCGAATTCGTACCAAATGTCCGGCCTGTACCCGTCGTAGTCCTGCAATGACCGAATCGGTTAATTTTGCAATTCCTTCACGTTTGCGGTTTCAAACTCAAAACGTTTGGCTTAAAACGAGTTCCAAACGCTTAAACGAAAATTAATAGAGGTGCATTAGGATTGGAAAGTTTTTGAATTGTTTTCAAATCGTCGATTTTGAGTATTCCGGCATGGAAGAAGGAGAAGGAAGGTACACTCAAGCGCGAAGCCATTTTGGTTTGCAGCGTTATCTAGTGTGGGACTAGGGGAAACTACTATTTGGAAATAGTTTACGGTCCAGCCAACAGACAGCATTGGCCATTACTTCCATCAACACTCCCACAATAATTGCCTCAATCCTGCATTCTTGGATCGCAGCTTGGATAGACGTCTCGATCTCTAAGATTGCAGGGTTTGTTCCCATAAACACTGGCTTCTAGATGGCCAAACAAGAAAACATCGTTCGGCATTCTCTGGGTTTGTTTGAGGACCTCATCTCCTTCCAAACGAAGGAATCATAAACCGGTTGTTTATGCACCCCACTCAAAATCGTGTTTTGCGACGTTTCAATTGACAACAACAATAATTGTTGTTGAGTCAATTATTGAATCAATACTCCGTACAGACGTCTCAAACGCAAAACCGCTATGCTCAACCGACCACGTCAACATCATAACTGCAGCTCCCGTCATGGAAGATCCAGAAAGAATGTTCACTCCATGGGAAGCTGAATGAGGACATGACAGGTGGCGGCCTTGACCAAAGGAACCAACCTAGCACACTGACATCCAGCTGAGGTCATTACTGTTGGTCTCCACACCTTGCTAGAGCTGATGGAAATTGGTGATTATTGAAAATCGCATCCCCTTCGTATATCACCGCGGTGGCTCAGGATTTAGGGCCGCGGACTCCCATACCAGAGGTCTCGGGCTCAATCCTGTGCTGGAGCATATTCATTTTAGACTTGCTGAGGTTTTGCATCGCTATCAGCTCGTTAGTGAGTATTTCCAAATCAGCGCCACAAAGAAGCAGATACAACAACAACAATATCCAGATTGTAGTTTTAGTTGCCCCGAGCTAGATCGCGCTGCTGACTATTCAGTGGCGCCTCCTGGCAGTGGCTCTTACTTCTACTGCTTCCATGCTCCCGTTCTTTCCTCAAGGGATCGCCCCCCCCCTCCCACCCACTATTCCAAATTTCAAATGTGTCCAATCCGATTGCGCCACCTTGCACTTGAAATTCACTTGTGTCCACCTGAGTTCCGACGTAGAAGTAGGCCTTCTTCCTAACTTCGGACCTCCCGTTGTAGTCGTCTCTCCAAGAAACGACGAACGTCAAAATGCTCGGGTTGGCTCCGACTCGCCCTGGTAGCAGTCGGACGGACGTTTGCACTGTGTTACCAAAGCTGATCTGGGCCCTGCGAAGTGGTCGAATGAATCGTAAACGAATGATGAACCAACAAACATTGGTGTCAAGAAAAGGCCATGAAATTTTCTTTTGCCAAGCGCAAAAAACCCAAGGCACTTCGCACGCCTTCAACTCAACCCACAAACTCGACTCTCAACCTAAACTCCCTAACTCCACCCACAAGTTCAAACTCCACCCACAAGTTCAAACTCAACTCACAAACTTTACTCAACTCTCAAACTTTACTCTCAAACTCAACCAAAAAACTCCATACACAACTTACAAACTCAACCTAATACTCAACTCTCAAATGCTACTCACAGCCTCAACTCTCAAACTCCTTTCAAAAACACAACTCTTAAACTCAACTGACAAACTAAACTTCCAGACTCAACTTTCAAACTTCACTCTCGAACTCAAGTTTCGAACTCCACTCACAAACTCAACTTTCAAACTCAAATCTAAAACTCAACCCACAAACTAAACTTTCAAACTCAAGTTTCATACTTTACTCGCAAACTCAACCAACTTTCAAACTCATTGCTCAACCTCAACTTTCAATTTCAACTCACAAACTCAACTCTCTAGCACAACTCTCAAGCTTAATTCGAATAGAATCTCAAGTTGAGGCCATTAGTCTGGTCCACGAACTTTGAGTGTTGAGTTCGTGAAGTAAACGATTGTGTGGGTTGAGTTTGAGAAATGAGTTTACAAGTTGAGTTTGAGAAATAATTCTAAAGTTCGAGTTTGTGAACTGAGTTTGTGGGTCGAGTTTGAGAAATGAGTTTGAAAGTCAAGTTTGAGAACTGAGTTTGTCAGTTGAGTTTGTGGGCGAGTTTGTGAAATGAGTTAGAAAGTTAAGTTTGAGAAATGGGTTTGTGAGTGAAGGTTGAAACTTGAGCTTAAAAGTTTAGTTTGTGGGTTGAGTTTGGGGGTGAAGTTTGAAAGTCGAGTTTCTGAGTGAAGTTGGAAACTTGAGTTTGAAGGTTGAGTTTGAAAGTTCAACTTAGTGAAGTGAGTTCGAATGTTGAGTTTGAGAAATGAGTTTGTGAGTGAAGTTTGAAACTTGAGTTTGTTGGTTGAGTTAAAAGTTGGGTTTGAAAGTTCGAGTTTGTGAACTGAGTTTGAGAAATGAGTTTGACGGTTGAGTTTAAATGTTGAGTTTGAGGAATGAGTTAGTGAGTAAAGTTTGAAACTTGGGCTTGTGGCTTGAGTTTGAAGGTTGAGTTCAAAAGTTGAGTTTGAGATCCAAGTACGTTGGTTGAGTGTGAAGGTTGGGTTTGGCAGTTGACTTTGAGAAATGAGTTCGAAAGTTCGAGTTTGTGAACTGAGTTTGTCGGTTGAGTTTGACGGTTGAGTTTAAAAGTTGAGTTTGAAAGTTCGAGTTAGTGGGCTGAATTTGAGAGTTAAGTTTGTAAGTTGATATTGTAAGTTGGGTTTGAGAGTTGAGTTGGAGAGTTGGGGTTGATGGTTCAGTTTGTGGGTTGAATTTGTGTGTCGGGTTTGGGAACTGAGTTTGAGAATGATTGTGAGAGTTGAGTTAGTGGGTTGTGTTTGAGAGCTGAGTTTGTGGGTCAGGTATGAGAGTTCAGTTTGAAATTCGAGCTTGAGATTTGAGTTTCAGGGTAGCATTTCTGAGCGGAGTTTGAATCTGAGGGTTGAATTTGAGATTTGTTTTCGTGGGCTGAGTTCGAGATTTGAATTTTTTGGTTGAATTCGTTTGTGGAGTTTGTTCGTTGAGTTTGTGAATGGAGTTTATGAGTTGAGTTTGAGGGTTGTGTTAATGAGTTGATTTGGTGAGTTGAGTCAATGCCTACGCCTATCTGTCGCTTACTGTGGAGGAGTGGCGAAGTCGCTGCTCCGATAGTTAGCCGTGTCTGTTACTCCGAAGGAGAACAACGTCGATCTGGGAAGGTTACTCGTAATTTCGAATGTGACTAGAGCAGGTCGGCCAACTTCGCCGACCAATGATGAACCTTCTCTGACTTCGATCGAGACTGGCAACGGCGGAATTTCGGGCGATCCGAACAAGCCGCCGACCAAATTCGACCTAGCCGTCAGTAATGATCCTGCGCAAAAAAAATAATCAGCCAAATTAGCTTGAAATTATTGGTGCATTTTGACACAACTTACGGGTACATGAGATGTTTTTGGATGCAGTGAAAATGTAAGATTCATGTGCCCTCTATTAACACTAAAATGTTTTTTGACTCAAATTCGCTCTGGAAACTAGAATTTTATCGAACAATGTTGGTAACACTGGACTGCAAAGAGGGATAGCGCGATAAATATCGGGAAGAATAGATTGATAATATCAATTATCAACATATTATGTTATGCTTCGAGAGCATCAACTAATCGATTTATTTTTTCGATATTTATCGCTCTTTTTTGTCCAGTTTTACCAACTTCTCAATAAAATTCTGGCTTCCAGAGCAAATATTTATGAAGTTGTGTCAAACTTGAGGTATTTTTATGTCATTTGATCGAAATCGATCTCACATACCTGTCTTATTGAGTTGGTTGAGTATCCGAGGTTCGATGGCGTTGTGTTTTTGATTCGTACCGTTCAAATCAGCCACTTCGCTCTCTCTCTTCTTGACGCTTTCGCTTGCATCTGGAATGAAAAATAGTCAACCAAATGAGGAAGGGAGGCCATAATTTTGACCTAATTTTTAGATTTTTTTAGACAGGAGGGTTACTGGTAGGATTTTTGCTGTATTCGACTGATCCGATTTTGACTAAATTGCTTTTGAACGTTTTGGTACCGAAAACTGTTTGAGGTTCGACTATTGAATTATCTTGGGTGTACCTTCTTGATTAGTTTTAGGGTTCCTCTACGGAAGACGCTTTCTTTTGTTCATGCTTGGTTCGCTGCTGACTTTTCCACAGAGGCTCGCTCGGTGAAAGCGCCCGCTCTACCGCTTTTCACTGTCATTTCCAAAAAAATGCCTAGATCGCCATTGCCTCCCCCGCAGCTGCATTCGGTGGATCAAGGTCGCGTCGCGTTCGCTCTATATTTTATCCCATCCCGCGTGCGGGTGCCAAAGGTCGCGTCCGTTCCCTCCCTTTTCCCGCTGTGTATCTTTTGCTGTTCAGTTCATCCGTCTCGTTTCTTCATATCGGTTTCCCTATTTCGTCAGTGTCGACATCTAAATTCGCTACCACGTCGGTTGTTCGAAAAATTCGGATCGATTGTTCGAATTTTTGGCTCAGTCGGTCGAAGTCGCACTATTTTTACGCCGTCTTTTTGCGGTCGGCATCCGACTATTTGTTCCAACTGCTGAACTGCTCTTGACCCTGAACGTGAGTGTACGTAGTAAAAATATAATTAATTAATTTTTTTCTTCATTTTTTCACTTTTTTAATTTTTTTTAATTTTTTACACTTATTGTTTTATTCTTGATAAATTCCGTAGTTTACTGTTTTACTACTTCACACCTTCGGGCTTTGAAGAACATCCTTCGACTCTTCGGATAGGTGTACCGAAGAATTATCACGCTAATTGTCCAGTGAGTCATTCCGGGCCATAAACCGTCAATTCCGTCCTAGATAAAGACCAAGTCTAGTCACAGATTGTAGATAACTGAGGACTTGAGGAGTCGAACCTCATAAAATGAACAAAGGCGTGTTAAACTGGCCAAGCCCCCGTAAAACTGATTATGAGGCTATTTCTATTTGTAAACCCTGATAATTTTTGTCGAGAAACTGTTTTTACGTTCATATTTACAGAGTCAATGGAAGTGTAGCAATCGTACTAAAATTTTTATTGAATTTCGTTTATTTGTTTACTCTATTTTAATCCGAAGGTTCAGGAACAATTCAGTGTTACAGTTACTGACGATTATTTTTTGAAAAACTCTTGCTACTTGCATATTTAATGAGTCAAAGTGGAGATGAAATTATTTGACCAACATTTTTGGATCCGAGCAAAAATAGGTAAATCGGGTCAATATTGTTCCTGGCTGTTGTTCCGAAACTATTTTTGACTGTGGAATGGGTCACTCGGACGAAAAGACGTCAATTTCGATAAACTGACCTTTGAAGTGACGCAAGGCAAATTTCTTCTGCTCGGAAGAACGCTGATTAGATTCGCCTATGCATTTTGACGTATATCAATTAAGAGCGATAAACAATAAACGAATGTCTAAAATAATTACAGAAAATCACGCCTGGCGGCCAGTTGTGTTAATATGTGAAATATTTTGACATGATTGACGCAACGCTTTGCGAACGCAATCCACGATAAATAAATCTTATATTAACCTAGTCCAATTGGACCGTCCAAAATAATTGGTAGTCGTCGAATTCAAAATTTCAAAAAAACAGCCCTAATTTTCGTTAGGTGGCAAGCGTGCGACGGAGAGAGCAAAAAAAGTTTTTTACGCTTTTCTCAAGAACCAATAAACCGATTTTCAATTTTTGGAAAGATTTGGCTATAAAATTTTGATTTTTAGATGATTTATCAAGAATTTTAAGACCATTCGCATGTTACTTGTTCAGCGGTTGCGTCGGAAAGTGAAAAAATGAGGAGGTTGAAAAAACAGGCCCAGATATTTAGATACCTGTTGCGCGCTATGGCACGGGTTCGTTCATAAGTTAGTGTGAAGAAATTTGAATGAAAGTTATTCATAAAAATCTCACGGAGGCCGAGAACTTAAATAATTTCCAATTGTTTTGCTCCTGAACTCGACATTTTTGTAACGATGGCTCAGAATGAGATATAGATGATGTCTAATATATTATAATAGAAGATCCTTTTATACCTAAATCTCATTCTGTCTGTCAAAAAGTGCTTTTACAAAAATGGCCACATCCCCCTCAATACCTTTTTCCAATTGTCATGAACTGAAATGTTTGTTCAGGCAAGACCCATGATTCAGTTTAAAAAGAATTTCGATAATTCATTGTAGTTTTTTGGTATATTCAGTATTTTCTATTCAATTTTTTCTGGCCAAAAAATAGCCCATTTTTGTCCTATGTTTGGCTTGCAAAATACGTGGTTTTTTCATCCCGGTAATCTGTCATATAAATGCGAATTGGCGAAAAATAAACTCTCCCATCTTGTATGCGTTTTGTATACGATAATTATTGAGCTCGATCTCCTCTTTTATCTCCAAATATGCCTTATCACTACCAATCAGTGAGTGTTTATGTAACGCCGGTCTATTCGTTTGCCCACCTGGCCTCGTTCTTCGCCATTTGACATTTGAGTTGCCCTTTGGCGCCCTCCAATTGTGAAAAATTGACCTGCGTCTCTTGTGACAGTTTCGATCTAAGGAGTTAGCCGTGCTTATCGAGTTTTTGCGTATCGAATAATCGCTGGGGTAGGAAATCGCGGGCATTTGAAAATATGGTGGGGTAAACCGTGAAAATCCGGATGCGTCTCTCGCCCAGACAAAACCGGTCTTCTGGTTCTGCGAATTGTGAACTTTGAACCAAGTAGCAATTGCTGCACGTTGGATCCAAGGCGTCAGTATGGTGAGTGACCTTTAGCCTTTAGAAAATTGTTCGAGTGCGTAGGGTTCGTTCAATGAGCGCTTATACTTAAAATGTCACGTCCTTAACCAATCTCTCTGAAAAGCACTTAAGCTGAAACGTTTTGTTTTGAGGAAAAGCTGTTCACCAGTCAAATTAGGAAGTACCTACTGAGTGTTACGCCGTTTTACAAATTCTTTGTGTTTAATATAGCAAAAGTACGCTTTTGTGGCTATGTTTCTGGGAATTCCCCTTGGAAAGTATCGAATTCTCGTTCTGAAGGTTGACAGATATCCGTTTTTTGTCTTGTATCGTCCTTGACGCGCTGAAGTGACCCGTTGCATGGCCCGTGGAGCCTCGGCATTGGTAGATAAACACCCGCAAGCTCGAAAAACTCTTTTTAGTTGCCCCAGTGTTTACTATACTGCAGTGCGAATTGGTCGCGTAAACGAGGAGTTTTTAGGTAAACATCCAAAACATGAAGTTGCTCTACCAGGCATTTCCCAACGTTTAGGGCGGGTTGATCAATTTTTATAGAGCTAGATTTATTCATGGACGCTTGCATTCACTAATTTTCAAGAAATTTTCAGTCTGACGGTCAATGAAAATAATATTTCCACATATGTCCTAGGTGAAATGTAGTGCAATCGTTCTGGGATGAATTGATAAACCGACCCTCGTATTCCTTTCGATACCTATTCGAATTTCGTTGTAGTAGATGTAACATGTCTTGTTATGAGTTGTATTTCAAATCGTGTGGGGGGCTGGGGTGGGATGGATGAACGTGTTTATGGTTCCCGATGAAATCCCAACTCGAGTTTTTACCTCTCTACCCAAATGTATGTCCTCCACGTAACCCATACGATTGAGGCTTCGCATTAGTTAGGATGCTTTAAAAAACACTGCCCGGAGTTATGGATTTGATTCTCAAAGGACTTTTTCTGATACCCATTAGTTTTGTATATTTTAAACTGTTATTTGGAACGCTACCATTTCTATCCAATGACGATTTAAAATTGAAAAAAAAACTGAAATTTGTTGCCATACCTGTTTGGGATGTGACAGCGCTCAGAATCGCCAAGCCGGTGAGCAAGTGTCCGCTAATCATAGTGCGGTTCTTTCAAATTCTGTCAAATCGACGCGAACCGTTAAGTTTGTTATTCTACATGAAAACTCTGGACTCTTTTTTAAGAAAAAATATAATATTTTCCTTTAAAACGGATTTCTCCAAATTCACTTTGAAAATAAATAAAATAAACGCTGTGATATGGCTAGAGTTTTGTAATCGACTGAGCTCTTGAAGAAGAGTCACCGTCATATTTAACGTGACGGACTTAAAATGACTTTACCTATCCAAACTACTGGCCGATAGTTGGGTAGGTGCACCCAAGGTGTGTACCTCGTCGAAGTGTTTCGTCAGCGCAGGTTTCAGCTCAGATCAAACAAAAACGAGGGAATACCGAGCCAATCTTCATCCTGTCCGAGACATTACGGGAAACACTATCGGAAGATACGGAAATGTTTGTTCAAGTTCACTGAAACAGTGCGTTGGAAGTTCTTTTTTCGGAAATTGGTATAGATACTGAGAAAAATGACAGAACTGTGATTACTAAAACGGGACAATATCAGTCAAAAGTACCTGGTGCACGAAATATTGTCTTGTAAATAAATTATGAGAATTTTGTCTATTATGGCTCTTGAGGTAACATTTTAAATAATCAGTAAATCCTGGTAATTTAGCGAGTCTTGTACGGACTTCAACATTTTGAGGTTCACCTTTTTTCATCGCGTTAATAGTGGTGTCATTCGATCGTAAACACACGCAACTTCATTGCTAATTTGCAAGAAAAAACAGTTCTTCCAAAAAATACATTTTCTACATAATTTTTACTTCCATATTTACAGAGTAAATGGAAGTATTGTGATCGTCCTAAAATCGAGAATCGGAACGGAGCTTCAGAAAAAACTTTTTCTTATACACATTTACTCAGAATCACTTCCTGAACAAGTGTCTGTGTGTCCGTGTGTCCGTTAGTCCGTTAGTCCGTGTGTCCGTTAGTCCGTGTGTCCGTTAGTCCGTCTGTCCGTCTGTGGTCATTTACAAAAATGACCATAACTCCCTCAATTCTCAACCTTTTTTCAAATTTCTTGAACTGAAATGTTTGTCTCGGCAAGACCTAACACCCTGTTTAATCGGAATTTGGATAACGCACAGTACTTCCGATATATTTGCATTTTTAGTGTTTTCTATTTTATTTTTTTCCGGCCACAAAAATGAACCGATTTGAGCGTTCTTGGTCTCAAAATCTTCGTTTTACCTTGCAGAATATGTGGATATTTTTTACATTCCGAAAATGTAGCGTTTTTTCATTTTGGGCGAATTTTAAAATTTTAATAGTGAATTTTTCGATATTTTTGGCATAAACACCCTTAAAAGCAGTCAAAATATGATCAAATTGTGTCACAATTTTACGTTTCAAAATATGGAAGTATTGTGTGTTATCTACGCACCACTGGTTTTCCAATATGATTCACAGGTGGCCATGTGAGCGTAACCAGTAGGGAACTACCCAGTTCGGAGGTCAAGACCGAATCCTCTCTTCTGAGGCCTCCGTCCAAGGAACCACCCGCATCGGAGCAGACATTCACGGAAATCCCCCTGACTCCGAACTCTGGCCAGCCTGCGCCGTCACAGCCGCCGCTGCTTAGCTCAGGCCCTCCCCCTCTCGGCCCGCCATCAGGGCCGCCGCCGTCTCGAGGTTACATCCGATCGGCTCCCCTGTCCCGATACGTCCCTTCGAGCTTCATTCAAACTTCTTCACCTCCGCCGGTACCTTCGCTGCAGATTCTTCAGGGTACACCACCACCACTCAATGTCTCTTTGCTCGACCCGACAGTGAAAAATTCGCAGGACGTTCAGAACGCTGAATCAGCAGCGCCCGAAGGTTCAGATACATCAGGCTCCCCTGCTCAGGCGGTAAATCCTCCACGTCAGGAAACTGATTCTGCGGGAGAAAACGCACCTCCCAATCTACCAGCCCAAGAATTGCCGGACTCGCGAATACCGGCGTCCTCGTCTTTCCCGACTCTACCCAATTCCTCAGCCCCGAGTCAACCTCCTACTTCAATACCTTTTAATTGGTCAGGACAATATCAGGGACTAAGTGCAATTCCGAACTCACTCCCATTTCGGCAGCCTTCCTCAGACCCGCCCATCCCTAGATCATCAACTACCCCAGCTTTTTCGACAGCGTTGGAAGCCAACAATTTATTGCCGAGCAATACCCTGCCTGCATCCAGCTCGGCCAATATACCGTTCGTTCCGGTCTTCCCAAGGCCTGCGAGTGGCAATTTCGCCCCAAACAATCCGATAAATTTGTCGAACGAGCACCAGTTGACAGCTGGCCTGGTTCCTCCTCAACTGAGGTATTCGCCGAGTCCGTTGAATTCCGTGAATTCCACACCACCCCCCGGAACGCAGACGCCGCTTTTACTGTCAGCTGAGCGAGGATCCCCCGCTGGTTGCCAGACATCCATAAACTCTGTGCAGGAACCACCTACGGTATCGCCGATCGTATCTTCGTCTGGAACTCCACCGTTGACATCCAATTCCCCAGGGCCCGGTCTGCCACCGGTTGGTCCCCCACCAAAAGGCACCTCATCGCCGTACCCATCAGCTCTCAACCGAGCTGCGGCGAACCGTTTGGCTTTGTCCCAGCGCAGCGCTTCTTCGATAAGAGCCTCGCCCCAAAGCACATTCCAGCCAAACAATCCGGTCCAGTTTTTCACGCCAGGACCCCCAACTGACAATCCTCCCTCATCGGAGCAACCGGCTAGTAGTTTCCCATCCTACGGCTTTCAAGAAAACACCCAAAAACAATCATTCCTTAATTCAGCAGCCTCTTTCTTCAGTCCCCCCAGAAGTGAGGAAGCACAATCTGCCGGTGTGCAAGGTTTTGGGATTTCACAAGCGTATTCTCCGCCTGAAGCCCCAAAACAGTCAGCATTCTCACCCCCTCCAGTTTCTCCAGCATTTTCGCAGCATTCACTCCCTTCCGCTCCACCATTTCTACCGCCCCCAGTTTCTCAAGCTCCTCCCTCAGGGGCACCTTCAGCTTTTGAAGCTCCAGTATCGCAGGCGCCTCCAGTTTCTTCAGTATCGACATTCCAGCCGCCTCCTGTACAACCGGCCCACTTACCTCCTCCAGCGCAATCATTCCAATCACCGCCAACTTCAGTGAACAGTACTCCCTCTATTCCTTCCCAACATCCTACTCCTCAAGCAAGTCAATTGTCGCAAGGTGAGAGGTTGCAAAATTTTGATCAGCCCTCAACTTCGCCAGTGTCCGCCGCTCAATTTTTCTCACCGGCCTCTCAGCCGTCTGCCCCACCGCCGACAGCTTCAGCTCAGGGGTACCAACCCCCTGAAAGACCGACAAGCGCTACAGTTTCAACTCAAAGCTATTTCCAACCGTCACCCGCAAACTCCCAAATCTTCAGCAACTCTTCTCCTGCAAACGTTGCTTGGTTGCCGAATAACGCACAAAGCTACCTGCCCACTTCAGTAAATCCGTTGCCAACCAACCCACCAGCGCAGAACGTCTCTCGGCCCAGCTCTGCAGCCAGCATCTCAAGTCTCCACTCTTCAGGTTCGATTCCTCACGTAGCATCACCGTTTTCGGTCGCGTCGCAGAAAGTCAATCCCTCGGTATCATCTTACTTCACTCCCATACCGGCGAATCATCGCACGCCGTCGCCAGCTCAGTCCATCGCCTCTCAAGCGTCAACCGTCGGCAATTACCAGCAATCTGCAAGCCAGAACTATACTCAGCCCAGTTATCATCTAGATCCACCTACTTCTCAGCCACATCAGCCTTCGCCAGGTGCTGCACCTGAACAGCTGCAGCCTCCGATTTCAAGGCCTGCCGATAATTCTGCGATCACTGGCAATCCCGAATCTGCTAGTGCAGCCTTTGCCCAACAACTTCCACCTGTGAACAGTTACGCCAGCGCTTCAGCTTTTTTCCAACCTACCCAAAACCCACGTTCTGTCGTTGATTTCCCCTTCGGTTCCCAAACTTCGGTTCCGTCCTTCCCTCCTCAGCCGATAACAAGCGGAGACACCAAAGAAGCATCTTCGTCCCAAACTCCGCCCCCATCCTACGATTCTCTCGACCAGCCGCCAAAAGATCGACCGGGTCAGAATCAGACTGATGGAACGGCAATAAATCAGGGACCACCAGTGCCGTCTCACCCTCCAACCTCTGTCGCGCCGCCTCCGACTTCTCTGAACAACCAGGGTTAGTAGAAATATTTCGGAATACAGTTGATGACTATCAATTTGGTCCGCATCCGTTTCAAGCAACAAATCAATTTTAGGCAATCCACTGCGCCGTACCAGCTTGAAGCGCACCTATGCCCACCCCACGTCCTTAGGACTGACTCAGGCAACGAACGACTTCATGGTCCAGTCGCACACGTCTGTCGAGTCTGTCCGAACGGGTGCAGCGATGGCCGACTCAATACCCCGCCAGTCCGTGGATGCCGGTAGAGCGCATTCAGGCTCACCGCCGTCGCACGACAGCCAATCCATGGAATTCAATGAACAGGTAAATGGGGCAAATGTTAACATCTCGTGTAGCAATCGGATGAAATATGGCCGACTTGAGTTAGACGTCTTCAGTCTTCTTATTTTCTCCTTATCACTTTAGTCTTCTTATTTTCTCTTTATCACTTTAGTCTTCTTATCTTCTCCTTATCAGTTTTGTCTTCTTATCTTCTCCTTATCACTCAAGTCTTCTTATCTTCTCCTTATCACTTTAGTCTTCTTATCTTATCCTTATCACTTAAGTCTTCTTATCTTCTCCTTATCACTTAAGTCTTCTTATCTTCTCCTTATCACTTTAGTCTTCTTCTTATCTTCTCCTTATCAGTTTTGTCTTCTTATCTTCTCCTTATCACTTTAGTCTTCTTATTTTCTCCTTATCACTTTAGTCTTCTTTCCTTCTCCTTATCACTTTAGTCTTCTTATCTTATCCTTATCACTTAAGTCTTCTTATCTTCTCCTTATCACTTAAGTCTTCTTATCTTCTCCTTATCACTTTAGTCTTCTTCTTATCTTCTCCTTATCACTTAAGTCTTCTTATCTTCTCCTTATCACTTTAGTCTTCTTCTTATCTTCTCCTTATCACTTTAGTCTTCTTACCTTCTCCTAATCATTTTAGTCTTTGTTATCACTAAGTTTTGCACTTTTTCAACTTCGCCCTTCGGTTCGCAGGGTGAATCCAGCCCCGGCCACTATCGCCCGGCCTTTCATCACTGGTTTTTCAAGAAAGCTGACAAGAGAGCCGTGTGGCAACCTTTCTCGATGGCCGACTCCCTTTACATAGAGCAGGCTTTCATATCGCGTAAGTCCTACTATCGATTATGCCAGTCCACTCACAGTAATTCAATTATTAATTTTCCGAATTTCCGCTTCAGCCGATCTGGACGATGACACCAAAGTCCCAACCGATGGCGGACGTTACGACGTGGAAATCGTTCGCCGGGAGAAAAAGGCCGTCTACTGGGAAGAAGAGCCTTGCCAGGTCAGAAGGTGTTCCTGGTTCGTCAAGTCGTTCACCGACGCTCGCTACATACCGTACGACGAAAATATCGCTGAACTTCTCGAGGTACGTGTCGAATCGGGTATTCTGGTACGCTCAGTTTAGTAGTCCAGAGACTTCTAAAGATTCAATTCATTAAAAGTAACCTTTGGTGCCTTCCCTTAGGAGGAGTACAAGCAAGGATGTTTGAAGAACGAGTGGGACCGCCGGATCGAGCTCGCTGACGGCGAAGTGATCATACTCAATTCGCCCAATTCGATGGCCCACCACCAGAGGACCGTTACGCCCGAAGATTGGTCGACATCGCCGGTAAGAAAATATAACCTTTCCATAAATATTTTATTCAGCACCAATTTTCATATTGAATACAACCATGTTAACGCGGAACATTAAAGTCCCAAGTCGAGATTATTGCTGTTATATCAATAATTTATATAAAATCAGTCAAAATCCGAAATATCACCAGATGATCGCCATTGCACCGTAGATGGCAGCAGTGGCACCGACCATAAAGTGGCTCACGTATCCCAATTCAGCCCATCTGCTAAACGGGTCTTTCACTATATTTTCACCGGTGTCCATGACAGTATCCAGTATGCAGCCGAGGTATGCCAAATGGAAAATGGCGACCAGCGTGAATAAAAGATTGATCGCATAGACGAGAATGTTCGACGTCGAATGGCGTTTATGTACGGAGCAGGGCTTCGGGCAAGGTCTCGGGCCTATGCAGGCGCAAAACTTTTCCGCCATCTTGGACCGCAAACTATGCTCGACGTACGTGTAAAGGCCCAGAGACAGGAGGATGGCGCTCAATTTGGCGTTCGCCCCGTGCAGCAGAGCGCTGACTAAATACGTGGACATCACCGCGACGAAAGTACCTGGAAGAACAGAAATGCGATGAGAGAAATTCTTTACGAGAGAATCTTCAAGGGAAATACTAAGGAAAAAAGTGCCCAACCTGCCGGAAGCGAAGTGCGGAAGACGTAGGTTTTCAGCCACCTGTGGATCGGCAGGTTCCAAAAGATGACCACCTGGACCAAGGAGTCGGGCCATTCTATCGCGGACGGCTTGGTGATTTCAACTTTCCAAAGGCCCGAGACGAGAGCCGACGTTTCCGCTGCGAAAGAGACGAAATAATGTCCAACGCGGAACAGGAGGGCGTCCCTGTAGACGAGTGCGAATTTCGAAGAGCCCTGGTCAGGTATGGCCCATTCCAGAAAGCAGACGGACAACGTGAAGTAGAAGAGGGACTTGAAGAAACTCGAAAGGACCCGTTTCAGCCACCTGGAGAAAGAACGGTTGAGTTGTTATCCAAAAAACTTAAATTCAAACCGACCGTCAAACAAGAAAGTTTTGCTGTAGAATCCGCGACTCACTTCCAATCCCAAGCGTCGTATTCGAATGACGCCATATAATCGCCGAACGGCGTCCACGGCCCGAACACCAAATTGCCGGGACAGAGGGCGTAGCCGAGGAACGCGACGGCGTCAAACTTCAAAGCCGACGAGTCGAGGTCGAAAGCGTAGGAGACGATCTTCATGGTCAGGACCATCTGGGGCCCGCGGATCCTCTCCCACGTATCGCCGGACACCAGGCCCAACTCGCAGAGGAGCAATTGCAGGAGGAATACGGCCCCAACCGTGTAGCCCCGACCGCTGCAATAAAATCAAAATTTAAACGGCTTAATTTAGAAGGAAAAAATTGCATACAGCCTTAGATTTCTCGTGACCACCTGCCAGGAAACTTTCAAAATTCAAAAAACACTTTCAAAAAATCGCACGAAATGATAAATTAGTTTTCTTTCTGGGTTTCGCCGGCCCAAAATCAGCAAGTCTCCAATATTACGTGCATAAATTGCTGGTAAAGTAGTTATTATCACCTGCTGTAGAGGGCATGGGTGGTTTGTATGACGACGGCTCCGAACAGCGCTAGAAATGCCGGATAAGCCGACTGTAACCCGAAAGTCGAGTAAAGGGCCAACACTCCGCACAGCGACGACACCAAATGGTGAAAAGGGTCCGGCAATCTGACGATCTGCGTCACCGCTCTGAAGGCGAGGCAGATGGCGAACAATTGTAGCAAACTCGCGTACGCCTCTGTCACCGTCGGCTTGACGCAAAATTGAAGCAGATGAAGCAAAGAAGCCAAAGGCTGACTCGATTCGGGCTGTTCGTAGTAGTCGTCGTCGTAGGCGAATCCCTCGCTGTCGCCTCCGTCGTCGATTATGTCGTAGGTCAAGTCGTCGTACATGGCTCAGCTATTCATGACTGAATCATGATATCCATCTGGGGAAGTGTAGATTATTATATTCAAGATACTGTACTTCTATACGTGGAAATTCGGATCAAATCTATGAAAATACCAATGTGTAGTTTCAAAACCTGCTAGGGATGGCCATCGATACCCAATATATAGATGTTCGATAGTATCGGTAGAATATTGATACGGATATAATATCGTAGGTCAACTATCGATAGTTTCAGATAAGTGGCGCTTTAAGTAAAATAAACCAACACACATAATATCCATACCTTACCGCAGAGAGGGCGGATGTCCATTTTTTTCGATTTTGAGATATTGGTATCACTGGATTTGTGAGATCAAGCTCTTTCCAGTGCACACTAGTAATAAGTTATATCGGCAGTAACTGTTAAAGTGTAAAATCCTGTAAGAGTATGTTTGAAAAAACTGTTTATTTCCAATTAAATAGAGAGTAAAGAATAGAGTAAAAAATATTCGTCACAGCTTAGTTATGCGGCCACCAGACGGCGCGCAAGGCCAATAGCGACCAGGGAAGCAGAAAACCTTATTTTCGCCAAAAATCGTACTTACAGGTTTTTACACTTTGACTGTCGATATTATAACTTATATTATTATCGATACCTTAGTGCTCTGAGGGCAAATGTCCATTTTTTCGATTTTGAGATATTGGTAACACTGGATTTTTCGTTTTGCCAAAAATCAGCTTTTCGGACAAGTGCCTTTTGGGCTTTAAGGTACTTTGCACTTACCCACTTACACGAATGTGACGTTGGGTATCTCACAAGGCAGGAGTGTCGACTGCTCCTGTCTCAAGATCTTGAAGCTCCCCACTCAAACGACTCAACGCACACGTCCGTTCAGATTAACATAATTCGTCGCCCTTTGCATTTGAAAGGTCCCTTTTTACTTTGGACACGAATTGAATTCTACTTCCGACAGACGCCGGCTAGAAAACATTAACATTTCAGTCCGAAATGCCCACGATATTAATGATTACTCAATCACGATAATTGAGGATCAATAACCGTTGGAAATTCACAAAGCGCATGATTTCTTAATTTACTTCGAATTCACTGATCTGAAATTTTACGAAGAATAAATAATTTATCTCCTTTCATAACTGTTCGTCGCATCGCGTACGACCGAACGTAAACAAAAGAAAAAGGGAACGCCACAGAGTAGTGATTCAGACAGGGGCCCAAGTTCTTTGTAGTGGTAGACATCGATTCGAACTTACTCATTGGTCGGGAGGGAACAAAGCTTCGTCTTCGGGCAATGCTTCAAAAAATCGAAACAAGCCACTTGGCCTTGATAGCTGAACGATGGTCCGCATTTCGTACATCATTTTCCAAAATATCCCAACCCCTGAAAATTTGTTGGTTTACGTTTCAAGGGGTAGAATCCAAATTTCCAATAAAAATTTCCCGTCCGTCCGGGGGTTTTCAGAGGTTGGAGCGATCCGTTACCGATTTTCGGCCGATTCGTTCATCGCCTACGACCAAACGGGCTTACCAATTTTAACTTTCGATGAGGTCATTCGACGCGAAATTTAATGCCCTTCAATTTTGGACGGAATATAATTTTCTCTAAAACGCGTATTTTACGAGTTATAAGCAAAAAACTGAAACCATTGCCTAGAAAACACGCTTTTCCGGCCACCACAGTTGACGATTTTTCGTTTTTTTTTTTCAGACAATCCAACTGAAACCCAGGATCGTCAAACGGGGTCTGGAGGATTTTGAAATTTCCGAAGGAGAGCCCACCCACATCGACCATCTCCTCCTCGTCGTTCACGGGATCGGCAAAGTCTGCGATTTGCGGTTCAGGTCTCTCGTCGAAGTCGGTAAGTTCACTTATAGGTACCATAAAAATTGTTTAAATAATTTTTGTTGCTTTTTTGTTGTTTCTCATATGTATTTTCATATTTGAATTCGATGTGGGTCCATT
Source organism: Nesidiocoris tenuis (assembly GCA_036186465.1). Taxonomy (NCBI): domain Eukaryota; kingdom Metazoa; phylum Arthropoda; class Insecta; order Hemiptera; family Miridae; genus Nesidiocoris; species Nesidiocoris tenuis. The sequence continues at coordinate 9,144,385 of AP028921.1, forward strand.
TATTTATGGTCATTTAAAAAAATTTTTTTAAAATTATTTTTAAGAATTGAGAAATTTTTGACTTTGGCTTAATTTTTCGATTTTTATAATATTAATGTTAGAAAACTAATACCGTAAGATTATAGGGAATTTAACGCTCTTTCCAATAGTACCCTCGTTTTTGTAATTACGGCAATATTTAAGGCACTTATAGCCATTTTACTGGGACAAACTCGAAAAAAAATCTTCGAATAAAAAAAAGGTAATTTCTCTTGGGCTCACAAAAAGTTTTTTTGAACAAAAATCGTAGCGAATGAGGTGAAAAGATTTTTTTTCAATTTCTTTTGATATTTGGGTTGCGGGATCGACTTATAAGGCTAGTTTCATTTGTTTGGTAGCAGAGCACATCTCGTTTTTCCACGATTTTGGACGAAATAAAATTGAAATTGTTGAAAATTCGCTTCAATTTTTTTTTAGTGGAGGATTTCCGATCCGTGTCCTTACAACTGGTCCAGTCGCACTTCCGCCGCGCCACTGAGCTCGGCCAGGTCGGACGCGTTGAGGTTTTACCGGTCGAATGGCACCAGGCCCTTCACACGGAAGCGATCGACAAGCGACTCGACGACATTACACTTCCAAGTATACCAAAGGCGAGGGAGTTCACCAACAATACCATATTGGACGTGCTTTTCTACTCGAGCCCTATGTTCTCTGAGGTAATTGATTTTTTCCTTCGACAAAAAAATTGAATTTAGAAAAAAATCACGTAAAAACGTTGATATTATTAATCAGAACAATCGTTATTATGATAATTTTCCGTTTTAAACACTCCCTTTCCCAAAATTAACCATTTTCGACTTTTTACAGAAAATCGTCCAGGCCGTCGGTTTCGAAGTGAACCGGACGTACAGTCTGTTCATGAAAAGGAACCCCGGTTTCACCGGCGGCGTATCATTGGGCGGCCATTCGCTCGGCTCGTTGATCCTTTTCGACATTTTGACGCACCAGAAAGAAATCAAGTCGCCGCCCGGCTTGCAGCAGCAGTCTTCGATTGAAGAGGTATGATTCCCTGATTAAAGACATGGAAGAGCCGACGGCAGGCCACCCGTGGCAAGCTTAATTGTCGAGTGCCGTCTCAATCATGCTCCTGAAGAACGGCAGGAAGCGCTCTATCTTAAATTAAGCGTATCAAGTCATCAATCTCTTTCGGCGCTCACTCGAAGGAAAATAATTCTCCGATTTTCGACAGAACGAAGAAATCGCCGAACTTGGAAGCATAAAATCGAAGCGGTTGCTGACGCGAAGGATGTCCTACCTGTCGATCGGGACGCAAGGTGCTGGCCAGCCCCTCATCAACTACCCCCAACTGGAATTCAATCCTAAGGCATTTTTCGCCTTCGGATCGCCCATAGGTGAGTCCGAATTTTTTTTTTGGAAAATTCCCGAATTTGACTTCAGCGTGGAAATATTCAATGGAAATCTTATGCAGGAATGTTCGTCACCGTGCGAGGAATCGAAAATCTCGGGGAGGACTTCCGATTTCCGACTTGTCCCCGTTTCTTCAACATTTTCCACCCCAACGACCCAGTCGCCTACAGGACCGAGGCGCTCATCTGCAATGAAATGGCCCAAGTGCCACCGGTGCTCATACCCCACCACAAGGGGCGCAAGCGAATGCATCTCGGTGAGTATCGATTTAAATCTGACTCTATTTTCCCAGTTTATCTTCCCTTTAATGACCTATTTCGTTCTTAGGGCCAATCTGTTCTTGTCTTAAGGGCCAATCTGCTTTTTTCGATTGCAAGAGCTTATTTTTTACTCAATTTTCTTTTCTTAGTCAATAGGGCCAATCTGCATTTATGTTACATAGGGCCAATCTGATTTTTAGGGCCAATCTGCTTGTACGTTCAATTGGGTAAATCTGCCTTTTTTTGTCCAGCAGGAAAAATGTGTTTTTTCGGCCACAGATCCAATCAGGTTTTTGGGGCCAATCTGCGTTTATGATTAATAGGCCCAATCTTCTTCTTACGGAAAATCTGCCTGTTTTTTTTTTTTCAGCAGGAGCAATCTGTTTTTTGCCACAGAGCCAATCTGGTTTCGGGGCCAATCTGCATTTTATGGTCTATGGGGCCAATCTCCATGTATGGTTCATTGGGCGAATCCACCTTCTTTGTTCAGCAGGAGCAATCCGTTTTTTGGCCATAGAATCAATTTGGTTTTAGGGCCAAACTGCATTTATGGTCCATTGGGCGAATCTACTTTTTTGTCTAGCAGGAGCTTGTTTTTTCGGCCACAGATCCAATCTGGTTTTTAGGGCCAATCTGCTCTTATGGTCACAAAAGCTAGTCTATTGGTTTAGTGCACAAATCCAATGTGTTTATCTTGGGTCGTAGAGCCAATCTGCATTATGGCTCATTGGGTCAATCTGCCTTTTTTTGGCTAGCTGCAGCAATTTGCTTTTTCGTCCCACAGAGCTAATTATGTTTTGGGGCCAATCCGTTTTTCTGTCACATACGCTAGTAGATTGTTTACAAAGGGCCAATCTGCCTATCTTGGTCCATAGGGCCAATCTGCTTATCTTGGTCTATAGGCTAATCTGCTTATTTTGGTCCATAGGGCCAATCTGCTTATCTTGGTCCATGGGGCCAATCTGCTGATCTTGGTTCATAGGGCCAATCTGCTTATTTTGGTCCATTGGGCCAATTTGGTTATTTAAGTCTATAGGGCCAATCTGGTCATCTTGGTCCATAGGGCCAATCTGATATCTTGGTCTATAGGACCAATCTGATATCTTAGTCCATAGGGCCAATCTGATATTTTGGTACATAGGGCCAATCTGCTTATTTTGTTCCATATGGCCAATCTGCATTTATGGTCCACAGGGCCAATCTGCGTTTTTTTTGGTTCTATAGGGCCAATCTGCATTTATGGTCGAAAGGGCCAATCTGCATTTATGGTCCAAAGGGCCTATCTGCGTTTTTTGATCACATTGGCAATATCGCTTCTTATCCAGAGTATTGTTAAACAATTTGCTCATATGTCCCCAGAGCTGAAAGACACGATGGCCAATATTACGGCCGCTCTCAAGCAAAAGCTCGTCCAATCGGTTCGCTCGACGTGGAATTCCGTCTTCCAGCTTGCGATGTTCCAAAGGCCGGCCGACAGCAATCTTCAGCGCGAAGTCGACAAGGTGAATGATTTATCCATAATGCAAAATTATTAATGAATTTTGGCATTATGAGGCTTTTTGTTTAGAAAAAGGGGGTGCAGGTGAGCTATAACCTCAAAAAAGTTTGAGGGGTTGTTGTGAATAAATTTTTCCTGACCGATTACATAGATACATATTTTTTTTTGGAAATAATGTACCAAAAATGTAATATGATGGAAATACGCTCCACAACTTATTTTCTCGCTCAGGCGCTGGTTGAAGAAGTTCTCGGCGCCGGTCACGAGATCGAGCCGCCGTCGCCGTCGACATCGTCGGCGCCGTCTGTCGCCGACGACCCCCAGCATCACGTCGACGTGCAAGTCGGAAGCCTCAACGGCGGCAACCGCATCGACTACGTCCTCCAGGAGGCGCCGCTGGAACATTTCAACCAATATATATCCGCAGTGAGGAGCCATTTCGTCTATTGGTGAGTGACAGCTCGAAAAATTGTACTCAAAATTTCTAGAACCCAAAAAAAGTCGTGATCTCAAAAAACAATTTTTGAAATTTTGGGGCTCTCAACAATTTTCTCAAAATTGAATCTCCCAGAAAATAGTAACAGCAGTTCAGTGCCTAATCTGACGGATGGCCAATCTGCTTTTCTTGGTTCGCTGGGCTAATCTGCTGTATCAATTCCAAAGGGCCAATCTACTTTTCCTGGTCGGCTGGGAAAACTTGCAAGTTTAGTCTGTAAGGCCAATCTGCCCACTCAGTCCCAAGGGCCAATCTGCTCATTTAGTCCATAGGGCCAATCTGCTAATTTGACCCAAAGGGCCAATCTACTATTTTTGGTCTAAAGAGCCAATCTGATTTTATTACTTACAGGGGCTTTATGGTCTCTACGTTGATTGATCCTCAGGGAAAATCTAACTTTATTGGTTCACAGGGCCAATCTGCTGTATCAATTCCAAAAGGGCCAATCTAATTTTCTTGGTCTACAGGCCCAATCTGCACATTTAGTCCAAAGGGCCAATCTGCTCGTTTAGTCCAAAGGGCCAATCTGTGTAGTTAGTCTAAAGGGCCAATCTGCTCTTTCAATTCCACGAGGGCTCTATGCTCTCTGTGTTGTTAAGTCTTTAAGGCCAATCTAATTCTTTTATCCAGAAGGCCAATTTTCTGTATTGATTCCAAAGGGCCATACGACTTTTCCTGGTCGGCTGCGCCATCTAGCTCATTCATACCAAAGGGCCAATCTGCTCATTAAGTCGAAAGGGCCAATCTGCTCATTAAGTCAAAAGGGCCAATCTGCTATTTGGTAAAAAAGAGCCAATCCGATTTTTTTAAAAAATTAAAAGTAATCCGCCGTTCCAGGGGTTGGCTTTTCGCCTGATAACCGAAGTTGTCCCGGGCGTGCCCTGCCGCCCTCAAGAAGAGGGTCGGAACTATCGAGGTCACATGTACGAAGGCCTAACTGTTCATAGTGATGACTTGAAGATAAAAATCTCCCTAATCACTATACGCAGATTGGCCCTTTTTTCTCTCAGGTGTCGATAATTGCGTTTTCGCTTGCAGGGAATCCGAAGACACCATGTTAATGGTCCTGAAGCAGATCTACGAGACCATGGACATCAAACCTGACTCGCAGGTCGCCCAGCAGATACTCCCGTTCGACATAAATGGGGAAGACGACCATTATACGGAATATACGGACAGCATTGGCGCTCCGCCGACGGCGTTCGTCAGGAAATAGCCGGTTCCGTATCGGTGTTACTTACTTTTGATAATGTTATCATTGCAGTGTGCAATATATGGTCAATTGGTACGCGTTCTGTTATATTTAAGGTTCTCGTCAATATTTTACGATTGTTCGCAGAATTTAATATATATTTCTATGTAAAGTTTTCAATGATATATTTTTGCAATTGAAAGATTAAAATTTTAACTAACTAAACTGACCATTACTCATCCAAACTTATTGCCGAGTATAACTGAGAAATATTTTTTCATAAAAAACAATTATTTCCTTGTCAGCTGGGCCAATCTGATTTTCTGCCCCATGGGGCCAATCTGCATTTATAATTCAAAGGACCTATCTTCGTTTTTGTTTCCGATCTAATTTTTACTTGTTTGCAAGAATCATCTGATAGTCTATTGTTCTTGCGCCCCATTGGGCCGATCTAATATTTGTCCTCATTGGGCCGATTAGCATTTATGTTCCAAAGGGCCAATCTGCATTCATGTTTCAAAGGGCAAACCTACTTTTTTGGCCCACGGGTCAATCTGCTTTTTTTGTGCTAAGGGTCAATGCGCATTTATGGTACACAGGGCCAATCTGCTTTCCCTGGCCAGCAGAGGCGATCTAATTTCCCGGCCTCTAGGGCCAATCTGCTTTTTCGTCGTAGGGCCAATCTGATTTTTTGGTCCAAAAAGACTCATCCTCTGTTTTGATACACATCTGCTTTTCTTATACCATCCGGCCAATCTACACTTATGGTTAAAAGGGCCAATCTGCACTTGTGGTACACAGGGTCAATCTGATTTTTTGGTCCACTAGGACTAGTCCACTGTTTTGATACACATCTGCTTTTCTCATACCATAGGGCCAATCTACACTAATGGTTAAAAGGGCCAATCTGCACTAATTGTTTGAGGGGCCAATCTGCATCTATGTCTTACTAAGACAATCTGCGTTTATGGCTCCTGGGGCCAGTTTGCGTTTATTGCTTGTAGGGGCCAATCTGCATGTATGGGTCCTACAGCCAATCTGCGTTTATGGCTCCTAGGGCCAATCTGCTGTTTCTAACAGCAGAAGCAAGCTGTTTTTTAAACATCAGGGCTAATCGGCTCTTTTGGTCCACAATGGCAAGTTCACTATTCACAGGGCCAATCTGCTTTTTTGGTCCACAAGAACTAGTCTACTGTTTTGACACACATGGTCAATTTGTTTTTTTTTTAGCCCATACGGCCAATCTGATTTTCTCATACCATAGGGCCAATCTAAACTAATGGTTAAAAGGGCCAATCTGCATTTATGGCTTACAGGGCCAATCCGCGTTTATGGCTCGTAGGGGGCAGTCTGCGTTTATGGCTCCTAGGGCCAATCTGCGTTTATGGCTTGTAGGGTCCAATCTGCGTTTATGGCTTGTAGGGTCCAATCTGCATGCATGGCTGCTGAAGCAAATCTGCGTTTTTTGCTCCTAGGGCCAATCTGCTGTTTTAGCAGCAGACACAAGCTTTTTTTGAACATCAGGGCCAATTGGCTCTTTTGGTTCACAATGGCAAGTTCACTATTCACACGGTCAATCTGCTTTTTTGGTCCACAAGAACTAGTCTACTGTTTTGACACACATGGTCAATTTGTTTTTTTTTTAGCCCATACGGCCAATCTGCTTTTATGATTCACAGGGCCAATCTGCATTTATGGCTCACAGGGCCAATCTGCTTTTATGGCTCACAGGGCCAACCTGCTTTTATGGCTCGTAGGGGCCAATCTGCGTTTATGGCTTGTAGGGTCCAATCTGCATGTATGGCTCCTTAAGCCAATCTGCGTTTTTGGCTCCTAGGGCCAATCTGCTGTTTTTAGCAGTAGAAGCAATCGGTTTTTTGAACACCAGGGCCAATTGGCTCTTTTGGTGCCGTTTTATTTCACAGGGCCAATCTGCTTCATACCAAATAATCAGGAGGTGTTTAATTTCTTTCTAGCCGTATCACATATCAATGAACAATAAACCAAAACCGGCAATAATTCCATCGGATTTTCAGTACTTTCTTCGCATATATAAGTAGATATATTATTTATCCTGTCTTCGGGAAGCGCCGACAAATTGACAGAAAACGCCCGGCAGCGTTCGCTTCCGCAAAAAAATCTCATTCAACTCCAGTTCGCCTTTTCCACGGTCGGCTGAGCTCCAAGGCTCTTATATTATTATAGGGGGCGAAAACGAATATAGGGGAGGAAGTCGGGAGGAAATACGAAATACTAAACGTCGGCGAAGGAGTTCCAACCCGCAAAAATATCCCCGATGCGAGATATTTCGGGATATTTTCCCTTTATACGACTAACGTAGCGGACGTGAGATGCTTTGATTTATGTCGGCGAATCGGTCAACCGGATAGAACGGACTTGTCGAATCAATGAATTTCGAATTTTCGATCGTTTACTTTTTTAAGTAAATGACCCCCTGCTCGTAATTGACCTGTGAAAATAGCATTGTTGACGCTATGGAAAGAAAAGAATTATGCGGAAGAATAAAGACGGCTGTTCAAGCGGGACTGACATTATTTTCGAACGCCGACGTCAATTAGTTATCATGAAATGTGTTCAAGCATGGAATAACATGGAAAAGAGATATCCCCGTTGGCGATCGGTTCGACAGCTGAACAATGAGCTACACTCTGCCTCGTCATTGAAAAGATGCCTCGTCGTAGAAAAAGATCGAAATTTCTTCATAGCGGATTTTTGAATAAAATTTGAAACTGTTTGGAACCATCCCATTCATAGCTTTCAATCGCTGCCCCTATTATACAAAAATAAAAAATTTCAATGTTTTAATTTCAAATTTTTTTAAAAATTCCCATAGTAGTTGGGAAAAATTCAAATATCTTTTTGAACCCAAGGTTGTCTTTTTTGTCGGGGTCGATTCTTTCGCTCATCTGCTACAATTTTTGTTGTGCGCAATTTTTCTTGAGCAGTGGAAAAAATAGTTTTTTTTCGCTTCAAAGCATTTTTTGTATTTTTGACCTAGTCCCATGAATTCGCGTTTTCTGCGTCAAAACGTCAATTTTTTCTCTATTGTGCGAGGTACATCCGAAAATGACTATACCTTTAGAAAGCTGACATTTTGGGCCAGTTTTTCGCAGAACTTGCGCGTTTGTTTTTCCATTTTTTCTTGTCCTAAAAGCACGTTGAAGAAACGGGAAATTTTTTTCAATTGAGCAACTCTCAAATTTGGCTTAATTTTTTGATTTTTAACACTATGTTAGAAAGCTGCAAATAACGGAATATTATAGGAAATTTATCGCTCTTTCTAACGGTATCCTTGTTTTTGCTATTACTCCAAAATTAAAGGAATGTATGGCCATTTTAGTGCAACCAAGTCGAAAATACAAAAAAAATCTTTGAAGCTAAGAAAGTCTACTTTTTCTTGGGCTCGCAAAAAATGTTATAGAACAAAAATCGTAGCGAACGAGCTGAAGAATTGACCCCTTCAAGGAAGACAATCAAATTTGAATGATTTTCTTATTCAGGGTATGAGAAAACGTTCTCTAAACGCACGTTGAAAAATGGCAATTTTTAAAACTTAGCATTTCCCGACTTTGGCTTAATTTTATGATTTTGTTGCTCAATGTTGGAAAGCCGTAAGTACCGTAAGTTTATAGGAAATTTAACGCTCTTTCCAACGGTGTTCTCGTTTTTGTAATTGCTAAAACATTTAAGGGACTTATGGCCATTTTACTGCGACCAAGTCGAAAATAAATATAAAAAAATCTTTGAAGCTAAAAAAGTGTACTTTTTCTAGGGTTCACAAAAAATGTTATAGAACAAAAATCGTAGCGAACGAGTTGAAAAATTCAGCCCTTCAAGGAAGACAAACAAATTTGAATGATTTTCTTGTACAGGGTATAAGAAAAAGTTCTTATCCTCCTATTATTCGAAGGATCAAGATATTTTACTTCGACTGACCGAGTTAAAATGACGGTACCTGTTTCACATACTAGCACGACAGTCCAGGCAATCCCAGCTGATTATATTCCCATCGCTAACTTCACGTTAACGAACGCCGTGCGTTTTTAATTAAGGAAAAGGGGCGCAATAATGTCCGCCGTCGAGTTAGGAAGGGTGGAAATCTCAGTTAAGCTGAACGTTCTCGGGGGTGTAGCGAAGGGTTAACACATGCAAATCACCTGGCCCTCGATCCTTTGACCCTTTGGTGATCTTTTTAAGCGAAAGCTTCGCCCCGTCTGAACTTTGGCCCCGACCTCGTTAGGCCAATGAGCTATTCGTCGAACAACTCTCGACCCGTCCATTTCGCCGACGACGGTCAGTTAGTGACATGAATAAAAACCCTCAATCTAAACAGGACGGAGTCTTGCAAGTATAGCCAGGGACATTTTTCCATATTGCATTCATTTCAAAAAGTAGAGATGACAGAATAGGGTGATTCATTCCTTATTTTCAGAGGGTTGAAAGTTTTCGACGTATTTTTCCCATTCCTCGAAGTTTTTCCCGAAATTTCGGTACATATTTTTTCGTAGTCAAAATTCGAAAGTATAAAACGCAATTCTGCATTATTTCAGTTTTTTTTTTTTTCTACAGGTAGGTTTCTAGGGTGAATTGAGAATTTTCAAAATCAAATTGAGACTTTTTCAAGGCGAATTGAAAATTTTCCAAGTCAAATTGAGTATTTTCAAAACATAGTTTACAAATTTATAAAGTTGAGAGTTTTCCAAACAAAATTCACGATGTCCTAATTGGAAAATAGACCTCATAGGCAATCGGATTATAGGAAACTTTCAAAATAGGTAAATTTGATAATTGACTCAATCAAATAAATAAATTTTTCCAAACTGATTCGATACTTTCCCAAATAAATCGAGAATTTTCCAACTCAAACTGTTAATTTACCAATCCAAATTTGCAATATTCCAAAATAGGGACTTTTTTGCAAAAAAAAAAAAAAATGGCAATAGGAAATTACCGATTGGACAATTTTCCCGAATTGGTAAATTTGAGGCATTTCCCAACTCAAACCAATAATGTTCCCCTCCAAGTTGACAATTTTCCATATTAATTCAAAAATGTTGAACATAAAATTGAGGAATTTCCAAGTCAATTAGAGAATTTTCCAACCCAAATTTACAATTCCCCAAAACGATTTATAAGGCAAAAGGAAATTGGCAATGATACAATATTGTTCAAATAGTTTGGTGGATTTGAGAAATTTTCCAAATCATATTGACGATTTGCCAAGTCGAATTGGCAATTTTCCAAATCAAATTGACACTCGTGCGAATTTCTCCAAAATTTACCTTCTTCTTAGGTGCATATACAAGCCCAATAATTTTCCTGACTTCGAAGTTTGTTTAGTATCAAATTTTTATTTAGTATCATATTTCAGTATCATATTTTTAGTACCTATCAATTTAGTATCAAATTTTTTTTAGTACCAAACCCAACTCTATGAATAAAAACTCAAAAAATGAGAGAAGAGAAATAGTCTATTCCACTTTTTTCCAACTATTTTCTCTTCTCTCATTTTTTGAGTTTTTATTCAAATTATGGGATTCCACAATTTCTCCGCGAGTGAATCAAACTCCATGAATCTGAATGAAAAAATCGATATCAAACGCTTTTTTTAACGCGTTTAACGTTTTTGGGAGTTGAAAATTAGCAAAAATGTCCCAGAAGGTAAATAGTTGGTACCTATTTATTAATCCAAGATCGAAAAAATTCAACATTGTTTGGATGAAACCCCGCATGATACGTCATAAAAAGGAACAGATATGCAATACCTGCACAACATAACTGTCATGCGGGTACTGTATACCTAAACTGTTCCGCAACCTGCCTATTCAAAGCTCGCAATTTCGGATCCAAATTTGATTTTTCTCTTTGTTGGGAATGCAAAGTCGGACAACCCTTCAACATCTTGAGTAAACCCGGAACAAACCTCAACAAGCCTCAACCTCGGATAAAGATAATGTGAAGAGTTTCCCTTCAAAACTGCACTTTCGAGTTTTGTCGATATCGATTTCGTTTTTTCGATTGCTTATAGGTACACTACAACTGCTATGAATCGAAATCGATACCGACAAAACTCGAAAGTGGATTTTGAAGGAAAAATCTTCATGTATACTTATATGCAAATCCTGCACAACGAAGCTGTCTTGCGTGTACTGTATAAGCTCGAGGAAATGTATCTCTCCTTCATTTATTACAATTCCTTCCTAATTTTAAATCCAAATTTGAACTGTGAACGAGAGGGTTTCGGAATTATTTTTTGGATTTCGGGGTAGACACAACAGTTAAGTAGATACCTACCTAAAAAAAGTAAAAGCTAATTTTTGTCTTGAAAAAAAGTTTACAATAGTAATTGAGGGGTGTTAAAAAAGAAAAATTCTTTCGAATTACTCAGGCAATTTTTTTTTTAAATTTACATAGGTAAATTTTTTGTTAAATAATGTACCAAAAGGTAGGTGATACGTAGACATGAAGTTATTTCGAGAATACGGAAATGTCGCTCGGAAGCCTCTTTTTCAATTTCCTTGTCGGCTTGGGCAAACGAAATTCACTTAAATTCGCTTTAAAGAACAAAAGCAATTAGTTTCAGGGTGGACATTGGACGGGAAGAGGATCTCCCAGGGGCCGGAGGAATCTGCATATTAACGAAGGGTCAGAACCAGAACAGAGGTACAAAGTTTGATTAGAACCACTCGACTTGGGCCCTCCTACGACTATAATGGCGTTTGAATTTAGAAAAAGGCTCCAATTTGCCAGCTGTTGAAGAACTTGCAATGGAAAATCTTCGAGGATTGGATTTTTCATCGTCAACTTCCACATCAATCGCTTCTTGTAAGAATTCGACAACTACCATAACAACAATTTCACAATATTTCATAATTTCCTTGAGATGTCTCCATTATGTCGATACCTTAAAGAACAAAGGGCATATGTCCAAAAATGGCATAACGAAAAAATGCAAAATAATCAATTTACAAAAATAAAGATTTCTCCCATAGTTTTCAATTCTATAGAAGAATTCGCTAAATAAAAAATGTTTGTCTGGCCAAGATCTACAACCTCGTTTAACCAGAACTTTGATAGCACTTAACACTTCGCTCTTAAAATATTTGTCGTTTTTCTATTTTATCGTTTTTTGGCCCCAAAAATAGATAAAAGGATCATGATTCTTGGAGCGATCGATAGGTCCTGATGAGTAAATTCTTTCGGTACAGAAATCTCAAAATTGATATTTTGGGACACTTGCCCTTTGTGCTTTCATTCATTATTCATCATTCATTGACATTTTTTCAACTCTTTCAATTTTTTTTGGTATTCCAAAAAGAAGTAAAAAATATTCAAAACAGGGTTTTAAATTTTTGGAAAATGAGTGGAAAAAAATTTCCTTCGATTATTGACCTTCGAAGATTTAGGACACCTTGATCGATCGCTCCTTGGGCGCCAATCGGATACTAAGGTATGAATACCTTAGTATCCGATTCCTCGAATTCGAGGAAATTTGTTAAAATCTGTCGCCTTTCAATAGGTAAAGGTAAAGTTGGAATCCGATCAAAACTACAATCGCCGCGGATATCGAAGCGCTAGCTAGGGAATAATGAAGGAATCTTCCATAGGTTTCAGGTGCAGAGCTGTTTCAAACTTCACTACTTATACCTTTTACGAAGTTGAATTTTGTTTACCCCCTCGAAAAACGGAAGGTTTTGAATTGAAAGTGGGTAATTAAACTTGAAGGAAGGTGGCGCCCGCAGGTGGCTTTACTAAACTTTACTAATTACCTTCCGATTCGTGGAAAGTCTCCCTTATCAATTTGCCGGCCGCACTTGGCAATTAAGTGAAATCTTTTCCTTTCTCGCCGCCTCGCGATGACTGGGACACCGTTATGAGGTTTCATCTGGTTTTTGCTGTTCTCTCTGTATTTGGGTATATTTACAAAAAATGCAGATTCGAATTATATCAGCTAGGTCATCATTTAAATGAATTTTAGACAGTATCAGGTAAAATGTCGTTTTTTTAAATTAATAATTTAAAAAAGCTGTCAAAACTGTAAAAAAATTGTAAAAATGTAAAAAATGGCCAAAAATGTAAAAAACAATTGTAAAAAATGGTGAAAAAATGTAGAAAAAGTGAAAGAAAAAATATTAAATTTTAATAAGTAGGTACCTATAGGTAAAATTGTAAAAAAAATGAAAACTTTTTTTTTGTTGAAAACGACATTTTGCGTCTGCCTAATACTGGTACTGTCTTAAATTATTTTTGAAGATTACTTTCCCCCAATGGAAGTATTTAGTACATCGCTTTTTATTTTTCATATTTTCAACGGCAATATTATTTTTTCATTTTTTGTAAAATTTTAATATTTTTTTACTTTTTTTTATTTGTAATATTTTTTGCTGTGCATTTTTGATTTTTATTATTCAATTTTTTCAATTTTCATTCAATTGAGTTTTTGATTTTACGAATGAAGATTCAGCGTTACAGCGTAGGGATTTTATTTTAACATTTTTTTCATTATTTGGTATTTTAGTTAATGAGCTATTTACCACCGAAACATTTTCCAAATATTTTTCTAGTACCCGGTTTTGAATGCCTGCAAAATAATGGGTTTGGTTTTGCAAAATCTGACCATCCGTCGAGGAGAAAACCCCAAGTACAAGACAATTTTTGTGATTTTTCCCAAATTTTTGTTCAGGGTCATCTTTAGAGCGGATTTTTGGCACGAAGGAGTCGTCTGACGGAAATTTCACACGAGTCCAAAAATGTAGGAAATTTTATGAGAAACGAGAATCCGACGTTTTTTAACGCTCGACATCTGACTGTTCTCAAGCTATGAGCGAAAAACTCCAGAAATTTTATAAACAACCTAAAAAAACTTGAAATTATTCGGTGGAAAAAAATTTGAATTTAACTTTCAAATACACCAAAACGTTGGAAATTTAACTGGCTACAAAAAGTTCTATCCATGGTCTGAACAAAAGTTCAACCCTTACGAACGGAAACTGACAAAAACCAAAACTAGGTTTTTCAAAAAAGCCATTTTTCGCCACTTTTTCACCGCTACCTCTCAGAAAACCATATTTAGAGTCGGAAATTCGAAAATCAACTATTGGTTCCAGACCAAAACAAACCGTTTTCTTAGGAAAATAACATTCTAACCGTTTAACCGATCTATCTGCCATTCTACCCAGGCAGACCAGCAACAGATAACCTAGGAAATAAACCTAAATTGCTTTTCGCACGTGAATTTCGCGCATTGCAGCCTTTGGAAAAGGAATACGAAAAATATCAGATTGAGGGGATGTGCTTACATTATCCGCTATACGGCTTCCCCCTGGCAATATTACACTCTTCCCCCGCTCCTTTCACAAGAGCTCGACACTCGTATGGCAATTTTTCTCGCGGTCTCTTATGTCTGGGAAAAACGTCAGGCATGAAGCCAAACGAGTTGTATAAAGCATCGTAGAAAAAGGTATGTACATAACACGAATTTCCTCGAAACCGTCGAAATCGACCAAAAGTAATTCATAAGTTAATATCAAATGTAATATCAAAAAATAACACCAGTATTAAATTCGTATACTGTTCGATCTATTGACATTGCACTTTGACGAACTGGTACAGCACCAAACATAAAATAGTCGACATGAAAATTGCCACAATCATCAAAAGGTTCACTGCCGATTTTCTCGAGGTTTCCTCGCAGTCGGGCACGATCGACGACACTGACGGCAATCGGTGCAGCCATTCCAGGCAGGAATACATTTTCCCATCGTATCCTCCGACATTTTCGAGAAAATTCTCCGACCCGACGAATTTCAAAACCGACTCCGGCTCGCACTCGGTCGCGTCGCTAATTTGGCCGGCGGACGCCAATTCCAAATCCGAACAGTTGCCTGTCGTTTTAAAAGCTAAGCAAACGAGCAACGGCAATTGCCAATCGGAGGCTCCCAAGGAATTTAGTTCTACGGCGAACTCGTGAGGTGCTAACTGTCTGGAAGTGACCGGCTCCAGCAACAGGAGCGAGAGGAGGCAGAAATTTATCGCTCCCATATTTATCGGCCGGATATAGTCGAGACACTGTCTGTTCCCGGGTCAGCCGCTATCGCTCGGAAAAGGAAGAGCGGGGAGATGGTTTATTGCGTCATTCATCCGCCGATAATTGATTGCAGATTTTATCATTCCTTATCCGTTTGGTGGCGATCACGTGCTTTTTTTTTTTTTTTTTTTGGGTCGAATTCCATTGGTGGATATAGCGAACCCAGTGGTGCGTAGCAACACACAATACTCCCATATTTTGATACATAAATTACGTAGATTCTCCAATTTTCAACTCAAAGTATGGTTTTTTGAGAAATAAAAGCGAATAAATTGCCAAAAACTGCTTTTTTGCAAAAATAGGATCGGGTTTTGGCGATTATAGTCCACAAGCGTCGAATTTTTCTTCAGATCAGAGATAGCATTTTTTGTAGATAGTTATATTTCCAAAGGTTAGTGTATTTGAACGGTAAAAATTCAATTTCATCCTCGGAGCAATTTCAATTTTTTTTTTAGAGTTATTAGGAGGTTTTTGCTTAAAAAAACCTCAAGAACGGTTGAAATCTAGTGTTGAAAAACACGGATTCTTGTTTCTCATAAAACTTCCTCAAGGTTTGTTGTCATGTAAAATTTTCGTCAGACCTCGAATAATAATCAATAACGAGCAGTAATGATAATAATAAAGATAATGAATTATAATAAATGATCATAAAATATAATAAATGATGATAATTGATAATAAACTATAAACGATGATAAACTATGATAAACGATAATAAACTATAATATACGATAATAAACTATGATAAACTACAATAAATAACAATGGAACACGATAATAAACTAGGTATTATAAACGATGATAAACTATAATAAATAATGATAAACCATGATAAATAATAATAGACAATAATAAATATTAATAAACAATAATAAATAATAATAAAAAATGAAAATAGTAATAAACAATGATAAATAGTAATAAACAATGATAACAAATCATAAACAATAGATAAGCAAATGATAAACAATGATGGAAAAATGATAAACAATAGATAAGCAAAAGATAAACAATGATAAGCAAATTCTAAACAATAAATACAAATTTAAACAAATGATAAACAGATAATAAACAAATGATAAACAATGATAAGCAAATTTTAAACAATAGATAAAATTCTAAACAAATGACGAACAATGATGAACAGATGATAAACAATGATAAACAGGTAATAAACAGGTGCTCAACAGATGATAAAAAAGATAAACAATAGATAAACAATGATAAACATATGATCAACCGATGATAAACCATGATAAACAATGATAGACCAATGATAAACAGATGATAAAAGATGATAAACATATGATAAACAATGATAAACATTGATAAACGGATGATAAACCATAGATAAACTGATGATAAACAGATGATAAACAATAGATAAACATATGATAAAAAAAGATGAACAATAGATAAACATATGATAAACAATGATGAAACAATGATAAACATATGATAAACAATGATAAACAACGATAAACAGATGATAAACGGGTGCTCAACAGATGATAAACAACGATAAACAATAGATAAACATATGATACACAATTATGAACAAATGATGAACAATCGATAAAATTCTAAACAAATGATAAACAATGATAAAGGATGATAAACAAACGATAAACATATGATTAACAATTATAAGCAATAGATAAGCAATAGATAAACAATTGATAAACAAAATTCTAAACTAATGATAAACAATAAATAATATTAAATATAATAAATAAATTATTCCCCATCATCTCCAGAACTAGAAATTGTAAAAATGTCCACTAGCTAAAATCATAAATTTTCAATACCGCCTCACAATTTTGTACAGAATAAACAACTCCCCATACTGCACAATGTATGTGCACATTTTCTAAAATTCAACACGAATCAACTTCAACGTTTGGTATCGGACCAAATGTCAAATCATATCAGCCGGGATGCGAAATAAATAATTGGCGTACATTTATGGAGAAGAGCTCGAACTGTCACGGAGGGAAATGACAGCCCCTCGGGGGAGTGGGGTGAGTATATAACAAGGCCGAACCCAGGGTGGAGGGGGGTGGGGGTTCACCCCCTAGGGGTGGCAGGAGCCGTTCTGTGTGTCACTTGTGTTTAGTAGTGCCCGAGGTTCTGTACAATCCACACTGACCCAGTCCCGCCAAACAGCTGAAACTTCGACGTCTTATTCGAGTCGAAGTTCGACGCAAAATAGAATCTCAATCCGCTTGCATTTAATTTTTATTTATTAATTTACGAAGAATAGCTATATATTACACTATCCTAACAATTTTCCAAATTTTCCTCAAAATTTTTTTTTTCAAAACTTTCTCATACCCAATACCGGCTTTTTTATCCCTTTAGAACACCTACCCGAATCCGAAAATTTTCAAAATCTCCCCCAAATTCATGACATTCCATTTTCCCTGATACCCATTACCGGCACAAAATATTTAGAACAACCTTCGGTCGAGACCGTCGGACGAAAAAGGTAAATTTGGTACGAAAAAGCATGTTATCGCTGTGTAGATAACTCGTCGGCGGAAAGCACTAAGCTGAAAAGCAAAAGCTTGATTGTACAGTGAGACAATAAATGCTAGCTTATCTTAGAGCACATGTTAATGTTGTGGAATTGAAATGCTAGAACGGTAAGATCGTGGAATATTCCCATACACCGGCCAATCGATGGAAGAAATTGTAAATAACATAAATAGTTACCCTCACTAGTAGATCACACCGAACATGTTACATTGAGCGCATTACATGAGCACTGAGGCATCCATAGTCCGTTACACCGTTACCGTAAATAACGGGGAGGATAAAATCTTCCATTTTGCAAAGTTGGAAGAATAAAAAAATAGAAAATTTGTATTCATATTAGAAACGGAGGAGGGGGGGTAAAGACGCAAGTGAGAAAAAAATTGTAAAATACCTAAATTGATAGTATTGGGATTTCATGCCCAATTTTAAGAATTTAGGCAAAAAAGAGACTACATTTCCAAGATTTGCGATTTTTTTGTCAGTTTGGTGGGAAAAAGTTCAACAGTGGCCCACATCGAATACGAATTACGATTAAGAAAAACTATTTTTTGAACAATTTTAATTACAGTGTGAAATAACGATAATTCGTAAGAGTACGAATTTTTTCATCAATTTTAACAACATATGAAATACGATTTTTTGAAAATTTACCATAATAGGAAGTGCGTACAAAATTCAAATATTTCAACTGCCCTACAAAATACCAGTTTTCAACATAAGAATAGAGATCAATAAGAACAGAGTTTTGCAACCAGTTTAACTAAAATACGAAACAAGAATTGTCAACGATTTCACCTACAATACTAAATACAAATTTTTAAACGAGTTTTCTTCAACGATTTCGATACGAATTTAAAAATTTGAACAAAAAATACAAAACTTTTTTGGAAAATTTTTAGAATTTTTTTTTGGAATTTTGAAGATTCCAGCTAAGAACGATTGGAAACATACGAATTTCTACCATTTCAATTTTAAGACAAAATCTTTTTCCATTGCCAATTTAGACTGCAATAAAAATTCCCAACACTTTCTAGGTACATGATAAAAAATTTTCATAGACTTTTTTCAACAACAATTTGTATTTTATTTGCAGTACGAAATAGTAGGTATACTAATTTAAACACCAACTATTGTTAACGAAGTTAACTTCAATACTAATTGAGAATTTTTAAACGATTTTCTCTCAACGATTCCAAAATGAATACAAGGTTTTTTCAATTATTCCATCAAAAATACTTAAAAATACGAGTTTTTTTCTCTATTTTGAATGTAAATTAGGAAAAAATCATAAAAATTCGAATTATTTCGGCCACAAGAAAGTTATTAGAATTTTCGCAATTTGTACATATTCGAATATTTGAACAATTCCCAATTAGAGCGCAATAATTATGCTACGAATTCGAAAAAGATACAAAATGCGAATCGTTACAATTTCAATAGTATTAAACAAAATAAATAGAAAAAAATTAACGATTCTTTAAACTAGAGTTCAATTATTTTGATACGGGTTCGCTTTGAACAATTTCAAAAACAACGCAATACAAGAATTTCAAACATTCTCTATAGGAAATATACCAATTTCAATAAAGGGTATTCATCTGAAAGAAGATTTTGCTAGCAATAACGAAATTGATGCCAGGAAACCCAAATATCCAATTTGCAGCCAAATTCGTCGAATATTTCCGAAAGATATTGACGTTTTCTTTTATAGAGGAGTATCTCCCCGCTAAATTCTATATTTGTCTCGTATTATACCTATGATAGGTATGAATAAATAAGTATGAAAACTAAAATAAATAGGTGAGAAATATAATGAAATAAATAGGTAAAAAAATAAAATAAAAATAAAAAACAAAAATAAATATAAAATAAATAGGGAACAATAGAATAAGTAAATATATTTTAAAAATTTCAATTCTTTTTAGCATCTTCGAAAAAATATTTTTTCTAACCCAAACGCTAACTCGTTTAAAACGCTTTTACCGAATTACCATTACCGAGAATTCAATGAGCATAAGCGGATAGCAAATGATCGGCCCTCGAGACAATGACAAATGACTCGGAGGCTGCGATCGTGATTTATCATCGATTCATCATCACCCATCAATTTGCTGCATCGACCTCGCGCGAAACCCTGGGTGGGAAAATTGGGTAATGATGAAAAACGACTTCAATAAAGTTTCATCAGCACTGCAAAAATGCAGGTAATTGATGGACGAGTATTGGAAAATCGGCCTCAAAATTTCCAAAATTGTGAAAACGTAATCATTTCTCAAAAATTCTCCAACGGCAGTTTTGCTAAAATTTAATTTTTACGTTTTATGTAGAAATTTACCCGAAAATTTCGAAACAATATGTTTTTAAATATTTTTTCAGTAAAAATTGTTATTGAACCTCCAATTAGTTTACTGCAACTACTATTTTACAACCATTTTACTACATTATTTTACTACAATTACCGAACCTCTTTTCATTTTTATAACAAAAAACAACGTTCATTCACTTAGTAAAGGTGGAAGCGAAAAATTTCATCGAAAGGTGTATTTTTCTGAGGAAAAAAAGGATCTTATTACGATCGTGGACGTTGCTGTCAAAGGGTGTAGCTTTTTGCGAATCGGCGACGCCATTGTCTCGTATACAAAATGGCGTTTACAATAAGACACCCTACTTAGACAGCCCTCGGGGCCTGTCCTGGTTACATTGTCTGAAAAAACAAGCATTGTCGTTACTTTTCTATCCAATAACCAGAGACTGAGCCCTTTCGTCTTTTTCGTATGTACGCGCGTCATTGAAATCCCCTAAGGACATCATTCCGAACGTTTTCCTCCTTTCTCGGTCTCCTTTTCGAGTGTTTTCCTCTTTTTTCCTCGAGGTACCTACCTTCAGCCTGAACTTGTTTGTTTCAATTTCAAAAGCCGTTTACATAACGGTATTTTCAGTGGGTGGGTACCTATTTATTCAAGAATAAACGGATAATCTAGGTAGAACATATTCCACTATTATTTGCATGTTATGAGTGAAGCTATCTAGTCATCAATAGCAAAAACATGAAAAAAGGTGTAAATAAATTAGTAAATACCTATATTTTTATTTTGAAAACATGCGGCAAAACAGTTGTAGACATTAAAAACAGGCTAATAGACGAAAATGAACATATTTTCCAAAATTGACTTCATAACCTTTCTTTCACTCCCATTACAATTCAAAAACAACAATTCGTGGGCGTAGGGAGAAAACCTACGAAAAACTTAGCTAGGCTTCACTCCCTCACTTCAGAACATTTCCTGAATAGTTCCGACCCTCTCCTTGAGGGCGGCAGGGCACGCCCGGGACAACTTCGGTTATCGGGCGAAAAGCCAACGCCTGGAACGGCGGTTTACTTTACTTTTTTTACTTTTACTTTACATTTCGACGGTCCCACAGCAACACCCCATATCGTCATTTTGGTAACTTTTCAGGAAAGCCAAAACCCTGGTTGTCAAGGATGGAAAAAACTTTAAAAAATAGTATAAAAGCTGTCTAATAAAATCGCTCTTGTGGTAAAATTTGAAGCACATGCGAGGCCACCTCATCTGAAACGGTAAAAGATGCCAAATAGCTGAAAAAACAGCTCGTTACCAACACAATGAAGATACAGGTTGTTATCTAATACTTGAATTGCGCACATCCTATTGGGATTGCGATCGAACTTCAAATTTCATTGAGTCCGTGCTGGAGAGAGCTTTCCAACCATATGCATAACTCATTTTTGGCAAAAATGACGATATGGGGTGTTGCTGTGGGACCGTCGATTTATGCTAATGTTATTCACTCCCTCACTTCAGAACAATTTTTAAAAAACAAGGGAGTAAAATGTGAAAAAATAAAATTCTCGAGGTTTTTATTTGTTAAATTCTCGCAATTATTTTTGAAATGAAAACGACCATAAAATCAAAAGCCAGAAGCATTTGATGAACAAAAAAAAAATACGAGCAGGAGAAAGAATCACTTCTGAACGCCATTTTCGGAGAAGTGAGGGAGTGAAGACAATCGACCGATCTTTTAGGCGACTAAGGAGGCCCGTGCGGTCGAAAGCGCTGGGAGCTGTTATGGAAAATTCGCTAGGAAGACTTTACACTTTCTTGGACCGTCACCGCTTTTTCCGTTATCGTCCCACGAATCGGCTAGCATTCTTTCCGCCCCTGTCCGTATCAATTTCAGTTCTACCCGTTTCCAATTGAGTTGCAGTATCCTTTTTCAGAATACACTCCTTTTTTCGTGTTTACCTCGATTGATGCATTACGTTAGGAAGTGGGGCGCACTTTGTCTTCCGCGTCCTCCGAGAGACGTCCGTCCATTAATTTCACCCGGGGGTCGAATTCGGCTGCGTTGATGGACTGAATGAGACCATTGATGGATCGGCGTCCCCATTGAACAATCCTCGTCTCGATAGTAAATCTGTGGGGGTAAGTCCGTGTATCGGACACTCAGTTACAGAATTGTCATACAGTCCAAAATACCCGGGTCTTCTTATTCGATTCATATTCAGCTCTTTCGGGCCGGATTTTATTCTTTCAGGTACTTCCCTCGATAATTCATAAAGTGAACTAGAGCATTATCCATAATACGTATCAATATATTGGCACAAGGAGTCTCGAGCATCGATAGACTATCGTACATCAATATAACCTGATCAATAATTGTCTATTAGTACGACCAAAGTGATCCGTCTACTTGCATGACCTAAATTATCGTCTATTTGCACTTACCCCTGAAAAAGACGAGCCTTCGACAGAGATAGAAGTTGGTAAGTAGTGCTTATTAGGTGATTGAAGCTTATCAGCGCTTATCAGTGACGTAATCCATCATCCCTCCTCTATCTGGAAAAAACAATATGTCTATCATGACAACCTAGCTAGGACAAATTCAAGCCTAACAGCAACAACATGATCAGTCTGATAAAGTGATAGGCTCTTCAGGTTCTCTTCTGACGTCACCGCCAGCTGGTAATGGTACAGGAGATGCTTGGATAACCGGTAGATGGCGCTCTTGGCAGTAGCAGCTAGAAAATGTCGATAGATGGCGCTGGGAGACTATAATTGGGGGGAAGGCCAAGAGGTGCCATTCACCGCTGTCTCCCCCCTGGTGGAGGGGGTTTAAGTGTCTGTGACGTCAATGATAAGCGCTGATAAGCTTCCACCGCCAAAAGAGCACTACTTGTAGAGCAATACTGACACCAACGTATACAAGAAGGCTTGAAATGTTGTAGGTAAATATTTTGACTTTTAAACTACACCCTTTTCATCGTGAATTGGCTGTAATGCTGTGAAGCCTAGCTCAGATCGAGTGGGAAATGGCAAAATTTTCATCTTCGTTTGGGTTCGAACCTGGTACCTCCTGCTCTCTATTCGGACGCATTAACCCTTCCATACTTTTGGAGATAAGGCACCTGCCGAAGAACTTTCTTCCCCTTTCATAACATGATTATCAGAATTTCTGATACGCAAGGTGCTAAAAAACTCGGAGAAAAAACAAATTTTTCATCCGGTTGCCCATTCCCAATAAGTTGAGATTTCTGATCCTTAGGTCGATAATCGAGAAGTACTAAAGAAATTTGACCAAAAGATCAGCAGTCGAACTTTGAGTTACACAACTGAGCCACTGTTGACACGTTCCTCAGTTCCTTTGGCGTCAACTCCCAACCGAGAGTTCCAGATTTGAGTAGGAGCATAACCGTATCAACAATCCTCCGGTTGCAAAACTCATAACCGCCGGCGAAGCCCTTCTAGGCCTTTTGGAAGGGCGGAATTGGACGTAAAAGTGACGGAAACAACGTGAAAACCGATAACTCGGTTTCGTTTTCAGTATCGCCAGGTGGTGATTGCGGCGTTTACGGCGGTAAAATGGGGCGTTCGACAAACCGTGGCAGGAAATGTACGAGATGAAAACCACCCAGTTGTAACTGTACTATTGCAAAATGTAGATTCCGCTTTGAACATAACCGCAATTTTCAAAGTGGTCGTTGCATGAATGTAAAATACGCATCTGTCTTGTAAATGAATGCATGTTCTTGCCTGAAAGAGAGGAGTATAGCGGATTTTTCATACAACAGCGGTTTTCCTTCTGCCGGTAAATCAGGAGCATTTCAACTTATAGGTAGGGATGGCTAAAAAATATCGATATATTGCAAATAACGATATTTGCTTTCAATCATCTCAAAATCAACTTCGAGATTAAATCAACTTCGAGATCAAACACAACTTCGAGATCAAAGTCAACTTCAAGATCAAATTCAACTTCGAGTCAAAGTCAACTTCGAGATCAAATTCAACTTCGAGTCAAAGTCAACTTCGAGATCAAATTCAACTTTGAGTCAAAGTCAACTTCGAGATCAAATTCAACTTCGAGTCAAAGTCAACTTCGAGATCAAATTCAACTTCGAGTCAAAGTCAACTTCGAGATCAAATTCAACTTCGAGTCAAAGTCAACTTCAAGTCAAAGTCAACTTCAAGATCAAAGTCAACTTCGAGATCAAACTCAACTTCGAGTCAAAGTCAACTTCAAGATCAAAGTCAACTTCGAGATCAAAGTCAACTTCGAGTCAAAGTCAACTTCGAGATCAAAGTCAACTTCAAGATCAAAGTCAACTTCGAGATCAAACCCAACTTCGAGATCAAACTCAACTTCGAGTCAAAGTCAACTTCGAGATCAAATTCAACTTCGAGTTCAAACTCAACTTCGAGATCAAATTCAACTTCGAGATCAAACCCAACTTCGAGATCAAACTCAACTTCGAGATCAAACTCAACTTCGAGTCAAAGTCAACTTCGAAATCAAATTCAACTTCGAGTTCAAACTCAACTTCGAGTCAAAGTCAACTTCAAGATCAAAGTCAACTTCGAGATCAAACTCAACTTCGAGTCAAAGTCAACTTCAAGATCAAAGTCAACTTCGAGATCAAAGTCAACTTCGAGTCAAAGTCAACTTCGAGATCAAAGTCAACTTCGAGATCAAACTCAACTTCGAGTCAAAGTCAACTTCGAGATCAAATTCAACTTCGAGTTCAAACTCAACTTCGAGTCAAAGTCAACTTCAAGATCAAAGTCAACTTCGAGATCAAAGTCAACTTCGAGATCAAACCCAACTTCGAGATCAAACTCAACTTCGAGTCAAAGTCAACTTCGAGATCAAATTCAACTTCGAGTCAAAGTCAACTTCGAGATCAAATTCAACTTCGAGTCAAAGTCAACTTCGAGATCAAATTCAACTTTGAGTCAAAGTCAACTTCGAGATCAAATTCAACTTCGAGTCAAAGTCAACTTCGAGATCAAATTCAACTTCGAGTCAAAGTCAACTTCGAGATCAAACTCAACTTCGAGTCAAAGTCAACTTCAAGATCAAAGTCAACTTCGAGATCAAACTCAACTTCGAGTCAAAGTCAACTTCAAGATCAAAGTCAACTTCGAGATCAAAGTCAACTTCGAGTCAAAGTCAACTTCGAGATCAAAGTCAACTTCGAGATCAAACTCAACTTCGAGTCAAAGTCAACTTCGAGATCAAATTCAACTTCGAGTTCAAACTCAACTTCGAGTCAAAGTCAACTTCAAGATCAAAGTCAACTTCGAGATCAAACTCAACTTCGAGATCAAAGTCATTTTCGAGATCAAACTCAACTTCGAGATCAAATTCAACTTCGAGTTCAAACTCAACTTCGAGATCAAATTCAACTTCGAGTTCATACTCAACTTCGAGATCAAATTCAACTTCGAGTTCAATCTCAACTTCGAGATCAAATTCAACTTCGAGTCAAACTCAACTTCGAGTCAAAGTCAACTTCGAGATCAAAGTCAACTTCGAGATCAAACTCAACTTCGAGTCAAAGTCAACTTCGAGATCAAATTCAACTTCGAGTTCAAACTCAACTTCGAGTCAAAGTCAACTTCAAGATCAAAGTCAACTTCGAGATCAAACTCAACTTCGAGATCAAGGTCATTTTCGAGATCAAACTCAACTTCGAGATCAAATTCAACTTCGAGTTCAAACTCAACTTCGAGATCAAATTCAACTTCGAGTTCATACTCAACTTCGAGATCAAATTCAACTTCGAGTTCAATCTCAACTTCGAGATCAAATTCAACTTCGAGTCAAAGTCAACTTCGAGATCAAACTCAACTTCGAGTCAAAGTCAACTTCAAGATCAAAGTCAACTTCGAGATCAAAGTCAACTTCGAGATCAAATTCAACTTCGAGTCAAAGTCAACTTCGAGATCAAATTCAACTTCGAGTTCAAACTCAACTTCGAGTCAAAGTCAACTTCAAGATCAAAGTCAACTTCGAGTTCAAACTCAACTTCGAGATCAAATTCAACTTCGAGTTCAATCTCAACTTCGAGATCAAATTCAACTTCGAGTCAAAGTCAACTTCGAGATCAAATTCAACTTCGAGATCAAACTCAACTTCGAGTCAAAGTCAACTTCAAGATCAAAGTCAACTTCGAGATCAAACTCAACTTCGAGTCAAAGTCAACTTCAAGATCAAAGTCAACTTCGAGATCAAACTCAACTTCGAGATCAAAGTCATTTTCGAGATCAAATTCAACTTCGAGTTCAAACTCAACTTCGAGATCAAATTCAACTTCGAGTTCATACTCAACTTCGAGATCAAATTCAACTTCGAGTTCAATCTCAACTTCGAGATCAAATTCAACTTCGAGTCAAAGTCAACTTCGAGATCAAACTCAACTTCGAGTCAAAGTCAACTTCAAGATCAAAGTCAACTTCGAGATCAAAGTCAACTTCGAGATCAAATTCAACTTCGAGTCAAAGTCAACTTCGAGATCAAATTCAACTTCGAGTTCAAACTCAACTTCGAGTCAAAGTCAACTTCAAGATCAAAGTCAACTTCGAGTTCAAACTCAACTTCGAGATCAAATTCAACTTCGAGTTCAATCTCAACTTCGAGATCAAATTCAACTTCGAGTCAAAGTCAACTTCGAGATCAAACTCAACTTCGAGTCAAAGTCAACTTCGAGATCAAACTCAACTTCGAGTCAAAGTCAACTTCGAGATCAAAGTCAACTTCGAGATCAAAGTCAACTTCGAGATCAAACCACTTCCCATCATTGTCATCTACCTGAGTCAGTGCTGTCTGAATATAAAAACAAGCAGAAAGAAAAATTGAAGTTACTTGAATGAATTTGCATTTGTTGGGCAAATTTTATTGAGGAATAGATTATTTCGATCATGACTATCGATACATTCCAATCGATGCTCATCCTAACGAGTCACCATCTCACAAACTTGTAGTGCAATCTCGAACGAAGGATACTGGCTAATCAATAAATGAAAATTGTACTATTCCTTAAGGACAACGAATGTGTCTTGCCAGCCTAGCCCTGGTCTCAGTGGCAGACGGTCCTACCGACAACCAGAAGTCTTCTGGATTAGGAAGAGAATGTGAGACTTGGATTCCCACACTCTTCTTCCAACCAGTTTTTTCAAAACAATTAATGCCGAACTCATAATAATCAGCATTTATTCTCACAACCTAACACAGTAGTTCAGGGAAATCCAGAACAGTCTGTCCCTCTGTCCCATTTGGAAAATTCAATGCGATTTCGCCAATGCCCGGGACACATTGGCCTCATGAAATACTCCGCTGATTCACGATCTGGCTTCGA
Organism: Nesidiocoris tenuis; assembly: GCA_036186465.1. NCBI lineage: Eukaryota > Metazoa > Arthropoda > Insecta > Hemiptera > Miridae > Nesidiocoris > Nesidiocoris tenuis. Next base: position 9,171,542 of record AP028921.1, read on the forward strand.
AGAAATCTTCATCTTGCTTCATTCGAAGATTTATTCGTTCTGTTGGGCTTCGGCCGCCATCGAACTGGATCGACGGTCGGAAGGAAAAATAAATGTCCCTCTCTCAAAGTAACAGGACCCCTCGTCCCTCCTTTTAAATTACTCCTTTTGATTTGACAAAGCCACTATCACGCCTCGATCCATCGTCTTTCCTTCTGTATCATGGGCGTTCGTAATCTGTCCTTGTTCGGAACAGTTTCCACTTATTGCCGGTTCTTCGTTAGCGAAAAATCCCCCATTCCGTTTTATCTGATGAGCGACGTTTTTCAACCTAGTTACTCATCGTAATAAAATTAAAGGGGTTTATCAATTCATTTAAATCTGGATTTATCCAAGGACGCTTGCGCTAAATAATTACTCAACAGTATTATGCTTTACGTGAAGATTTATGACCGCAAGCGTCCTTGAGTAAATCTACGAGGCCCCGTATCTTGAAGACCACTTAATCAAAATTTAAGTTTGAGTAGCTCATTTTGTAGCGAATTTTGTCTACTTTAATTTATAATTGAGCGGTCTTCTCGCTAAAACGCTTAGTTTTCAAGTTGTAGCGGAAAAAGTGAAAAAAGTAAGAAAAAATCGCAGTTGGTTTGCCCTCTTGAAGTTAGAACAAGGTTAATTTAAAAGCAAAATTGATTGAAACACCCCTGGAAGGGTATAAACAACCCAGCCAATTCCATAAACAGCCCAGCTGATTCTCGCACGGTGTGTTGTTCCATAAATTAATTATAAAATTTCAAAATAATAAGGTTTTCCCGTGCCTAACTACATAAAGGGTGATTCTACAATATAAAAATGCTGGAAATACTCTACCAAAATTAAATTCTTTCGAAAATTCGACACAACCGGTATACTGTTATTTGAAAATTTTTAATACGTATCGTCGGCAATCGCCTTATTGGTGAAATGACCCGCGTTGAGTTCCAGTTCACGCAAGTTCGGATCCGGCCGTAAACTTGCCAAAAGTTCACGTACTATCGATCGCAACCTGTGACCAGGACCTCCATATAAACAAACATTCCGACTCGAAGAATTGAGGCGCGAAGTTCCAAAACCGGCACAGTCCAAATTTTAATTTTTCCAGGAACACGATTTTCCCACCAGTTTCCTCCGGATTTTGTCCATAAGGCGTTGCAGGGTGATATAATGGATCATTAACTTGGGAAAAACGGGGAGAAGTCCATTCGGAAAAACACGAGTCGGTTTTGAAACTACACGCCTCAATTTACCTTTCCTGCCGTAACAAAATTCTGAGAGCTACAACACAATCACCAGTACGTAATATCTTCATTGTTGTCGGCATATTCAAGAGCCAATTTTCTGAATGGAAGCCGAACTACTCGACAAATGTTGAAAAATGAAGTTGTCACTGAAGGAATAAGTACCTAGTCTAGCAACTCCATTCATAAAATGAGCGCAGCTGACGAGTTCGAATTGCTTTTCTGATTGCCTACGTGCTCACTTACATGCATAAGGATAGGCAAATGAGACGATTGTGTGGAGGAGAGAGAAGATGCTAAAACGGTCATTACCCCATCTCCACCAACGAACCGATTTCAAAATTTGATTCCAAATTTGATTTAATGTTCCAAAAGATTTGGATGTGTCCAATCTATTCTCACAAAAATATCATTTAAAACTGTTGAAATATATAATTTTTAATTACAATTTTAAAATTTGAACAGATTATCAGCAATTACAAATTTTCAGAAATTTCAAAATTTTATACTTTTAAAATGTCTGAAGATTTTTGTAAATTTTACAAATGTTCGAGACTGTGTACGAGTTTTCGAACTTCTCAAAACATAAAGAGATTTTCGGTTTGAAAATTGCAGCAATTTCTTTCACGTTTCTAAAATGCTTGCAGTTGTCAACATTTTTACACATTTGAACAAACTCTCAAAAATTTTACAAATTCTCATAAATTTTACAAATTCTCAAAACTTTTACAGATTCTCAAAAATTTTACAAATTTTCAAAATTTTTACAAATTCTCAAAATTATTACAAATTCTCAAAATTTTTACAAATTTTCAAAATTTTTACAAATTTTCAAAAATTTTACAAATTTTCAAAATTTTTACAAATTTTTAAAATTTTCAGAAATTTTACAAATTTTCAAAATTTTACAAATTTTTAAAATTTTAACAAATTTTCAAATTTTTAACAAATTTTCAAAAATTTTACAAATTTTCAAAAATTTTACAAACTCTCAAATTGCCAAAAAACTACAAATTTTCAAAGAATTCAATTTTAAAAATTTACACTTTTTTTAAATTTACCCTTTTTCAAAAGTTGTTCACGTTCTTGAAAAATTCACCATTTTTAATAAATAAACAAATTTTAAAAAATTAGTTTCAAGAAATTCACCAAGTTCCCAAAAAATGTACAAATGTTCAAAAACTACAAATTTTCAAAATATTGTCTCATTTTTAAAAAAATTACAAATTTTTAAAAAAATTTCAATTTCTCCAAAAATTTTCAAAAAACTTACAAATTTTCAAAATATTTACAAAATTTCAAAAACTTTACAAATTTTTAAAAACTTTACAAATTTTTACAAATTAGCAAAAAAATTTACAAATTTGCAAAAAAAAAATACAAATTTGCAAAAGAAAAATACAAATTTGCAAAAAAAATACAAATTTGCAAAAAAAAAAAATTACAAATCTGCAAAAAAAATACAAATTTGCAAAAGAAATTACAAATCTGCAAAAAAAATTACAAATCTGCGGAAAAAAAAATAAATTACAAATTTGCAAAACAAATTTACATTTTTTGAAAAATTTACAAATTTTAAACGCATAACTTTCACCGCTCATCAGTCCGAGCGCTTATCCTAGGAAGGTAATATACCTACATTCCAAAAAAAAACTCCGTATTTCTCGATGAAATTGTTTTTTGCTGAGCCATTGAGAAAAACGTTCGAAAGGGACTCGATGATATAACATTTTTTAAGGATGGCCGATTTTTCTGTTTTGAAACTAGGTATATGCGGGAGGTTTGACTTGTCGGGAAAGAGGAGGGATGAGTAGGGGGGTGGGATAGGGACTGAAGATGTCACGGGTGAGCGGGATGACTTCTCTTCTCTATGTATTTGAGGCAAGTTGAGATCGATCAGCTCGTTCCGCTCGTCGGGCAAGTGTTTGGTACAGCGGGTGGAAGCTCCTTGAGAACGGTCCGCTGATTCAGCAGCACTTCAGCCCGTCTTTCCCCCGTCATACGTTCAGCGGGAGCCCCATCAGCCTTCTTCTTCTTCTTCGCTTTCCGAACGTGTGATAGCCGTAACAAGGAAATTACCGAGGAGATTGCGGTAGGTAATTGCTGGGCTGTGTTCCGGAGCTTTTATCGAAGATTTGCCTCCGGCTGACAGTCTTCCATTGTCAGCTGGCAATGCATAGGTCGGCCTTGAATGTGAGGATCGCGTTTGAATGACCTTGGATCATCAATATGCTTCGACTGGGAAGATTTCCAATCGATCGACGAAAGACACTCTTTTTGAAAAAGTCGCTGAATCGAATGCTCTTCCCATGGGAAGAAGTTGGGGAACCCCATACTCGAATTGAAACTAAAATTGAGGGAATGGAAGTAGTCGGTTCCAGTTTACGAGTTTGTTAACAGGTTCCGGCGGCGAAGCCATCGTCAGTACAGAACCATCACTGAGCACCACAACCACGACAACCATTTTATGGGATGAAGTGAAAGCAGCAAGTGAAAGGCCAAAAGAGAAAGGCCGTGCAGAGGGTCCTTTCTTTTTGGCCTTTCACTTGCTGCTTTCACTTCATCCCTTGCCATATAGGTATACAAGGTGGATTTTCGAGATTTGACCAAATTCACTTTTCCGACCAAATTTTAACCAATTGAACCCCATAAATTTTTTTTGATACTGCAGGATGAATGGAAATTTATCGCTCTTTCCACAGTCAAAATTACATTTACTTGATAAATTCAGGATGTCATAGTCGTTTTAATGGATTAAGATCAAAATCACGGAAAAAATCATAGAAGTGGAAAAAGTATACCTACTATATGCTATAGCATTTAGAAGTGAGTAAAAAAATGTTATAGGATAAATTTTGTTGGAAATTAGTGGTATAATCGATCCTTAGCCGGTGGCAAATACCAAGGCATTAAACTAGCGAAATATAGGTTTCCTACTCTCTAAACTAAGATAATGTACCAGAACTTGGATATGAATAAAAAAAAATTAAATAAAAAAATTGCACACTACTTAAATTCACTTTGTAAACCTGGAAACAAAAAGGTGGGCCTTGATCGGAAAGCACCGACTGACGAGGTCGATTGCGGAATGCGGAACAAAATAAATACGACCTCGGACGGGGTAGGTCAGGTCAAAGGTCAAGTTGTGGTCCCCACCGGGTCGTATCATTATTGACCTAACCACTCAATGCCGAAAGGCTCATCGTCATTCTAGTGCTGAGAATGAAGCTACAGAAAGTTTAAAAAAAAATTGAATTTTGAAAACTGTTGGAAAAGGTTTCACTCACGGGGGGAAATTGCAAAGCATTAACATTAAATCAAATCGCCTCAATTGCCATCACGCTAAGAAAAAATGGTTCGAGGAAAAATAATTGTCGGGCATAGGCATATGGCATAAAAAAATTGACAATAAAAAATGGCGAACAAAATTGGTAAAAGTTCAGCAAAAAAACATACTTTCATTTTCAAACATTTTTTTATAAAAATTGGCAATACAAAAATGCCATATAAAAATTGTAAAAAATCAGCAAAAAAAATGTTTTAATAAAACTCAAATTTCGAGTGAGATATCGCAATTTCTATTAACTGAAAAATATGTAAACATTTTTTTTGGGACATAGAAGTTTATTGCCGCAAACTTGGTTAGCATAATATGTTATATTATAAAAGTTATTATTAACTTGGTTGGCATATAAAAATTGGCGATAAAAAAATGGCTTGGAAAAATTCAGAAAAATACATTTTTTAAATAAAACTTCCGAGTAAAATATCGCAATTTTTTTAACTGAAAAATCAAAATTTCCAAAACCATCGAAGTGTATCAAACGTTTTAAATTGGAGGATGGGTGAAAATGATTTGATATTTTCAAAAATCGGCTAAAATTATTACCACCAAGAAGGATAGAAAATCAGATCCGGTTACCACGCGTGAAGATTGGAAGCTGAAAGGTTTCTGAAAGCCATTGGTCGGTATCTCCTCCAGTCACGCAAACGCGGCCTGACCCTTCGCCGATAAATAACACACGTTGGAGCACAATAACAACCTCTTTACTTCCCCGTCCATCTTATCCATCGGCATATGAGACGACGTGTGACGACAAACCTTTCAAGACCCCCCAACTGCCACCCGAACCCCGACAAGTCAGGATAGAATTTTGCACGGTCCGCTTAGGCTCAAGATACGTGAAATGGCGTTTTCCAAGGCTTTACCTACCTGACAAATATGGATGGGAAGAAAACTCACAATAACGTAGCTAATGGCGGTTGAGGCGATGCGTTCAATATGGATGCGTGCTGGCACCTAGCAACTAATATGGCAAATCGGAAGGGTGTAGTGAAATGTATCAACAGTTAACATCGATATTTGAAGTGAATTCCGTTCTGCCGATAAGAACTGCCACCCGAACCCCCTACCAGCCAGTTGAAAAGTGCCACCCTATTCCCGTTTGTATCCCTAACTGCCACCCAGAGTCCTGTATGACAGCCGCCACCCGAAAACCTACCAGGGTGTCGAAAAGTGCCACCACATTTCCAGTTTTTACCCAACTGCCACCCTATTTCCGTTTTCACCCAACTGCCACACGGAGTCCTGCACAACGGCCACCCGAACCCCTACCAGTTAGTCGACAAATGCCACCTCATTCCCGGTTTTTACCCAACTGCCACCCGGAGTCCTGCACAACTGCCACCCGGAGTCCTGCGCAACTGCCACCCGAACACCAACCAGCTTGTCAAAAAGTGCCACCCTATTCCCGTTTTTCATCTAACTTCCACCCGAACCCCTACCAGCCTGTTGGAAAGTGCCACCCTATTCCCGTTTGTTTCCCTAACTGCCACCCGAGTACTCTATGACAATTGCCACCCGAACCCCTACCAGCTTGTCAACAAGTGCCACCCCATTTTCGGGTTTTACTCAACTACCACCCGGAGTCCTGCATGATGACTGCCACCCGAACCCTTACCAGACTGTTGACCAATGCCACCTCATTTCCAGTTTTTCCTCTACTGCCACCCGGAGTCGTTTATGACAACATATTGAATGATGGAATTGGACTAGTTTATGACAACTGCCACCCGAGCCCCTACCAGCCTGCTGATAAGTGCCACCCTATTTCCGTTTTCACCCAACTGCCACCCGGAGTCCTGCACGGCAACTGCCACCCGAACCCCTACCAGCTTGTCAACAAGTGCCACCTCATTTCCGCTTTTTATCCAACTGCCACCCGGAAACCTGCACGATAACTGCCACCCGAGCCTCCACCAGCCAGCTGATAAGTGCCACCCTATACCCGTTTTCCATCTAACTGCCACCCAAACACCTGCCAGCCTGTACGCGATGTTGCAATTGAGCAGTATTGGAAGCTCCGGCTTCCTGGCTCCACCAATGTCCTACCCAGAAGACTGCACTAAAATAAGGCCCTTCTACCGCACCGAACGACTTGAAATTCGAAATTCTAAAAAACACATCCGGACGCCAAGAGTGCAAGCGAGAGGGAAGATGGCCAAAAGTTTTCCGGTTTTTCCCAGCAACAGATGGCCGATTTTGACAAACCCATTAGAGAAAATGTTTTTATTTTTGGTTTCTGTGAGTGAGCATAAAACGAGGTGCTGTCATGGCCGATTTTAGAAAAAATACAATAAATTTTTAATTTATTTTATTAATTTCTCATGAGAAAAACAATCCGCTGTCCTGAAGGATTTGCCTAATAGCGATTTAAAAAAAAATCAAAAATATATTCCAGAAGCCATTTATTTTGAATAAACGCTTGTCATAATAATCAAGGTATAATAAAATAAAAGAATAAATAAAATAAGATATATTTGATACAATGAGAATTAACTAGGCCTAACGTACCCACGTTACACCCGTAACGAGTCTCGAGGTAGGTAAATCTCTCAAAGGAAAAGTAATGAAAAACGATTCCTCGTCGGTCCGATTCGACGTACTCATCGGTCAAATCGACTCCGGTAAGTAGGAAAAGGTTCAAGACTCGTTTTGTTCATTCGATTTTAGATCCGGCGGATTTCCGTTCCGAAAGACGACATAGAGGATGGGGCAATCAGTGATCTTGTTTGCGCAGGCGATGATAACAATGTCACGTTCCTCGGCCGATTTCTACCTGCTTCGACGGGAAGCAAACAGAAAATGATTCCCCTCCGGAATATGATTCGTGCATTGAAGTGAAATCCTTCCCCTGCGGTCGCCTGTGCGATCTTGTTGGCTGTGTCTTCCTCGTGTTTGCGGTTATGGCTCCCGGATCTAGGACGGGCTATACGGCGACGGCTCGTATCCTTACTGCGGTTCCAAAGTTTGCATCATGAGTCATGATTCATGACTAAACTAAATACGACTCGTCCTTACTTGAGATTAATTACGAATAATGCGATTCCCTATTTACGAATACAGGGAAGGGTTAGTTGAGAGTTTAAACAAATATTCCAAAGAACCAGTGGTGCCTAGATAACACGCAATATTTTGATACGTAAATTGTTGACGAACTTCGATCATATTTTGAAGAGAGTGTTTAGACAAAAAATATCGCAAAACTCACTATGCAAATTTTAAAACTCGAATAAAATCAAAATACGTCAAGCTATCAAAATGTAAAAAATATCCACATATTATGTAGCTAGCTTGACGTATTTTGATGTTAGGCGAGTTTTCAGATTTGCATAGCAAGTTTTGTGATATTTTCCGTCGAAACACTCATAAATCGGCATAATATGAGACCAAAAACGCACAAATTCGTATGCCAGGAAAAAATTAACTAGGAAACACTAAAAATGCAAATATATCGGGAGTACTTTGAATGGGTAAATGGGTACTTTGGTACTTTGGGTAAAATGTCTTGTCGAGGCGGTTGTGAGTAAAAGTGTATAAGTAAACGTTTTTTCTGAAGCTCCGTTCCGATTCTCGATTTTAGGACGATTCCAATACTTCCATTTACTCTGCAAATATTGAAGTAAAAATTCAAAAAAATTTTCCAAAAATTGAACTTTTTCCAAATTTATTGATATTATTAAGGATCAGATAGGTACCTGACCCTTGGCCCATGTCCATCCAGGCCTTCTATTCCTCATTGAAATTACCTCATTGATGAAAAAGGTTGCGCAATGAAATTCGACTCCACGAAGTCGGATAAGAGACCTCTAATTGAAAAAAGTCCATTTAGCGACCCTGTTCCAAAAACCAATTTTGATGGTGATATTATATTCTTTTTCTTCGAGACATGAAAGTCCTTCGTTATGATGTCACATATTTTTACAGGCAATGTTTTTTAAGCACATGAATATTTAGATAGGGAATTTTAATGATAATGGTCTTAATTTTATTTTTAGTGGTACAATATTAAAAGTGAGAAATTAAATAACCGCCCCTGGCCAGGATTTCCAGTGATTCCAACATAATGTTTATCATATTTGAGCAATACAGGGTGTTCACACTTGATTTCCCCTCAATTTAAATAGATAAATTCAAAAACGATTATACCGTCGGAAAGCTGGCATTCTGAGCCAGTTTTCCCGGAAACGTGAGCGGGATTTTCCCAATTTTCTCAAGTCCTAACGCACGTTGAAAAATTGCGATTTTCAAAAATTGAGCATTTTACAACTTTGGCCTAGTTTTTTGGTTTCTTAACTTTATGCTAGAAAGCTGCGAATACCGCAGCCCTATGGAAAATTTAACGCTCTTTCCAACGGTATACACATTTTTGTGATTACTCCAATATTTGAGGCAGTTATGGCCATTTTACTGCAAATGAGTCGAAAACACGAAAAAAAAAACTTCAAAGCAAAAAAGTACCTATACTTTTTCTCGGGCTCACAAAACATTTTGCGGAACAAAAATTGCGGCGAATGAGCTGAATAATCGACCCCTTCAAGGAAGACAATCTCAAGTGTGTTGTAGAACGATAAATTTCAGGGGTGACATTTTTGCGCCTTCAGTGCAGCAAAAAAAGTGAAATGCCTCGCAAATTAATTTTGCCGATATCCATCGGAGTTACCCCTCCACTTTCAATTTTCGAAGATGAACTTTTGTTTACCGGGTCTCCAACAGACCTTGGTTAGGTCGGAAATGACAGGCAGCAAGCTCGGCCAAGAACTTCGGTCTCTGCTTATTCGGTCCAGTTCGCCCTTTTCTTCTCTTCCATCAATACGATTCACTCTTTTTCTCGTCTTCTTTTCCGATCCAAGTTCTTGCCGAGTTGTCAAAGGTTTTTTCTCCCCAGACCTCTTTCCTCGTGTCTATAATCGAGCTTTATTTTTTATAATTCTCACCCCAAGATCAGAATATTCCATTAAATTAATGGAGCTTTTCAGAACTATCCGATCCCACGATGAAGAGAAACGTCAAGAAATAGCGTAAATCTTCCTCACGGTAATGGGCGGTTATGGTCCTTAGAGACGATTTCAGGGCTCACGCATGTGTACCCTACATTAAAAAAATCTTGAGTCATTTTTGGTATGCCTACTCACCGTATGGCACTAAAAGGAAGTTTTTTCTATTGTGCAAAAATTGAATTTCGGTTTTCAACGCCTTTGCACTTTGGTTTATCGATGATCCATTCCAAAACTTCTCTTCTTTTCAATTTCATTAATCGCTCGTATTCGAACACAAAAAACTATTCCCGCCCCGGGCGGACTTTCGGAAAACACGAGTATTTCATTTCACTCTCGAGAACCGGAACACGGATACTACGAGCACCGGAAATTCGATTGGCATTCATTTTACCTTGTCTTGATTTGGAGTTTACCTACAATGTAAAAAAATATAATAGCTGGCCTTTAAAAAAAAAAAAAAAAAAATGAAACTTGGAAACTTGGACTTATAATCAAACTGAAACTCAGGCTCATAATTGAACTCAAAGTCAAACTCATACTCATAATTAAACTCAATCTCAAAATGAAACATGACATCATATCGATTCGAATTTTCATTTCAGTTCCAGTTTGACTTTGTGTATCTGATTGAGTTTTAGTTTCAGTTCGAGTCTCAGTATCAGTGTGAGTTCTAGTTTAATTTTGAGGTGCAGTTCAGTTTAGGTTTGAGTATCAGTATCAGTTTGTGTTTGAGTGTCAGTTAATCAATCTGAGTTTAAATTTCAGTTTGACTTCTAGTTCCAGTTTGCGTATCTGTATCCGTTTGAGTTTGTAAATCAGTATCAGCTTGAGTTTGCGAATGAGTTTCGGTTTGAGTTAGTGTCTGTATCAGTTTGTATATAAGGATCAGTTTGAGTTTCTGTATAGCTCCAGTTAAAGTTTCAATTTGAGTTTACCTCGTTTAACCGGAATTTGAATAACTCACAGGACTTTCGATACATTTGCATTTCCAGCGTTTTTTATTTTATTTTTTTCCGGCCACAAAAATGAACCGATTTGAGCGTTCTTGGTCTTAAAATCATTTTTTGACCTTGCAGAATATGTGGATATTTTTTATATTCCGATTACCTTGCTTATTCCTATTTTAGTCGAGTTTTAAAATTTGAATAGTGAGTTTTTTGATATTTCGACCTACGCACCACTGGTTGTTATTATTTTTTCGACGTCTGTCACGTTTTTTCTATTGGGCGTGATTTATAAATCCTATGACTGCAATCCAGGCGTATCGTATGGATCGGATGGATTGTTATTACCGGCTGGAGTATTCAGATTGCCTGCCTGTTCCACGCACGTTGAGGAGTGGAATTTTCATTTATGGATAAAAAGTGAGAAAACACCCTCTCAATCAAATCGGTCAAGGTACGCCAACTGCACGTTTATAGAGACAACCGGTGGTTTCCTCTTTAATTCCATCGTGGGATGACATGCGATTTTATGTTTTTGTTGGTCTCACATGTTTGGTATCCTAGGTTTTTGTATAACTCCTGTACTCTTTAGAGTCGTGGATAACACATATTGGATTATTAATTATAGATACCATCAAAAATCAGGAAACCTCAAAATTGAATACTTCAAAAAATCACTTCAGCAATTGTACAGTTTTTTTTTCCTATTACTGGATTTTTGGAAAAATAATTCGAAAACTTCCTTAGTGAAAAATAAAAATTGGAAAAGTAGCATTTTTATAAGGTGCCACACTCTCGTGTTTACTTAGAAGGATCACGCATCCTTTCAACTATCAAACTTACGACTTGTACACCAATATTGTATGGTTTTATGATTTTTGAATTGTTCCGCGTCCATCTTTTACTTTATTGGAAAGCCGTCTCGGCGGAGGAAGGTCCGGGATTGCAACGGCATCGTAAAAGAAGAAGATGTCAAGAATTCTAGTCGTAAAAATGGCTATAGAATCCTACAGGATGACCCGGGGTTTCAGAAACGGCGACATTATATCGCATGTTTACATGAGCTCTAAAGGGCCCCTTAAAAGTGCTAGCTTTCCGAGATAACCCCGGCTACTTGGAAAATCCCTTGCTAAGGTACCTTAGGGAAGGTTCCTTAGAATACCTGCATGTGTATCGTAAAAACTTTTCCCCGCGAAACTTTCATCGTATCACCATTTCGACTAGAAGAGTCCTGGTCTTCAGTTTTGGATGTAGATTGACATTTTCCTTCAATTCCAAAATATTCCCGACCAATATCAGACATTTTCGAGCCAATTTTCATTTGTTTTCATCATTAAATGAACAAATTTTGTTAAAAGAAATTTTTTGAGAAGAATTATTTCTTTTTTTCCTGAAACTTTAATCCGATTATTGATTTTAGGAAGATTGACAATCTCCCTCAATCAGCAATGGAAAATCAAAAATTGTGATGCTCTTCAAAGTAGAAGGTCGTTTCGATCTGCTAACTCGATTAAAAGCAGAGCATGCTGAAATATTAATCAGCTTATTAGCGAATGGTGAAGTCGTGCATCTTCATTTGGCAAATTTAAACCCATTGGATTCATTAAAGATGGAAAACTTGGCGAATCGAGGGGATCGTTACTCCGTTGATTCAACTAGGGTTGATCAATTAACGATAATTACCATCGACCCAAAAGGGGGCATGAAAACTTTCAGCGGCTGCTTCTCGGAAATAGTGACATTCACGTACGTACCATTGAATAAAAACTGTTTTCCTTTCAATTCTTCTATGGTTCCTGTACCAGCCAACCATGATTTTTGACAATAATTTTAAAAAATTACCTCAATTTCACTTTGCTTTCACTAGCCATTCAATTCGAATTCACTTAGCAATCAATTCCCATTCACTTCGCTATCACTTCGCACTCACTTCCCATTCACCCTACATTCATTTACCTTTCACTCCGCATTCACTCCCAACTCACTCCACATTCACTTAACTTTCACTTCCCATTCACCCTACATTCACTTACCTTTAACTTCACCTTCACTTCCAATGCACTTCACATTCACTTGCCTTTCACTTCCCTTTCATTCAACTTTCACTTCCAATTCAATTCACGTTCACTTCCGATTCACTCTACATTCACTTTGCTTTGCATTCACTTACCTTTCACTTTTCATTCACTTCACATTCACATTGCACTCACTTCACATTCACATTGCACTCACTTCACATTCACTTACCTTTCACTCTACATTCACATCACATTCACCCCACATTCACTTACCTTTCACTTCCCATTCACCCTACATTCACTTCCTTTTCCCTTCCAATACACTTCACATTCACTTTCCTTTCACTTCTCACCCACTTCACATTCACTTCCCATTCACTGCTGATTCACTTCGCTTTCACTTCGCACTCAATTCACATTCACTTACCTCTCACGTCCCATCCACTTAACATTCACTCCATATTCACCTTACATTCTCTTACCTTTCACTTCACATTCACTTACCTTTCACTTTTCATTCACCTCACATCCACTTCACATTCACCCTACATTAGGGATGGGTATCGATACCCGATATTTGAAAACATCGATATTTTACCATCAAGCATCGATATTTTTGTATCGATACTGTGCCTCTAGATAATATCGAGTATCGATACTTCAATTCCGATATTTGGAAATATCGGCACATTATTCATATCATTCCTTTTTTTCTTCTTTTTTTTAATGAAGTACCACCTTGGAGCAATATTTACATTATATTTTTCTCTTTTGTTCTTTCATGAACCTTATTTTTTGATAACCTGTCCCTTCAGTGCAATAGTACGATGAAGACGTGAATTGAAAAAAAATTATTTATTTATTTAAATCTTTTGTACATAGGATCCTTAGACCCCTCCTAGCGTACAATCACAATAGCTGGAGAGTAGATATTATAATATTTGCATCATATACTTATATAATAAAATTTAAAGAAAAAATATACACATAAATGTAGAGAAAAATTAATGTTGAGAATGTCAGAAAAACAGATTCAGAGCAACAATGTGTATAATATACCTATGTATATTAATATAGGTATAAGTACCGATACTCGATATTAATAAATATCGATACTGCGCTTGGCCGATATTTGAAGTATCGATACCAGCCGTTCGATACAGTACCGATACAAAATATCGATACATTGTCAACGATACCCATCCCTACCCTACATTCACTTACCTTTCACTTCACATTCACTCTACAGCCACTTACCTTTCACTTCTGATTCAATTCGCCTTCACTTCTGATTCACTTCAAATTCACTTTGCTATCACTTCACATTCACCCTACATTCACTTACCTTTCACTTCATATTCACTCTACAGTCACTTACCTTTCACTTCCCATTCACTTTGCTTCGCATTCACTTCGCACTCACTTCACATTTACTTACCTTTCACTTCCCATGCACTTCCCTTTCACTTCCAATTCATGCTACATTCACTTTGCACTCACTTTACATTCACTTACGTTTCACTTCCCATCTACTTCACAGTCACTTCACCTTCCCCCCCCCCATTTTCGCTCTGGTAAATTTAGTCGTCCAAATCTCCCATCGAGGGGAAGGCGGCGCTGGATGATGAAAACTCGCAACGTTTTCTGAGAATTCCGAGGTCGTAACAATCTGACGGGTCGGTGGCTGCCACCTCAGTCGGCCTAATTGACCTCAACTTTGTTAACCGGCTGGTAGACGTGGCGATACTGGGGCGAAATGTTTAAAATGCGAGCCCTACAGCCAAACTTTCATCCGAGCCGTGCGATTCGCCGGGGAAGATCCGTCCCATTTTCGAATACTAATGCAATAAGGTGGTTATTCAGGTAACTACCTACGTGAACCATGTACCACCTTCTGCTAACGTTATACAGCGGGAATTACTCGACTTCTTGATTTCGAGCACTTCACATGATTTTCTTGGAAATTTCGAGGATAAGGACAAAATTATGGATTTAATGTAGGTTTTTTCAAAAAAATATTTGGGTAATGACTCGAAAACCTAAAATTCAACGTCTTTCCAGACTTCCAGTCTCAATGTTGTGTAGGAATTCTTCACAGTCTCTCGGATGTGGGTAGGGATTTGAAAAATAATGTACCGAAGAGCATTCCTTCTTTTCGTCCCCGAGAAAAACTTGATCTCGAACTGTCAACTCTTTTACAAAAGAATCCATCAACCTGGCTCGATGTCCGCGTCTTCGGAACGCAACCGGGTAGAAATAATTCATCATTTCCAGTCTGGCGGGAATAAAGCGACTTCGCAGACGGTCCACGACAAAAACCCGACAATCGTGTAGGAATGAATGATCGCACAGGTTGACAGGAAGGTCCGAGATGGTGAAAAACAGTTGAATCTTTGTGACGTAGGTGGATATCACCATTCGAATATTACCTTTACTTCTTGAGAATAGTTCAGTGATAAATTTGAATGAGGACTACTCGAAAATGACGATTTAGCCTCCGTAACTGTGGAGGAAATCTTCAATAAAAGAGAACAATAAAGAAGAATAGATCAATAAAGAAGAACAATCATCAGGAATCGCAGAACGAAGAGTCCATGAACAATTCAAATGTTTGGTGACCGAATTCGCCGAGGTTTCACTACAGGGAAGTTCAGCACTTGGCACATCTATCGGAAGACAAATTTCTCAAAATGGTAGTCTTTGGGCCATATCAAAACTTCAAGTTTTCATCAACTGATTTGGCTATAAACAACTGTAGAAACACGTGAAAACCTGGAATACACGATTATTAAACCATGTGAGTAGGTACGCTAGTAGGACCAGTGTTGCCAATTCGTCGCCTTGAAATTCGAGTTGATCAGTGTAACATACGACGATTTGTGGGGTTAATTGGCGACTTCTTCCGTACACCTAGCGTACAAATACTATATCCATAAAGACCTACTCAAACAATGAAATCTATAAATAAATTGCGGTTATAAATAAAGCGAACGAGCCTGAAAAATTCTAAACCTGCGATAAATGATTAACCTGAATATCCAGCCAAATGGGCGCTACTGTCGCGAATGGATATTTTCCATGAATCCCTTTCACGTCTTACGGACTTTTTCATTTATGTGTAACGAGGATAGGCTACATTCATTTCGGCGGAGAAAGAAAGAAAATGAAACCCTCTTTTCATAAGATGGGAAAAAATGAATCTTGCAAATGGAAAAGCGTCTTTCGCGGCATTAGAACTCAGCGCCGTAACCGCACGGAAAATAGACTCGGTTTTATCTCATATCGACATGAAAGCGTCTGCGGCTCGTTTCGCTTTTCTACGGGTCGAGAAATTCATCCCTATTGCTCTTCCGGATGGACCTGAGACTTGGACCACTTACCTGTCCCGTGTTTTTTTTTCTCAGGCCGCCCTTTCATAGTCCATTTTTTGCCATTTTCAGCCTCAGAGCGTAAGAGTTCTTTTATCGGCTAACTCCGAATTGCCCGGAGAGATTCATCGGCGCTGGCGGGGAAAGGTTGAATTAACGGTTTATTTTTTAATAATAAAATATTGTATTGTATTGTATTCATCGTTAAAAAAGGTTATTCTTTATATACAGAAGAGGAGAAGTAATGCGGAAAGCAGACATAAAAAATAGAGTAGAAGCAAAGAGGATAGGAACTGCCAATGGTCGGATGGTAATAGTGAGAAGGTCGCCAAGGACATGAGTCGCATACATAGTCATGGAAGAACAAGAAGGAAGGTCCACTCACAGAAAGCTGCGCGGCCAAAGCAACACTAGTGACCTCTACCGGATGTTTGAGAACTCACATTATTTGCCACTGGAGAGCGCCTCCTCACAAATCTTCCTATGGACCTTCCTTCTAGCCCTGCCTTAATATACACCTCAATTCAATAGTAAGACCGAAACGAACAAGAAACAGAAGAAAAGGAGCCAATTTTCTTCGCAAAGATCTTTCCCTCATCTCCTTCGCTCAACATAAGGCCGAACTGAGACTTGGACTTCTGGAACAGGTGCTTTTCCACACGAAAGAAAAGATAATGAGTCGGTTTTCACCCAGAGAACCTTCGCCGGGAGGTGGATCCGATTGCTTTTCCGATTCCGAACCCATTTAACGGGCCAAACGATAAATTGCCTTCGAGAATTTATTGGCATCACGTCCCGTTGGTCGGTTGTCCAAAGTCCAAACTATTTCTCGAAACATAATAGGGAGTGAGAGTTTCTTATTTTTGAGTTCATTTTCGCACCTTTTGATACCAAATTTTGAGCTAGAAACGGTGAAAAATGAAATCACCAATGTCCTAGAATTACAGCAATCATCCAAATAAATAACATCCTCTCATCCAATCAACAAATTTTTTCAAATCAAATTTACCCATTTGGGAGAATAAAAAACTCCAACTTTTCTAAAAATGCCTTTGATTCCTTTGTTGCAGGTGGCTAGATGAAATTCATTGTTTTCCTCATCGTCGTACAAGAATATCTTTTTCTACCAACAGCGAACCCGATTACGACTTTGAGGTGAGCGCTTTCTAACCAAAGTATTTGCTTCAAATTGTGATGACTTTATCGGTACCGCCGAGCGGGAGAGGAGGAGAAGGCGGGGGAGGAGCGAAGAGGAGGGCGAGGATAGGGCGGCAGCGGCGGGGAAGAGGAGGAGGAGGAGCAGGAGTGTGGGGAGGAGGACGAGCAGGAGCATGGGGAGGAGGACGAGCAGGAGAAGGGGGAGGAGGACGAGCAGGAAAAGGATGAAGAGGGGGAGGAGCAGGAGGAAGAGGTGGAGGAGGACGGGCAGGAGGAGGAGGTGGAGGACGAGCTGATAGAGGAGCGAGGAGGATGAGCAGGAGAAGGATGAAGAGGGGGAGAAGCAGGAGGAGCAGGTGGAGGAGGACGGGCAGGAGGAGGAGGTGGAGGAGGACGGGCAGGAGGAGGAGGTGGAGGAGGACGGGCAGGAGGAGCGGTGGCGAGGAGGGAGTAGGACGAGGAGGAGGACGAGCATGAGAAGGGGAAGGAGGAGGACGAGCAGGAGAAGGATGATGATGATGATGATGATGATGATGATGATGATTAGTAGGAGGGGTGGAGGAGGAGGACGAGCAGGAGGAGGAGCGGGGAGGGAGGAGGGGTGGATGAGCAGGAGAAGGATGATGATAAGTGTCATAACATCCTCTAATGGTTACGCCCACGGTAACCTGTTTATAGTTTCCAAATAAAAGTTCACTTTGCTTTCTGAATTCGTTGAATGAATATCTTACATGGCGCTGCGGACGAAAAAATCGAAGAAACATAATGAATCCAACGATTCTGATGACAATCCAGTTGGCGAAGATTCAAGAAGCGGACCAGTATTCAGGTACTCGGGTCCTCCGCCAGAAAAATTTGACCCAGGGTCAGAAGACTGGAGCAAATGGTTTCGGCGTTACGAACGCTACTATTTCTCTTCCGGTCTTTACAAGGAGCCGGATCAGATGAAGATCAACGTGTTCATGACGTGCATCGGGAAAGACGGTGAGGACATTTTGGATTCATTTCGACTTGCAGTCGTAAGTTATGCTAACATTGTCGAGAGATTTCGTAAGTATTACGAAAAAAAGATCAATGTTGTATTCGAACGCGTTCGCTTCAGAAAAACTGTTCAAGAAGTAGGCGAACCGTTTGACGTATTTTTAACGCGACTTCACAAGCTTGTAAAAAACTGTAATTACGGTCTACTTACTGACGAGATGATTCGGGACCAAGTCGTCATAGGGATAACAGATCACAGTCTCTCGGAACAATTACAGCTCGACTCCGATTTGACTCTCGATTCAGCAGTTACTCGCGCTAAACAGGCAGAGTTGGTAAAAAGTCAGCAAAACCTCATCAGAGAAGGTCGAGAACTTTTCGCCGTTGGTTCTCAGGCTCGTAGGGACAATTCAAAGCTGGGGGATCCCAGACGTCCCAGGGCTTGTTTCCGCTGCGGCCGTACCCCTTTACATCGGTTGGGAGACTGTCCAGCTCAAAACGTGCGTTGCAAATTCTGTAACATTGTCGGGCATTATGAAGTCTGTTGTTTCAAGAAGAAACGTTCTGCGGAGGAGGTCGAAGTTGATCTACACAACGAGACTAGAGACGTCGAACATCTAGATCATCGTTATTCTGCTCTCCAGCTAGATGCTATACATTGCGCGGAAATAAATAGCTCAGTTCCTTACTCGTTGTCTTTGATACTGAATGGGCATGCGATCGATTTTAAAATTGACACTGGAGCTGATTTCACTTGTATTTCTCCTACAGTACTTGACACCATTCAAGTTTCTCGTCTCAGTTTGACGCCACACAGAGGCGTTATTTCACATGCTGGTCAAGGATCGTTAACGTGTTTAGGAACTTTTACAGCCATTCTCAAGTGGGGCGCAAGAACAATCAAAGACAAATTGTTTGTAATCAAAGAACTAGGTCGGCCTCTTTTGGGTAGGTCATCCATCAATAATCTCCAGATTCTGACTTTTAATAGACCTCCGATGGATATACTGAATGTCAATGTAGAAGATAGCTTTCCTGACCTCTTTAAAGACATTCCAGGAGAAATGTCGGGTGATCCCTACACTATCAAACTCAAGCAGGGCACAATCCCATACGCCATAACAGCTCCACGTCGTATACCTCTTGCGTTGATAGAGGCGGTAAAAAATGAGCTGGCAAGAATGGAGGCCAACAACATCATCACTAAGGTGACAACCGGGACGGAATGGTGCGCGCCGATCGTCGTAGTTGGGAAAAAAGACGGCAGCATTAGGCTTTGCGTCGATTACACTGAATTAAATAAGTTCGTGGTCCGAGAAAGATTAGTGTTGCCATCCACTGAAGACTCGCTTGCAAAAATAAAGAACGCAAAGGTGTTTACCAAGCTGGACGCACGAATGGGTTTTTGGCAGGTGCCTCTTGCTGAAGATTCAAAGTTGACGACGACTTTTGTGACACCCTTTGGAAGGTTTTGTTTCAACCGACTTCCATTTGGGATTACTTCAGCTCCAGAACATTTCCAGCGAAGATTGTTTCAGATTCTTGATGGGATTGATGGTGTAGTCAATTTGATGGATGACGTGCTAATTTTTGGGCCTTCAAAAGAAGAGCATGACAAAACGCTGAAGTTAGTCCTAGAAAGGTTTCAAAAATTCAATGTGACATTGAATAAACAAAAATGTACGTTTCGAACAGATCAGACAACTTTTCTCGGGCATGTGATTTCGGCCGATGGAATAAGTCCTGATCCTAAGAAAATAAACGCTGTTATGAATCTACCTCAGCCACAGAATCCTTCAGAAGTACGACGTCTTTTGGGAATGTACAACTACCTCACTCGCTTCGTGAAGAATGCTGCAGATCTGACAAAACCTATACGTGACCTGCTACAGTCAAAAAACGAATTTTTATGGTCTTCGGTACATTCAAACGCTCTAGAGAAAATGAAACTAGCCATGTCTTCTGCTCCCGTATTGAGGCAATTCGACCCGAATGCAATCGTCAGGGTCTCAGCAGATAGCTCGTCGTTCGCTCTCGGTGCGGTACTCGAGCAACTTGAAGAAGGTGCATTCAGACCGGTTATGTACATTTCTCGGGGTTTAAATGATGCTGAAAAAGGGTACGCTCAGATTGAGAAGGAAGCACTCGCGCTCACATGGGCCTGCGAGCGGCTGTCCCTGTACCTGATTGGAAAGCCATTTCACATCCAAACGGATCACAAGCCTCTCGTCTCACTATTTGGAAGCAAACCCCTAGCGGATTTGACGCCCCGTCTCCAACGGTTAAGATTAAGAATGATGCGGTTTGACTATTCTATAACTCACGTCCCTGGAAAATCGTTTCACGTGCCAGACGCTCTTTCAAGAACCCCCAACGTCGCTTGGGAAGATGACGATTTGGATCTAGCAGAGGTAATTCGTTCAAACGATAATCTTCTGTACAATTCACTGCCTGTTTCAGATGTACTACACAATCTTATTAGAGAACACTACAACAAAGATACAACTTTGCCAAACGTCATCTCTAAACTACAGAACTGGACTCACAATGATTCTTCTGATCCAGAGATACGAAGTTTCTATAAGTACCGAACTTTGCTGTCAGCTCACAAGGGAATTTTGCTATACGGATCCAGAATAGTTATACCCCGTTCGCTACGAGAACTGGTTTTGGATAAAATACATTCCAGCCACCTTGGCATTTCCAAGTGTCGCAATTTGGCCAAAGATACAGTGTGGTGGCCAGGAATTTCCCAAGACATCGACAGAAAGGTTCGGGACTGCTTTATCTGTGCACAGCACCAAAGAACCATGTCAGAGCCTCTTATCCCGACAGAGTTCCCATCCCTACCATGGTCGATGATAGGGGCAGACTTCTTGAAAGCCAAGGGCGAAAACTATCTAATAATCCAAGATTATTTTTCAAGATTCTTGTTGATTCATCGGGTATCATCCAATAATGCTCCAACGACAATTAAGGTTCTGAAGCAGGTATTTTCCTACCACGGTGTCCCTCATCGTTTCAGAAGTGACAACGGTGCTCCCTTCAACAGCTACGAGTTCAAAAAATTTGCAGATCACTACGGTTTCGAGATTGTAACAAGCAGTCCGACCTACCCCCAATCGAATGGCTTGGCAGAGTCGGCGGTAAAAACGGCCAAGCATCTGATACTCAAGTGCAACAGCTGGGAAGAGGGGCTACTTTTATACAATGCGACAGCGCTACAGAACGGGTACTCGCCTTCCGAACTATTGATGGGACGCAAGTTGCGTACGACTGTGCCTGTCGTCGTCGATCGTCTGGTGCCTTCTCTCCCCAATCAAGAAGAGCTGGCTCACAAAGAACGGCAACACCGAACTGGGATGAAAGAGAACTTTGATCGCCGCCATGGTGCTACTCACGAGTTCCCAGCTTTAGAAAACGGTCAGGATGTATGGATCAAAAACATGAGGTGCAGGGGGAAGGTGAAAGAGAAGGCCAATCAGCCAAGATCTTACTTGGTGGTGACCGAAACTGGGGCCATAGTTCAGCGGAACCGGAACCAAATTACGGCGCTGAGGGCTCCTTCATCTCGACTTGCTACAAGTTCAGCGCTGCGTTAAGGCCCGATCCCACTATCCGGCTCGAAGACGTCCGGCTCAGGAACCTGTTCCGTGCCGGAACAGTTCGAGACGGAACAGTCAGTGGCGCCCCTGGTGGAGCCGGAGGCAACTGCAAGGCCGTCCGGCTCGGGAAGGATAATCCTGTCATTTGATTGGCTGAGCGACCCCACCGTGACGGACGTCAAGAAATTCAGAAATCTGAATTTTTCGCCCCCGTGCCGTACGATTGTAGCAGTGATTGAAACCTTCAACGCACTCATTGTTTATGAAGTGTTTATGAACGGACCTTGTTTCCCTCTTGAGCCATCGCTGAAACATTGTTGATTTTTCATTCTGAGCACCTATTCGACTGAAAAATGACGGTAAGTGAATGTTTTGATGAATTCTATGTTTTTATTGTCGGTCAGTTAACGGCATCAGTTGAACGCACTCGTGTACCTACATCGCGGAATTATTGTTACTACATAAGGTTTGTACCAACAAACCAAGTGCAGTTAACTTCTGTCCAATTTGTTTAGCGACGATTCTGTCTTCTCTTATATTTCCCGCCTGCAGAGTTGGACAGTGAATGAGGAAATCGAAATAACATACGCAGTGCAGGCCCGGCCAGCCCTTTGGAACGTGGCCTCCCGGGAGTATAAGCAGGCCCCTCTGAAGGCGCTAATGTGGGCTGAGGTAGACACAAGGAAGTTGGGAAGTCAGGTGAGTGAAAATTACTAAAGATTGGCAGTTTCTTGACCACTCGTTTTTAAACTCTCGTCAAATATTGACCGACGTTTATGGGTCTGTTCGGAGAAGCAGTCCCGTACTGTCCAGGACTTTTCGATACTGACAACAAACAAATCCGAGCCATATGATTCGATGAATTTGTTGGGCGTTAGAAACTAGTCCGGGACTGCCCAGGACTGGCTCGTCCGAACAGGCCTTATGGAAATGTATTTAAGTTTACATGGCTTGTTTTCGGTCCCAGGATGGAAATCGAAGTGGACGAGCATGAGGGATGCCTTTTCTTGGTCGCATAGGAAAATAGAGGCTTCAAAGACGTCAGGTACATATTTCTTGAGTAGTTTTGAGTGAATGTTGTGAGTTTTGAGTACTCAAGAAATTTTCTTGAGTAATCAAGTTACATACCATGGTCCGTGAGCTTCATTGTGGCCAAGGTGTACACTCCTACCTACTTCTGTGACGTGAAATTTAACCTTCATGATACAGGGGCTGGTACCGATGAGACCCAAAAAAAATACAAGCACTATGGGTTGATGACGTTTCTACTTCCATCGATGAAACAGGCTGAAAGCATCACATCGTGTCCTGCTGTAAGTTAGCCATACCGCTGAACATTGAATGCCGCTTTATCAATCGTTGGTTATCTGAACAAGCAATGACTATCATTGGTAATAATTGATTTTCCGGCAATCAAGTATTGATAAAGTGGATATAACCTAGGTTTTTTTGCTAATACCGGTAGATGGTAATCAGTTGGTAAACTGGCAGATGGTAAACTCTATTTCCATTTGTTACAGATGAACTTGGAATCTCAGGCCACTTCATCGCTTCAGTCCCAACCGCTTCGTGCCGAGAAATTGCGAACTTGCTTGAGAATATGTTTCATTGCTTTTATTATAGCTGTCCCTCCAGAACAAAGAGCCGGAAGAATTTCCAGGTTGTTCGTCCATTTGTTTGGTGAAGAAATTTGAAATAAATTTTCATTGAAAACACTGTCTTCTTTGTTAATTTTGTCAAAATTCTTCCATATCTGAGTGGGAAGTAGGTACTGGAAAACACACGAATTCACCAGCCAAATTTGTGAATAATTTTTTATTCGGAGAAAGATTTACGAATAAATTTTTGTTCGCTGAAAAATTTACGAATTAATCAAATATGGCCGAATCAGTAAATTTGTACTGTTTTTACTCTTTTTAAGTACTTACTTACGTACTAGTACTGCTTTACTTTTCAAGTCTTACTGTTTTATAGAATCTGGTTTTAAACAATGAATAAACCTTATTGAATGTAAGTAAACAATTTATTTTTTATTGAGCTGATCGATCATCAAACGACGTTAGCCTGCCAAGGCACTTGCATAGTTGTGTTAAATATGGTCTTGAATTTGTCGCGAGTTACAGCTGAAACAAAACAGGTAAAGTATCAACATGCTGCTAGAACACAGAAATGGTTGTATGAGCCACTTCGTATCCTAAAATTGAACATGATGCATTTATAGAGGTCGAGTTTCTAGCATTACCTATCCGTTATATACAGCGGTGTAATGTATGCTAACCAGCAGGCGTGTACATAGTTGACAATTCAATAAAATTATAATAATTTTATAAATTATAAAATAATAATTTTATAGTAATTACGTACCTAAATACTTTATTTATAAATATTAATATTTATAACTACAATATTTAGGTACTAAGTTCTAGTAATACCTATAAAAATATTCATATAAATAGTTATACATTTATGTATAATATTATAAGGGCATATTATTGAAGAATATTAATATTTTATAATTAAATATTTTACTAATTTATTGCACAAAATTATTTGCAGCAATAAATTAAAACCCGAATAATAGAAAACGTACATAGAGGGAACCAACGTCCGATATCACCAACTTTTCTATCTCCAGAATAAGCTACATAAGTAAATAAATAAACTCACGGAGCACCTATTTAATTATTACATACGTACTTACCTCGAATTTGGAGACGATGGAGAATGCAGGATAAAATCACAATTGACCAGGGACTGTCAAATTACTGAATATATATGGTATATATTTTTTTTAAATATTTATATCAAACTGAAGACGTGACAATTTCAACATGGAGTCCCGACAACTTCCCTCACCCTCACACGACCCCACCACACCCACACACCGTCTTTCCGTGTCAGGTTATCAATGCACGTTCCACAA
This sequence comes from Nesidiocoris tenuis, assembly GCA_036186465.1. Taxonomy (NCBI): domain Eukaryota; kingdom Metazoa; phylum Arthropoda; class Insecta; order Hemiptera; family Miridae; genus Nesidiocoris; species Nesidiocoris tenuis. The sequence goes on from AP028921.1 coordinate 9,196,135, forward strand.
AAAACCTCAAGGGTCGCTGCGGTCGGCCCAGTCACACTTGTCACTGTTCCGGCATGCCGGATCGACGGACGGCTCGGAGCCGGATAGTGGGATCGGGCCTTTAGAAGGGGAGATGTCATAACATCCTCTAATGGTTACGCCCACGGTAACCTGTTTATAGTTTCCAAATAAAAGTTCACTTTGCTTTCTGAATTCGTTGAATGAATATCTTACAATAAGGAAGAGGAGGGCGAGCAGGAGAAGGTTGAGAAGGAGGAAGAGGCGGATTGTATTTGATCGGCTTTGCATTTTTCCAACGATTACACTACATTCTGTTTACTTTGTAAATATGGAAATAATGGCATGCTGCTGTCGATAGATTCGACTCTTATCAACCCTTCGAAAAAACCGTCGTTAGTATTCAACCTGTGACCGAAAAACGTTGATGCGGCGGCCATATAAGAAAAATATATATTCAGGTAGCCTCTGGCCGGGGGGATCGAATACAATAACGGGGGCCATTAAGGGGTCGCGAGACCCCGTCCTGCGATCTGAAGAGGCTGTTGAATGAAGAAGACGTGAGATGGGGCGCCAAACGGCTCGTCCGCTGCTAATGGGCTCAACTGTACGTATTCGGTCGGATTGTCGAAGGGGTCAAAAAAAAATCAGTGCCGAGAAAAAATACGACATGTGGACCATACTCGGGCAGACGAGAGAAAATTTACTTTAAAAACTCTTTGTAGTAATTTGAGCTTTAGTTTTTACTTACGTACTCATTAGTTCGAAAGAACAAAGAAACTTGAATTCCAGAATTCAAATTCAAATTCCAGAATGAAAATTGCACATTATCCGCTTCAATGAAAATTAAACTTGGATTTCTCTTCCTTTTTCCTCTTTTTTTTAGATTTATTTTTTAATTTCAATCGTATATTACAAAATTTATTGATATTTCGGGGTATATGTACAATAATATTTACGATAGTAAAATATCACTTCAAAACGGAGAATTACCTATTTTAAACGTTTTATCCGCTTTCGATTACGTGCCTATGTAAATACCCGAAGTTTTAAAAATTGTTCAATCGCATAGGTACATTGTCTGTCCTCAAAATAGCGGTCAATTCGTCCAAATGTTGGAGTAACGTTTCCCATTGTTGCAACGCTTCGATTCGACTCGAAGAGCCACAAAAGCGTTTAGCGTCACGCCGGATGACAAATTGTGACGTGACGTGGAAAAGGGCGGAAACGTCGCGAAGGGTTGAGAACAGGAAGATGCTGTGTCAGCTGTGACGTTAACGGTTTGGAAAGCGGTCGTACACGTCAGGATAGCCCACCCTTTGTGCATTGTTTGACTCGAAATGTGACCGTTTAACCATCGAGTTAGCGAATCAAGGAGTATACAAGTGTAAAGTATACTTTACTATACGGGTGTAAAGACGATGTTACAGAGCCGGAACGTCTATAGTATTTTATACACACGAAGGTAATGTAAAGCTTTATTAAACCTTTGTGATCGACCAGAAAACATTTGACCCCCAAATTTTTACGTTTCTTAATAAGGTCAAAAAATCGATTTTAAAAAATTCAGGCCATACCTAATCTACAACAAAATTTGCTGCGTTTTTATCAAGGTGCTTATTAGAAAATTAAAGTAAAAGTAAAGTAAAAAAAAGTTATAAATTAGAAAATTTATGTGCTCAAAAATGGGGGGAAAACTTGAAAAAATTAGTGCCTATGCAATGCATTATTTCCGGAAATAATGTACCTATGTAATTTATTTTTGCTGATTTCCATAATAATACGATATCGTTTACTACTTACTGACCTTGTGGTACTTTATTCATCAAATTTGTTGTACCTTGTAAATGAGTTTTCATTGGGACCCTAACACCTGGTAAAGAAACTTTCTAGCTCACCAGGTCCATTTTCCTGGAAGTTTCAGGTGTTGGTGAAACCTAATTCTCAATTGGTTTAAACGCCTCAATTGGGGTAATTGCCGTTGATTGACCGTTAGATCGGGATATTTTGAATTCTTGTCAGTCGCTGAAATTTCAGCGACAAACCCGCAGCCAGGTGCGGTTATCTGATTACCTGATTAATCAGTGTCCGTTGACTGTTTGGGAACACTAGCTGATGTCCTTTGTTAGCGGAATTTCGACCAATGCACATTCGCCTGAAATGATGCCAATTATTCCTAATGATTCATCGCTGATTTTCGCCAATTTCATATCAATTTGTACTAACCTACTTAATTTTAAGTTTTGCATTTTTATGAAAATTAAAAAAAAAATTGATTTTTAAAATTTCTGATTCCAAAAAAAACTATTTTGCATTTACGGTAAATATTATAGGGGAAAAATTATAGGTACCTCATTTCCTTAGGTTTATTACCCTAAGCCTCCTTCTCGGTGATCCAAGCCCAACGCCTAACGCCAGTTGTATACAACAATTTATAAATAAGGCAGAATAATTTAATCGTTGGAAATTTCGTATTTCCGATTTTATCAGTCCAACATCAACAGAAATGCTCCTCCTTTCCCCCCCTACTTCTGCTCGCCCTCCTCCTCCTTGTACTCGTCCTCATCATCATCATTAACGTCCACCTTCGCCTTCTCCTCCTCATCATCATCACCGGCCGCCTTCGCCTCTTCCCCCTCCTCTTCATCATCGCCCACCATCGCCGCCTCCTCCTCATTATCACCGTCCACCTTTTCCGCCTCCGCCTCCGCCTCCTCCTCCTCATCATCATCCTCCTCCTCATCATCATCATCATCACTGGCCGCCTTCGCCTCTTCCCCCTCCTCTTCATCATCGCCCACCATCGCCGCCTCCTCCTCATCATCACCGTCCACCTTTTCCGCCTCCTCCGCCTCCTCCTCCTCCTCCTCATCATCATCATCATCCTCCCCCTCATCATCACTGGCCGCCTTCGCCTCGTCCCCCTCCTCCTCATCATCATCTCCATCCCCCATCGCCGCCTCCTCATCATATTCTCCTCCTCCTCCTCCTCCACGCACTCCTCCTCCTCATCATCCCCGTCCACCTTCGCCGCCTCCTCCTCCTGCTCGCACTCCTTCTCCTCATCATCACCTTCCACTTTCACCTCCTCCCCCTCCTCATACTCTCGTCTTCCTCATCCTCCTCCTTCCTCCCTTGGAGATTTTGAAACAGATGAAAATTCTCTTACTTCATCAGTCCAACATCAACCAAAATTATGACGTATTCGATCCAAAAAATGGAATTACTGTGCGCTGTTTAAGCATCCTTCCCTCTACCCAGTAAGGAGGCGTTTGAGGACTAAAAAAACCTCGGAACGCTATCGCTCGATTTATCGTTGGGTCTTCCGTTTCCCGGCTCGGCGATGTTTTTATTCGCTTTTTCCCTTCCTCCTTTTTCCCGCGGAGTTGAAACCTCAAAAAAAGGTTTTATCGGATTCGGGCTACATCTGTTTTAAATTGCTCGCGAACCCTTACGTCTGGATGCGCAAGGAGGAATGAGATGATTCCACGGCGGAGTTTAAAAGGGGAAAAATAAATTTTGTTTTTCTCACCTCCAGCTGATTGCTGTTAAATAGAAGCGATCGACTTGTTTACAAGTCAAAAGTCCGATTGATTATTCAGCAGCTCCTCGAGATTGATTAATGCACCTCGACAAATTAATGACTGGCGGAAGGACGACTAAATTATCAGTCCCGAGATTGTGGAAAATTATTTTTCTTCTGAGAGAAAGTAAACTCTTAAACCCGTCTCTTTTGAAGAAATTATAAAAATTTGAAGTTAAAAAAAATTTTGATTTTTCATTTTTAGGTTTTTAGGGTTTTATTTTTTAGGTAATTGGTGAAGGGAAATATGAGCGTTTAAAGAAGAAAGGGTAAAACATTTCTCAAAAATACAACAATTTCAATTCGAAATTTGATTTTCTGCTGTTTCAGGGGAACTCTCGGTTTCGAAAGAAATCACCACAGAAATGTTTCGGAACTTCTCGACAATTTACTGCGCGGGTACGACAACAGTGTTCGGCCAGGTTTCGGAGGTAAAATTAGGACATTTTGAGTAAAAATATAGAATATAATGTATTCTATTATTAATATTATCAAAATTTTTTTACATAGATAATAAGAAGGGGGGAAAAAGTAATCAATAAATTACCAAATGGTCTTCAAAGTGAAAAAAATGTTTTTATCATTCACAGGAACTCCAGTGATAGTAGAAGTAGACATCATGGTGCGGAGCATGGGCCCCATCTCCGAAGTAGATATGGTGAGTAAATGTCAATGAATAAACTGATAAATCGCGAAAAATTGAATTTTTATTCAGGCATACGCCCAAAATAGATTTATCCCTGTTCTATACTCCCAGCAGGGAATCTCTCGACAAAGGATCTTGAACCTATTGAATGGTAATCCCTTCCATATACTTGCGAACTAAGTTGGCCTTCATATTGGCCCTTTGTAAAGAGAGGAATCCTAGGAAAATGTAATGAAATTTTGAGATACTCTAACAATACCATATCCCTAAGGCTTGATTTGGCTTTTGGATTTGAAGGATGCAAAATATAAACCAGTGGTGCGTAGATAACACACAATACTTCCATATTTTGAAACGTACATATTTGAAAAAATTTGATCATATTTTGACTGTTTTTAAGGGTATTTAGGTCAAAAATATCAAAAAATTCACTATGCAAATTTTAAAATTCGCAAAAAAAATAAATTCGCTACATTTTTGGAATATGAAAAATAGCCACATATTCTGCAAGGTAAAACGAAGATTTTGAGACCAAGAACGCTCAAATCGGTCTATTTTTGTGGCCGGAAAAAAATAAAATAGAAAACACTAAAAATGCAAATATATCGGAAGTACTGTGCGTTATCCAAATTCCGATTAAACAGGGTGTTAGGTCTTGCCGAGACAAACATTTCAGTTCAAGAAATTTGGAAAAAGGTTGAGAAATGAGGGAGTTATGGCCATTTTTGTAAATGACCACAGACGGACAGACGGACACACGGACAGACGGACAGACGGACACACGGACACACGGACACACAGACACTTGTTCAGGAAGTGATTCTGAGTAAATGTGTATAAGAAAAAGTTTTTTCTGAAGCTCCGTTCCGATTCTCGATTTTAGGACGATCACAATACTTCCATTTACTCTGTAAATATGGAAGTAAAAATGTAAATAATTAAAATAATAAATCATTGCGCTTTTGACCAGCCAATTGTATCAGTCAGCAATTTTGATTATTTATTATTTTTTTATTTTTTATTGTTTATTTATTATTTATTATTGTCAATTTTGTTTTTTAGCCATTTGTAGGTAATTTTACACATTTTCCGTAAATTTTCTGATTTTGTTAAAATTTCAACATTTGGCCCAAGAAAACGAAAATTTACAATTTTTAAACGGGAAGAGACCAAATTTTTTTTTGAAAATTGTTAAAGGTGCAGGATTGCTATTAAACAGGCTGATTTTCAAATCATTGATAACAAAAACCGGCCTAGTACCAATGTTCAGCAAATTGTCAAAAAACTATTGACTATCTAGTTTTGTTGAAATTTCAAAATTGGCAGCACAAAAAACGAAATTTCGCGACTTTGCTCAAATACTAAAAATGAATTTTCTCAGCCACCAAAGGTGGGATTTCAATTTTGAAAATGCCTATGGATCGAGGAAAGAAGCGTGAAGGAAGCTGAAACCCCCAACAATTGTTAACGGTCACTTTTCGTATAAATTGGCGCAATTATTCCTTATGCGATATTGACGATGGGTAAAATTTTTTATTCTCTCAATCCGTCTAGACTTATTCGATGGACTGCTATTTCCGCCAATCGTGGGTGGACAAGCGGCTGGCCTATCGGGGGCATAAAGACACCCTGGCATTAAGCATTTCCATGCTGGGCCGCATTTGGAAGCCGGATACGTATTTTTACAACGGCAAGCAAAGCTATCTTCACACGATTACGTCGCCGAATAAATTCGTCCGACTGTACCAGGATGGAAAGGTTCTCTACTCCTCGAGGTAATGAATTTTATTTATAAAATTAAATTGCAGTTGGAAGTGGGGAACAAAAATTACTATTTCACCTCGAACGAACATTTTGAACTTAATTTTAATCATTTTAATAAAAATAATTTTTCATGCCACCTACATGCCTAACAAGGGTACCCCAAATATTACCTTTTTTTAGATAGGTCCTGATGAAACGTCATTTCCATAATTTAGCTAACACAAATTACATTGTGTAACTGAATTATTGGCGCGTACGTCCAGTAATGCTGGACTTTACAGTAAGTGCATTCAAGCTTTTCAAGTCATATCCTATTAGGTTGGCAACGCTGAATCGGATGTTAGGCCGGCCAGTTAATCCCCGAGAGAGTTCAGGCTTAAAGCTGCGGTTTGAGTTTGTACCGAATCAGGGCGAGGATATTTACAATGCCGCTAAAATCCATTATGCAGAGTAATGGGTAGTGGAATTCGTAGTCGATTTAAGATTTTTCGAAAGAATAATTGCAAAACATGGGGAAAACTGATCAATCAAAAGACAAAATGTAAAAAATGTATGAAACAAATGTACACAAAAAAAAATGTACACAAGTATTAATGCGAAGTTACAATAAATACAGATACAGGTCGGTATATTAGTGTATCATTCACCTTTAGACCGGGCGGGAATCAGGAACTGAAATCTTAACGATTCTCATCGCTAACGTCCGACAGGGATCGATAGTATCGAGTCTGAGACGTATAAATCATTCATCGCCCGTTCCGCGGGCGAGAAAACTTCAAGCTGAGGTTAGCTTCAAAGTTGGCAACGGGGCTTCGAAGTTGGCGATCAAGTTTTTGGCGAAGGAAAAGCCTGACGTGACAATCGGAAATCTGCGATTTAGGAAAACGGCCACGGCCGATAAAGTAATGCGGTTGGACCACAAAAATAAGGACAAACAAATGGAGACATTTTGTGGACGCAGGGTCAGACGAGTGGCACCTACTTATCCTACAACCCACACAGATTTCAACAGTTTTCCCCAAAAAAATAAATAAATCATTATATAGGTACCTGCCCATTTTGATTTTTTTTTAAATTGTTACTTCAGTTATTTTTCATTGTTTTTTTTTAATATTAATATCTTTCCGATAATTCTCCCATCTTCATCATCCTCCTCTCACGCGTCCTTCTCCTCCTTCAGCTCGCTCTTCTCCTCCTGCTGCCAGCCCTCCTCCTCTCCTCCTACTTTCCCCCTCATCCTGCTGCTCGTCCTCCTCCTCCTCTAGCTTGTCCTTCTCCTCCTCGAGATCGTCCTCCTCCTCCTCCTACTTTTCCCCTCATCCTGCTGCTCTTCTTCCTCCTCCACCTCTATGTCCATCTTATTCTCCTCTTCCTCCTCCTTCAGCTCATCATGATCCTCCTTCTTCTGGTCCTACTTCTCCCCCTTCTCCTGCTGCTCGTCCTCCTCCACATCCTCCTCTTGCTCGTCCTCATCGGTCTCGTCCTTCTGCCTTAGTCCTCCTCCAGCCTCATCCTCCTCCTCTTGCTTGTCCTCCTCTTGCTCGTCCTCTGCTCGCCCCTCGCCATTCCTCCTCCTGCTCGTTCTCCTCTTACTCCTCCTCCTCCTCCTCACCCTCCTAGTCTCGCTCCCCCTCCTCCTTCTCGTCCTCCTCTTTCTTCTTGTCCTCCTCATTGGCCTTGTCCTCCTCCTTTTGCTCGTCCCCTTCCTCCTCCTCCTGCCTCTTATCGTCCTCCTCCTCATAATCCGCCTCTCCCCTGACCACTCCTCCTCCTGCACGTTCTCCGCCTCGCCCTCACCACTCCTCCTCCTCCCGGCCTCCTCCTTCTCCTCGAGCTCTTCCTTCTCCTCGTGTTGCTCGTCCTCCTCCTTCTCCTACTCCCCTCCTCCTCCTCCTACTTCCTTCCTCCTGCTGCTCGTCCCCCTCATGCTTCTCCCCCACCTCCAGCTTCTCGTTCTCCTTCTCCCCCTCCTCCTGCTCGTCCTTCTCCTCCTTCACTACCTCCATCCAACTCTCCTGTGCCTGCTCCTCATCCGCTTGCTCCTACTCCTTCATCTAATTCTCCTTATTCCTCCTCCTTCTCCCTCCCGACTCCTCCATGCCCTAATCTATAGACGGAACGTTACATTAACCGTCCATCAACGTTACATTAACATACCTACTTAAAGTAACGCTGTTGCTAATCGTCTTTTAGCTTTTTTTATAATTAAATTATTATTATTAAATTTTTATCAATTAAATTATTAATTAATTAAATATTAAAATATTTAAATTATTAAAATATTAAATTAAATATTAAAATATTAAATATTTAAATAATATCAATATTACTAATTAAATTATTATTATTAAATTATTAAAATTATTTTTTTATTTCTTAGTTCCTTTCCTGCGTTTGAAAACAACTGGACGGAAACGATCACAAAATAATCGTTGGGAAATTTTTAGACCGTTTTTCGAACAATTCGGCCCAAAATTCTATTGAAATCGCTTTTTGACTTTTGCAACGCGTTTCATCCGACAATGTCACTCGTCGGAATATGTCAACCGAGTGAAGACGTTTCTGCAAAGCCGGCGATCACATCATGGTTTCAATTAGCCGTTATAATTATATCATTAATCTACCGTCTGACAAAACCAGGTCGATCCGGCTGTTGAGGTATGTCTCGCGCACGACGTCGGTCTCATACTATTTTGCCACCGTATGATACGATGCCACAAACCCTATCAACGCCAGTCAGGGCCAGTGTTTCGATATCGGCCTCGTCACCTAGGGGTTGTGCCATCTTGATAGCAATGATATCCCCTCGTTGAACGTGATTTTCCCATAATGCCCTAGTTAAGGGCGTCCGATATTCCACCCGCGAATACCGATATAATGAAAAATGGACGCCGATATGTGGAAATAAATTTATACGCACGTATAGTCGAGGTTTTCCTCCGACACACTAAAATTAAATCGAAATGAAGTATGACCTGCTGAAAATATTAAATCCGATATATTTGCATTTTTAGTTTTTTCTATTTTATGTTTTTCCGGCCACAAAAATCAACAGATTTGAGCGTTCTTGGTCTTAAAATCTTTGTTTTACCTTGCAGAATATGTGGATATTTTTATTATTCAGAAAATGTGGCGTATTTTTATTTTGGGCGAATTTTAAAATTTGCATAGTGAATTTGTTGCTAATTTTGACCTAAACACCCTCAAAAGGAGTCAAAATATGGTCAAATTGTGTCACAATTTAACGTTTCAAAATATGAAAGTATTGTGTGTTATCTACGCACCACTGTTTTAAGTGGTTTTTCACTGGTTAAAATTTTTTTACCGTAAAATTTTCTGTTTTTTTTTCCTTTTTTTATAGTGAATTCAATAGTTCGGTTCTTTCGCTCCACTTCGTTCACGGTTCGCCGGCAAAATATCAGTCAATCGAGATCTCGCCGTCGCGTAATTAGTGTTGACATTTCTACAGGGTAAACAGAATCGAATCGTGAGGGGGTCGATTTGAAATTAAATCCGCCAGACGTTTTCCGACTTGTGTACTTTGAAGGGTAAAGCCCGTTTTATTGGGCGATCGAAATCGTTCGGAGCCGAAATTAAGTATACCTCAGTACCTTTTTTCACCGATTCAATATATATATTTCAATATATATATTTCAATAGATATATCCACTTTTCGAAAAGTCGGTTTTTTATGAACTCCACAAAGAGAAATAAGTCTGTTTGCCAATGCTGTAAGTATAGTTATAGTAATTCATTTACCATTTAATTAATGCAATTTATTACTAATACATTTTAATTGTATTCCAACTTTGAGATGTAATTTAGGTAAGAGGCTATTTTTTGGAGAACCTGTTTTCTCGATAAATTAAATAACTGTTAAAATCTGACTTGAAATCAGATTGGGGGTTTATTTGTTGTCCTTCACTGATCCAATATGTATGAACTACGGATATTGAAGACCCTTTTCAACCGAGGACATTTTTGGTAACTACACCGTCTTAAAAGATCTCACAGAATATACGTGGATCTTTTTCTTTCTTCTATTTTGGAGATTCTTCAAATTTAGAATGCGGGATTTCGGTGCGTTGTGGGAAAATGCAGATTTATCTGTCCAATTTCAGTTTTTTTAGGATTTTGAGAGAAAAAAGGGAGTTACAGACCTCGTTTTGGTCTAGATTTGAAGCTAATTAGATTGCCTACAACTTTTATACAACGTGTTATTTCTTTACGATGAACTGTTAAACACTTATTACGGTCTAAAGTAGGTGAACTGAAATCGAGTTTTTGAAAAAATCGCTCATTTTCAAACAGCTGTAACTTAGCAACCAATCAACCTATAGGTTGATACTCAGTATACTCAGTATACTGAGCTCCGGTTGGGCTCAAACTGTCACAAATTTATTGCTCTATAAAAACGTATATAATACTATTTTGCGAGAAATGCGTAGTTTCGGAGCTAGAGAGCGAAAACTAAAAAAAGTCCGAAAATTTCGCGGTTTGATGAGTGGCACAGTATTTCTGCGTCTTTTCGGACTCGTGTATACAGAGTGTCTATATCTCCGATGGACGAAAATGAAAAAAAAAAGTTCTCCAAGTCATTTCCAACAAATTCTCTGCGAATGTCAAAAAGTTCTAATCCGTTTTCTATACTCCCCTTTTTTGGATTATTATTAATCTAAAACTTTCTTACGGAGTTGAATCTCGGTCAAAAATCTCCGAACTCCGATTACAGTTCGTTGGGAAATCGTAGAAACGAAGCCGAGATGAGCAAATATCAAAGATCCCCCAAGGAACGAGGCAAATTAGAACGGACTTATCAAGTTGAAGTGAAGCCTCTCAGCCATCACACCGAAGGGTGGGGGAGGGTATCTTCTGATGGCAGTAACCCAATTTATATAATTCTCCCCCCCACCCCTTTAGAAACTGGGAAAATTGATTGTGAAAATTAGGTCGTACAAGTGTCTGTTTCTCCTTCCATTTCTTCACCCGTCGGCCCCGACTTACACTTTTCGGATAAATTCAAATGGGCTCCGTGACTCTGAATCGACGTCGGGGATTGTCTCGTTAAATCCGCCCTCTTTAATGATCCATTAATAGGACGTCTGCATAGCTCAGCGGGGGTGGGGGGTGGGGGTGACTACTACACGTAGGAAAATCCACTCCAATCGAGTAGGTAGGTACCTAAAGGAAGTATGAAAACACTTTTTTTTCAATTTCAATGCCATAAAGCAATTCTCCCCTCAAAAAGTCGAAATTTCGAACATTTCTGTAAAAATCGTCGAATTTTTGTCAAAAATTGACAACTCTGTCTAGTATCCAACTTTTATGTCGATTTTGCTGTTATTTTTGTTTAGGGGGTTCGCTGTGAAATATTATTGTGCTCAATAAATAATCTTATTGGTTTCCTGATGGCAGTATTGAATTCTAACATTCATCAATAGGTAAATAATAAAAAAAATGATTAAAAAAATTAAATTAAGAAAAATTAAATTTCTCCAAAGCTGTAATTAACCGGAAACACGTGAATAAACTCACAATTTTAATGCAACAAATAACTTATGTATTCTTTCATATTCCAAAATAATATTTTGGATACATTATCTCCAAAATAAAATTTGCACACTTTTGAAAAATTGACTTATTCCAAAGCGGTAATTTACCGGAAATTCATCCGCGATACCAAAAGATGAGAAAATACGGTGGAAACGGATGTTCGTATAAATAATCCCCGCCTTAAATTCGGTTAAATCCGCACGACATTGGAACCGCAATTCGAGTTTCATCCGATCAACGATTTGTAATTGTACGTGTCCCGCTTCCCGCGCATCCCGCGTTCTCGCCTTTAAACGGATTAAATGTGTGAATCGCTTCACGACCGGCTCAGCTACACGTCAATATTCTCACACAACCCCCCCCCCCCCCCCAATGTTAAAGCAGAAACCGCGTTGACTGCGTTTCAAGTGGTGAAAGACGATATTGGAGCAGAAAGTGTAAAATCGAATATGTTAAAATAAACATTAAAAAAATCAAAATTTTCAAAAAATTTGATTTTTTGTGATTTTTGAATTTTTGATCAAAAATTCAAAAAATTTGATTTTTTGGGATTTTGGAATTTTTGATCCAAAATTATCACCTCATAATTTGACCTCATTTTTTCAAACCTTGTTTAGATATACATATAGATAAACACATGTGTTTAAATTTGTTTGGAAATAGTGGTGCGTAGTTACACACAATACTTCCATACTTTGGCGTGTAAAATTTTGGGCCGGAAATTCACAAATGATGAAAAATCAAATATTTTAAAATGAGCATTAGAAAAATCGAAATTTTCAAAAAATTCAATTTTTAGTGTTATTTAAATTTTGCATTCAAAATTATCATTTGACTATGCATTTGAAATTGGATTAGAATTTGACAATAAATTTTTTCAAACCTTGTTTCGAAATGTGTTTAAATTTGTTTGGAAACGCGTTAACATTTTAAAAACCCAGTGGTCCGTAGATAACACACAATACTTCCCCATTTCGGCGTGTAAAAGTTTGGGTCGAAAATTCAGAAATAATGAAAAATTGAATACTTTGAAATTAGCATTAAAAAATCAGAATGTTCAAAAAATTTGATTTTTTGTGATTTTTGAATTTTTGATCTAAAATTATCATCTCAAAATTTGACAATACATTTTTTTCAAACCTTGTTTTGATACGTGTTTCAATTTGTTTGGAAACGCCTTGATCACTTTGAAAAACCAGTGGTGGGTAGATAACACACAATACTTCCATAATTTGGCGTGTTAAAGTTTGGGCCGGAAATTCAGAAATGACGAAAAATCAAGTATTTAAAAAAAATGTTAAAAAAAATTCAATTTTCCATGATTTTTGAATTTGTGATTTAAAACTATCAACTCAAAATTTGACTATGAATATTTTCAATCCTTGTTTCAAAATTCGTCGAAAACGCCTTGATCGTTTAAAAAAATATCATCCGAGATAACTATGGTTCGCAGCAAGTGATAATATTTCAGAAGCACTGCGAACAATAGAAATTCCGGCTAAACACGATTGATATTCCGTTGAAAATTCTAAAACTAGGTTGATTATTAATAAATTACGTTATAAAAAGGATTCCGCTCCTATACGGTTAACACTGGACGTCACTATACTACCATTAACGCTGTAAATATAGAAGCGATCAATTCAACGGTAACAACGATAGTTCGATGCATAAATTGAGCCAATCTATCGTGAGAAACGGCATCGGTTATATTGCGGGTGGTACATGGCGAATATCTCGATTTAGTACATAGATCGATGGACTGGAGTTGAGTCGTATGAATGATTCATCGCCATTCCATGGAGGGAGAGCCTGAAGGAAATGCCAACTCTAAGCTGAGGTCTGTAGGAAAGTTGTTCAACTCCAAGTTCGCCATTACCCGTCGATTGGCCACCCGAACAGGCCGAAATGGTTGCTCTCTAGACTGCTACGGAGCGTTGAAAATATCAATGGCAAATTGCGCAATATCAATTAGTTTTCGACCTCGAGTTGCGATAATTCGGGTAAATAATGTACAGGAATTATAAGCCTTGAAATCACCATACTCTCGCAATACCAGAAACCCTCCGCTTAATGTCGGAACGCATTGAATTGAAAATTTCAAATAGCTCTAACGCTTAATATATTTGGAAATCCGACACCAAGATTTTTTTCCTGATTCGGCAAGATGGGGACCAAAATTTTGGTATGAAACACCATCGGGGTTAGGTGGAACGAGAAGGAGGAGAATAGAAGGACGAGGAGATAAGGAGAATAAGATGGAGGAAGAAGAGGACGATGAGGCGGAAGATGGGCAGGAGGAGGGCGAGTGAGAGGGGGGGGGGGTCGAACAGGAGGAGGGCGAGTGAGAGGGGGTGGATGAGTGAGAGGAGGAGGAGGAGGACGATCAGGAGGCGGATTGGAGAAGGGAGTGGCGGAGGACAAGCAGGAGGAGGAGTGTTCAGGGGAGAGGCGGAGGACGAGCAGGAGGGCGAGCAAGAGGAGGAGGAGGAGGAAGAGGACGAGCAATAGGAGGTGGACAAGGCCAATGAGGAGGACGAGTCCAATGAGGAGGACGAGGCCAATAAGGAGGACGAGGAGAAGGAGGAGGACGAGGCCAATGAGGAGGACGAGGAGAAGGAGGAGGAGGAGGCCAATGAGGAGGACGAGTCCAATGAGGAGGACGAGTCCAATGAGGAGGACGAGGCCAATGAGGAGGACGAGTCCAATGAGGAGGACGAGTCCAATGAGGAGGACGAGGCCAATAAGGAGGACGAGGAGAAGGAGGAGGACGAGGCCAATGAGGAGGACGAGGAGAAGGAGGAGGACGAGGCTAATGAGGAGGACGAGTCCGATGAGGAGGACCATCTCAAAAAGTGATACGGCGACCCGAAATTCAACTAAAAAAATGTTAGGCCAACTCGCTCAAACTTTGAGGATTAAAAAAGGCCAAAACCGAACGTGCTTTTAAATTTATGGAGAAATTCGAGCTAAAATCCGAAAAAAACGTAATGGACTCAAGATGTTCGGTGTTTTGTGGGATTCAGAAAGGGGTACCCAGTAAATAAATAGGGCAAGACTATAGACGATAGACAAGTTAATGGGATGTTTACCGGTGTAACGTTTCTTTGAGAACAAAAAGGAGTCCGCCCATTTTCGTGTCACTTCGCCAGATCAAAGGCTCGATAACAGCGCCTGTTATATTGTACATAATAAACTCGGTGCCGTCTGAGGGTAATTTTTTGGAACTCATTAAAAACTTTATTCGAGCCACCTCGTAGGAAAGTTTCCCTTTCGAGCGTTTTCTTACTAGGTAACTTCCCTTTTGTAACCTTCCCAGTCGGAAATGGCAGTTCTCAATTTTTGTCAACGTCCTGAAAATCTTTTTCTGTTCCCAGGTTAACAATAAAAGCGGGATGCCCGATGAATTTGGAAAACTTCCCAATGGACACGCAAAGGTGTCCTTTGAAATTCGGAAGCTGTGAGTGAACCATTTTTGACATTATAAAGGCATTACAATAACCTTTTTGAGTTTTTTTAGTTTTTTAAATGAAATTTCCGGTTACAGAAGTTTGTTATAATTTTTTACGTTTCATATCCCTTTTTAGACAAATTGACTTAGTAGAGCCTCAATGACCTTTTGACTCGGCCGAAAAACGTTATTTCTCAAAGGTAACCCACCCAACTACTTGGGGGGGGGTATTGTCATCAAGACTATCCTCAAGGGGACGTCATTTCGAGTTCTCCACTGCCAAGGTAGACGAAAAAACGTTCAGGGAACCCATCACTGATGATTAACCACCGCCGCGGAAGTAATGACAAAAATTTCTTGGCAACCGTCCCATTTCCTTGGGGATTCGACTCAATTGTCCGCAGGTCTCCTTTGTAAGCGTTTTCGGCGGATAAAATACAATCCGTTGGAAATCAGACGATTTTCTACGTCAATCTGCAAACAAAAATCAAGCCCATTTTTCAAAAAAAAAAAAATGTAACAATTTTTTCGAGAAAAAAGACAGGTTTTGAAAAAAAATATTAAAATACCTGACTATTTTTCAATTTATTTTTTCTAACGAAATATCTTTTTTATCGAGGCTGAGGAAAATTTTCGATTTATTTATTTCCATTCTTTCGATACCCACATTCCAACTTCCGGGCGGTTCGCAAATGTAGCCGGAAGGGCGGCGAGCCGTGGGGCAATCGAATTGAAAGTCGGGAGTGGCCTTAGGCGCCCCGCAGAAAGGCCAATTAACCCGGCCCATTGTGACGCCACTCGATGGGATCCGCGATGCTCGGAGGAAGTGCGCCTGAAAGCTATGCGACGATTCCCCGCCGAAGAAGCCCGGCTGGATTAATCCGCGCTGGCGACCCCCTGGTAGAATCCGCGATTGACCGCGACTTATCAATCGTTACCGGCCAAGTGAGCGCGGATTCGCAATTCTAGCGACAAAGTCCCTTAACCAACCAATCAGTTAACTTTTTTGATTTTTACAAAAATTCCAATTATTGCCAAAATGCCAACTTTTGAATAAATTTTATTCTAAATTTTGTTGAACTTGTTGTTTGTTGAATTTTGTTAAAACCTCTCAATTCTGTAAAATCTTCCCATTCTAGTCGGAATTCTAGTATTTGTTTGTTTCTACATTTGCCGAGATTCTAATTATTGTGAAAATTTTAGTTTTTGTCGAAATTCGAATAAATCTTGTCGACATTTTAACTTTTCTTGATTTTCAATTTTTGATTTAAATCTCTTACCTATTTTTATTTTAAAAATCTTTGTTTCAGTCAAAATTCTAGTTTGTGTCAAGATTTCTAGTTATTTTTGTTTGTTTTTTATTGCCAAAGTTTCTGAAATTGGTGAAAATTCTGATTTCCGTTAAAGTGTCTCATTCTATTCAAAATTCTCGGTTTTGTCAAAATTGAAATTTTTTTAGTTTTGACAAAGTTTCTAGTTTTTATCAAAATTTCTAATTTTTGCCAAAATTCTAATGAATCATGTTAAAATTCGTATTTTTATCAACATTCGAGTTTTTGACAAAATTCTATTTTTTTTTTATTTTACATTTTTGTTAAAAAAATGTTTTTTAAGCCACAATTTCTAGTTTTTTTGTCAAAATTCTAGTTTTTGTCTAAATTATTTCCGGTTTATTCAGAATCCTAATTAGCAGTCCAAATTTCAATTTCTAATGAATTTTGTTAATATTCTTATTTTTATCAAAATTCTAGTTTTAGTCAAAATTCTGATTTTTATCAAAATTCCAATTTTTTCTAATTTCCTCTTTTTTTAATTTGTCATTTTTGTTATAAACTGTTATTCAAGCCAAAATTTCTAGTTTTTGTCAAAATTTTTGGGTTAGTCAGAATCCTAATTGGCTGTCAAAATTCTAATTCTTGTCAAAATATCAATTTTCGTAAAATATTAATTTTTGGGTCAAATTAATTATCATTGTCGTCAATTTCCTGACGGTAGGAAAACTCGAAATTATCCCGGAAAAGCGGAGGCGAAGTCGTCCGGGGAAAAATCCCTCCGAAGAAAAATCCCTTCGCTTCGTTAAAAATAAAATCCCGTAGGGGAGATAATAGGCTTGTACCAACAAAGCCAACCAGCCTTCGTTAACCTAACAAGGCGAAAGATTGTAGATTTTTTCCTCCCTATTTCAGTGTTTCACTTGATGATTTGTAAATCGAAAAATGCTAACAATAACCGGGACGATATTGTATGAGAATAAACAATTTTCTGAAAATTTGACAAATTAATTTTGACCGAATTTCACAATTTGTCTTGAGACAGCTGAAAAAATTTTTTTTAAATTGATTTGTGAGTAAACTTTAAAATTGTACTTAAAGTCCAAAATTTTTAATGAATTATTTCAATATTTTTAAATTTGCATTGTTATTAATTCTATAACTAATCATTGTTTTTGAAACATACATTTTTCATTGAAACTCATACAAATGTACGCCTGATTATCATTAGTAAATATCTAATAAATAGTCTAGTAAATAAGAAAGAAAAAAAAATTAGCAAATATCTTCAGAAAATTAAAAATAAATTCTATTCGGATACTGGAGTTTCAAGGAATTGTTAAATCCTCATTCAAAAATAAAAAATATTTTTTTTTTAAATTTATGTTTACACGATTTTTTATTTTATTTTTTATGTTAACTTTTTAACAGATTTTCTTCTATTTACAGTCGGTTATACGGTAAGGGACGTTATCTATCGATGGAAGCACGTCGATATCGCCGAAGATATGAAACTGTCACAGTTCGATCTGATCGGCACACCCTCGGCCAATCAGACGGATCAGCTCAAATCAGGTAAGCATATTTAAAAAATGCCGATAAACATCAGCAACGTACGAATTTTACGTTGAATAAAAAGCAAAATATAAAACTGTAGCTATAACTACGCGGTATATTTTGTCATAAAATTCAAAATCGGGTCGGCGGTTCAAAATTAGTGCAATTTTACTAGTACAATTTTTTTTTTTAAACAAAGTCCAGTGAGTTAAATGGGCCTTCGAAAATAGCGGAAAAAGAAAAACTTTTTCTAGAGGTATACATTACCCGCACAACAGTTTTGTCGTGCGGGCTTTAGCATCAACTTCTACATTTTTCTACATTTTCTACATTATACATTCTATACTGTCAATCAATTTATCAATTGACTTCTACCAGAAATCCGTCAATTTGTCTACAAATTCGTCTAAATTTTAGAATCCTTGGAAAATTGTTGCAAAAAACCAGAATTTGAACAAAAAACAAAATTATGACAAAAACTTGGAATTTTGACAAACAATTAGAAATTTGAATTTAATAGATTTAATTTAAAAATTCGACTAGATTGAATCTATTCTAATTCTTTTCGAAATTTCAATTTTCTTCAGAATATTAATTTTTGGGTCAATTCACTTTCATCGTCTTTCATTTCACACATACTGTCAATCAATTGGTCAATTGACTTTACAAAAATTCGTCTATTCGTCAATCGACTGTCAAACGCAAATCGTCGATCGATAGATCAACTATCTTCAGAAAGTTGCCTATTTGTCAATAATTGCCGTTATCAATACTAATTATTGATAATCAACAGAAAGCAGTCTATCTGTCAATTTATAATTAACAGAAACAGTCTATTTGTCAATTTATAATTAACAGAAACAGTCTATTTGCCAATTGGCTCTTGAAAGAGAGTCGTCGATTTGTAAATAAATTGACTATCAGCAGAAGGTCGTCCATTTGTCTGTCGACCATCAACCGTAAGTCGTCTATTTGTCAATGCGCTGCCTACAGAAAGGCATAATCGTTATCGACTGTCGGCAGAAAGTAGTCTATTTGTCAATTGATACTTAACAGAAAGAAGTCAATTTGTCAATTAGCAATCAGAAGAAAATCGTCAATCTGCACACGACTATCAGCAGTACGTCGTCAATTTTTCCATAATATGGAATAATAATAGTGGAAATATTATTTCCACTATTATTAAAAAATAGTCTATTTGTAAATTGCCTGCCAGCAGAAAGTAGTCTATTTGTCAATTGAACAACAGAAAGAAGCCAATTTGACAATTAGCAATCAGAAGAAAGTAGTCTATTTGTCAGTTGAAACTTAAGAGAAAGAAGTCAATTTGACAAATAGCAATTAAAAGAAAACCGTCAATCTGTACTCGACTATCAGCAGTACGTCGTCAATTTTTCCATACACTATTATCGGAAAGTAGTCTATTTGTAAATCGACTCTCAGCAGAAAGTTGTCCATTTGTCAGTTGATAATTAAACGAAATTGGTTTATTTGTCGACAATTGACTTTTAGCAGGAAGTCTTCAGCGTGTCAATCAACAGTCAAGAGACAATCGTCAATCTGCCAGTTGACTATCAACAGTAGGTCGTCAATTTGTCCGTTGACTTGACACAATTTGTCTATTGTCTACCGAGTCAGTTGTATCGCAGGAAGTCATTTAAACTAACTTTATTCATTTAATGTTACTAGAATTCTCATCGAATTTGAATTTTCTTCAGATTTATTAAATTTTTTTCGAGATTTTTTGTATTTTCTCCGATTATGCGTTAGAGGAAAGGCGTTAAAATTTACGACAGCTGGTGAAATAAATAGGAATCGAGTTCGAACAAAATTTCCGGGCTAAATTTTCGAGTTCAAGCCGAATTTTTGATTTCGGGTAAACGTCTATCGGATGGCGACTTGTTGTTTTCACTCCGCCAATTCACTATGGGGTTTGCCTTGTTGGAAATTTCCATACGCGCCCCCTCCGAGCTGTCAGTGTCTCACAACAAGAAGCAATCACCTTTCAAATGCAGGACTACCTTCTGAGAAACTGACTCCCCCGTACGAATCGTGAATCCGAATCAGGACGGAATACGTGAAATGCCCTGTTTTATAAAATGTTAACGTTTTCAATGTAAGCGAAGCCAACTTAGTATGGCAATTGAAAAATAAAGGCGTTCAGTTAACCCTTCTCTTGGCAGGAATTTTTTTTTGTCACGAATTTTTGCGAAAAATACTTTTTTTGACGTAAATACTTTCAAAATTACCGGGAAAGTTGTCAATTTACCTCTAGGATCAGAAATCGACCAAAAAATAGGAATACTTTTTTTCCTCAGCCGACATCACAATTCTAAAGGATTTTTGAAGGAGAACACAAAAACGCATGTAATAACAAATTGTAATGTTTTACAAATAAACTTCAGTATGCATTAAAAAAATACTGATGAAAGTTTGTCAACGGTTTTGTGCATTTTTCGGGGTGCTAAATTAGAATTTTTGGTTTACCACCTTAAAATTGCAAAAAACCTCAAAATTTTAGGACTTTTTTTACTTATCAGCGTATATCTCTTAAACTATTCGAATTTGAGCAAAATGTATCCACAGCATTTTTAAAGATGACTAAATTTCTGACAATCCAAGCTCAACCGCAGCTTTCTAGCTGGAATAGCGCCTGAGTTACGGCTTGCCAAAAAAGGTAATTTTTCCCAAAAGTTGCACTTTCAAGTTTGGCTAGAGTAGAGGGTTTCTGAGGGTACGGCAACACTTTCTGCAACTATCAAGAAAAAAGGTAAGGTAAAGTATCCCGTATTTGAGGGAAAAAGGGAAAAAATCTGGCTCGTTTAACGAGTTGAATATCATTATCAAAATGTAAAAACCAGTGGTGCGTAGATAACACACAATACTTCAATATTTTAAAACGTAAAATTGTGACACAATTTGATCATATTTTGACTGCTTTTAAGGGTGTTTAGGTCAAAAATATCGAAAAATTCACTATTAAAATTTTAAAATTTGCCCCAAATAAAAATACAATATATTATTGAAATATAAAAAATATCCACATATTCTGCAAGATGAAACAAAGATTTTAAGACCAAGAACGCTCAAATCGGTTCATTTTTGTGGCCGGAAAAAAATAAAATAGAAAACACTAAAAATGCGAATATATCGGAAGTACTGTGCGTTATCCAAATTTCGATTAAACAGGGTGTTAGGTCTAGCCGAGACAAACATTTCAGTTCAAGAAATTTGAAAAAAGGTTGAGGAATGAGGGGGTTATGGCCTATTTTGAAAGTTATGACTCTGATTCCTATTTTGGAACGGATTGTTCCTTATTCCCGAGGTGGGCGGAGGTCGCGTTTCTTGCCGAGGTGGCGGTTTGGTAGTCTTGTTAAAATTTGCCGAGGGATTATCCGGCCTATGGACTACAAAAGTGGGGGCACTTGCCCGTGGTGGCGGACCTACCGGCCTATGATTATATTGCGGGTTGTGATATACCGGGGGTTGGAATCGTTGAAAGTTAGTAAATGGAAGGGGTTTGGCAGGTGGTTTAAATTGTGGCTTCTGTTTATTATCGGCTGTTTGATAGTCGTTTTGGAGCCATAATAATACTTCGTTTAAGGACTTTGGTTGTCTTGTCCTTAGTTGACTCCCAACGGGTTCCTTTAAACGTAGCAAATATGTCCTCAAAGCTAGGGTTCTGTAGTGTTCTATCATTAAATTTTGAGCCATTGGGTCAACTGTGTGGGTTTTTAGGTAAGCTACAATCGAATTTAAAATTTGGGTCACTTTCTGATGGAAAGTGAAAGGCGACTCGCCTTCCTTCTGATGAAGGGCGGTGAGTTCGTGATTTAAAGTGAAGATGTCACGTTTGTCCAAATACGTATCTAGCAAGGCTTCTTTAATTTCTGCAAAAGAATTGAACTTGTAGGCGGAAATCATGGTGGCCGCCTGCCCTTGAATCCTTTGGATGATGGTCCCCAAAACCTCTTGGTTTTGGAAGCCATCTATGGCATGGGGGTCGACAAATCTGTCCACTATTAATTGACATTGGTTTATGAAGTATTCCAGTCTTCCTGGTTCCCCAGTGAAAACGGGAATCATATTGGCATGCTTTTCCTTGAACTCGGGAACCGTGTTGACTCTATTGGTTGGAATGGTATTATTTCTGAGAGATTCCTGGATGGTTTGCCTAACAACCTCTTGGATGTAGGCCGCCATCTCTTGCTGTTGCCTAATTTGTTCGGCTTGCTCCTCCGGAATGTCTCCCAGAGCGGCACCGACGGCTGCGGCAAGGTTATCTAATGGTGAAGCCATTATTGGTTCTTGCTGGTTCAAGTTTGAATTTGAATTTAAATTTGGATTAGAATAAAGCGTTTGTTTTAGTTTATGTAAAATGTAACCTTTGAAAGATTTCGGAATTTTGACGGTTCTTGAGTTCAAAAATTTGTAATTAATTGCTCTTAACTTCTACAACCTTATATTATTAAAATTACTAAAACGAGAAATGATATAATTCGAATTATAATTGATAATTCAAATTATAATTGGAAATGTTTGTTTCAATAAAATGATCTACGAGAGTTAGTTTCAAATGGCAATTTAGTTATCTCGTTCTAGCGAGAGTAAAATATTAAAAGATTAAAATGATTTAACGTGTAGACGGGATGAGACAGATCGAAGTCGGGCGTGAGAAATGATGTAACTGCACTTACAGGAGGTAGATGCTCATTTCTTATCTCGTTTCCTGCGTTCGTCTGCTGCTCCTCTGTTCTGCACGGGCACGGTCGGGGTCGGTCTTCCTTCTCTTTTCAAGCCAAGTAGGGCTCGAGGCGTTCGTCCTCTTGATTACTCGTAGTCGACAGTACGGGTGGAGAGGTCGATCTACTTCCCTTATCTTCTATTTTCTTCTTTCTTCTAAATGTGCGGCGTTTTGACTGACAGTACGGGGCGAGAGGTCAGGAAATCCGATTGGTGACGTATCAACAGTACGGGTCGAGAGGTTGATAACGTCCAAAACTGCTCCAGGTCGTAAGGCAAGGATCGACAGTACGGGTCGAGAGGTCGTCCACTTACGGTTTTCTGGAAGCCAAGTTCTGTTGAAGGCTGACGACAAACGCGCTGGTATTGGTCAGCTCCAATTAAAAAGTCTGCACGACTGCGCCAGTTAAAGATGCGGAACCCGCGAAATGGTTTTTAAAAAATGGAATGAAAAATTCCCGGAAAAATTATAAGTTTTATTAGCGTTTCACACTTATATTGTACAAGATACACGGTTAATTAGTACAATTATTCACGGGGAAGACCGAGGACCAAATGCGAGGAGATCTAGGCTTCTCTAGCCGAGGTGCGAGCTCGGTGGGAGTTCGCCCGGAGGGGGAAAATGCAATTCAGCCTTTTTTATTATCGTGGTCAGCGGATGTCCTCACATAACTTGCATATATAATGGCTTATAGGTAAGCCAGGGTATAGGGTACTACCGTGTACTGGAATAACAGCACGATGGATTATGTACAAGCCACGGTAGAGTGTAGAGTAAGTAGAGATTGTTTATGTAAAGTATTATTACAAGGGAAAGCTCATTAAACACGATTGTGGGTATAATTGATCGGTGGTAATAAGCGTGTACTTACCAGTGGGGCGGGCACCAACGCACTGATCGCTGTTGAACCCGCCTTTTCTAGCTGTCATAGCGCGGGAAGCATTCTCCAGCATATTCCGTATAATTATCGTATAGCCATGTGTTATCGTACAGTATTTCGTATGTGTATCAATCTTATTTCGCTACAAGTCATATTCATGACCGTAGCGACAACAGGTTTACAAAATGGTATCCCATCACGGCCAGGCCCCGTTGGGGTATAATTAATTCCAAGCGAAGCGAAGATGTTTAATTTCGATCCGTCATCCGGAGACGTCCTCGTCGACCTAATATTCCGAATTTCTCTTTTTACAATTTTTTCACCTACCCCCGGAATCATCAGTACTCCTTACATATAAAAGTGTATAATGGTAATCAGGGAATAAATTCTATAATTATGTTATTTAATTTTTCGCTCCTGAAACTTTTTTTAATTTGGTAAGAACCATTTCGTCACTTAAGTTAAAACCATAAATTTTATTTTCTTTTTCTATGCACTGCCACTTTCATTTTTTGAGTAAATTCGAATCCTAAGAAACGTTTGGGAATTGGGGTTTCCATAAAACCTCAGTCATATTTGTCAGGTGAAAAAGTCGGGACAACGGGTAAATTTTTTCAATGTTATTTATTCATCAATTCAGTGTCTTCGTCGAATATCCATTATTCTCCGAATAAAATTTTCCACGGATACGTTGAAAACGAAATTATAGTCAACATTCCCAAGAAATTAGTTTTCCTGAGAGTAATGGATATTCTAAGAATAAACTGAATCGATGAACCCGCCCTTATTGGGTTAACTCATGGAAAATTGGAACCTTCCTAAAACATGAGAGTAGGGGGTTTCTGAGGGTACGGCGACAGTTTCTGCGACTATCGAAGGAAAGGTTAGGTAAAATATCCCGCTTTTAAGGGAAAAAGGGGAAAAATTAGGAACTCTCTATTTTATGGAATTAACTTATGGAAAATTGGAACCTTACTAAAACATCAGAGTAAGGGCCGCTAATTTCAGGGTGATTTTTGGGTGGATGCGCATAGGCTGTGTCTCCGAGAAATTTGTAGCCAAGAGATTAGCTATGATTTTTTGGATAATCGATTAAGGACTAATCGATTAATCGATTTTGGACTATTGATTAAGAGGCCCCAAGGGGTTTCTGAGGGTACGGCAACAGTTTCTGCAACTATCGGGAAAAAGGTTAGGTAAAATATCCCGCTTTTGAGAAAAAAAGGGGAAAAATTAGAAAAATTTTTAGCTCATGCAATTAACTCATGGAAAATTGGAACCTTCCTAAAACATCAGAGTAGGGGGTATCTGAGGGTACAGCGACAGTTTCTGCAACTATAAAAAACCAGGTTAGGTAAAATATCCCGCTTTTGAGGAAAAAAGGGGAAAAATTAGGAACTTTTTTAACTTACGTAATTAACTTAAGGAAATTTGGAAGGTTCCTAAAACATCAGAGTAAGGGGTTTCTGAGGATACGGCAAGTTTCTGCGACTATCGGGAAAAAGGTTAGGTAAAATATCCCGTTTTTTGAGGGAAAAAAGAAAAAAATTGGGGAAAGTTTGGATCGGTTGTTTTTGTTGGATAGGTAGAGAAATGATGCTATCTTTGTTAAACAGAAAGTGGTAAAGTTTCCCCGTCAAAAACGTGTGAATTTGGAATATCCCGGAGGTTGGGGTAGGGCCAGCGGGGGAGCGCTTCGGACATTCTACCTAAACTTTTACCCGATAGTCACAGAAACTGTCGCCGTACCCTCAGGAACCCCCTACTTATCACCCCCTACTCATCAGATTTCAGGCAGCATGGAGCTTGCATATTTTTTTCACTCCCAACCGGATAAAATCGCGAAATAAGTATTTTATATCAAAATATTATTCGAAGCGAATGATTTCTAGCCGCTGAATGGATAGCAAGGAATTTTATTCCGGGGAAATAGCGGGGTTTTTCCATGACGGAATAAAAGAAAGGGTAGTGCTGTTTTATCGTTAATTGCTGACGGGAGTGGGTCGTATTTCTGTCAACCAAACGAACCCAGTACATTGGGGTTTAAGGGCTCTCTACGTGCCATTGGATGAACGGCTTGGTGTTAAATAAAAAAAGGCAAACTAGACGAAAGCTAAGGGTAGAACTAGGCTGGATTGATTAAAACCTAGATGCTCAAGACTGCAAAGGAGTCACAAAAGCTACAGCATATAAAAAAACACAAAGAGTAGATGTACCTAGAAAACAGTAGATAACAAAAAATGACAACAAAAAACAATATTTTTTGATAAAATTCGACAAAAAAAAAATGTCCAAGGCCGAATCAAACACAAATTTCTTAATTCAGCTTTTAATTTTCGAAAAAATTTAATCATACATTTTCAATGGCGAAAAATAGTGTGTTGCAATTGTTTAAAAAATATGTATTGTACGGGATCACATTTGAATTGGTGATTTGTTGACTTCCTGCCAATGGTCACTTTATTGAGAAATTGTCGACGTAAATTTTACAGCTAATTGACATTTTACAGCCAGATGACGACTTCCTTTTCACAGTTGAACGACAAATTGACGACGTTTTTTCAATCGACAAATTTACGACTCTCAACTGACGACTTTCTGTCGATTTGCAAATTTTCGACTTTAGTTTTATTGTCAATTGACAAATTTACGACTTTCTCTTTACAGAGAATGACAAATTGTCGAATTTCTTAGTCTAATGACAAATAAAAGACTTTTTTCAATTCAACTGACGACTTTATGTAAATTGACAAGTTGACTTTTCTTGTTAAATGACAAATTAACGCCTTTCATTAGACAAACAAAATTCGGCGGCTGTCTTTTCATGTTAAATTGGCAAATTGACGACTTTCTGTAATTTGTAAATTGGCACTTGGTTGACTTTCTGTCGATAGTCAATTGACAAGTTGACGACTTTCTCTTTACAGTCGAATGACAAGTTGACGACTGATTCTTTAATGTGAATCGAACTTTTCGGTGATAGTCAAGTAGTGACAAATTTACGACATTTTTAAGTCAATTGACGACTTGTCGATTGTCAGTTCAATCTTGACATGTTCACGCAGATGTAGCAAATTTAAAAATTTTTCTCTCGAGCGGGGATTTTTCGAAAAATTTTTTGCACACCCAATGTTTTTTCTCAGTATTTTTTCAACCTCAAATCTCCCACGGCTTATGCGACCTGACGATAAGGTGTCGATTTGATAACAATCGTTGGCGCCGAACAATTTCCTCGCCAGTGGGAAATTTTACGGGGAAAAATCGAAATTCGGCATAGGCCTAAAATGTTCTCAGAGCGGATTTTTGATCAAAGGCTAAGGGCTCGAAGTATTGTTAAAAATCATGGGCATTAACTCTTTCCAGAGGAGAAACATCGCACAATCATACGACCGAGTCTCATCGTATATTCATTTCCTCGGAAAACCGCAAGGCGCCTTTCTGGCTCGGGAAGTGAAGAAAAATACGTTCGAAGATGATCTCATGAAATATTTATAAGCTCCGTGGTGGCGGTAGCCCTGGGAAAGTGAATAAGACGATACTTTGCACCGAACTTAGCCAGACAGCTTGGTGGCTTTTAATTCGATAATGTTTCCGACCGGGTCGTTCAATTTTGGAAGTAAGTGATGTTTTTGGCGGAAATCGCAGGTATTGCCAGTGTTGCCAGGCGCCTATCCTTCAAAAAGTGGCTAGGACATCTCCGAAAAAAGGGGCCAGAAAAAGGGCTAATGAGTTAAAACCTATAAATTAGCTAAAATTTAATAAAATCCATTATACTTCAACGATTTTATGCTGGTTTGGTTTCAATCTGAAGCAGTTTACGTTCGACTGAAGCTAGATGAGCAGTGCGCTATTGCCAGGACAAAAAACCAACCATTCCCAAATTTTCAATGGGCAACGGTGTGGATTTGGACAATGTTCAAAGCTATTGGACGAGAAGGGACATTTTTCTTTTCAAAAAAAGGAAAATCGAGAGATAAAAGCAAAAAAATGAAAAAACTTATATAAATGGGCACTGAACGTTAAAAAATTAAAGGGACTAGGTTTCAACCAATTTTTTGAAAAAAAAAAAACCAGGATCTTTTCGCCCAAAAAGGAGCCCTTAAGAGCTGAAAAATCTGGCAACACTGGATATTACAGAATAAATTGCGGTGCAGTGTTGCCAAGGTGCGGACGTTAAAAAACCCCCTAATTCCCCAATTGAGGAAAAAATCCCCGAAAACACTCCAAAAGTTAAATTAATTGAAACATGACCTAACTTCATAATACTGTAGTATTACAACACTATTAAAATTTTAAATAGAAACTCAAACTGTTAACTATTGATTACTCATTATTTCCGACTACCAATCATCCAACTTACACAATCTAGCTTTTACACGAACCTTTAAACATGACGAATTATTTGGATATGTGTAACTCGCAAAGTCAGTCAATAAACACACCAGAACAACAATGAGGTATAAATACCTCATTTACCCACAAGTAGGTAGGTACCAGAGATTACAGAACTATAGGGTAGGTAAATCTCAATTAACAAATGGCCTTTATTTGAGTACCGAGGTCTCTTTCAAATCAAATAACTGTGTCTTAGCTGTAATTTATCTGATGTACCTAACTTATACCTTATGTACCTAGCTTATATATTTAATATTAATATTTCTTAATTTTTCAATTTTTTCCTAGTCCCGCTGACTTCCGTGAAAACCTTCAAAAAAACCCCCGAAACATTTCACCCCCGAAATCCCCCTCTGGCGTTAAAAAAGGCCAAATTTGAGAATAAAACCCCCAACTTGGCAACACTGTTCGCCCTATCTTCCGAAACGGTTCGAGAACGAGCTTCTCCAAGGAAACAGGGACGGCTCGCAGCCCATCACAGCGTGAATTATTCGATTACAAAAGCCGTATTGAAATTAGCTGAAGCGCAAATGGCAAACGTGTAGGTACACTTGAGATTGAAACTACACAACAGCTTACGGCATTTGTACGCGTTTTCGCCTTGCCGTTTCGAAAATGTCAGCATCTTAAGCAAGGAGGAGCATTTTGGGCCTTCATTGCCGCCGTCTTCATCATTTTAGTCTCAGAGTAGATTTTACAACAGCATAATATGCTGCTCAATATTATTATGCGTCTCTGAAGCATTATAATCGTAAGGGAATTTTTTCGGGAAAATGAGGTTTTGAGCTACTCCCTGCGCGTGCCCTCGAGTCAAGAAATTGGACTTTACTCTGTACGTTCTCTATGGTCACGCGTAATAACCTGTAAGTTTGGAACCTTCTGACGTTTTCGGAAGTTTTTTTTCACCTCCTGTAAAATTTCGAATTTGCAAATTACAAGATTTTGCAGAAGCACTGAGTGATTTTAAGCTGTTCGGTCATCTTAAATCTTATTAAATGAGTGCGACTAGTGCCAAAATAACCAAATCATCCAAAGTAAGACGTTTTATTAAATAATTACTTTATCCTATCAATTTCTCACTCCGGTGCTCGCCATCGTAATTAAAATCCACTTATTCTTCCCCCAAGTTTACTATCTATAGAAAAAATCAACGTTCGAAAAAACGGGTGGACAATGCGATTAAGTTCATAATGGCTGAGGAAACAGAGGGATTCCTCGTCAAAGAAAATTAATTAACAGCCGGCGGTTCGTTTGCTTTTATCCCGAGAGCGGAAGGGGCCGGAGGTTGTCGAATTTTCGATTGAATCCCGCCAATTTAAACGAAACATCGTTCAAAGTTACTCGGAAAAATCGAAGTCCAATAATAGGCCAAGTTTTCATTGATACTTTATTCAGGCTCCGATCGGTTTCACACAGCGCTGCGAAATTTTTCCAACGTAAAACTCTTCGAATAGTTTGAGAAATAATTTCTTGAAAATTTCTCGTCCACAGAAGACTGGATATTTAATTTTTTTAATAAATAGGGCAGGATACTTAGGATACCCTACTTTTTTTTTAAATAAGTAGGGCAGTAAGGCTGGCCTTTTCAATGCGAACAACGGAATTCTATTTTATTACCAAGTAGAACGCCGTTCCAGGCGTTGGCTTTTTGCCCACAACCGAAGTTGTCTCGGGCGTGCCCTGCCGCCCTAAAGGCATCTCCCAGTACTTTACTAGCTGGTAGCGCCCTAAGTATTTTGGCGTAGTAAAATGTTCAGCACCATAAATTTGAAAAAAACTTTCAAATTTATATCATCGCAAAATACCAACGGTCTTTCTCATCGCTTCGCTATGCAGTTGGAATTCTCTTCGACGACGAATCTCACGGAAAGGTATCAGACTTGGAAAGTGGAATTACCCCGATAAAATGGCTCGTCTGCCATTAACAAGTCCGTAGCATAATCTCGACTCTGATGGAAACTTGGCAACAAAAAAGGCAACACCGTTCCTTTCCGGTTATACTTTTCTTTCATAACTCATTTGCCACCGCTTGAGAAGATATTTCATTATTCGTCGTACCAATTGGCGCACTTTCATCTTTGGCTCCCTTTTCCACCGTTTGCCCTCCGAGGGGGAAATCTAATTTAATTTTCCTCCCATTGTCGGACTTGGAAAGACATTGAATGCCTCTTGATGATATTTTCAGGATATTATACCGTTGAGCGGATTCTTGATTGCGCAAACCTCGAAAGGTTACGCATTTTGCGCGATCCGCTATCCAATTGGCTATGTTGACGCACATTTTTTGACGCTCCTATCGGTCACATGTGAACTATACACTCAACAAAAGGCATCAAAAGGGTTAACAGATAGTCGTCTATTTGCCAACTCAGTGTTAGCGGAGAGTCGCCAGTATCATTTATCAATAAATTTATTTAGTGATACACGCCCATTTAATGAGCCCATTTATGTACCTAAGCCAATATCATCGACCAATGAATCGAATGTCGTCGATTTGTTAACACACTGCCAGCAGAAAGTCGTCTATTTGTCACTTGACTCAACAGAAAACTGCCTATTTGTCAATTAGCTACCAACAAAAAGTCTGTAATTTGTCAATTGACTTTTAACAGAAAGCTGTCTATTTGTCGATTGATGTTTAGCAGAAAGTCGCCAGTTTATCAATTGGCTGTCAATAAAAAATCCTCAATCTGTCAGTCAATTATCAACAGAAAGTCGTCCATTTTTCGATAGACTTTTAACAGAAAATAGTCAATTTGTCAAATGACTATCAGCAGCAAGTTGCCTATCGGTAAATACACTATCAACAGAAAGCTGCCCATTTGTCAATCGGCTATCAACAAACAATCTTAAATTTGTCAATTGACTTTTAACAGAAAGGGGTCTATTTGCCATATTGATGTTTAACAGAAAATAGTTTATCAATTAGCTGTCGACAAAAAATCCTCAATCTGTCAGTCAACAAACTATCAAGTTAAGTCGTATATTTGTCTAATAACTATCAAGAGAAAGTCGTCCATTTTTTCGATGGACTTTCAACAGAAAGTGGTCAATTTGTCCATTGACGTTTAACAGAAAGCCGTCAGTTTGCCGATGAGCTGTGGACAGTTTCTAACCCTGATTTCATATCATTTTTGGGATAACAATTATTTTCGTATTTATAACCGAAGTAGCCCCGAAGTAATCATGGCCCTAGTTATCAGCCCCTTTGTCGCCGGTCGGCCGTCGGTTATTATTGTTCAAATTAATGTGAGAGTTTCGCAGTTAATTTCGAAAGCGGATTACTGACAGCTAGTTATTCAAACCAGCCGAAGAAACTTTAATTACTGGATTCTCGCGCCTTTGTTAATCATCGTAGACTTCGCCGGCGGGAGCCGCTTAGCTCTCAAACATAGGACACAAGAGCTGTAATTTACCCGATGTAGTTAGGCCTCTCCGCACCATGAACACTCTCTAGTTTGCCCACGAAATAATATCGAATTACACCTTCGCTTATTGTTGGAAGAAAATATATTCATTAGACGTCCGTGCGATGGCGCCAAAAAAGAAGACATGTGACAAGTTTTGGGATCCGAAATGGGCATTTTCTACGATTTTCAAGTACAACATTAACAGTCTGATTTCGATTAGATGACGTCCGATTAACAAATTTAAGGGCACTGCCATTCAGCCCTTGCGAATGATCGATTTTTCCATAGTGAAGCCGGTCACCTTCGAAGAATCGACGGGCCTTGAAGCAAATTGTATTGAGGTGGAACTGCAAAGAAATTCTCACTCAGTCCCGTTCGAATTAGAAACCTCTGTCCCTCCGAAGGCTCTCAAATTGATTGAATCCCCGACTCCTTTCAGCACAACGGCCCTGATTTTCAAAGCGGACAAAATAATTTACAAGGGTTGATGATGTTGTAAGCCGATGTACGAGCTCAACCAGAGGTAATCCGGAATAGGGAGTGGAAAAGGAGTGGAGAGTGGAAACAACAAGAAATCAATTTCAATTTTGGCGGATCTGTTCATCAGAAAAAAGGGAATCCTCGGGGAAATGTCTTTCGTGGAGCGTCGTTTGGGAAGACGTCATTTGGGGCGAACTTCCTTAGGAGAAACCTTTTTTGGGGAGATGTCTCTCAGGAAGATGTTTTTTGGGGGTTACCTATTGGAAAGACCTGTTTCATCGAGCCAGAACCGTCTCTTCGGAACATCTCTCGGGGAGGAATCTTCTAACGAGACAAATTTTGGGGGACTCCTTTCAAAGGGACGTCGTTTGGGGAGATTTCATTCGGGGAAACGCCTTTTACACTGAGAAAAATCGTCGGTTAAAAATTTTGAAAATATGCGGTTAATGACGAAATGCGGTCGAATTTCCGACATCAACAGACTACGAAAAACCGAGAAATGCCGAAATGTTGAAAATGCCGCCCCCCAGGCCATTTTAACCAACTATCCTACAGATTTGACCGACGTTTGTCTCGCGGCAACCGTAAAATGCGGTCTAAGGATGACCTTGAAACACTAACCGTATACAAAGGTCTGTCAAAGTGGAAAATATTTGCGCCGAAACTAAGAATAGGTGAGGTTAGGAAACCAGAAGTCGGTTACTGTTCATACTTCAACCGCGTATGGGTTGTTCAATTGACCGTTCAAGTTGGTTAATGTGCCGTGAACACGGTTAAAGAAACCAAGTCAGTTGTTTTACATAAGTTAAGTCGGTTAAAGCGTACTGGAGCCCAGTCGGTTAACCCATACTTTTGACCGTATAAGCCTGTTATTGCACCCCATTTCCGTCAATTACGGTCAAACCACTACAAGAAGCCGGTTGTTTTACATAAGGTGAGTCGGTTAAAGCATAGTTTTGACCGAATTCGTTCCAACACAGGTCTGGCCGATTGACATTAACTTGAACCTTTCCCCACTCCTCCAGCTTATAGTCGGTTATTGCAGTACTTTCACCGTATGCAATACGGTTAAAACATAGCAGTAACAGAGTAGAGACCGAATATCTTTCTCTTTCCGTCCTAAAGGTCATTGGCCGATTGACATTGACTTGTACCTTTCCCCACCCCTCCAACTTATAGTCGGTTATTGCACTACTTTCACCGTATGCAATACCGTTGAAACATAGCAGTAACAGAGTAGAGAGGCGCCCTGCGCATGTGCTCCCCCTCCAACTTGAAGCCTCTACTTGGCTGTAAGGAGAAGTAGGGATCATTCCTCTTTCAACCTCGGTCGTAGTTTAAACGTTTGTGCGTCCACAGTTTTTGAGAGATCTACTCCCATCACCTCTGCTTCATCAGCAACTTATCCGTCATTTATTCCGGCTTTGACTCGCGCGTTTCTCGGCAATCGGCTCTCACGGATCGGATGTTTCTCACTTCGGCTTGACCTCGGCTCTTCTCTTGATTCTTCCTACTTCCTGGCTAACACGGGTACGCCTATTTTTGGACAAGAAAATGGTAAGTAATTGTGTACGTTCGGTGGATGATTTGCAGTATATTGGTTGAGGCTGTGTGTGCATCAGGCCGTCTTTCTGATTTTTTTCCATTTAGTTCTGAGGAACTGACGGACGACGCCTGCAGCCAGCAATAAAAAAAAAGGAAGATTGAAGACGTGATCGACGTTGAGGGTAAATACTATTGAATGAAGAGAGATTGATTGTCAGGTTCATTGTGCATTGAGCATTTTTTTCACGATCTAACAAACGTTTTTCCCAGAAATAAAAACGGCTCTTCTCGACGACCCCGATTCTCAAATAGTGCAAGAGCGGCAAGAGGGGTGCAGGGCGGCGCTGAATCATCTACATTCCTCGAATCTTGGAAGAAAACGGCCGGTAAGCGAATAGCTTACGCAAAGGTCGCGAGTTTTGAAGACTACCTCGACACGGTGATAATTATCGGACTTCCCATAATCGGCCATAAGCTGGTGAGAAACTAATTTTTTTTTTCGAGTGGTACTTGCTCGGTTGTAATTTTCAGCCCTCAGATGTATTAACAGTGTTTCGTGTTTGGTTTCTCAGCTATCCCTTGATTTCCAACAACTATACCCGGCACTTGACGGTATCGCCCTGCCGAAGAACGTCGCCAAGTTGAAAAACGCTATATTGAGGCTCACTTATAGTTACCATTATTGTAAGAATTTGTACAAATAAACCAGTGGTGCGTAGATAACACACAATACTTCCATATTTTGAACGTAAAATTGTGACACAATTTGATCATATTTTGACTGCTTCTAAGGGTGTTTAGGCCAAAAATATCGAAAAATTCACTATTAAAATTTTAAAATTCGCCCAAAATAAAAAAACGCCACATTTTCGGAATGTAAAAAATATCCACATATTCTGCAAGGTAAAACAAAGATTTTAAGACCAAGAACGCTCAAATCGGTTCATTTTTGCGGCCGGAAAAAAATAAAAATGAAAACACTAAAAATGCAAATATATCGGAAGTACTGTGCGTTATCCAAATTCCGATTAAACAGGGTGTTAGGTCTTGCCGAGACAAACATTTCAGTTCAAGAAATTTGAAAAAAGGTTGAGAAATGAGGGAGTTATGGCCATTTTTGTAAATGACCACAGACGGACAGACGGACAGACGGACAGACGGACGTAACGGACGTAACGGACGTAACGGACGTAACGGACACACAGACACTTGTTCAGGAAGTGATTCTGAGTAAATGTGTATAAGAAAAAGTTTTTTCTGAAGCTCCGTTCCGATCCTCGATTTTAGGACGATCACAATACTTCCATTTACTCTGTAAATATGGAAGTAAAAAAACATATGTAGGTACCTATTGACTGTATCATACAGGTTTAAAATGTTTTATTAGTAAACGTATGTTAACAACTGCATCCATCACATTTATAACTTAAAATGTTGAGATGTTCCTGTTATGCTAGTCAAATTTTATTTTTAGGTCGCATATTTGGAAAACAGTTATGTACCATGAAGAATCAGGCCCACTTTCTCATTATCATTCTAATAATATGTATACCTAATTCGTTTTTATTAAACAATATATTACCAAAATGTTACTCAAATTTCATTTTCAGATCACATGTTTGAAATTCCAGTGGGCTACATTAACCGTATTTCTGGTCGGTTGATGTACTCCACTGTGGAATGCGGTCAATGTAGTACAGTGACCGACTACGCATACGGTCAATGAAGTACCATGACCGATTAGGCATGCGGTCAATGTACGAATATAACCGAATAGGTATGCGGTCAATGAAGTACCATGACCGACTAGGCATACGGTCAATGAAGTACCATGACCGATTAGGCATGCGGTCAATGTACGAATATAACCGAATAGGTATGCGGTCAATGAAGTACCATGACCGACTAGGCATGCGGTTAAAGTAGAACTATAACCGACTACGCATACGGTCAATGAAGTACCATGACCGATTAGGCATGCGGTCAATGTAGGACTACAACCGACTAAATATACGGCTAATGTACTGCTTTAACCGATTAGATGCAATGCAGGTTTTACCGACTTTTCTTAGGGTTTAACCGACTATTAGGCGGTTGCTAGCCATTAACCGCATTCACGTAAATTAACCGACTTTTGTATTAACCGACTTTGGCTGGGGGCGGCCCTACATTAACCAACTCCGGGGGCGGCATTTGTATTAACCGACTTTTGACATTAACCAAGTAGCAATGCGGTTGCTAGCCATTAACCGCATTCCCGCAACCGACTTTTGCCCTATTTTTTTTCTCAGTGTAGGAATGCGTTTTTTGGGAGGCGTCTTTCCAGATGATGTCTTTCGAAGGAATGCCTGTCAGGGTGAATTTTTTCGAGGAGGACACCTCTTGGGGAGTCGGTTTCTGAAGAGACATCTACAGGGGCGATGTATTTCAAGGAACCATCTTTCAGGGAGACACCTTTTGGCGAGACTTAATCGATATGATGAAAAGCCCTTCAAAGGATATCTTCAAGGAGTCGTTTCCCCGCTGAACGAATCTTGGGGCCGCGTCTTTTGGGGAGATGTTTCTTGAGAGAACGCCGTTTGGCAAGTATTGGCATTGGGAAGACGATTTTTGGGGGTCCTGTACATGGGAAGATGTATTTCAGGGAGCCATCTTTCAAGGGAACGTCCATTTGCTAGATAAAATAAAGCGGTAATCGATCAATCAAGAGAAATCTTTGGAGATTCATCTTTTGTGGGAACGCCTCTTGATGAGTGTTCAGGTCTGTTTGATCAGGCCTGGATGTAGTCAAGGATCAGTAACTACGGACGCCAAACAAATTCAATCGTGTGATTGGTTGAAATTTCTTGGCGTCCAGGGCTGCCCTGGTCAAACAGGCCCATTGTACAAGACAAATTTTTTGGGACGTCTTTTGGGGAGTCGCATTTCAAGGGGGAATCTTACGGGGAGAGGCATTTAGAGGAGACTTTTTGGGAAGACGTATGTCAGGGAGCCATCTTTTCGGAAACTCCATTTATGAGCAATCTTTTGGGTAGACGTCTATTGGGGCTCAACTCTCTGGAAATCGTAGAGTGGGGTTGGCTTTTTTGGGGGAGTCATTGTCCGAGAGACGCCTTTTGTTGGAGACGCCTTGGGGAGGCGTCTTTTAGAGAGACACCTTTTGGGGAGGCGTCCCTCAAGGAGACTAGGCGAAACGTGCGCAGCCATTTTACCGGGGCTCATCTCTTCAACCAATTCAAAGTTCGGGGGGTTCCTGATTTTCGAAAAAATTAATTCAAAAAAGTCCTTTAAAGGGAAGGGCGGTCGGCAAAAATTAGCCGGTTTGCACGGGTGACAATGGAAGTTCACGAATTTGATGATAACCCAAGCAGAAATGCCCAGGTGCTTGTGAATATTTTTTTCCAAAAATGTATAAAGCTTAGGTAGATATCTGACTTTCTTATATTGCGTACGA
The DNA here is from genome assembly GCA_036186465.1 of Nesidiocoris tenuis. Lineage (NCBI taxonomy): Eukaryota > Metazoa > Arthropoda > Insecta > Hemiptera > Miridae > Nesidiocoris > Nesidiocoris tenuis. The sequence goes on from AP028921.1 coordinate 9,232,865, forward strand.
CCCTTTTCCACTTGCTCTCTTCATACCATCCTTCAGTGGACACTAAAACCCAATAGTTACAGCTGTTTTACACTTTCCCAAAATAGCGTCCCTCTCGTTGACTTTATCGTAAATTTCGACAACCCATTCTCCCAATCGCAGCTCACAGCTGTCTGCCTCATTAGAGATCTTCGACTCCTTCCAAGTGTAAAAGGTTATTTCAAGTTCCTCCTTGGGAGGAAAATGGGGGGGGGGGTTACAACGGTTGAAGTTTTTATGTCCGAATAAACGCCGAGTCAAATTATCCTGAAGAAAGGTCGTATGGGAAGTGAGTCAGAATTTCGAATATTCGGGTGAGGTATTCGGAACATCCGGAGGGGTCCCGAATTCAATCGATAAAATAAGGTATTACTACCTCCTATGCAATAATGAAAAAGTTTAAAAGTGATAAAACTTTGAAAATCATTTGACATTGAAATCATCAAGACAGTACGATTGATGTTCAACAAAAAATTGTAAAATTTAATTTTCTTCAATTTTGCCAACAACCACCTTGGCATGTAAAACGAGCGATTCCTTTTCTTGCAACACCCAAAAACTGAAAATTACCCCAAAAATCGTTCTCGCTCGAGCACGGCAAAAATCTGTCACGAGTACTGGAAAAAATGTTTCACATGCCTCGGTGGCAAAAAATTATATGACCCCGACGTGATTTGAACACGCAACCTTCTGATCTGGAGTCAGACGCGCTACCGTTGCGCCACGGAGTCAGTTGACGAGGAGAGAAGATTCTCGGTATTAGAGCGATGGAATGTCCTCCATTACCATAAGCGACCATTGATCATCTTTCGACCATTTTCAACTCGGATAACAACCCCATACGTATTTTCACTGGGGATGATTTTTATTATTCTAAATAGATGCAGGAAAAATGAGAAATTTGAGGCAAAAATGAGGCATTTTTATTTTCTGTAGGTACCTTATTTCGGATGGAAACGAGTGACTTGATAACTACCTACATATTTTCCTTAACTTGACAGCTACAGCAAGGTTGTATGTAGGAAATGAAATTTTTTTTACTACCTCTTCCACTTTTGGTTATTATGATCCCTCATGATGTCTTCATCATCCCTCCCTTTTTCGGATTTTAAAATTCAAAACTTTGGGACATTTTTAGATTTTGTACTTATTTGAATTTTTTAAAATAATTTACATTTCTATCTTTTTAAAGTAAACAATCGATCTTATTAAATGTTTACATTTAAAACTTATGACGTTTTATGGAATTTTCAATTTTTGGATTTACCTATTTTTCTGGAACTTTTTGGAGTTTTCTGAATCTCGAACCATGATTGGACTTTATTATCATTTGCAATTTTTTATTTTTAAAGTTTATAATTTATGAATTATTTTGCACATTTTGAATGCCATTTTGTTGGGAAGTTGTGGATTTCTGGCTTACGAGCATTTTTGGATGTTAATACGTCATTTTTTTCGAATTTTAGGGTTTTAGTTTTTTTTTAATCTTTAGACTTTTTCTGGGTTTTAGACTAACAATCTTTTTTCAATTTTTTCCGGCCCTAAATAATAGTTACCTACCTAAACGATTTCCGCATTATGTTTACCATTATTTTAATTTTTTCCCCCTTTTGATTGGCATACCTATTGTTGCTATTCCTCGAATATCATTGTATCGATAAAACTGATACTTGCGATTCATAATATCAATAAAATATACATCATAGTATATACCATAGTATATCAATATAAATTATAAATAATATAAATATGGCTTTATATAGCCAAAATGATGCCGAATATACCAAAAAAATATAAATGATTTATACCATAGTATATTCCTATATCATAGTAACAATAAAATAGAAAATTGCGATTCTCAGACATTCCTCGGCTTTTGTTACAGGTCGCTATTCAATGCTGCTCGTCAGCTTTCACCTGCAGAGGCACATGGGCAATTTTCTCATTCAAGTCTACGGCCCCTGCGTCCTCCTTGTCGTCCTGTCCTGGGTCTCTTTCTGGCTCAATAGGGAAGCCACTGCCGACCGAGTGTCGCTGGGTGAGTCGATAAACGGAGGAAGTTGAACAATAATCCGAAAATAAAAATATAGGCAGAAACAAAATGAAAAAAAAATCGTATAAAAATGTACGAATTTTGGAAGATGAGATCAATAATCAGATGATGAGATTCATTGTTTGAGAAATTTGACGTCAAATTGGTTAATTTAGCTAATAAAAACGAAATGCAAACGCAAAATAATGAAAAATTATATAGGCAAAAACAGAATGCAAAAAACGAAACAAAAAATTGAAAAAATTAAATTAAAACTGGCATCAGTCCCATTTGATTTAGCATGAAAAAAAAAGCGATCAAAATTTTTTCATTTAATGAAACATGTTACTTGCAATTCGGAGAAGATTTCAAAAAAGGCAATTTTTTTTCAAGATTTCAAAAATTTTCAGAGTGGTTAAAACTGGCCCATTGGCTTGGCTAAAGAATTGGAGCTGTCCCGGAGCACGGTTGATTTTTCCTGGGAATTTCAAAAACTAATTTCGACGGTGGACAGCGGACAGCGGACGGTGGAGGGTGACGGCGGGGGGTAAATGGCGGACGGCGGATGGTAGACGGCGGCGGGGTAGTGGACGGCGGGGGGTGGACAGTGGACGGCAGAGGGGGGGACGGCGGAGGGTGGATGGCGGGCGGTGGAGGGTGACAGGGGGGTAGATGGCGGACGGCGGATGGTAGACGGCGGCGGGGTAGTGGACGGCGGGGGGTGGACAGTGGACGGCAGAGGGGGGTCGGCGGAGGGTGGATGGCGGGCGGTGGAGGGTGACAGGGGGGTAGATGGCGGACGGCGGATGGTAGACGGCGGCGGGGTAGTGGACGGCGGGGGGTGGACAGTGGACGGCAGAGGGGGGGACGGCGGAGTGTGGATGGCGGGCGGTGGAGGGTGACAGGGGGGTAGATGGCGGACGGCGGATGGTAGCCGGAGGCGGGGTAGTGGTCGGCGGGGGGTGGACAGCGGACGGCAGAGGGGGGACGGCGGAGGGTGGATGGCGGCGTTGGAGGGTGACGGGGGGTAGATGGCGGACGGCGGATGGTAGACGGAGGGGGTAGTGGACGACGGACGGTGGATCGCGGACGGCAGGGGTGGACGGTGGATCGGCGGTGGTGGACGGAGGAAAGTGGACGGATTTTTTAAATTGCAAATTCGGATTCTACTCCATTTGAAACAAAAAACATAAGAATTTCAAGATAGGTTGGAAAAAAATTTTTTGGGAGATTAAAATAGTTTATTATTAAATTATAGACCAGAAACTCATAATATTTGGAATTTCCTTTCGTTTCTGTTTGGAAGCAAGTCATATCAGGAACGAAATAGAACTCCGAAGTTTTCATCTCCATTGATAACTCATGAAGAACAATAACAACGATAGTACAGGGAAGGGCCGACTGCTTTACGGGCCAAAGCCCGGGGTAAACTTTATCAATCAATCGGCTCGGAAGGGCAAAACCAAACGTTGATCGGATTGTCAGGAAACATTATCTTCCCCCAAGCGAATCCGGACCATTTCCTGACTACAACCAGCAAAAGCCGAGGTCGGTGTTAGTCTGCGGAGGCGAGTGAATCGATAGAGGTTGTAGAATGGCCATATTTTGATTGTAGGTCGAAATTGGTATGTATGGACGATAAATAATTCACCGATTTAAACCTTAGGGATGATAAAATAATAATTAAATAATAGGAACAATAAAAACACTCGAATAAATTTCCGCAGATAATTGAATTTGAATAAATTAAAAAACCGCAGTTTGAGTTGTCACGTCATTGATTAACCAAATCACTAGACTTTTCAGGGGCGATATGTCACGATAGGTTTCTTGCTGCGTGTAGAGCTCAAAATCCGGCATTCGATGGTGGAGGTAACTCAAAAATTGACTATTTGAGTTTTCACACTATTGATCTCAATGTAACACTCCGTTTAAAAAGAATGCCATCCATTGCACAACACAGGTGAACGGCCTGACGGCTCGGTTGCTTCATCGCATTAGAATGATCGGCCGTTAGAAGGCGGGGTACCGCTATAATTAATGTTAATGCGCATGTTCTGCTTACCTTTCCAGGTATAACGACCGTTCTCACGATGACCTTCCTCGGCCTCGAAGCCCGGACAGACCTTCCCAAGGTCCCCTATCCGACGGCTCTTGATTTCTTCGTCTTTCTATCCTTCGGGTTCATATTCGCCACGATAATTCAAGTAAGCGAACGACGGGCGATGTTTCTAGAACAGATAGGTAAATTATGGGTAAAAACTGGGTTGCAGTGAGTAATTTGATATTGGGTGTGATTTGACCTAGCAGAAGGTGCCAGGTTCGAGTCCTGCCGGAGAGTTTTCGTCATCATGAGTTGAAAGGACAGTGATTTCAAAACTTTCAACCCTCAAATCTGTTGGTTTGGACTGCTAGGCAAGCGATAAACAAGGGAAAACCGTGAACGATTAAAATTTGAGGAAGCTACGATGGTTTTAGCGGATAAATGACAGTTCTGGTGCGTAAAAAGGCTAATACGGGCAAAGGCGTGCGTAAAAAGGCTAAAATGCCGGGCCATTGCCCCCAGCTCACTAGATACATGGTTCCTTTCATCGTACACCAACATAACTTATTTGTAAACCCGTACATTAACAGAACATTGGTAAAGCCCAATTCACAAGGTCGGCAACAATCGATTTGTTGTCAACGTTTTGAAGCAGGAACTAATCTGATTGGCCGATAAGATTGATAAGATCTTATCAGCCAATCAGATCCGTTCCCGCCTTAAAACGTCAGCAACATTCGTTGCCGACCATGTGAACCCGGTTTTACCAGTATAAATCGACGTTAACGTTCGGGTTTATGACATAACCTATACATTGTATAGGTTAAATTAATGGTACAATGAAATGAACCATGTATCTTGTGAGCTGGAGGCGCTGGAGACAATGCCCCTCCCATGTCACCATTTTTACGTCCCAGAACTGTCCCAAAACTCTCACTAGTGAGTTACATCGTTTTGAAATTTAACCATTAACAACTTGAACATTTTCGGTAAAAAAATGCCTACAGTTTGCCGTGGTCCATTACTTCACCAAGTACGGCTCCGGCGAATGCTACTTTAGTTCGGACCTCGACTCGGACGAATCCAGTTCTGACGACGAAATCTGGTCGACATCCGAATCGAGGGCTGGCGGAATCGCTCAGCGCACGACTGGGGTATGTTCAAACAATTGCCAAAGGAAAAATTCCAAAAAAATCGACACAAACTTGAAAAACAGACATTTTAATTGTTTGACTTGTCAGCGGAAAAATGGCTCGTACACTGTTCCCTGATCACCCCCCCCCCCCTGGCAGCTACTAATTTGGATTGAATATTTCCATGAATTAATGATTCCACTGTTTTTCACTCTGTCTCCCAAAGTCATCGTCGAGGAAGAGCAGCACTTCAAGCTACGGCAGAAGGCGCTCAAACAATCCTCCTAGCACAACTGAAAGTTCCTACTTAGAGGTAAATCGAAAGAGTAATTTTTTTGAGACCAAACATCATTCCATTCACTTCTAACGCTTTCCAAAAGTTGACAATTTCGCAGGTGAGTTCCCAGGAAAAGATTCCCACAATTCTCCAAAGGAACCCCGAAAAAACTCTAATTTAAATCAATTTTGCTTAGGTGGGAGTGCATTACTGGCACGATTTTATCGATAAGCTCACCCCGCTGAAAGACAGACTGACGCCATCTCCAGTAAGAGCGCTATCGGCAGGTTTCCTTCTGATTTGAGCGAAAAACATTATCGATTTTATCAGAAAATCCTCGGAGCAAAACTGTCAAACCGTTCTGAATGACAATATTTCGTATCAGGTGGGCGAGCAGTATTGGAACACGATTGTCGACAGGATAGACAGCATACGTGGAAGCATATCGCCGTCTAGGAACAGCATCAAGGTTGAAACAGTGATGTAGTCTGTGCACTTTGGCGCAAAAAGTTCGAGAAATGCACACTTCGAAAGACCCGGCAATCAAGTTCACGTTGATGTGTCCTGTGGCACCGCAATTGAAACAAATCCGTCACCTAACCATTTTGAACATTGGGCCGATTCGGGAGCCTTGTTCATCGACTCATTTCATGTATTTTAGCCCGCTGAACACGAGCTCAAATTGGCCAACTTAGTACTCAAATACACGAAAAATGTCAGTGCGTGCGGCAGACAGCAGTCGTGCTCAATCCTGAGACATTATAGACAGTGTCATAATTGAGCACAAAACTAGAAATGAATGAAGAAAAATAAAGTAAATCGCCAATCCAGGCTTTCTGCCCAAGAACCGAAGTGGTCCCGGGCGTGCCCTGCCGCTCTCAAGGAGTGAGAGGATGCTTAGGAAGAGTTTGGATTCTTGTTCGAAAACATGAAATAGGTCGATGAAGCTCCAGATTTGTCAGCTCGTGCTGAACTATGCGAAGAACTATGTTTTGGAAACATTTAATTTTACAAACCCCCCTGACAAACACCGCACCCCATTCAGAATCCCGAAATTTGTTTCCAGCACTTGAAAGGCACAAGAGTACAGCGATGTCTTCAGTCACCATTGAAGCTTGGTGTAGATGCTTAATAAAAGAGGGTAGAATTTGTTCTTTAGAACGTGTTGCTCCATCCCTTGAATGTGGAGGCAAGCACCAGCGAGGAGAACCTTTTCACAATTGTTCAAGGGTTTGCTGAAGAAAATTGCCAGAGCTCTATTGTTGTTTGACGCTTCTCTTCAAAACCCTTCCTCGCACAACCGCCACAAAATCGTCACAACGATGATTCAAGTTGCCTTGAATGATTTACTTGTTATCGACTGCCGGCGACGACATGCAGTCAGCATGTCGGTGTACCCACGTCAACACTAACTTTCCAACAGCTCACCATTACAACCCTTGCTTCGATAGTCCTCACCCTGCATGCCATGCTGCGCACGGATGACCGAGGACCGAGTAAACCTTGAGTCAATTTTCTTGATTGCTTCAAATCGTAGATCAACAAGCGGGGTAAACAGAGATGTAAGGTGGAGGAATTGGTGAAAACCTTGCAGAAATATGACGTCATGCACCACCCCACTCTACCACCCAAGGCCAGGAATCTTCATTTGCCTCAACCAAACGTGATTTTTAGCTCTAGATCCAGGGGTTCCAGAGCGCTAGGCCAGAAAATCGACTCGATTTAGGCAACCACAAGGAGTCTATTACAATCAAGTTCAACGGCGGTGAAGTCAAAAATGAAGTCCTCTTTTCATATTTCACAGAATCTCAAAATAACCCTTGTCCGTTGCAGGTAATACCTCTGTCAGCCTGCACGATATCTTCGATGAGCGGCAGAAAAGACTCATGGGCGACTGGCATTCCCTCGTGTCTAGGTAATATCATAAGCTATTCCTCAATCGATGATCAGTGACCGCGGGGAAAATGCATGATTACCCAGAAATGGTACAATGACTTTCACATTTTTGAGCAGCGAGGCTGACGACACGTGAGTTGTGGTGGGACCATAAAGCCGGGATTATCCCATCCTGCCCAAACAAAATGTTGACAGGCACCAACAGGAAGACCAAAATCTGGAAGAACAGTACGGGAGTGCTCCAGCTTCCTGGTTCCACCTCCACCGAGGCCATATTGGCCTTGCTCTTCAAAAAATGTGAAAGAATTCTGCCTCGGTGGGGTCAAATGACCAAGGGGCTATTCTGTAACTTTCCGGCGGCTGAAGATAGTCTCCAGTCTCTAAGAGACCACTCCAAGAGACTTTCACTCATAGACGATCTCTGAAACTGTAGCACAATCAGTCACAACGTAAAAATAGCATCAACCTACTAAAACAAAATAATAAGCTAAAATTGAATGAACGAAACCTTAAACTAACACAAATTGGAGCCAAAACACGAGCGAGCAGAAAAACCAGAGTAGAAAGAAGAGTTAGGACCAACATACTCAGAGTAACAACAATAACAACAAAGGAGAGTTAAGATAACGAGAGATAGCTGTGGCTGCCAAGCTCCTCACTTCACTAAACCTAACCTGACGATGGAAGGTTATTGACGTTACTTCGAAGTTTAACGCGCTTGAAGCAACGCTTTTGCAAGTCGCCTAAACGGGAATCTCAAAAGTCGAATCAAGTATTGTATAATCGAATCAGCACAGATTGAACCACTGAACCGATATTGCCAATTTTCACTATTGCAGGATGCCCACGAGCGGAGACGCCGGTGGAGAGGCCCCCTCCGATACCGCCGGCGCGTTCTTCAAATTTGAGGCCCTCGAGACGAAAACGTAGGCGGGCCCCACGTTTTAATTCCGTGTCGAAAATTGACCGAGCATCGAGAATGGTCTTCCCGCTCTGTTTCCTATTCATTAACCTCTTCTACTGGTACACGTACCTCAGCCGGAGTGAGCGAATAAGGAAAATAAAAAATTAGCTTTGTATTTTTGTAATAGGCAATTTAGACGACGGAGACTCGATTTCATTGAAAAGAAACGAAAAAAAAAGAGTTAATTACTCTAAGCATGAACTTCTCTCATTTCTTGACCTGCAGACTGATTTGGGAAAACCGAGGACCATTTTCGCCATGGTGGACAAAATGTGCGTTAAAGAAGACACCACAACTGCATTGGTTTACCAAGAAGTTGGGCGTCGAGTTTACCAAGATCAGAATACTGTAGAGTGAGGGAAATAAATTCAGTTCTTCAGTAACAGGTTTTTTGTGCTCGTACCCACATACCTACTGAATACACTCAACGGGGTGAATAACAATGAAACATCTACTCAAACTCATAATCAAACTCGAAGTCAAACTCGCAATGAAACAGAAACTCAAACTCGAAGTCAAACTGACAACAAAACAGAAACTCGAACTCAAACTCACAACAAAACAGAAACTCATAGTCAAACTCACAACAAAACTGAAACTCTAAGTCTAACTTGAAGTCAAACTCTCAATGAAACAGAAATTCAAACTCGAAGTCAAACTCATAACAAAACAGAAACTCAAAGTCGAACTCGAAGTCAAACTCACAACAAAACAGAAACTCGAAGTCAAACTCACAACAAAACAGAAACTCGAACTTTCAACAAAACAGAAACTCAAAGTCGAACTCGAAGTCAAACTGACGATGAATCAGAAACTCAAACTTGAACTCAAACTCACAACAAAACTGAAACTCCAAAGTCCAACTTGAAGTCAAACTCACAATGAAACACAAAACTCATAGTCGAACACGAAGTCAAACTCAAAATGAAACAGAAACTCGAAGTCAAACATTCAACAAAACAGAAACTCAAAGTCGAACTCGAAGTCAAACTGTCGATGAATCAGAAACTCAAACTTGAAGTCAAACTCACAACAAAACAGAAACTCAAAGTCAAACTTTCAACAAAACAGAAACTCGAAGTCAAACTGACGATGAATCAGAAACTCAAACTTGAAGTCAAACTCACAACAAAACAGAAACTCAAAGTCAAACTTGAAGTCAAACTCACAATGAAACACAAAACTCATAGTCGAACACGAAGTCAAACTCGCACCAGAAACTGAAACTCAAAGTCTAACTTGAAGTCAAACTCTCAATGAAACAGAAACTCAAACTCGAAGTCAAACTCACAACAAAACAGAAACTCAAAGTCGAACTCGAAGTCAAACTCACAACAAAACAGAAACTCCAAGTCGAAGTCAAACTCACAACAGAAACTGAAACTCAAAGTCTAACTTGAAGTCAAACTCTCAATGAAACAGAAACTCAAACTCGAAGTCAAACTCACAACAAAACAGAAACTCAAAGTCTAACTTGAAGTCAAACTCTCAATGAAACAGAAATTCAAACTCGAAGTCAAACTCATAACAAAACAGAAACTCAAAGTCGAACTCGAAGTCAAACTCACAACAAAACAGAAACTCGAAGTCAAACTCACAACAAAACAGAAACTCAAAGTCGAACTCGAAGTCAAACTGACGATGAATCAGAAACTCAAACTTGAAGTCAAACTCACAACAAAACTGAAACTCCAAAGTCCAACTTGAAGTCAAACTCACAATGAAACGGACACTCGAACTCATAATACTGAGAGTTAAATTCGAGTTTCAGTTTTGTTGTGAGTTTGATTATGAGTTTGAGTTTCGTTGTAAGTTTGACTATGAGTTTGAGTTACTGCTTCATTGTGAATTCGACTATGAGTTCGAGTTTCTGATTCATGTGAGTTTGACTTCGAGTTTGAGTTTCGTTGAGCTCAAGTTTTTGATTTATTGTGCGTTTGAGTTTCAGTTTGACTATGAGTTAGAGATTTTGTTTCATCGTCAGTTTGAGTTTCGTTGTGAGTTCGTCTTCGAATTTGACCATGAGTTTGAGTTTATGTTTGCATACATTACTGGAAACATGACATTTTTCACATTACCTAAATTCCTGAGCAGCAGCCGGTAAATCGCAACGCAGACGCCTGGACGCGGACGCGGGAGCGGCAAGTGAAGAAAAATCAGGGGCAGAAGAGAAATCAGCGAATCGATTATTTCTCCCTGAAGTATCGATAGTTGCACCAATATATTCTCAATGAATCGATACAAGTGGTAGGGTGGAAACTTTACTATTTTCTGATTTTTGGTCTGAATCTTTAGGTACAGAATTTTCCGTCTGATTCTCCGCTGAATTTTTCTCACGGATTTAAGCTTAATTTTTTTTGCCAGCTTCGTTCAATTTTGTCAAATTTGTTCGCCAGCTTGAGAACTCTTGCTTTGTTAACAAAACAAGAAAACCAATCCCTCTTCACCTATGGACGTGAAAAAACACGAAAAATCCTCGGGCCCAGTTTCCTGGCTAGAAACAAAAAAAGGTTCAAGTTGACGATGCTGCCGCTGAGCAGCACCAGCAGCTGCAGTGCTGCCAATCACTCTAACTTCTGCTTCTGGAGGAAAATCAGCACAAATGTCAGTCTTTGAGCTTCGGAGATGAATTCGAGCGTTCGGAAAAATTTCCAGAGAATTTTCCAAATCCGACATTTTTCGAATTTTCGGAATGCAAGTATTTTCATAGGATTGTTGCGGTACCGAGCAGTGCTGCTTAAAATAGGGATAATTTCCCCGCAACGGAATGGTCACTGACAACGTACCGCGTTCATTACAACTTTCTTTTGTTTAACATTGCTGAAACTGAATAGTTTAACTATTAGTTTTAACTATTAACTATTAGAAATATTAGGCTCGATTATCGATGAACGTTTCAACCATCGAAGAAATTGCCAAAATCAACCGTCAGTTAGCCAATTGTAGTACCTAATTGAAATGTATCGAATTTTCGGAATTCACCATAAAAATCGACTCGTTCCGTTTTTTAGTAAAAAAAACAAAGTTATTGAATCTTTTGAAAAAAAATCACAATATTCTACGGTAAATCGGACGAGGAATTTGAGAGAAATTCAGGAATCCGGGAACAATATTTTGAAAAAATCTAAACCTGCATCACCATTGTAATCCCTTTTTTGCAATCGACTCAACGTTCGATATTACGCGGGGAAATTTCGGATTTATACGGGGGGAAAAAAGGGAAACCCTGCTTGGGGCTGGCACTCGGGCGCCAGTTGGCAACACTGTGCGGAAGCAATCTTGTGTACCCAGCCTTGCTGTGTTCCTGGAACCATTAAAATTATGGATTGTTTGAGTTGAGTTGGTTTTCACTTGGGATTCCGTTTCGCGTTCCCGTCGATCGCACGTGTTTTTCCCGTTCGGTTTTTCGAGTGCCGTGATTCATCGCGTTAGTCATCGCAGCCATCGCCCAGATCGCCATGGAACCGTCGACGATTTAGTCGGGAAAATCGGTCACGTTTTTTTTTCTCCTGCGGTATTATCAATCGGGATGGTGAGGGAAAAGTAGTGAAGGGTGGGGAGGTTTGGGATTTTTCGTAAAAATAAAGAAAGTTTTCTTAGGAATAAATTTTTTTTGAGAATTATCCAAGGCAACCATGGACACGGACGATGTGGAGACGTCGAGCTCCGGAGGCGGGGCGATGGCTTCGCTCAACAGCCTCTTCTCCTTCACGAGCCCCGCCGTCAAGAAACTCCTCGGATGGAAGCAGGGCGACGAGGAGGAGAAATGGGCCGAGCGGGCCGTCGACGCGCTCGTGAAAAAGCTCAAGAAAAAGAAAGGGGCGATCGAAGAGCTGGAGCGCGCGCTCAGCTGCCCCGGCCAGCCGAGCAACTGCGTCACCATACCGCGAAGCCTGGACGGGCGGCTCCAAGTGTCGCACCGCAAGGGCCTGCCGCACGTCATCTACTGCCGCGTCTGGCGCTGGCCGGACCTCCAGTCGCACCACGAGCTCAAGCCGCTCGAACTGTGCCAGTATCCGTTCACTGCTAAGCAGAAGGAAGTCTGCATAAATCCCTACCATTACAAGCGGGTGGAAAGCCCGATATTGCCGCCCGTCCTGGTGCCGCGCCACAGCGAATTCGCGCCCGGCCACTCGCTCCTGCCGTTCCAGCAATTGCCGGAGCCGTCGATGCCGGCCAACGTGTCTTACAGCGGCTCGGGCTTCAACGACGCGCCCGGCTCGCCGATGAGCAGCGTGGGGAGCGTGCCGAGCCCGGCGGCGCCCAGCCCGTTCCCGGCGTCGAACGGGCTGCCGAGCGGCTCGCCGCCGCCGCCCTACACGTCCGAAGACGTGAAGCACCCGACGTCGCCGGCCGTGCCGCGCTCCGACGCTCCCATGGACACCATGGCACCCGAAGTGGCGCCCGTCTCGTACCAGGAGCCGCCTTACTGGGCGACCATCGCCTACTACGAGCTTAACAGCCGAGTCGGCGAAGTGTTCCACTGCCAGTCTCACTCCGTCATCGTGGACGGGTTCACGAATCCGAGCAGCTCCAATATGAACCGCTTCTGCCTCGGACAACTGTCCAACGTCAACCGCAACTCGACCATAGAGAACACGCGGCGGCACATCGGCAAAGGCGTCCACTTCTACTACGTCGGCGGCGAAGTCTACGCCGAGTGCCTCTCGGACAGCGCCATCTTCGTGCAGAGCCGCAATTGCAACCATCACCACGGCTTCCATCCGAGCACCGTCTGCAAGATACCGTCCGGCTGCTCGCTGAAGATCTTCAACAATCAGGAGTTCGCCCAGCTGCTGTCGCAGAGCGTCAACCACGGATTCGAAGCCGTCTACGAGCTGACCAAAATGTGCACCATACGGATATCCTTCGTCAAGGGCTGGGGTGCCGAGTACCACAGGCAGGACGTGACGAGCACCCCGTGCTGGATCGAGCTACACCTCCACGGCCCCCTCCAATGGCTCGACAAGGTGCTCACCCAGATGGGCTCGCCCCACAATCCCATCTCGTCCGTGTCGTGAATCCCTCGGAAATCCCCTTCCCGACCGACTCGACAATTCTGGATGGTATTCTATTTATGTATTTATTTCATCACGAGGAGCAAAATTTGCTCGAAAATGCGTTTAATTTGCAAAAATTTGCATTTGAGGCGTTGATAGCCAGAGTGGACCGTTACACACAGGTGTCGAACTGAGAAAATCGCATTTGAAAATTTCGACTAATTTCATGTGATTGATTAAGGGCCTTGTTATGGTGTTTTGAAGAAAAAAATACAAGCATTCTTGGGTGAACAGATGACTCATGAACCATAGGGACTTTTCTATAAAGCCACAAGGTCCACTCTGGCCATCAAAATCGGCGGCCAATTTGCAGACGGACCATTTGAAAAGTTGCGCTCTCTCTTAGCACATTCGAGAACGAGTCAAATTTTAATAATAATTCGATAGATAGAGCAACCACAGACCCATTGCACTGTGTAACTAATTTTCGACCAGTTTGTGGAATGGTCCACTCTGGCTATCAACGCCTCATTTAAGCCCGTATCACACGTCAGACCGTTCTCCTCCCCATCCCACAGACCGTCTGGACAGACCGATTCTGTGGTGATTTTTACGTGCAAATTCGTTGAACATTTTTCTTAGAAATAAGTTTCCATAGATGAATAATAACAAACATTGATGCAGGTGCGCCAAAGTGACATATCCATAGGATCAGCCAATCGGATAATTGGGTCTGTGTGTCTGTCCGTGGAATGGGGAGGAGATCTGTCTGACGTGTGATACGGCCTTTAATGCTCGATATCGTCGCTTAAACAGCAACATGCTACAACTCAGTTTTCCCAACTTTTCAGGAGACCCAAAAAACTGTTTTCATTGCTTGCCAATTGAGAAAAATGAACGTGGCTTGGAAACGCCAATAAAATTAATTAACCCCTACACCACCTCTACCAATCGCAGCAATGCATTTCCTTAACCCCATGATTGTAGAATTTTGAAAAAACTGGCCACAGCAGTGTTGGCTTCTGCCCTTCCGCAATTCTGGCCACGATCATGGATCCGCAGCATTGTTTTACCATATTAACAAACAAAATTTGGCCAAAAATTGAGTTATAGCATGTTGCCGTTTAATCGATGATATGACGCCACCGTTATTTTTTTCGCTTCTTTTCTTGCTTAAAGAAAAAATTCCAAAATCCAAAGTTTCCTCTTATTTTGCCTATAATTTCAATTTTCTTAGTGTCGATATTTTTACTTTATCTTAATTCCATATTGCTTAAAAAAAAAAGAAATTTCCTCTTATTTAGTACAACTACTAATTTTTTTCCTAAGAATGTTGTTACTTGAATCGTGACATGTTAAAAGGGGGGTGGGGTCCTGTAAATTCAGTTTTTGGGAAATCTTAAAGAACTGTTTTAGGGGTAAAATGTCATCGAATCAATTTATTTAGCAATTAATACATGTCTAGTCAGGGCCCTGTTAACATAAAACGGTGCCGTGTAGAACCGAAAAATGCAAAAAATGGAAATTGACCTAAAATGGACATTTAACATGTCACGATTCATTTTTGTTTCCATATTCTGCTACCATAAAAATCCAAATTACTTAAAAAGTTTTTCTTAACAATTTCTTCTTGTTAAGTATAATTTTAAATTTTTGGCTCC
Organism: Nesidiocoris tenuis; assembly: GCA_036186465.1. Lineage (NCBI taxonomy): Eukaryota > Metazoa > Arthropoda > Insecta > Hemiptera > Miridae > Nesidiocoris > Nesidiocoris tenuis. The sequence continues at coordinate 9,247,890 of AP028921.1, forward strand.
TTGAGGGTGTCAATATTTTTACCTTCATACTTGCTACCATAAAACTCGATATTGCTAACAAAAAAAGTGTCGATTTTTTCACTTCATATGGATAATTCTCTGTAAAAGTGACATTCTCGAGTTCAAAATTGACCATTTTTTCAATTTTCCCATTTTCCTGTTACAGATTAATTTCGAATTATGGAGACTTTACCGCGAGGATTGTACAACTACTTGTAAATGGCCAGCGAACACATCCGAATCACAAAAATTGGACCGGCAGTTAATCGGAATTCGGCCTCAGCATCGAATATGGAAAACGGCTTGACCGATTTTCGGTTTTTGAATACCGCATTCGATGCTTCTTACGCTCTCCATTGTTGGAATGGGAATTTCGAGTAAAACGAGTCGTTATCGAGTTAACGACACTGGGAAAACTCTTATGATTTCTCGATTATCGTCATTAACTTGTAGGGGTTCTTAATTTAGGCCCCATTATACCTAGTTAATTCATGATTCATGTAGGTATTGAATTTTTCTTTGACAAAAAAAAAATTATCCAAATCCCTGGCTCGGTTTTTTTGAACGGTTGATATGAGTATTTTTAATTGGTGTTGTGTGTACGTAATTTTCAATTATCTAAATTCCTAGCGATTGTATAGAGCCTCTATTCTTATCCTGTTGGGCAGTATAGCGCCCTTTACTTATGTACATAACGTATACGTTAACACTATTTTATCCTTTTAGCGCGTATGTCTGACTGCAGTATACTGATTTTTACAGAAACGCCCTCGAAAATTAGGTTCCCTAAATTCGATAACGAGAAATGACGTACTTCTGCGTTGAGTAAATCGGTTTACAATTTTTGAAAGTATTTAGTGAAAAGAATTTGTTTTTTTAAGTCCCCTGTAAAGTGACTTAAAATTTTTCAATAAGCCTCATGAGCATTAATTTTCAATTTTTTGGGAAAAATTATCCAACAGACGTGTTTTTTTTTCAGGCCCAAAATAATTTGGCACCAAACCAAAAAACTTCATCGAAATTTGGTGTCGCACGGTTTATTCATTTCCATAATAGATTTATTCATTTTTTTATTCATTTTATTTATATTTTAATTTTTTTCATATTTTTATTTGTTTTATTCGTATTTTTATTTATTTTATTCACATTAAAATTCAATTTTGCATTCATTTTATTTATATTTTAATTTTATTTGTACTTTTATTAGTTTTATTCGTATTTTTATTTATTTTATTTACATTTCTGTTCAGTTTATTCATCTTTTTATTCAATTTATTTATATTTTTATTCGTTTTATTTATATTTTGATTTTATTCATAATTTCATTAGTTTTATTCGTATTTTTATTTATTTAATTACATTTGTATCCAATTCATTCATCTTTTTATCCATTTGTTTATATTTTTATTTATTTTATTTGTATTTTCATTCGTTTTATTCACATTTGTATTCAATTTATTCATATTTTTATTCATTTTATCAATTTACCTACTTTTGATAATTTTCTTCTACCTGCGAAATTGGCCTGGGAATCGCTGCATGAATCCTGGGGACCGCTAAAAATGAATCATTATCATGAATCACGCTGTTTCACGCTCAATTTTCCGCTGACATTTCATTATCGAAATTCGGGAATCCATTCGAGGGCGGTTTTTCTTGTGATGGCAAATATTCGTGTATTGGAAAATTGTTTAATAAACAATAAGCATATGCTGGTTTTGGTGCGATGCTTGCAGCCCGTTAGACGATTATTTAAACAATTGTGTCTAGATTTTTTTTATTTGCTATTGCACTACGATTAGTTATACGGAAGATATAATAGTGTAATTTTGTATCGTACTATTTACAGAATATATGAATGTTTATTGAATTGTGAGCCAAAATGTTTTATTTTATGTTTCATTACGTTTTTTGCCATGTTTATCGAAAAATGCCTGAATATTAGCGATAGTGTGCAATGTTGGCTGCTTTATCGATGTAATTTTCTTCATTTCCGATGAATTTGTTATTTATCCGAAGTTTCGCGTGTCGCTAGTGCGAATGGTTAGCGGAGTTGCCATAAATTTATGCTCAGCAAATGCGGCAATTTGCGGAATAGAATTTTGCCGCAAAAATTACAAAAGTTTTAATCGCTTTCAGAGAAGAAAAAAGTTCACTAGGGTGCTTGCCACTTTGTACCGATTTTATGTTTCGAGGTTTTTCGACAATCGTCTTTGAAACTCTTGTGAACATTTTTTTTTGCGTTTTTCCGCCAAAAATATGGTTGCCAATCTGCTGAGTTGATTGATAAATTAACCTTCACTCAGCGGATTGATTTTTCTTTCAATTTTCTCTCTGGGAATAATGAAGTTTATTAAAATTGTGCCTAAAACGTTAGCAAATCGAAATTTTCAAGTTTTCCCCCCACCAATTGCTCTCTTCTTGTTACCAGATTTTCCACTTAGTACGTCCCTCGATTTGTCCGTATTTTCAGCCCAGTGAAATGAGAGAAAAGAATGTTAGAAAAAAAAAAGATGCAAAATGTGTAGAACTAGTTAATAGTATTTCCTTCGTTTAAACTGTCTTTCCCATGCCATTTATCTTTTTTTTTATATGGTGTTGGTATTGTGGACACCTGGTATTATGGTCCGAAAGAGTGTTAAAAAGATGAAAGTTTTTTTCTGTGTGGCCACCAATTTTTTTTTTCAGATTTTTTTGAAGGGTTGAAAAAAAATAGTTTTTTTAAACGCCAAAAACGAATCCTCAAACCTGTTTTTGACCGCTAAAATCCAATCAATTCTGACATTCAGGGGGTGCAAAATGTGCAGAAAACATTGAGGAATCCAACGAGTTAAATAAAATCGAAAATTGTTCCAGTAGAACCCCTTCAAATCCGTGAAAAAAGACGAAAACGCAATCGAGAAATTTTAGCAAAAGTGATTCGAAAAAATTTTTCCCGGAAAATTTTCGGGAAAAACACCTTTACCGATGGTAAATCGAGCGAGAAATCCGGGAAAAATACTCGAAAAATTCAAAACCCTCGTCATCACTTTTAAAATCGGCTTTTTCGGTTTTTACAAAAAAAAAAAAAAGGCCAATTTTGAACCATTCTATTCAGGGTCCATATTACCGTCACTTGGGTGTCCATTATAGCAATCGTCTGAACCATTTCGAGTCGATAGCGTTGAACCACAATTTCAAATTTTCAAAAACCGAGTGAAGGTATCCCAGAGTAATTCAAATTCAGTACCACCGCGGCCAATTTTACTAATCCAATCGGTTGTCTGTAGATCGGACTTAGTATTAGGCCGGTAGTTGCCGATTTTTAGCCAAATTTTTGTAACGAAACTGTTACGTGCCTATACTTCGAAATAGTGGAATTCTTCGTGCAAATTCGCTATGTGAGGTTGTATTTTTTTGAATATTTAGCTTATATAGTATTGGAATTTATCGAAGTTTATATAGTTTGATTAATCTACTTATAACAAATTAAAACAAATTATTAAATGTATTTTCGTTATATGCGCTCATTTTATGTAACGCGTAAATTTTCGCTTGTTGATTTTACCTCCCGCTTCCCCGAGCAAAGGGGTAGTTTTTTTTATGTTTCGAGAACAAATATTGATAATTGGCCCCTAATCGGTGCAATATGCTCAAATTTAAGTTCCAATTAGCTCGTTTTTTTAATGCGTAATTGGAGAATTTAACCTGTTAATTTGTCGTAATAAGATCCTCGGCCAAATTTCAAATTTCCCCCACCTCTCTTCTATGAGTATCCCCACTTGCCGATTTTTCTATAAAAAGCTCAAAATAGCTCACACTGTCGCCTCGCTTAGCGAATTTTAACAAAATGCTCCGAAACAGTACGAAAACGTCCGAAACGACGAGGCCTTTGTCCGAAAGAGAGTTTATTACGAAGAAAAATAATTATTTATAAATTTACAATAATCGATAAACTAAATATTTGTGCGCCAATTAATTTTTTCGTTGCATACGTGTGTTTGTCGTACTGTGCCTTGAGTGTATCTGCCTTAATTTGCATCTCTGAAGACTAAAAAAAAAAAATAGCGAACCAATTTTTGCCATAAATATTATACTCTCATGCAACGCTTTGCAGCAATGATCTCAAGTGTGTCTTATTGGTCAGTGTAAAAAAAAACTAAACTGTACTACCGTCAAATAAAGGAGACTATGAAAATCGGTAGATTTGCGTATTTTTATTGATTTTCCTCTTCCTCATATTTCATCGTTGACGATTTTTGGATTTGTAAATTCTTCGATGGAACTTTGGCCGATGTTGATGCGTAAATAACACACTGTACTTCCATTTTTCGTAAGTAAATTTTTGGAAAAAATTGATCTTATTTTTACCATTTGGAAGAATCTAGAATTCTACAAGAATCTAAAAAGGTCGTAAAACACAGATTTGAAGCACTTCAGGAAATTCGGTTTTACCTAATTTCAGTTTTTGCTGAAGATTCAAATTCTTCAGCTCATTTACCAAGATTTTGTTTCAATAAACTTTTTCGTGAGCCCCGGAAAAATTACTTTTTCTCGCTTCGAAGTTTTTTTCGACTTAGCCTCAGCAAAATGGCCATATCTCCCTTAAATATTTGAGTAATCACAAAAACGAGGATACCGTTGGAAAGGGCGTTAAATTTCCAATAATCATACGGTATCCGCAGCTTTCAAGCATTTAATTAGAACAGCAAAATATCGGGCCAAAGTTGATAAATGCTCGATTTTATTTTCAACGTTAGTTTAGGACTAGAAAAAAATTGAAAACTAACTCGCAATTTCCGGGAAAGCTAGCCCGAAATGTCAGCTTTTGAACGGTAGTCACTTTTTGAGATTACTCCATTATTGGAGGGACTCGAAGTGTTTTTACTGAGACCAAGTTGTAAACATGAAAAAAATTAGAAGCGGAAAAGTGTACCTACTTTTTTGGGGGCTCACAGAAAAATTTATAGAAGTCAAATTGCAGCGAATGAACTGGAAAATCTACCTTCTCAAGTCTAATTAAAATTTAAATCAAACTTTTCCGTCGTCCCAGTCAAAAGTTCTGATTTGAAGATGTATCTAATCAAGCTACGTTGAAATGGGCATTTTTTCAAACAGTTGCAGGTATTTTGATTATAGGACGATCGCTCTGTAAAAGATCACTAGGATAAATACAATAATAACCACACTAATCTCATATGTTTATTTGATTTTCAGGTCAACAGTTGAATATTCCAATCTTGATTCCGAGTTGACAGCACAATCCGTTCAAGTAGTTCTTCGATAGGTATATAGGATCGGTTGCGTGAAACAGGGAGCATTATAGCTGCTCGGAAGAAAACCCAAAAGTTCGCGGTTACAAAAGGAAAAAAAATAATTGAAAACCCATAAACCCCCGATTAGTATTAAGAAAATCACAATATAATATCTTTTATTAAATATAAAAATATTAAAATAATTCCACGCTCCTCGTACTGGTGATGGCGGAGTGAAACATTCCAACGCCACGGGAAAGGAAAATTTTTACGGAGTCGCAAGCGAATGAAATAAATGCCGAACTGGAGGCGGAGAAATTTCTGGAAAATAATTTAACTTGTTGGTGGGAACACGGGGTTTCTGGAAAGAATTACAATTTGTCAAGATATTGCGTCAGGTCGGGGAGTCCTTCTTTAAGGCCCTTCCTCTTACGGGTGTCTTGGATGATCTGGTAGGGTTTGGACGAGCTTTCCATCGGGTCGCCAGGGAACACCTGCCAGTGGTCGAAGACGCACTGCGGGAACGCCTGTCCGCCGGTGTTACTCCTCAAATCGGCGGTAAAGCCGAAACTCTCGTTTACTGGAAGGTAGGCCTTGACGACGAACATGGGCGTACCGGCCACCTGCATTTCCTCGAAGACGTGTCCACGTCTCCTGTTCAGAACGCCGTAGATGCCACCAACGGCCACTTCGGGGCACTGGATTTCGCAAAGATACACCGGCTCCATGATGCGAGGGCAGGCTGTCAGCATGCAGGCGTACAAGCAACGCCTGGCCGTCGGGATGATCTGGCCACCTCCACGATGGATGGCGTCAGCGTGCAAAGCCACGTCGTAGATGTTGAACCGGACACCGCGGAGATTTTCTTCGGCGAGGACACCTTCCTTGGTCGCCCACTGGAACCCAGCGACGACGCTGTCTTTGATTTCGTTCAGGTACTGGACACCCTTGGAGCAGTCCATCAGCAAATTGGGTCCGGTGCCGTCGGGGCCGAAAGCCCAGATTTTCCTGGCCTCCGTCACGTCGTACTCGTATTTGTCAGCAAGGAGACGAGCTCGGATCTTGAAGTCGTCTCTCGGGTTGACTTGGCCATTGTCGATATCTTCGGGAAGGCCTTCGGGCATGGGGCAGGCCTTCATGAAAAGCCTGTTGTGTTTGTTGGGCGATTTCGACAGACACATCTGGTCCGACTCTTCCGACACGGTTTCCCTGTACGACACCACGGGGTCGGATTTTTTCAAAGGAATGCAAGCGTGGTCCTCCTCGAGATCCTTCAGGCAGATTTCCAAATGGAGCTCTCCAGCACCGGCGATGATGTGCTCGCCCGACTCTTCGATGATACACTGGACCATAGGATCCGACTTGGCCAGACGTTTCAGACCTTCGACCAGCTTGGGCAGATCCGCCGGGTTCTTGGGCTCGACGGCCACACGGACGACCGGCGACACGCTGAATTTCATCACCTTCATGTTGTGGGCATCCTTGAACGTGGTGATCGTACCCGTTTTGACGAGGAACTGGTCGACGCCGACCAGACCGCAGATGTTACCGCTCGGCACGTCCTCGATGGCCTCGACGTAGCGGCCCATCATCAGGATAGTCCTCTGGATGGCCTTCTCGTACAGATCCTCCTTCTTGCCTGGAGTGAAGTTCGGTCCCATGATCCTGGCCTTCTGTCCGGTGCTCACCTTGCCGGAGAAGACGCGTCCGAAAGCGTAGAAACGGCCCTTGTCCGACGTGGGTACCATCTTGGACACGTACATCATCAGAGGGGCGTTCGGGTCGCAGTTCTTGATACCGATAGCCGCCTCGTCGTCGTGCGGACCCTCGTACAACATTTCCATTCTGTATTTCTGCGCAACCACCGGCGACGGCAGGTGGATGGCTATCATCTGAAGCAGAGCCTCACCGGCTGGCAGCCAAGTCCTCATCACAACCTGAGAAAATAATTGAGCAATAATTAATGGCATTGTGATACTAACAACGGCAATTCAGGCTGGTCCAGAGTCAAAACCAGAAGAAAAAATTTACTCCTGTCGCTTACCTTGAGCAGCTGTTTGCCGTCCTTGTCCTGGTCCTCGGGCTTGAGGTCAATGTTGAGCTTCTTGAGAAGGGACGTCGTCTCCTCCTTCTTGTAGTTCATGATGGAGTCGAACACCTTGTAGATGGGCTCGAGGATGTACATGACAAAGGATCGCTTGTTGTCGGCCTCCTTCTGCTTGGCCCACTTCTTCGTCTTGGCGTTGAAGAAGTTCTCGCCCCAGAGGCGGTTCATCAGTTTGATGACGTCGATCTTGAATTTCTCCGAGTACATTTCAGAGAACTGTTTCAGGGTGAAGGCCCATCCGTGGAGGCCGGAGCCAAAGCCGACGCTCCCTTTGCTCGGGTCGACGCGCACTTCGCCCATCGGGCCCGTATCGTCCGAGTACGTGGCGATGATGACGTTCACGTTTTCGACGATCCTCTGGAAAGTCTGGTACAGGTCCTCGGCGTCCAACTGCAGCTCGAGCAGGGCGCGGTCCATCTTGTTCATGAAGAGGACGGGCTTGATACGTTCGGCGATCGCCTGCCGGAGGACGGTCTCCGTCTGGACGCAGACGCCGGAGACGCAGTCGACGACGACGAGGGCGCCGTCCGTCACACGGAGGGCCGCCGTCACCTCGCTCGAGAAGTCGACGTGGCCGGGCGAGTCGATCAGATTGATCAGGAAACCCTTCTCGCTCTTGTCCCTCTGGTCGGGGTTCGTGATGAACGCCAAATCCTTGTCGTCCAGGGCGAAGAACATGCTGATCGCCGTCGACTTGATCGTGATACACCGTTCTTGTTCATCCTTGCGCGTGTCGGTGAAACGCGTTTCCCCGGCCTTCGCATTGGCGATGATCCCAGCTTTGCTCACCAACGAGTCCGTCAACGTCGACTTTCCGTGGTCCACATGCGCGATCACCGACATGTTCCTGATGTTCTTCTTCTTGTCCATCATCGCCCGGATCTCGTCCACCGTGAAATTCACCATTTTGACCCGACTTTTCTCTCACTAGTTAAACGGAAAATGAAAAAGCAAGGATCGGACAACCAGGGTGTATACACGTGTCAATGGTCCGAAAATGAAAGGACTGACGGAGGTTAATAATCGCTAGTCCTGCCCGGAGGGAAGGAAAAATTCCCTGTTTTATCGGCCCAAAATTTACCTCCACGTAAATAAATTCCCACTCACTCTCCCCTATGCGCCAAATATTGACTGGAATACTGTTTTTCTGGATTTTAAATCTAGCTCTCAGCTGGGAGGGATGCGTTGGAGTTGTAAAACAATCCTTAAATCGGGTTCTAATCGCGATATCACTTCCACTGCTCCGAATAACAAGCGTCTCAAAATCCCGGTTCTGACGGTAAATCTTTTCCGTAGTGCACTCCTGAAAATCAGATGTTTCTCGACAGTGTTGCCCTAGTCGAGTAAAATTTCACCATTTTGGGTAATAATGCAAAAGAATAATGGAAGCATTTTATTTCAAAATATGAGTTAAGCCGAAGTAATAAAACATTGGAATCCTCATCTTCCTCCACTCCTGTCATCATCCTGGTGATTCTTGAAAAAACGATTCGCCACCTGAAACTGAACTCTCTACTCTTCACTTCACTGACGATCAGTTAAAACTCAATCGCGATTGATATAACTGGCGATTTTATTTTATCTGTCGGGGTTTATTTTAAAGGTTGTCAACGTCGATTGAGCTCAATATGCAGATGAATAAACGAATTCGGGTGAATAGGAACTCGCAATACTTCCTTCATAACATGGGCATAACATGGGGGCCAACTTCATATTTTCCTGGGTGATGTTCGCCGCCTGTGGATGGCAACGGCAATGAATTTTGGAGATTCTACTATAAAATTGGATTATCTAAACCCCACATTGGAAGGTTGAAGGCCTCTTTCTTCTTCCAACTTACATAGGCCGTAGGTAGTTCTGTGGCCATAACTATGGTAAATTTTCCCGCAATAAAGGGAAACTTCTGAACGCGACGCGTCACCACGAACCTTGATTCGACAGCTGTGCTTACAACACTGACATCTAGGCAGGGTTAGTGAGGTACGATAACAAATGGCACCAATTCAATGTTTTTCCCTCATTCACCTGGGAGCACAGGTCTGATACGACAATTTTCATATCCATACGGGAACGAACTACGAACAAAAACCCGACCAAAAGATTAACTTGACAAATCGTACCGTTGGATGAACGATATCTTAACGGCGTTTGTACGATAAATTCTTCTGGCACATTGTGAACGCCTGAGCGACTGATCCAATCTTGTGTAAAAGCGAATGTGGCGAAAGCTGAACTAACCCGTACGGTTCCTTTACAACTCTAGTTTTCTAGAGTTAACACGTGGTCTCTGTGAGTTTCAATTTTAGTTGACAGCGAGTGAGAGAAAAGTCGGGTCAAAATGGTGAATTTCACGGTGGACGAGATCCGGGCGATGATGGACAAGAAGAAGAACATCAGGAACATGTCGGTGATCGCGCATGTGGACCACGGAAAGTCGACGTTGACGGACTCGTTGGTGAGCAAAGCTGGGATCATCGCCAATGCGAAGGCCGGGGAAACGCGTTTCACCGACACGCGCAAGGATGAACAAGAACGGTGTATCACGATCAAGTCGACGGCGATCAGCATGTTCTTCGCCCTGGACGACAAGGATTTGGCGTTCATCACGAACCCCGACCAGAGGGACAAGAGCGAGAAGGGTTTCCTGATCAATCTGATCGACTCGCCCGGCCACGTCGACTTCTCGAGCGAGGTGACGGCGGCCCTCCGTGTGACGGACGGCGCCCTCGTCGTCGTCGACTGCGTCTCCGGCGTCTGCGTCCAGACGGAGACCGTCCTCCGGCAAGCGATCGCCGAACGTATCAAGCCCGTCCTCTTCATGAACAAGATGGACCGCGCCCTGCTCGAGCTGCAGTTGGACGCCGAGGACCTGTACCAGACTTTCCAGAGGATCGTCGAAAACGTGAACGTCATCATCGCCACGTACTCGGACGATACGGGCCCGATGGGCGAAGTGCGCGTCGACCCGAGCAAAGGGAGCGTCGGCTTCGGCTCCGGCCTCCACGGATGGGCCTTCACCCTGAAACAGTTCTCTGAAATGTACTCGGAGAAATTCAAGATCGACGTCATCAAACTGATGAACCGCCTCTGGGGCGAGAACTTCTTCAACGCCAAGACGAAGAAGTGGGCCAAGCAGAAGGAGGCCGACAACAAGCGATCCTTCGTCATGTACATCCTCGAGCCCATCTACAAGGTGTTCGACTCCATCATGAACTACAAGAAGGAGGAGACGACGTCCCTTCTCAAGAAGCTCAACATCGACCTCAAGCCCGAGGACCAGGACAAGGATGGCAAACAGCTGCTCAAGGTAAGCGATACGAGTAAATTTCTGTTTTTGTTTTTGATACTTTCCTCTGAACATGCAGGAACTGAACTTGTTTTTCTCTTAATGAAGTCACTATTGCTCAATTTTTTTCTCAGGTTGTGATGAGGACGTGGCTGCCAGCCGGCGAGGCTCTGCTTCAGATGATAGCCATCCACCTGCCGTCGCCGGTGGTTGCGCAGAAATACAGAATGGAAATGTTGTACGAGGGTCCGCACGACGACGAGGCAGCTATCGGTATCAAGAACTGCGACCCGAACGCCCCTCTGATGATGTACGTGTCCAAGATGGTACCCACGTCGGACAAGGGCCGTTTCTACGCTTTCGGACGCGTCTTCTCCGGTAAGGTGAGCACCGGACAGAAGGCCAGGATCATGGGACCGAACTTCACTCCGGGCAAGAAGGAGGATCTGTACGAGAAGGCCATCCAGAGGACTATCCTGATGATGGGTCGTTACGTCGAGGCCATCGAGGACGTGCCGAGCGGTAACATCTGCGGTCTGGTCGGCGTTGACCAGTTCCTCGTCAAAACGGGTACGATCACCACGTTCAAGGATGCCCACAACATGAAGGTGATGAAATTCAGCGTGTCGCCGGTCGTCCGTGTGGCCGTCGAGCCCAAGAACCCGGCAGATCTGCCCAAGCTGGTCGAAGGTCTGAAACGTCTGGCCAAGTCGGATCCTATGGTCCAGTGTATCATCGAAGAGTCGGGCGAGCACATCATCGCCGGTGCTGGAGAGCTCCATTTGGAAATCTGCCTGAAGGATCTCGAGGAGGACCACGCTTGCATTCCGTTGAAGAAATCCGACCCCGTGGTGTCGTACAGGGAAACCGTTTCGGAAGAGTCGGACCAGATGTGTCTGTCGAAATCGCCCAACAAGCACAACAGGCTTTTCATGAAGGCCTGCCCCATGCCCGAAGGCCTTCCTGAAGACATCGACAATGGCCAAGTCAACCCGAGAGACGACTTCAAGATCCGCGCTCGTCTCCTTGCCGACAAATACGAGTACGACGTGACGGAGGCCAGGAAAATCTGGGCTTTCGGCCCCGACGGCACCGGACCCAATTTGCTGATGGACTGCTCCAAGGGTGTCCAGTACCTGAACGAAATCAAAGACAGCGTCGTCGCTGGGTTCCAGTGGGCGACCAAGGAAGGTGTCCTCGCCGAAGAAAATCTCCGCGGTGTCCGGTTCAACATCTACGACGTGGCTTTGCACGCTGACGCCATCCATCGTGGAGGTGGCCAGATCATCCCGACGGCCAGGCGTTGCTTGTACGCCTGCATGCTGACAGCCTGCCCTCGCATCATGGAGCCGGTGTATCTTTGCGAAATCCAGTGCCCCGAAGTGGCCGTTGGTGGCATCTACGGCGTTCTGAACAGGAGACGTGGCCACGTCTTCGAGGAAATGCAGGTGGCCGGCACGCCCATGTTCGTCGTCAAGGCCTACCTTCCAGTAAACGAGAGTTTCGGCTTCACCGCCGATCTGAGGAGTAACACCGGCGGACAGGCGTTCCCGCAGTGCGTCTTCGACCACTGGCAGGTGTTCCCTGGCGACCCAATGGAAAGCTCGTCCAAACCCTACCAGATCATCCAAGACACCCGTAAGAGGAAGGGCCTTAAAGAAGGACTCCCCGACCTGACGCAATATCTTGACAAATTGTAAACTGTTGATTGCATAAATTTTTTTGTGACTATCGCTTCGTATTCTGTTGAATCCTTGTTGATCCTGGATTGACTAGTCTCTCCATCCTGAATTGTCTGTCAGTTTCTGTATCTTGCAGCTCATGCCAGGGGAACTCGGGAATAGAATCAATGGTTGAACGGGAATAATATTTTTAATAATCCGTAACTACAAATCGAATGAGTCTCATGGTTCTGTTGATACAGATAGGTACCTTCTTCACAGATCACAGAATTGGTATACAATAATTATTTACATGATGCGCTTGGAATTCTACTCGTGAGAAAGGCAACTGCTTGAAGTGGTGCGAGAGTGAAGTTGAGATACAACCTTGGGAAAGTAGATTTCAAAAATCAATAATATTAACTGGTACGATACTCCAAACGCTGTTCATGATGATTTTTGTGACGTTTCTAGAAAAGATAGAATTTTTCAAGGTTGTATCTCATCGTCACTTCTATGCAGTTTTTACTACTGGAAAAATTCAATGAAAATAATTAAACCTGTTGGATGTTTTGGGTTATTGATGTGAAAGAAGTAGAAGATAACAAGCGTTCAGCTCAAAATCGGTTCTTGGGATAGAAACAAATGATGGGGGCGTACACAAAAGACTGCGATTCAGTTGGCACTGGAGATCGCTCAAGATAGATAAGCCGTATGGCAAACGGAGCTCACAGAGGTAGGAAACTGGTGAATTTTGGAAAACATAAATTTAGTTTCATGACTAACTATTTACCTAGTACAGATTCGCGAAGAACGCGAGTGAATTAGTTAAATTTACTAGTATCGTATCTCCGGGAGTCTTGTTTGCGTCACAGCTTATCTAATCTTGGGCGACCTATGATTTCCAGTGCCAACTAAATCGCAGCGATGTCCGACTTCACAGATTTTGACCATCTGAGCGCCACTCCAACTACCGGGCTTCTACTTCAATAATGAACCAAACATATTTTATTATTTTCATCGAATATTTCGGAGAAAACCTACATTTTGTCATATGATTGCAATGACAGGCCCTTCCCATCAATCGCGAGATGGGATCATCCGCCGATTTTTTTCTCCGCCAGTTTTTCCTCTTCGGCTTTTTTCATAGCCTGCATAAGCATGCCGCCGCAGAGGGCCGTTATGGTAAAAGCTTGGGCGACTATTCGAGCTCGCATCATCATCTGAGACATGCGCCGTTGACCTGTCTTCATCGAGTAGAGACCGAACGAGAGAGCGGCGGTTGTCAAAAGCGTTCCTGGAATTGACGAAAATTTAAAAAGTAATAACAATGCATCTGGCATCTCGAGGACGGGATTCGGGCCGGTTCCTTGGGTTGCACCTGGTCCATGGTCTTCACCATAATATTATCCAATCTCGCCCATCCCTCTCCAGGTGGCTCGACTTCGCTGCCATACCGTATCACACCCCGGCAGACATCTGCCGCCCTTCAACGATTTAATTGCTTACCAAACGGCACAAGAGGATTCTCCATGGCCTTCCTCTTGAACTTGTCAAATGCTTTCTCCTCCTGAATTTCCGTCGAACCTATTTCCTGCTTTATACGAATCCAATCGAATTGCTCTTGCGGTGGGTCTGCCATTTCGTAGATATTTCCGTGGGAAATCAAAACCAAACAATACGAGGGTAAATAAAATGGCAGAGATGACAGATGATGGGCTCAAGGCTCAACCTGTTATCAGTGCAAGTGATAACTATCTGATTAGAGAAGAATCAAATAAAGGTCTGTTCGGACGGGCAGTCCCGGACTGATCCAGCTCTGGTTGCTGTTGCTAATGAATCCAAGCCAAATGAATCCAAATCACATGGCATCAGGCCCGCACCCAGGATTTTAATTAGGTGGGAGGGGGGGGGACGCCCAAAAATTCAATTTGGTACTTTTTACTTTCAACATTAACCCCGTTCTAGTTATATAGGTATTTTACCTAATTACAAGGAGACAATAGTGAGTTTTTGCAGTTGTATTTCCGCAACTTAGCAAAACCAGTGGTGCGTAGGTAACACAGAATACTTCCATATTTTGACAAAATTTGATTATATTTTGACTGCCTTCGAGGCGGTTTAGGTTATCGAAAATATCAAATAACGCACTATGCAAATCTTAAAACTCGTCTGAAATCAAAGTACGTCAAGTTATCTCAATATTAAAAATATCCACGTATTCTGATGGATAAAATTACGATTTTTAGACCCAGAACACTCAAATTGGTTCATTTTTGTGGCCAGAAAATAATCGAATAAAAGACACTAAAAGTGCAAATATGTCGGAGGTCCTGTGCGTAGTTCGAATTCCGGTTGAACCGGGTTTCAGCCGCTTAACAGCAACATTTCCTGAAGTCGCGGCCCAATTTCATGACCGAGTCTCCCCCAGTCTCATGAAGGGGGAAGGTATACAGGAGAAGGGCGAAAAACAAGCGAATCAACAGGTTAAACTTTATTTATCGAATTATTTGCACAAAAATACCACGGTGAATTTCCAATGAAGTATAATCCAGACCTAGGTAAATTTCACAATGAACGTGGTCTATTCAAGGGAAGACCGGTATTGTAGTAACATGATAACATCAATGATTCGTTATCACCGCAATTTCAGACAAAGGAAATCACAAAGACCGTCACATGGATAACCGAACAAAAAATGCTTCAAGGCAAAAATAATGGTAACTACACATGAAATAACGACGAATGTTAAGTCTATTCTATCACAATAGGTAAGGTCGACATGATCATAAAAATACTGTTTATTAGCGGAAAAGTCTCATGACGAGTAGATTGAGGGAGAATTCTGACTAGTGTAGGGGAAACGGGATATTTTTCACAATCTGTTAAAAAGTGTGGCAGCCCTGGTTTTCCACTATTTCATAGAAACTCCAGCGATGCCACATTCTAGAGCGAACAATAACGAAATTTTATTTTGCAAGTTGATGATTTATTGGAAATAATAAATTATGCCAAATTTTTCGGCATCGCTACAGCTAAAGTTTTGATGATACAATAAAATCAAATAGGTGCTTACCCGTAACAAGTGCTATCAGAATGAACCCATTTCTTGAAAATACAATACGTGCAATAATAATGGAGATCTCTCACCGAAAAGGCCGATTCAAATAGGTAATTACCCGCAAGATGCCCAAAAAGTGCCCAGAGAACCTAGACAACCGTTTAACAACAACCGTAATTAGAGGACGTAAGGCTGTGAGCAACACTGGAGTGCCTGGGTGTCAATCAAACCCACTCAAACGAAAAACATTTTTGGAAAATTACGAGTAAATTATATTTATAATTTTATTTTAAAATTGTTTTTCTTCTCAAAATTAACCATTAGATGGTCAAAGAGCGCGAATATATTGCGAAACATTAAAAAAGAAAACTTTTTTGAGGTTATATCTTAAGTGCTGCTCTAAAAGGATCCTCAGTGTTGCCGCTAAAACACGATTTTCCAGTGTTGCCACAATCTCCAATGAACTTTTAGCGGGTCAGTGGATACGAACAAGTTTCGTTCATATTTCGGAAAATTATTCTACAGAAACGCCCTACAAACCTTTAACAATTAATTTTGATTTTGAACATTCGGCGATGGAATTAATAGGGGATTTGATTTTGATAGTATTGTATCATGTCGTAGGTTCGCGTGCGGAAATTGAGGAACGAGTTTCTGATAACGTTTATCATGTATACGGCCGCTTCCCGGTCGGAGGCGTTAGGTGTGAATCGAGCCCTTAGAAGCTTGATGGTCTGACCTCGGAAACACGGGAGCCCCGTGTCGAGCATCAGCGATACCAGAGAGATGATCGCCTCCTGGTAGGGCCTAAAAAATAAATAACGTCTTATAAACGAATTACGACTATTTTTCAACTCTAGGGCAAGACTTGAACCAGGCATCTCAAATTACGTTTTCCTGCATTCAAACGTCGATTTAACAACTAATGAGAGAGATGATTCCAAAAATAATTATAACGTTGGAAAGCTGACATTTTGGATCAATTTTCCCCGGAACATGCTGTTTTTTCTAATCTTAAACATGAAAGGTGAAAAAATGGTAATTTTTAAAAATCTAGCATTTCTCGATTTGGGCATAATTTTTTGACTTTTCAACTCGATGTTAGAAAGCGTTGGATACCGTGACTTTATGGGAAATTTAACTGGCTTTCCAACGGTATCCTCATTTTGGAATTACTTCGAAATTTAAGGAACTTATGGCCATTTTACTGAGACAATGTCGAAAACACTAAGAAAAATCTTTGAAGCGGAAAAATTCTACTTTTTCTTGAGCTCACGAAAAATGTTATAGGACAAAAATCGAAGGGGATGAGCTGAAGAATCGATTCCTCCAAGGAAGATTATCCAAATTGTGAACATTTTGCATGTAGAGGCCATTTTGAGGAAATGCACCGTTGGCCAGCTTAATAAGGACTTAATTTGAAAAAAAGGGGATTTTGTTAGGAGAAATTTGCTTTACCTGACTGCGATATAAGCTTGAACGCAAAGCTCGGTGAACCATCTGAACGGAGCGGCTTCCACTTTTCCGCCCATGACCATGACCATTTCATCGGTCAGTTTTATGTCCGGCTCGAAGCCCAAGTTGCCGCCGGGCGAAGATTCGAACATAAATCCGAAATCTGCGCAGGAAAAGTTAAGATTTTTTAAATTTTTCATTTTTTTTCCAATTACCCATGAGGTAACAGTTAAATAAAAATACGTATTGGCCATTCGACTCACCGATATGTATGATATGGCCCTGGGTATCCAACATGATATTTCCATTGTGCCTGTCCTTGATCTGAAGAAGAAATCCGATGACGCTGTAGGCGGCCATTGATCGTACGAAATTTCTCCGAGCAGCCTAAAAAAAATTATCGGAAATTTGAAAATTCGAAAAAAATGTATGCATAGACTGCATAAAAACCGCCGTTCCAGGCGTTGGCTTTTCACCCGATTACCAAAGTTGTCCCGGGCGTGCCCTGCCGCCCTCGAGGAGAGGGACCTAAATGTCTTCACTCCCTCACTTTCTCAGAAATATAGGCTATTGATTTTTTGGTCGTTTCTATTTCCAAAAAAAGCAATAACACAAAAAATAAAACTGTTTTTGGAAATCACCTGGAATTCTTTCGTATTTTCGTCGCCGTACGTCTTGATGAAATACTCATACATGTCGATATCCGTCTGCCGGCCGAGCTGGTCACGAGATTTCGCGTCGGGGACGCATTCGATAACGCCACACTGCAAGGATATTGAGAATGGAAAATAAATAAAAAAACGCTGCTAAGTAGATTAGTGACATGGGTACATTATTTGTCTGGGTACCTCAGAAAATAAAGTTCAAATAGTTGGAGTAGGTCGGTTTATCATCATATCATTTGTGGAGTAATGGTCAATCGTGAATTCAATTATGCCGAGAAGGTACGTTTTCACAATGATAATAAATAGGTAGGTATAAAAAGAAAATACCTGGCGGCTGCTTTCAAAGAAATATTTCCTGAGGCCTGTCTGAAGGCTGCCTTCTTGCCGCCATTTTGTTAACCGCGTTAACAGGTGACAACTGTTATCAAGATCCGCCCCATTAACATAAGCTGTCCAATCCCAGCTTCACACTTTCAGTTTCTAATAAATCTGAGCCAATAGACGACGAAAGAGCCGGTAGGGGTAGGGGAAGTCCCCTACTTCCCCACCCTACCAAGATCAAGGGTGGGAATGTTACAGCCGCCATTTCGTATTCCTCACGCCTTGAACCGATTGGAACATGGGCCGTGAACCCAAGAAAACTGCAAAACCGCAATTTCAGCAGTGTCACTGCCCCCAAAATTGACCCTGTTGACCAAAATCTCGAAAAAATGCCAAATTTCATATTTCATAGTCAATATCTAAAGATTCCCGCCAAAAAACCCCGAAGTCAAATCCATCATTTTTTTGAAATTTTTCCTAGGCTAGGACCTTGGATTTTCCAGCTGAAATCGGTTTTTTCCATTTTTCTTAGTCCTGGAGAGTTGTAGAAAATTGCAAATTTTTTGTGTCATGTACCTGCCCAAAACCTACTCAAAAATATTTTTTTTGGAATTTTAACATTTTTTTAAAGGGTCAAAAAAATATTTTTTGTTTAGGTCAAAAATTAGTCTTTAAACCAGTTTTTGATTACTAAACCCCAATCGATTTTGACTTATAGGGAGTGAAAAATGTGTAAAAACCTTCAAGGAATCCAACGAGCTCAAAAAATTCAAAATCGGTTCAGTAGGACTCCCTCAAATTGCCAAAAACGCGAAAACGCAGAAATCGCATTAAGAAATTCAAGCCAAACCGATTCAAAAACCAAATTTTCGAATTTTTTCGGAAAAACCACCCTATCTTATGGTAAATCAAGCGAGAAACACGGGAAAAATACTCAAAAAATTCTAAACCCACGGCATCACCTTCAAAATTGAGATTTTGTGTTTTTTCAAAAATATACCCTAATTATGCCGAATTGGACCCGTTAACCTTCTCCGATCGGATTGCCCGGACAATATGCCTCAAGTTTGAGCAAACCACAACTTTCAAGACTAATTTAGTCAAAATCGGATCAGTATTTCAATACGAAGTGGCTGGACGAAATTTTTGGCCAAAATTTCGTCCGTCCACTTCGTATCGAACCGCTGATCCGATTTTGGTGCGGTTGGTCCTAAAAGTTGTGTTTTGCTCCAACTTGAGGCATATTGTCAGGGGAATCCGATCAAAAAATTTTAAGGGGTCGAAAACCCAAAAAAACTGTTTTTGAGATCATGACTTTTTTTACATTTGATCGTTTTTGAGTAGTCTAGAGTTGATTCAGAGGATTCCCTTATAGGAGGTGCACGTCACAGGAAAATTTGCTAAACGCTCGTTTTTTTTTTTTGAAATCGGACCACTCCTTCTATGCGTTTTGCTGCTGACGGCGTACGGCGTACGGCGTACGGCGGACGGACAAAAAATTTTTATTGCAGATTCTTGTTCTAGAACCTCTGAAACGTGAAAGAACAAATTTTCAGGGGGTGTTGTAAAAAAAATTTTCTTGAACAATTACATAGGTACATTATTTCTGGAAATAATGCACCAAAAACTACGAGATTTTTGAACAGTTTTTTTTTTCAAAATTTCACTTACCCCAGGAGCCGTTGCGACGACGCGGTAAGGAAACAAGAAAAGATCGAGGCCGACTTGCTGGAAGATATTTTTGAAAATTCCTATCACCTGCAGGGCGAGCATATCCTGTCGAACGTCATCGCCCACCTACAAGAATAAATAAAATTAATTTTGGCAAAAATAAATGAATAAAATTAATTCTGACAAAAATAAATGAATAAAACTAATTTTGGCAAAAATAAATGAATAAAATTAATTTTGGCTTTCAAAATCAAAACACATTGAGTCGAACCGAAGTAAAGATCTCAACACTCTTCAGTATATTTGACTGCCTTCACTCAAAACGGCCCATTTTTGTGATACCTTGAAAATGGCGGCCTGCCAGTACTCGTGGACTATCGACGATTTCTCCTGCGACGGATCCGTTACTTCGGTCACGGCCATCGCCATAGTTTCCAGTTCGTTGATGCCGCAGCGCTTAACCTTGAAACGGGCCAGGTACGGCGCCTTGGCGGCACTGCAATGTTAGTATGTTTGTTAACCATTTTCGAGTTCCTCCAATAGACTCTTCAGAATTTACTGATTCCCGAAAACATTTTTGAGAATGGCTTCCGACGGGAAGATGCTTACCATCCCATGCTTACCTCCAATCCGTTGCTTACCTCCCAGCCCCATGGTTACCTCCCGGACCCAAGCGTACCTCGCGGACCCACGCTTACCTCCCGGACCCACGCTTACCTCCCAGACCCATGCTTACCTCTGCATGGGAGTGCCGCTCTTGTAATCGATGTCCAGCACCATAGCTTCGGGGTTCGATGGCAGATAGCAGCCTTCCTGGACTTGGATTTTGCTGAGGGCGTCCAAACAAGCCTGTTTCCTTTCAGCTCCTGATGAAATTATCCGAAATTGGTAAACAATGAGTAAACAGAAAAAATTAACAAAAAAATTAAACAAACCCCAAAAAAGGTTGAAAACCCAAAACAATGAAAATGCAAATGGAAGAAACATTTTAACACCCATTTTTGACCATTTTACCGAGAAAAAAATCCGAAAAAGTTGGAAATAGGTTTAGACAATGATAAAAAAAGGTGTCGGAGGCAAAATTTCGAGAGAAAAGATTTTTCAAGAGTTCTGAGAAGACATTTCATGTTTTAGAGATTTATGCAACAAAATTGAAATCAATCGAAATTTCGTACAGAGGTTCTGAAACTCATTTGAGAGAAAATTAAAAAAAAAAATAAACCCGAATCATGCGCAAGCTTGAAAAACTAGAAAGTAAAAAATAAAAATGCAAATAAAAGAAAAAATATTTTGACAGCCATTTATTTTTGAAAAATGAATAAATTTCTAGTAATAAGAAACCTTTGGGATACGGCCGAATTTTGCCCGAAATTCCGGTGATTTGGTCGAAAAAGTCGAATTCCCTCTCGTAGAACGCTTTGGCCGGGCCGGACAAATTGCTGACGATGCTGTTAACGAGAGCGTCCAACGTGTCGTACAAACCTGTAAATGAGTAGAATATTATTATTATTTTTTTTTTTTTTTTTTTGAAGTATTGCACACAAATCTTTACGCCAAAGTAGAACGAAAAAAACTCACTATCTTTGTTGTGCATTTCTTCGTCGATGTACATGTTCGTTTTCATGTTCCAGATCAACTGGTGTCCGACGATTTGAGATCGTTTGGAGATGTTCTTGATGAATTCGATAACGTAGCCCATCTGGACGTAAATGGAAATTGGTTAGGCGAAAATCGCTGGCAGGGGAAAAGTCAAGAAAAATAGGTTAAACCCCCCCTCCCACAACTCTGACCCGGATCTGAGGACTCGGATCATCCAACACAAGGAGATGTCAAAACCAGTGAAAGCGCTCGAGTTATAAGTAAAAACATCAAGAATTCAACTCAAACCAGTGGTGCGTAGATAACACACAATACTTCCATATTTTGAAACGTAAAATTTTGACACAATTTGATAATATTTTGACTGCTTTTGAGGGTGTTTAGGCCAAAAATATCGAAAAATTCACTATTAAAATTTTAAAATTTGCCCAAAATGAAAAAACGCTACATTTTCGGAGTGTAAAAAATATCTACATATTCTGCAAGGTAAAACAAAGATTTTAAGACCAAGAACGCCTAAATCGGTTCATTTTTGTGGCCGGAAAAAAATAAAATAGAAAACACTAAAAATGCGAATATATCGGAAGTACTGTGCGTTATCCAAATTTCGATTAAACAGGGTGTTAGGTCTTGCCGAGACAAACATTTCAGTTCAAGAAATTTGAAAAAAGGTTGAGAATTGAGGGAGTTATGGTCATTTTTGTAAATGACCACAGACGGACAGACGGACAGACGGACAGACGGACAGACGGACTAACGGACTAACGGACACACGGACACACAGACACTTGTTCAGGAAGTGATTCTGAGTAAATGTGTATAAGAAAAAGTTTTTTCTGAAGCTCCGTTCCGATTCTCGATTTTAGGACGATCACAATACTTCCATTTACTCTGTAAATATGGAAGTAAAAATTGTCACATTTTTGGAAAATTTTGGCGTCAACCAATTTTTGTATTTTTTTCGGTAATTTATTCATAGTTCCGGTATTTTACCGTATCGTGACGAAGGCTCTGGACCAGTTGTGGAATGTAGAAAAGTACGGCGTCCGCCGGGAAACTGTTGAGTACTCGGACGGCGTACTGCGCCGTAATCGGGTGAGGCGGATACTGGCGCGAGAAGTACGAAAGCGCCTGGACGGGACTGACTCGAGCCCACGTTAGCGTATGGACCAGCTGAAAAAAAGCAATTCCTCTACCTTCTCATACTGGGAACTCGCCTCTGCGCTCTCCGGCAGGACTCGAACCTGGCACCTCCAAATCATGGGGGCGCCATAAATGTAAGCGAAAGGGGCTCTATCCAGAGCAGAAGGTGCCAGTCCTGCTGAAGTTTTTCTCATTATCCTCGAGCATTTAAAGAAAAAATGTTATTCAAAGAATTTTTGCATACAATTTTTATTTAGTCAGGTATTTTTTCAGTACTAGGTACATTTCTTTAAAGTAGGTTGCAGTACAAAGCGGTTACCCTCGGTAAAACCAGCGCATAACAAACTAATGAGATTCGTCCTTCCTAAGATTCGGCGTGGAATTTTTTTGTACAAAATGTTTTCACAAAAAAAAAATTTTTTTTGTTCAAAATGTTTTTACAAAAAAAAAAAATTTTTTTTTGTACAAAAATTTTTGACACAAAAAAAATTTGTTTTACAAAATTTTTTTACCCAAAAAACTTTTTTTCTACAAAACGGTTTTTACAAAAATTAAAAAAAAATTGTAAAATTTTTTTTACAAAAACTTTTTTTGTACCAAATTTGAAAAAAAAAAACTTTTTTTTTACAAAACTTTTGTTTTACCTACAAAAAACATTTTCTACAAAACTTTTTTACAAAATTTTTTTAGTGCAAATTTTTTTGACAAAACATTTTATTTGTACAATTTTTTTTGTACAAAATAATTTAAAAAAAATTTTGTACAAATTTTTTTTTATAAAACAAAAGTTTTTGTAAAAAAAAAGTATTACGAAGACTGACCTCTGGAGCGTCGTCCAATATGGTTTCTGTGGTGACCAAATATTGTAGCGCGTGCGGAATGTGAGATACGGCCGTTGGATTGGACCTGACTAGCCTGCAAACCTCTTTGACCATACTTTCGGAAGATTTCAACCTAAAAAACAAGAATGTATGTACCCTAGCATAATATGCTGTATGCGTACGTTATACGTGTTTTATAACATAATTATGCATATTATGCGTATATTATACGATGTAAGATACCCTAGCATAATATGCTGCTAAAGGGTATCCCGGATTGGATCGATGGGCGGCAGGGCACGCCCAAGACGCCGTAGGTCACCAGGCGGAAAGTAAAGCTTAGAACGTAAATTTTCTATACTTTAAACATAATTCAACTCGAAAAAGGAGTTATCTTAAAAAAAAATACATGATAATTAGATAGCGACGATTATAATAACGTATAAAACGTGACTATTTCACATAAAAGGTAATGTTTACCTGACAGGTAGATAAACGGCTAACGCCGGGCTCAGATCCCAAGCCAGTCGAGTCGTGTCCCTGAGCACTTTCTCCGAGACGGGCTTCGATTTCCAATTGACGATGTGCTCTTCGCCCGGAAAGTGCAGCTCGGCTCTGGCGGTCGGATTGAACCAGGTGATCATCAAGTCGATTTCCACAGCCTGAAAAATTGTCCATAGCGGATATTAACGCTTTAGTCTTCTCAATAAAATTTCATCCAGAAAGGATCTAGATTATCGAGTCACCGACCAGCAAGTCCAATATGAGATTTCGCTTTTTTATGTAATCTTTGACGAACAAATCGCCCGTGTTTGGCTGCCTTTTGGTCCGCGCCGATCTTTTGGACAGCGTATTCGTCGAGGCCGACAGAGGAACAGTGTTGATCCAACCTGAGGCCGAACTTGGCCTCGGAAGATCGGCACCGAGGCTGGGACCGAGGGAAGCCGTCGTTAACGTTTGCGACGCCGTCTCGAGGCTTCCGTTGACGTCGAAATCTGCCGTAAAAACATCAATATAACACTCGGCGAGCCAACCAAGTTGAAATAGTCTAAAAATCCACCGGTTTAAAATAAATTTTCATGTTCAGCAAGAGTGACAAACCTCCGATAACGGACGCCATCAGGTATTTCTTGTCGGAATGCATAGTCTGCCAGAATTTGATGAGCGCAATGATGTCCTCCGAAAGCTGTTGAGGCGATTGCGTCGGATTCCGGAATCCCGTGCAAAAATGGTCCAGGCAAATCGAGTAGACGCGCTCCCTCAGCACGTTCTTGCTCAAGGATCTGGAGAGTACGTCGCTTTGGAGGAGCGACAAGGCGCAGCTCAGCAGCCTGGTTTCGGGCAATTGGTCAATTCGGTCAACGCACTTATATTCGAGGTTGCTGAACTCGAAGCATGCGATGGACTAGTAACAGTAGATGATCTCAGAACTGTTTCTACTCGCCAGGAAGGCTTGCCCAATCTTACCCTCCAATTGCCTCCGTTTGCCCATGAGCGGCCCCTATTGCCCCAAGTGTCCCCGACGAACCCTGACTGCTTCCCACGGCCCTGACTAACCCCAATGCCCCCAAGCGCTCTTGACTACCCTGAGCACTCTCATGTAACCCAAACTGCACCCGAGTGCCCCAAACAGCTTATGACCCCTCACTGCCCTCAAATGCCCCCCACTGTCCCAATCTGCTTTCACAGCCCGGACTAAATGGCCCCACTTCCCCAGACAGCCCACCATTTCCCCCAACTGCTTCCCACTACCCCCAAACTGATGCCCCCGAGTACCCCCACTGCCACCAAGTGTTCTAGACTGCCACGACTGCTCTCAAGTGTCCCAAACTGCCCATGTCTGCCGCCCGGCTGCTCCTGAGAGCTCTCAAGTGCCCGAACTAACCACCAATGCCCTCGAATGCCCCACAGCTCCCAAGCGCTCTCGACTGCAGCAACTGCATTCAAGAGCCCCCGTCAGCCCTTCAGTGCCCACAACTGAACTAAGTGTACCCGACTAGCCCCCAACTGTCCACAGCCTCCAAGTGACCCCGACTCTCCTCAGTGCTCTCAAGTGCCCAAAACTGCCCCAAGCTCCCTAGACTGCACCGAGTACCCAAAACCACCAATGACTGCAGCTCCACTGCCACCAAGTGCTTTCAAGTGCCCCAAACTGCCCTCAAATGCCCCCGAGTGCCCAAAACGACCCATGACTGCCGCCCGAGTGCTCCCATGTGCCGGAGTCAACCCGGAGTTCTCTCAAGTGCCCCAAACTGCCCTCAAATGCCCCAGAGTACCCAAAACGACCCATGACTGCCGCCCGAGTGCTCCCATGTGCCGGAGTCAACCCGGAGTGCTCTCAAGTGCCCCAAACTGCCCTAAAATGTTCCCGAGTGCCCGAAACGACTGGTGACTGCCGGCTGAGTGTTCCCAACTGCCGGTGTCAACCCTGAATGCCTTCAAGTGCCCCGAACTGCCCCCAGTTTCCTGGACTGCCCCAAGTGCCCAAAACTACCAATGACTGCCGCTCCACTGCCACTAGGTGCTTTGAAGGGTACCAAACTGCCCCCAAGTGCCCGAAATGACCCATGACTGCTGCCCGAGAGCTCCCAAGTGCCGGTATCAACCCTGAGTGCTTTCAAGTGCCCCAAACTGCCCTCAAATGGCCCCAGGCTGCATCCCACTGCCCCGAATACCCCCCCTCTCTGTGACTCCACTGAACCCAAGTCCCCCACATTCCTCCCAACCCCCCCAACCCCACTGCCGAAAAGTGCACTTGACCCCCCTCCCCCCTCCCACTGCTCCGAGGGCCCGCACCACCCACAATTTTTTTTATTTTTACCTAAAACGAGGAGCAGCAGCAGCTATGTGCCTGTTCAGCCTGGCTTCCTTCCCGCCGACGCACATGGGCAGCGACCTGTGCAGCAGCGACACCAGCATGTCAACCTTCTCCCGACTGCTGTACTTCGCTGTTTCGACGAGCTCGTACAGGAACTGAGCAAGGGAAGGAAAATGTCGAATAATATTAGTTACAGAACGGTCATTGTGTAAATTGTCGTTTGGTCCTGATCTGACACCAACCTGTATCCAAATGTCGTGTGGCTTGACGAACGGTTGATTCGGTTCGAGAACGCATCCCTCGTAAGCCGCTAACGGGCTGACTTCCTCTGGCTCGACGGAAAATAGCCCGAGCCTTTTGTCGAACGTGTACTGCCGAAAATGAAGAATTTTGTTCACCGAAAATGTTAGAATCGAACTTGGGAAACGTGCATTTTTCCTTTTTCATTTTTAGTCTAACCCGGTAGTGCTGAGATGATACTCGAACCTGACACCTTCTGCTCTCTAGGCAGAGGTGAAGCAGGAGGTGCCGTGTTCGAGTTCTGCCAAAGAGCAAAGTTGGTTGAAATTTTCCCCTCAAGGATAAATTTGAATGTTTTTTGACAACAATTTCTATGCCACCCTTGATTCTGGTATATTGATATTTGTGAAACATAGCCTCGATATTTGATCGACAAACCTGCCAAGCTGTGATCATCTCTTCCAGCCAGACTAATTCGAGGCTGGGCCTGGCTGATATTAGCCATTGCCAACACTGAACAGTCGTGGACATGGCTTCAGCAGTAAAGAGCTCGACCTGCGCCCAAGCGACAACATGGAGAAGTTTTCTATTGGTGCCTGCAATCAACCAAAATGCCCAAAAGGTTAAATAAAAGAGACAGTTAGTCTATTCCACAGGTGCCTATTCATTACCCAATCACTGGGTAGACCATTGATAGTCGATAGTAACAAAATATCGATGTTTTCCTTCGATACATCGATATTCTTCCATCGATAGTTGATAGTATCGAAATATCAATGTTTTTCTTCGATATATCGATATTTTTCCATTGACAGTCAATAGTATCGAAATATCAATGTTTTCCTTCGATATATCTATATTTTTCCATCGATAGTCAATAGTATCGAAATATCAATGTTTTCCTTCGATATATCGATATTTTTCCATCGATAGTATAAAAAATTTTTTCTTTCGATATATCGATATTTTTCCATCTATAGTTGATAGTATCAATATATCGATGTTTTCCTTCGACATATTGATATTTTTCCATCGATAGTCGATAGTATCGAAATATCGATATTTTCCTTCGATATATCGATATTCAAAAGTATCGAAATATCGATGTTTTCTTTAGATATATCAATATTGTTCCATCGATAGTCGATACTATCGAAATATCGATGTTTTCCTTCGATAAATCGATACTTTTCCATCGATAGTCGATAGTATAAAAAAAATGTTTTCTTCCATAAATCGATATTTTTCCATCAATAGTAGATAGTATCAAAATATCAATGTTTTCCTTCGATATATCAATATTTTTCCATCGATAGTCGATAGTGTCGAATACCGGATCAAGGGTTGACCTTCATTATATTTTTCGCAGAGGGAGGAGGGTTAGAATAATAGATACCTGCTGTAGAAGTAAGAAGAGCCGTCGCTTGCCAAAGCGCATCGTGAAACGCCATGTTGTCCTTCTCGACGCAGGCCTTCTCGATGCTTTCGATCAGTTTGTTCGTGATGATCTCCTCGTCCAGAGGCCCCTGAAGCATGCCCGCCACTTGGCCGGCGAATTTGGCACGTTTGCTGACCGAACAGACAAAAAGTGGGGCGCTTTGTCCGCCTCGCTGCTTGTCCAGCGTGCTGTTCTGAATGGCATATTGCAAACCGCAAGAGTCAGTCAAGAGATCAAAAAATCGACAAAAAAAAAAACTTACAAAAGGTTAACCTCGAGTAACCTCCTCATCAACTATATAAAGGTTAAGGAAAGTTAAAGCAATTTTCAGGAGGGAAAACTGGGATTTACATTGGTAAATAATGTAGGTACCAAAATCCACATACAAGAACGGTAGACTGGATGTTGACGCGTTTATTGGAGAACGTTTCCGTATCCCATTGACCCGAATTGACCATTTCGTTGAGGTAATCTTGAAGATGAGAGCGAGTCGCGTTGGGCGCCCATTTCATCGCCTCTTGGATGATGCCGCAACATCGGGCAGCGTAGTCGTTGACGATGCTCTGAAAAAGAGACGATACCCAGTACGTTAATAACTGGATCAATGGTAACTTGAAAAAATGGTAAAATAATACCCACTTCTCTAGCTTCCAGTGTGTCCATAAGCTGCAGCGAGTACGGCGTATTGGGAACTTCGAGCCGCGGCGTCGGATCGTTCGGGTCCAGTTCCAAGTACGAGGACAGGATGTGCAGCATGTCCAGCATCCTGCACAGGACTGTACTGTTCCACAGAATGTGCGGAAACTTGTCCACGAGGCCAGACAAGTATTTGTCCGCCATGCGCCTGATCTGCTTGTGGATGTGGTTGAAATTGACGAGCAAGAAGACGGCGTGGTCTTCCAATTCGCGCTCGCGCCCTTCGTCCTTCGGCTTGAGAGACATGGATTCGAGGAACATGGAGAAGACACGGTCGGCAACGCTGCGAATATATTGTGGATTATCGTCAATTGTAAGTATTTGTCGTCAGAACTGTCCACGATGAGGCCCGAATTGCGAAAGCGCCTACTGCCTAGGGCCGTATCAGACGTAAGACCGTTCCCCATCCGACAGACCGTCCGAACAGACCGATTCTTGGGTAACGTTAACATGCAAATTCATGGACGATTTTTCCAAGAAACAAGGTTCCACAGGAACAGCCAATCAGAGAATAGGGTCTGTTGTCTGTACGTCAGACCGTTCCCCACCCGACAGACCGTCTGAACGGACAGATTCTTTGGTAACGTTAGCATGCAAATTCATGGATAATTTCTCGTAGAAATAAGGTTCCATAGATAAATGATAACAAGCATAATGAAGTCCGAATCGCACGTCAGACGTTCCCCTCCCCATCCCACAAACAGACCCACAGACCCTATTGTCTGATTGGCCGATCCAATGGAAACGTTCACTTTGGCGCAGGATCTATGGAACCTTGATCCTCGGAAAAATTACCAATTACCAATAAACTACCAGGTCTGTACAGACAGTCTGCAGGATGGGGAGGGGAATGGTCTGAAGGCTGAAGCCCGTATCACACGACAGGCCGACACGACATACAGACCAGCACAAAGACCACAGACCCTATTCTCCGAATGACTGATGCTGTTTATATGTTCATTTTGGCACAAAATTATCAATGAATCCACAAGTGAAAATTACCAAAGAATATGTCTGTCCAGATGGTCTGTGGAAAGGGAGCGGAAAGGTCTGGCGTCTGATACTGGCTTAATACGGGCTTTAGACGACCCATGGCAGCACCGAGTACTCATCAAATACTTACGCCGTGACGCACAGCCACATTCCGCTCTTATCAGTGATAAGGGCTCGGTCGACCAGATATTCAAGGATTGGCTGGAGGCTCGGCTCAGGCGAATGTCGCACCCGCAACGTCTCCAGCCAATAAACCGACAGCAGAAAAGTGCACTGAGCGAACGAAAGTTTGTTAACGTAGGCCGTGATTTCAGGCGGATTTTCCAGCAGCGTCAGAATTTGAGTGCGGAATTCTTGGAGTTGCGTCTGAAACGAAATAAATGACATTGGGGAGATTTTGGGCGATGAATGCACCAAATCTTGGGACAATTTTGTACCTAAGGGTACGCATACGCTGGTACCAGGTCAACTCTGCAGATTCCATGCGAATCTTAGTAGGTTTAGCAGGAAAACGACGTCAATAGGGTTTTTGCACTTCAAATTTACGGACCATTATATGATAAACATGTTCGTAATCAAGGGGAAATCTAAGCTTCAACAACAACATTTGAGGGATTCCTATAGAGTTCATAACGAGAACGTTGATTTTGAGCTAAGAGTTTCAATCAATTATTTCCAAAAGAAATCGGAAAAAACTATCAGTAGCGCGTCAGTTACCCGTTACCTGTTTGAGTAAAGCCTGTAAAACAGTGTTGCAATGCCTGCCCTAACGTTTTTCCCAGGCAAGCCGCCGAAAATTCTCAGATTGGCTTGAAAATTCCCATATTCCAAAAATAGCCGAGTTTTCACTTCAAAATGAGCTAAACTCACAAATTTTAGATAATGAATGTTATCATGGTATTTTGGCTCATTTGATGGTTACGACAGAAAGTACCTAGTTTGCCTGCTCGTATAAACATGAAGTGTGGGGTAAGTGGGTATGAATGGAGTGGGGGGGGGTGCCAGGATAGTAGAAAAACGCACTCGCACTAAAGCTGCCAACAAAACTACTGCTTTTTTTCTTTTGGTTTGGACCAAAAAACGCAAAAGTTTGACCGTTTTTCACGTTTACAGCTCAATTTTCCTTCGAAAATCAACATTTCTCCTCGACTTTGGAAAAATTCCCAGCCTACGGGAAAATTCCCAAGACATCGCAACACTGCTGTGAAAGTAATCGCCTGTTCGGGATAAGTTCAAGCGCATACCACGGACACGGAATCGTTTCTGACGGCCGACGTGTACTGGAGCTGCCTCAGTTCCGACCTGGAGGAGCTCTGGGCCACCAGGCATGGGGATTTGACAGCAATCTGCTCCACGCCTTGCCGCCACTCGTTGGGCCACAGACCTGGAAACGGACACTTTTTTATAGGCAACTTCGATTTTCTCAAAAAAAGCGGCGGACAGTCGGTTGATAAGAGTTTTGGTTGATTCTCTCAAAGCAAACGTTACCCGATTGCGTGGTGAAGCCCATTACGACGCAGTAAAGCCAGAAATCTCTGAAGAGTTTGAGCAGTCGAGGTTTGGGCTGCTTGATGACGGGCAGCCTTCTCACGAGCACGGCGATGACCGGGATGAGCATGCCCAGATTTCCAGCGCTACTTGAAGCCTGAACAGCCCGATCGAATTAGTCGGAAGTGAAAATTGAAAGTGAACTTGTGAGTGAAACCAAAGTTGCGAGTGAAACTTAAGTTGAAACAGAAACTTTTGAATGTGAAACGTGAGAAAAACTCGAACTATCAAAACAGTTCGCTCACTTTATTTGCCGGCGCCTTGTCGGAAGCCCGTTTGCCTTCAAGGCCCAACTGGACGAAAAGTTCCATCAGTCGAACTAACAATTCGCTCATTTCATGTTCCCCGTTAATGTTAGCAGCTATGTTGGCCAAGGCGTTGATCACTGCGCCTGAAACGTGCCTGAAAATGAAAGGCAGCTTTAGAAAATCCGTAAAGACGCGTCATGAGTGTCAAAATATGTTAATTGAATGCCGAAGAAACCGAAGAAATAGTAATGAATTGTACGTGTATGGAGTTACTCACTTGTATTGGTTAGTCTTGTCGTTCGTGTAAGCAGCATTGCTCGCCTCGACTGTTATTTGTACGAACATCCGCATTATCTCCTCGTAGACGTTTGGCTAAAAAAGATTGAAGAAATAAAGATTGATGCATTGATAAAACCTAGCGGCGGCAAGGGGAAGCTGGACACAAAAGAAACGCCGACGATGGCTCAGGGTCAGTTCCAAGCTCATCCGAAAATTCGAGGTAAATTTCACGTAAATGATCGAATATTAACAAACACGACTTACCTCACATTTAGAAATAACAATACATCCGAGCTGATCGACAATTAGGACATCAGCCGGCGAAGGGACGCGGCACAATCTTTGCTGGAAGAACTGCAGAATCGTTTCGGTGGTTTTACCGGTGTCCTTGAGAGCCACCGCTATATGCCCGAGCATGACGATCGTATTATTTGGAATCAGAGCACTTTCGCTGGAAAACAATAAGATATGATAAAAAGATATTATAGGAATAAGAGAAAAGATAAGAGAAAAACTATACAATAAAGTTTAAGATAAGATATGGGATGAGATATGGGATAAGATATGAGATAAGATATAAGATATGAGATAAGATATAAGATAAGATATAAGATTAGATATAAGATAAGATATAAGATTAGATATAAGATAAGATATAAGATTAGATATAAGATAAGATATAAGATTAGATATAAGATAAGATGTAAGATATGGGATAAGATATAGGATAAGATATGAGATAAGATATAAGATAAAATAAAAGCCACTTTAACTAGTTCGTTTGCTCAGAAAAGCTACCAGTCGGATTT
The DNA here is from genome assembly GCA_036186465.1 of Nesidiocoris tenuis. NCBI lineage: Eukaryota > Metazoa > Arthropoda > Insecta > Hemiptera > Miridae > Nesidiocoris > Nesidiocoris tenuis. The sequence goes on from AP028921.1 coordinate 9,279,983, forward strand.
TTCGGCCGTGTAGAGGCGGTTAGAAAGCGAAGCGACCAGCGCGGGTATGCAGTACGGGTCCACGGTGTAGGCCGATCTGAGGGCCAAACATAAATTTTCGATGGCAGAATCCCTCAAACGTTCAAATGGCGAGAGACAGCAATCGCAAAGGGTTCCACTCGTACCTGCCACTGAAAAGAGTGCAATTTCATCGTTAGTTGACCAAATTAATTTGAAATATAGCGAAAATTTCCGAATTTTCTCACATTTAGGGCTGGTTTCACCAACAAACGATAATAGCAAATTGAGCATTACTGAGTGTTCAATAACGGATTGGAAAAGTGTTTTATTTACTCTGCTGTTGTTTGTATTTGTAGGTGCGACAAATTCGCCCCGAATCGGGCGGTACAAGTCGACCACCAAATGAGCGGCGATCCGAGTTGATCGTAGACGAAGAAATCCAAATTCGGATTTGATCTCGGCATACTCTTAGATCTCAAATTGATCGAGGATTGGAATGTTGGTAAAACCCTTACGTACCTTGAGCATCGTGATTCAGGCTCTTTTCGCAATGGAGCCGATACAATTTTGACAGGATCGGCGACGGGGAAACGAGGAAATCCCTCAAACAATGGATCGACGTGCTGGCTATGTTGGGATACTTTTCGGCCAACTTGCCCAAACCCTGAGGAATGTCATTGGGGCAAATCAATTGTTAAGTCGGTAAATCGATCGATCGAGTGAAAATTGGCGAAGCAAATCGTCGTGCGAGGTATTGCGGACATGGCGCGGGATAACATTTTTAAAACATGCAATAAAAATCGGGTAGAAAATGTGCTCATTCAATGCATCCGAGTAAATGAATTAAATTTTGAAAAACGTTCGAATAATTTTACAATGGAAAAGTCAATTTTTCAGGAATCCCTCAAAAATGTTCGAGCCTCGATGGGATTCCTCGGGTGATGTATTTTGGATATAATTTCAGGTTAAAAACCGAGGAACCGTTGAAGAAGACTCATCGAAATACTGACCCCTACAACCCCCTACATTTGTCTCACGCACCCAATTGAAAAAAAATCTATTTTGGGCCAGGGTACAAAACAATTATCTAAATTCAATCAGACCCTTACAATTATAATGTTGAACAATACAATTGGTCATAATAAAAGATAAAATAATTGGGGTTAAAAATGCCTGAAAATTGCCAGACGTTAGAACCCTGATATTGACGTTTTTAGTCTCAAACACAACAACAACAGCAGCAGCAGCAGCAGCAACAACAAAAACAAAATGTTTAACAACAACAAATTTTTCAACAAAAACAACAAAAATTTTAACAACACCAACAATCTTAACAACAAGAACAACAACTTCAATGTTCAGTAGGCCCCAAGTCAGGGTGATTTCTGAATTTTCTCAATAGGGGAAGAGAGTTAACATTTTTGATGAATTTTCGACAAGCGAGGGCGACAAAACTTGGGCTCTGTCTCCAGGGTAAGCGATTAGGGTAGGTACCAAGATGAGAATAATCCTACCGTACTAAAAGAGTACTATTTACCAATTATGCGCATGACACATGCAATCATTCATGGCAAAACCGAGATAACGGCTTTTCAAAGCTATGAGGTAACGATCGGCTGACGATCTGAATAAAAAAGCCAAGCACTACACGGATCATGCCGATGCTTGCCAGAAAAAAGCAAGTTTTCAATTTGAAAAATAGGGAAATTCACTAGCGGATCGCAAAGCTACGCGTGCTCAAATCCAGCGGTGAGAAATTCGCCTAGAATATTTTATTACTTGGCACTGAGACAACGCGAGGGGGGACTCCTATGATACCAAAAATTACCTCAAGGCATACCATGAGGAGGGGCATGTGAGCGAGGACCAGCTTCAGGTTGTGGTTGGAGTTGATCTTCTCCGTAAGGCGGCCGCAAAGGCTGTCAGCTCCTGCAAAAATTTCCAATTTTTACAAAAAAATGTTCTTGCAAAAGATTTGTATTTTTGAAGAATTGAGCAAGGCCGAATTTCCATGTTTCAAATTTCTGGTAAAGCGGCGCCATCTTCAAGGTTAACTCAATTTTCGAGTTCTACTCCACCCAAAAAATTTGGCGGTATGGTTTGCTCTGAAATGTTAACGTATTTTATCGCAAATAGAGACAAGTCAGTCACAGCGGAGGGAGGGAATTTTGACCTTGGATTTGGAGACCTCGAAAATCCCCGAGTCATTGATTTTCCAAGTTCGAATTTCAGGATCAAAATTTAGAGAGCCGGTAGTTGAGTTCCACAAACGCAAGAAATCTGAGGATATGGGTAGTCAATTTTATTGCACAAAGATTTGTGTCGTTATCAGAATATTGATTCCAGGAAGTTCGCTTGGACAATTTAAGCGCTTTTTTTGGCGCAAGGTATCGGTAAACCTGCGGAAATACGAATCGTAACCCAAAAACTGCCGATCGATGCTCTGGTGTTGATTTTGGGAAACTTCCTAAAGAGGCATCGGGGACAAAAGCCCACAAGAACAAAAGGGAAATCGGTTAACATCGTTGCCCAGCGCTGCGGGCTCCCCTATTGCAAAAAGATGCAAGAAACCCAAAAATATCAATCCAACAGCATTTTGGAGATAAGCATTCTGCTTGCTCGCATCCCCAAAGATAACCAGTAGTGCGCAGATAACACACAATACTTCCATATTCTAATACAAGAATTTTTGCACCAAAGCAATTAGATTTCGACCATTTTTGAGGCTACAATGATTTAAAAAAACACAAAATGCAAATTTTAAAACCCGCCCAAAGTCTAAATACGCCCAGTTACCGGAAAATAGAAAAAAATGTACGTCTTCTCCAAGGTAAAAGCAAAATTTCAAGGCCCAAAACGCTCAAATCAGTTCCAAATCAGCGACCCAAAAAATCCATACAAGCCAACGTGAGTATTTTTTTTGGCGTCGGTTAAAAATGTTGAAAAATTGCCTCTGTCGGGCTCCTGCAAACAAGACTAGCCCCAATCTGAAACGTCTCCATAAAACAGCAAAAAAATTCCAACAAATTATTCAAATGGATTCCAAACGTAGATGCGGCAACTCAGTGCAAGAGGTTCCATTAGTTGAACGTCATCTTCAGTTAATTGGGTTAGTGTAAAAAAATGATCGATTATGCCATTCGTCAGATGAAAATGAATCTTCGCAAAGCCAAGCGAGTTGTGAAGCATGGTAATGCAGGAGATAGCTGTTAGCTCAATAAAACGGTCAAAGCAACTGAGTAATTCTTTCAAAATTTCAGGGCTTTTTTAGGTTTTCAAGGGTGGAGGTTCTGAATTTACAAATATTTCCCAAAACTCAACAAATTTAACGTTCCCCGGATAACTGCAAATTGGCTTCAGCAAGCGCCAATCTAACCTCTCGTATAACCGAACAATCGAGTGTAGATTTTATCATTATTTTATTTCATCCATCAACTACAGGAATTGAGGGAAGAGCAAAAAGACGGTTATGGAATTCTGCCATACATTTTGATTGTTCGGGAAATTGGAAATGCACAGTAAAGTTAACATTTCTCATAAGGATCCGTTTCACTAATTAATTGATGTTTACCAATTTTTATGAAATAAACAATTTAAAAATGCATAAAAAATTCAAACGTTTCAAGGCTGCTGCATCAATCTGCTCAATCAACTGATTGTCCAATAATTCACTGATTAACCATGGAAAACAAAACAATTTTTTGCAGTAACTGCAGAGTAAAAATTTCTGGTCCTTAGACCACCGACTACCTCAGAGCTGACCTGAGTTTAAAATAATCACGATTGATTAAAGCGATTCCCAATAATTCCCATGATTTACTGCAATTGAGGAAACGGAGTTTAATCCAAGTTAACTGACGTACCTAACCTAGAAAACATCGATTTTTTAAATAGATAATTACATGCCTAAACCCTCTGGGCTTCAAAATTTGGAAATTTCGTTCCAGACAAATGATTAATATCGCAAACAAGTTCGGATCGGGTTAGTGACAATACTCCGCACTCAAAATCGCACTGATGCATTGAAAAACCACTGTTAACCTGCCGCTGACAATTCGGACGCTAGTGTGTGAAGTAAGAATGTTGGGCTTTCTTTGTAAGGAACTGCAATAGAAAATTATTCGGCTCAAAGTGAATACGACAAATTCGACGGTGCTAATTAGAATATGACAACTATAGCGAACTATGTTCAACATCAAAGCGAGACTCCCGACTATGTTATTGAAGCTCCGAAAAATCTCTCTGTCTAAATCCTTAACAATTTTCTCACTAACCGTCTAACACTTATTAACATGGTCTTTAGACATAATACTCGAAAATACTGACCAGCTTCGTCAGAAATTGCCCAGACGAGCAGATCTACGCAGGCGGAATTGGCGAGGACGTTCAATTTGAATTTGTTTATTGTCGGAACGTTGTTTTCCCTCTCTTCCTTCTCGCTGGCGTCGTGATTTCTCGACTGCAGCTCAGTCTGGCCGCAGAGGAACAATCCTTTTACAAATTCTTGCACGTCTTTGGTGAACGGCGGCGGCAGATCTGAAATAGGATTTGAAATTTTAATAATTTAAATAGGAATTTGAAGATTGACGTGTCCTGTTCGGGGGAAATAGGAAATTTAAAATTTTTTTTCCTGTACGCTGCAGTTTTGGGCAACACTGTAAGCATTGCTAAAGAGCAGGTACATCAATAACCTGACAAAATCGTTAAAGCCTCCTCGTTTGGCTATAAAAGGTAGGCTCCTAGGTTAGGTAAGGTTTCCGAATATTCGAACATATTTAAATGAATGAAAAATTGGAAAGTTGGAGAGACGGCCGGGGGATTTTTAGCATTTTAGGGGACGAGGGTAAACTAAAAAAGTTCTTAAGGGCAGGTTCATCAATTCAGGTTATCCATCAAATATCCATTATTCTCTGAATAAAAGTTTCAACGGGTCCTTGACACGGAAGTTTATAGTCTACATTTCCAAGTAACTCAGTGTTGCCAATTTGGGTTTTTTAATGCCCAAGGGTGAAATGTCAATGTCGGGGTGAAATTTTTTGGGGGTTTTTCTGAGTGGTTTTTACAGAAGTTAGGGGGATAGAGAAAAAATTGAAAAATGAAGAAATAACAGCAGATAAATGCCAGGTAAGACTGAGCAGCTATTTGGTTTGAAAGATAGGTACTCAAATAAAGGCTTGGAGGAGATTTGTATTGAAGTTTCGACTGACTCTGGGAGCTACAGTTGTCAAAATAATTTGTCAACTTTAGAGGTTCGTATATTGGATGATAGGAAGTTGGAAAGAATGAGTATTTAATAATTTATAGTTTTAGGTACAATCCTAGATGTATAATATGGAGTTAGGTCCTATTTTATGTGAAATAGTTTATTTTTAATTCCTCCCTAACTTTTGGGGGTTTTTTCGGAGATTTGTTTTTCTCATTTGGCGGGATTTTGGGTTTTTTTGACGTTGTCTCAGAGGATTTTGACGTCGGTACCTTGGCAACACTGAAGTAACTACTTATTTGGAGAGTAGTGTTTATTTGTAGAATTAACTGAACTGATGAACCCACCCTATCGGGCCAGGAAGCCGGAGATTATCATACTGCTCGGAAATATTTTGAACCGGTTCGCCATGTTTTTTGCCTTAATCAGGAGAAAGGAAGGAGAAAATTCAGACCGACGTTAAAGTCGATACAAAATCCAATCTCAAATCCAAAATTGCTAACTCAGACGTGGACCATTCGAGAAGAAAACGTGCAGAGATACTAAATAATTGAACGTAATAATGCGCATCATGCATTATCATGATCAAGTAGGCAGTGGGTGGGATGTTAAGCTGGCACAGCTCATTCAAATTTTTTCTTCCATTGATAAGAAAATGTTCGAAACGATGCGTAAAAGCCAGCGGCAGTTATTGAGGAAACGAGTAAGCTAAGCTTAAAGGTGCGATACGCTGAGGTGGAGAACATGTTTCAGGCCTATGGATAGCTGATAACGATCAAAGTCTGTTCCGCATTTCAAAAGTTATTCGGGATGGTTCACCGATGACCTTGGTGGTGGTCGGAGATATTTTAATGATTTATGACCTTTTTATGGTAACATCTCGACGTCACTTAATGATAGCATGGGGCAATCATTGCACCCCCGTGGAATTCCTCTATATTGTTCTCAAATTTTCAAAAAAGTCCAAACTGAAAGCGTTATCAAAGTCACACTACCAGAAACCGTTGTTTTCTGTTCGTACCATCGCCCTGGTAGGTACGTACTGTCGCATAACTAAATTGGACCGAATTGAACGGGACGATATTCAAAACGCCAAGCCTCTCTACGGAATTTACGAAAAAATCCTGCGATTCCTCGCGTAATAATTTATTATTGGAATCATGCAGAAGACGGGGTTAGAAATCTCAAGCGAAAAAAGACAATCTTACGGAACACAGGTTTACAGAAAATTCCGTGAAACGTTTTCAAGAAGAAAGAAAAACACGCTTAAACCAACAGAGGAAAAGATAGAACAAAATTTTGATGAAAGTATTTGGGAACAATACCAATGCGCACATTTTTACCTACCTGTGAGCCTCTGATTTGCATGACCGCGACATCTAGCGACTGCAAAACAAAGTCTCACAACGGCCACGGGTCAGAGGACGTTGGCTCCGGTTCATCGGACTTCTGACATCTAATACTGATGCAACCGAAGCAAACGACACCCGAGGGAAACCGAGTAGCGCAACCGGAGACGGACACCGGATCCAGCTGTTTTGCCATCATCGGAGCGCTCTCGTCAGCAGGGCAAGAACCTGGAAAAGTCACCAGCTCATCAACTTATCATTGGTTCCCTGCCACATTTACGGAAACCAGTAGATGAGCTGGGAGACCCCTTCCAGAAGGGAAAACACCTCCCAGATGGACCTGCAAGGAATTTAATTGGCTGAGGTGAAGAAAATTGTCACCTCCCTCGGGCCAAAAAGGAGATCTGCGCCTGCGCGCGCCAAACGTCTTTGGCGCATGCGCGGAGCTCTTTGGAAAATCAGAATTTCTTCAACTGGAAAATAGAAATTCATTCCCGATTGAGTCGAGCCGCAGAGAAGTGATCCCTCCGGTATCTACGGCCGACAGCCTCTGGAGAGGCCTCCACTTGGACGATCGTGGAATCACCAAGAGTACCAGACCCACCTGTTTCGGCGGACGCCGGAACAAACTCTAGCAGCCGAACGGTCGACATCCGCGAACCGCGAACGCGAACGGGTAGCTACCGCGAAACGGGCGCGCGCGAGTGTCACCAAAACAGGACAGGTCAGAAACTCTTTTAAGGAATAAGACTTAGTCTAAGCTTTGTTCTCCAAAATTATTTCAAGTAATTTTAAGTCTCTTGGAGTGGGGATAATTCTTCTCTTTGTCCGAATAATTTTTAGTTCATGTTCAATAATTCATTAGATCAAATATTAGATTGAACCTTGCATTTTCTTTTGTTGTAAATTAAATTTCCTATTTTTCTATTCAATTCACAAAAAGATTTTTTTTAATTAACCATCAACCCGAAGTAAGCATTTCAAGGTACCAAATTCCAGGGAAGAAGGTAAGCTGGTTTTGGACCAATAAATTGAACTGGATCAATGTGAAGCCTTTTGGTTTATTGGCCCCAAAACAACAAAAATACGGCGTATAATTGGTGGAGGCGTCGTCATTTCAACAGCTTACAATTTGGTGGAGGCTTGCCGGTTTCAAAGACCCCTAAATTTTGAAAATCCTAAAATTTGACGACTTAGTAATTATCCCTTCCCTGGGAATGATAGCTTGAACTGCAATAGGTCACCCCTCCAAGGACTCATTTTCGCTACAGTATAAGAAGATTTGATGAATTAATTTATAATTGTACGTAGTGAGACATGGGTTGTTTTAAGCTAATTCACTCACAATTTGGTCAATGGCTAAGGCACTGAATAAAGTGAAATTTGAATCGATACTTATAGTAGCCGTACGCAAAATTATAAAAAAAAGACAGGACCCTACTGCTAAATTGGGAACAATAGGAGACCAAACAGTCAGGAACCTAGTCCAATTTGCTTTATTAAATGGGATCGTCAGAGACCCGACCGAACTGACTAACCGTAACGACATTAGACAAAAAATCAAAAACTGGTGGGCAACCATAAATTTGGAAATAAAAGAAAACTATTTGGAACAAATTAGGGTAATTTTGGAAAACGCTCAGAACGATCCGGACTACCACCTAGCAATACAAATTCTTCAGACGGAAGGCAGAGTTAAACTACAGTCGAAAGACGGAGAACATAGGTCAGAGTGGAGGAAAACTGCAGACCAATTTGAAAAATTTTTGACAGACTCTGATAGGATTAGTCTATCTGACTCGAGCGACTCGGACGGAACTGACGAAGACGCTGACGTACGCGAAACAAAACAGAGCTTGATCAATACGATAGACATACAAATTGAAACGAACAAGTTGATAACTGACTACCTTCTCGACAAAACATTCTCAGATTTACCGACTTGGACTGCCTATGTACTAGACCTTCAAAATCATGTGACGGTATTAGAACAGGCAAAAACCAAATTAGAACAAGAATTTGACAGAGCAAACGACGCACGAAATATTAGTGACGAACCAGAAGAACTACGAAGCTGGGAACAGAACGAAATTTCGACCCCTTATGATATTCAAATTCAAAAATTGACAGCTAGGATACGAGACGTTTTTAACGACAAACCGAGAAATACCGTGCCGCCCACACTAGAAACTGCCCAAATGGCTAGACCGATAAAAGTCCAACCCCGTCACTTCTCTGGCGATCACAGTGGTGAAAACATTATACAATATTTAACACATTTTGAAAAAGTTGCCGTCTCACAGAGGTGGGACGATGAGGAGAAAGTGCGGGTGATCCCGATTTTCTTAATAGGGGAAGCGCAAAAATGGTGGGATAGGAGAGCCGCGTCGGCAGACCCACCCACTACCTGGAATGCATGGATCCAGGAAATGAAAGAACGATTTTTGGACCCAAATTTGCCGTTTCAGGCTAGGGCTCAACTATACAATGCAAAACAAAGCCAATCGGAGGGCTGCAAAGACTTCGCGGAGCGAATCATTGGGTTGGCGTTCGAAGCTGACCAGAACATGAGCGAACAGGAAATAGTTCGACTCATACTGGCCGGTTTAACCACCGGCAATCTAAAATTGTTAGGGACCTCAGACAGTAGCTCTCTAACTAGATTGAATGAGGGTCTAAGAAAAGTAGATCAACTGAATATAGAATTGAACTCCCGAAAAACGAGGGAAGACAATTCGCTAAAAAAGGAAGTACAGGAGCTTCAAAAACAAATACAACAGTTAAAGGTAGCCAATAATGAAAAACAATCTAACAAAAACAACCATTCGTATAGTAACCAACCCTCTCATTTTCCACGCAGGGGAGGCACACACGGCAGGGGCCGTGGGTACTTTCCCCGTCCACCGCAAACCTACGGGTTCAGAGAGACCCACGCCAACTGGCAAAAACGGGGTACGACCTATAGAGGGAGAACCATACCCCAACCACCGAACTACCTTCCCAGACACCAAAACCCATGGAACTATCCACCCATCGGTTACTCACCCATGTTTTGGCCGGCCTGGCAGGCTCAGCCAAACCAAAACCATAACAACCAACTAGCACTCCCAACATCCCAAACGTTCAGAAAGTCAAAAAACTGAACAGGTCTGGTGGCGGTCGTGAGGACACCCACCAGACCTCTATAACCTCACAAAATGTAAGCAGAAAACTGGTTAACACCGCTAACCATACAAAAACGGGACCAATTAATCAACCATCAATAGACGGAAAATTGTTTGATAAAACGATCAGATGGGGGGTCGATTGTGGAGCATCAGTAAGCTTAATTTCTGCAAACCTAATAGATCAAAAGTCTCGAATACAAGGAACTCAAGATGACACTCTGTCAGATGTCCAAGGGAACAAAATTGAAACTCTAGGAAAAGTTGTACTGCCAGTAGCTTTCAAAAAATCAAACATTGAAGTACTCCATACATTTTACGTTCAAAAGAAAGTGATAGATTCTGCACAATCGGAATCAAAAGCCACGGCTCTGTTAGGGACAGACTTTTTACTAAACAACAAGTGCATTCTGAATTTTGAAAACAAAACTATAAATTTCCCAATGCAAAAGGAGACAATCACATTCAAAACCAATAGGGATTTATCCCATTTTGTTCACAAAATTGAAAAACCGTTGAATGGAAAAATCAACTTTGGAAATTTCAGGCCGAAAAGCATACATAACAATAAAAGGCATTTAAAAACCATTGAAACAAATGATTACCGTCAAGCACTTCAAAAAGCAATGCAACAAATCCAGCGGAATTTTAATCCAAATCATAAAAATCTTCTTCAAAAACCAAAAATAAGTCTAGAACAATTTCTGCAAACAGTAAAAACCACTGGATTAGATTTGACTATCCACACAAAGGAAAAAACATATGAATTTACTTTCAAAACTAGGAAAAATCGAGGCCGAATAGAATTATTCTATAACCAAGAGACTGGTAATTTTGCCAACGTCAACAAGGATGGTAACTTGAACTTGACCGAGAAACCAATCCAGATAGCAGCAAGGGAAAAATCTGCTGACTCAATAGTAGGCCAGAACGTAAGGAAAGGGGGCAACGGGAGACACAAACTGACGCAACCTCCCTCCCTTTCGCATAGCCAACAAACGGCATTCCCGTCTTTAATAACTAATAAACACTGTGGACAACCAAAAAGAGCTTTTACGATCAATGGAAAATCACCAAAAATTGGCGAGTCTTTGACAGACCAACAACATGAGGCAGTCATTCAATTGTTAGAAGACTACCAGGATTGCTTTATGTCAAAAGAGAGTGACTTTCAGCCGCTGAAAGTCCCTCCTGTGAGATTTGACATGTGTGACCGGTCAACCTTCCGAGCAAAACCATTCAAAAGAACTCCAAAAGAAAAGGAAATGATTCTAAAAGTCACTAAACGCCTAGAGAATTTAGGAATTTTGGAAAAAGTAACGAAAACATTTTACTCTAGCCCTTGCTTTATTCAACTAAAACACGGAAAGGACAAAGAAGATCCAGCGAATTGGAGATTCTTGGCCGACCTTAGAAAACTTAACGAAAGAGTTCTTATGCCAATTCACTATCCTGAAACCCCTGAAAAAATACAGCAACAATTAGCTCATAAAAAATACTATGTCACAGCTGACATTCAAGACGCATATTTCAGCTTGTCTTTAGAAAAAACCTGTCAACAGTACACTTGTGTGCACCTGTTCGACAATGAGTTCAGAATTTTTCGCCGCCTTCCACAAGGAATGAAGAGCAGCTCAGCGATATTTTCTGAAGTCATTGCGAACCTTTTAAAAACCTATCCTGAGTTAAAAACATTCCATCAATACTCAGATGATTTATGCGCAGGTGAAAATGATTTTTGGAGACTACTTGGAGCGTTACAAAAACTATTCCAACTCGCAAGGGAAGTAGGCATAAAATTTCAGGTAGCAAAATTGAATCTTTTTACAAGCTCAGCAAAAATATTAGGACGTCAAGTAGACATGAATGGTATCGGATTACCGACCGATGTCCGAAAATCATTTCGTTCAATAGAACCTCCTCCAACCATCAGAGCATTAAAAACCTTTCTAGGAAGCGCAAGCTGGTGGCGTTCCTACATCAGTAATTACACGGCCAAAGCTCGACCGTTTTTAGATTTACTGAAGGGAGACCCACCGAAAACCAAAGAAATTCAGTGGACCCCAGAGCTGAGAAGAGATTTTGAACGTCTCAAAGAAGAGATAGCGTCAAGCAAAGCCTTACGAGCTTACAATCCAGATCACAAAACGGAAATTTACACAGACTCATCCGCCAAAAATTTTGCCGCCATTCTGGCTGGCGTTGATGAGAACAACAAGAAATATATTGTCAGATATATCAGCTGCGTTAGTCCGACTCACACGGACAGCGCCGTGCTGTTAGAATGCAGGGCTGCATTATTCGCCTTAGATACGTTCAAGGAGTACATAGGATCCAAACCTGTCACCTTGTACACTGACCACTTCTCATTGCAACATTTACAAAATTTCCGTGCTGGAAACCCAACTTTAGTCCGACTGTATTTGAGTTTTACTAATTACCCAAATGTCACTATAAAACATATTCCGGGAGCAAGAAATTCATTACCGGATTATCTTTCGAGATGGCCTCCGAAAGATACGCGAGAGTTTTCGGACGAAGACATCAGGGGACCTGATGTCTTTCCTCCAAATTTCGATGAAGCGTGTGAAGATCCAACCAATAACAGGATAATAGCAGTCACAACTAGGTCTGGAAAAACCGCTAGTTTGGACATTGAAACATTAAATACAATAGAAAGTGAGCAAAAGTTCCAAGAAGCTACGAAAAACGATCGATTTTCAAATGAAGTTAGGGACATATTGGCTAAAAAAACTGACTCAACCGCGTATATGAGAAGATTAGCAAAAAAATTCAAAATTAAAGGAAATAAATTGGTTTACTCATATACAAACGCAGGAAAAATTCACGATAAACTTTATATTCCTTACGAATACCGCACAATATTATTGAAAAAATGTCATGAGGACCCCAAAAGCGGTCATTTGAGCGCGTATTATGTGAAAAATAAAATTCAACAAAACTTTTATTGGCCAGGTTGGTCCACGGATGTGGACAATTACACAAAAACGTGTCATCTGTGTCAAATAGGAAAAAAGCCCACGCAAAAGCCCCAAGGTCATCTTCAAGAGGTTCCAATAGAACCAAAACCCTTTTCAAAGGTTGTGTTAGACCACACTGGACCATTCCAGATAGGCCCTAACACCAAACGATGGATATTGGTAATTACGGACAACTTTTCTCGACATGTCTATTTAGCTTGGGTAAAAGACACGTCAGCAAAAGCGCTAATCGAACAAATGGAAGTATACCGATCGATCTACTGCACTCCACGAGAAGTTCAGAGCGATCATGGAACTTGTTTTGTGAGTAAAGAGTTCCAGGAATATTGCACAAAAAATGATATCCGACATCGCATGGGGACGATTCGGAAGCCCTCATCCCAAGCGTTATGCGAGCGGACTAATAGACGGATAAAGGAATATTTCCGTATTTACAAAGGTGATGAAAAGGCTGATTGGATATCCTTAGCACGTAATGCGATGATATCAATTAACAATTCAATCAACCGATCTACAAAATTTACTCCGAACCAATTAGTTTTTGGAACAGAATCGTTGGTAGACCCCAACGCCTTGACAGAGGATTCCCAAAATTGTCATGTGCAACTAATTGCGAATAGGCGTCAAGCAATAAAAAATCATCACGAATCATTTTTGAAAAGAGCAACCCAACACGATAAAAATCGAAAACCTTCCCAATTCAAAGAAGGAGAATTAGTCGTAGTTCGGACAGATGTAGTTAAAGCGAACTACGATAAGCTTGATAAGCCGTATTTAGGCCCATTTCGTGTAATGAGACGAACTAACAGGGACAATTATGAAATCGCTTTTGAAACTCCAACGGGAGTGATTCCAAGAAATTTTCATAGCTCCCAGATAAAAAGATACTACCCTAGAGAAATCATGAGGAACAAGGAGGACAGACGTTTACCTTCGACTAGCACTAACCGACATTAGGCTAAAACAACCATCAACGTAGTAAGAATAAAAAATACAGAATGAATCTAGAATGAATCGAATGAATGACACTTGAGTACTGTAATGAATATGTAAATGTAAGTGTATGTACGTGAAAATGTAAAATGCGAATGTAAGATTAGGTATGAATAAGAACAAAATTTTAAACACTCTCTGGCCAGAGACCATTCGGATAATAAACTTAAGAGTATGAATTGAGATGAGTGAATATGAATAGTATGAATTTTGTTATAAATGAATAAGTATGAAGTGAGATAAGTGAATGTGAAGAGTGTGAATCAAAACGAATGAATTGAGAACTGTGAAATGAGAGAATGACTATACAGACGTAGTTCACACGACTGACGTACAATCACACAAGGCGACGCGCGGTGGTCCAAGCGGAAGCCTGAATTTATTGAAAATTCAATAAATCAATATTCTACAGAAAGTAGGACAAGACAAACCAACTGAAAAGTTAAAAACCTAGGTAGTAACGAAAATGGATAAAGCGCCGAACGAGGCAAAAAAGAGGAAAACGTTTTTTTTTTTTAAATAAATAAAGGGAACATCAAGAAACACGTGTAACCAACACTTTACCATAGAATTGTATAGGTATAAGAGAAAACACGACCAAATGTCGTACCGAGGTATAGGAATAGATACTTTTAGTTAAAACGCGGTTACGTTAATGCAAATATTGAAATAGTACAGATCAACGTAAAATACTTGGGACATTACTAACTAAAACAACAATGTAAATTAGTATTGAGCAAAAAAGTGTGAAAATCATTTTGGAAAATGAGCTTAATATGCAATAAGTAAATAGGCAAAAAAAAAACAATAAAACAAGAGCATAATAAACGGTAATAAACCATGAACCGAAATGAAATTTACCTTTACGTCGAATTCCAATTGGTTCCAATACATCAAGGAAGAAAAGTAAAAATCCAGCCATGTAGTCTCGAGTTGCACAAGTCACTCACGAAACAAAAAAAAAAAAACAAATCAATAAAAAATTACGTCCAGAAAAATAGAACTAGCAAATTCCGGTTTTCTTTAGGCGTGAAGCCATTTCGGCAGAGCGAGAGTCATTCCCGAGATCGATGGACGCTTCGCGACCACGATTAGAAGAGAACTGAAGAATGATTTAGGACCATGAGAGTCTTGCTGCGCTAATCAACTTAGACGGTTAACTTTCCCGCCAACCCATGGTATGAGAAGGATAAGACGAGACTTCTTCTCATTACAGATAAAAACCTCCCAAGTCAGCATGACCTTATCCACTCTCCTTGGACTACTCATGTGGGTCATAGTTGCTGAATCAAGGTTTGAATATAAACAGACAACCTTGACGGGTACTTACTTCATAAAATGCATAGACCAATGCCAAATAGTGTCCAACAATCACATCTTCATTCCAACCGCAATTGAACGGAAAATAAAAACTACCGTGCACAGTCACCCAAACCCCTTTACTGAACAAAAATTTAACCATGAACAACTAGAGAAAGTTCCAACTATAGATGAACTATCGTATACTAAACCTACATACTTGGCGGATAGCATCAAAATTGATGACTTACCAGAACCAGATGACAATGACTACGCAGGATACTATTATCAGACCATACAGACACTTCAGCCCATAAATATTATATTATGGCCAGCAGTGTTGATTTTTGCATTAATATATTACATAAAAAAGAAAGCAACCAGACCAAGGAATCAAAATCATTCTGTAGCAACTCCCCAAATTGAACTACCAATAATAGAGGTTCATTATGCTGAACCAACACATGCCCCAGAATAGCCTAAAGCCTTAAAAGCCAAATCACCATTTTGCTCATGTGTAGGATAAGTGTAAATAAAATCCTGTACTCTATCATAAGTGTAAATAGTTATAGAACATAAGTCGAATAATTTCAATCAGCTATAATAAGATAAGGATAATAATGCGAATAACTATAACATGTACTTATGTAAACATTTTGATTAAGCATAATTCGAGTCTCATTCACTGTTAGACCCACTCCAAAGGTATAGGTAAGTAGCAGAATAACCTAATCAACCAAGTAGGGAAATCACGTTTTTATGACAATGGCAGGTATAGGCCGAACCGATTCGAAACGATCCGAAACAGGCGAGCACCGTGGCCAAGACATACGCGACGCCAGTGCTGCACGCGGCTGCACAAGGCACCACCAACGACGCCACGCAAACCTCCGGCCGCCATTCTTCCATGCTGACAGCCCCACGACCAACGCCGCGCTCTCGCCCAGGCATCGTTTGAAGCTGGGGGGAGCTGTGAGCCTCTGATTTGCATGACCGCGACATCTAGCGACTGCAAAACAAAGTCTCACAACGGCCACGGGTCAGAGGACGTTGGCTCCGGTTCATCGGACTTCTGACATCTAATACTGATGCAACCGAAGCAAACGACACCCGAGGGAAACCGAGTAGCGCAACCGGAGACGGACACCGGATCCAGCTGTTTTGCCATCATCGGAGCGCTCTCGTCAGCAGGGCAAGAACCTGGAAAAGTCACCAGCTCATCAACTTATCATTGGTTCCCTGCCACATTTACGGAAACCAGTAGATGAGCTGGGAGACCCCTTCCAGAAGGGAAAACACCTCCCAGATGGACCTGCAAGGAATTTAATTGGCTGAGGTGAAGAAAATTGTCACCTCCCTCGGGCCAAAAAGGAGATCTGCGCCTGCGCGCGCCAAACGTCTTTGGCGCATGCGCGGAGCTCTTTGGAAAATCAGAATTTCTTCAACTGGAAAATAGAAATTCATTCCCGATTGAGTCGAGCCGCAGAGAAGTGATCCCTCCGGTATCTACGGCCGACAGCCTCTGGAGAGGCCTCCACTTGGACGATCGTGGAATCACCAAGAGTACCAGACCCACCTGTTTCGGCGGACGCCGGAACAAACTCTAGCAGCCGAACGGTCGACATCCGCGAACCGCGAACGCGAACGGGTAGCTACCGCGAAACGGGCGCGCGCGAGTGTCACCAAAACAGGACAGGTCAGAAACTCTTTTAAGGAATAAGACTTAGTCTAAGCTTTGTTCTCCAAAATTATTTCAAGTAATTTTAAGTCTCTTGGAGTGGGGATAATTCTTCTCTTTGTCCGAATAATTTTTAGTTCATGTTCAATAATTCATTAGATCAAATATTAGATTGAACCTTGCATTTTCTTTTGTTGTAAATTAAATTTCCTATTTTTCTATTCAATTCACAAAAAGATTTTTTTTAATTAACCATCAACCCGAAGTAAGCATTTCAAGGTACCAAATTCCAGGGAAGAAGGTAAGCTGGTTTTGGACCAATAAATTGAACTGGATCAATGTGAAGCCTTTTGGTTTATTGGCCCCAAAACAACAAAAATACGGCGTATAATTGGTGGAGGCGTCGTCATTTCAACAGCTTACACTACCTAACAAAAAAAAAAATTAAACTTAAACTTAAACTCAAACTGTAACTGCAAATCAAACTCAAACTGAAACCCAAACTCAACCGTAAACTTAAACTCAAACTAGAACCCAACTGAACGTAAAACCAAACTCAAACTTGAAGCCAAACTGGAACTGAAACTCTAACTGCAACAAAAGCAAAAACTTGAACGCAAACAGAAACACAAACTCAAAATGAAACCGGAACTCGAACTGAAACCATGAGTATGAGTTCCAGTTTAAGTTTAAGGTTGAGTTTGAGATTTGATTTAAGATATCGTTTCAGTTAAAGTTTGAGTTACAGTTTGAGTTGGGTTCAGTTCGACTTTGGGTTTGATTTACAGTTTCACCTTAAGTTTCGGTTTCAGTTTGAATTTGGATTTCAGTTTGATTTTTTGTTTTAATTTGAGTTTACGTACAAGTATGAGTTCCAGTTTATGTTTGAGTTAAAGTTGTCGGTTGAGTTTAAGTTTGAACTTGAGTTTGAATGTCAGTTTGAGTTTGAGATACAATTAAACAAAGAGTTTCAGTTCAAGTTTGAGTGTCAGCTTGAGTTTGAGTTTGCGTTTGAGTTACAGTTTTAGTTTGTGTTTCAGTTGTGTTTCGACTTTGGGTTTGAATCACAGTTTCAGTTTTTAGATTTCAGTTTAAGATTGAGTTCCAGTTTGAGTTTAGGTTTCAACTTGAGTTTCAGTTCCAGTTTGAGTTTGGGTTTATGTTTGAGTTAACGTTCGAGTTTGAGTTCTAGTTTCAGTTTCAGTTTGATTAAAAGTTTGAGTTTACGTATGAGAATATGAGTTTCAGTTTATGTTTGAGGTTAAGTTTATGGTTGAGTTTCACTTTGAGTTTGAGATTCAATTTAAAATTGAGTGTGTCAGTTTGAGTGTTTGAGTTTGTGTTTCAGTTCGACTTTGAGTTTAAATTACAGTTTTACTTTGAGTTTCGGTTTCAGTTTGAATTTGGATTTCAGTTTGAGTTCAAGTTTGAGTTTGATTTAAAGTTTGAGTTTACGTATGAGTATAAGTTCCAGTTTATGCCTAAGTTTAAGGTTGAGTTTGACCTTGAGTTTGAGTTTCAGTTCGACTTTGAGTTTGAATTACAGTTTCAGTTTGAGATTGGATTCAGTTTGAGTTCCAGTTTGAGTTTTGGGTTTACCTACGTTTGAGTTCACATATGATTATGAGTTCCAGTTTATTTGTGAGTTCAAGTTTGAGTTTGAGCCCGCGTTTGAGTTTACTTTCTGGTTTCGTATTGAGTTTACGTTTTAAGTTCAGTATCAGTTGGAGTGTAACTTTGAGTTTACTTTTGAGTTCTTCGAAAAAGGCAGGACATTTCAGCATTCGTGACAAAATATTGTGCGCCCTCCCAAAATGTGACGGTTGGTAACAATGATGCGATGCTGTCTACTAAATAACGTTGACCGCCCGCACAAAACATTTAGAACCGAATCGCTCCTTTATTTACCATTATTTGAAACTACGATTTTTCTGTGAACCTGTGTTTTCGAATTATCATCGGAAATGGAAGCCTGAGAAAGCGAAAGCTTGACGCAGCCGGTGAAATGCCACGATGCTTCCTCATTGTGTTTTACCCTTGGGCAATTTACCTGTATTGTAAACGTGCTTATGGTAAAGGTTTCGCTTTTTGTAAACCTGCCGTTTACCGTAATCAAAACTATCCCATCGTTCCGTGTGTACTGCGGATGACAGGAGAAGATTAAATTTAATAGAGAAACTCAAGAGTGGACGAGCCACTTTTCTGAATTTGCTCAAAACGTCAAGTTAAGCTTTGGGCAAGACAGCAGCCATAGGACCAGAATGGGAAAACCTCAATACAAGAATCGGGTCGAAATTCCAACACGACAAATCCATATCGTACGATTTGTTGACAATTCAAAGCCACACAACAAAATACCAATAGAACTCGAAGTCAAGGTGGAATGCGGTCCAAATCAAATTGGAAATTATGCGATAAATTAAGTTTTCTAAAGTTACCTGTTTGATATTTGAGGAGTTCGCGTAGCAGCGAAACCAAAATGAGATTCAATGTTTCGCTAATACTCCGATACGGGTAGACCTTCACTTGACCCGAATAGTAGAGCAGCGAAGCTTGGGCGTCCAATTTCGACAGTAAATCCGGCGTCAGCAGCTTTTTGGCGCAGGCGAGTATACTCTGAAAACAGTGTCAAGTTTACAGCTGGAAAATTGTAATATCGGTCACACACGCAGCATGCGCGACTTCATTCATAAGGGGGGGAGGGGGTATTGAAAATTGTAAAATAAAATTTGTTAAAAAATCTTGAAATCCTAAACGTTCAGACGGGTATACAGTTGGCCTTCATCATAAGGCAGGCCACCAGCGGCAAGCCCTGGTTGGCATCCAGCTCTTAGCAAAATGACAGGTTAAGAGCTTGTTGTTGTTATATTTGCTACCAACACATTTTTGCCAAAAAAACGAATTAATCGCATGCCGAATGACGATTTGTTGAATTCGGTTACCTATTTAAACTCGGTTTTTTGTAATGTTTACAATGTGATACTTGGTTTTAGGGTCTGAAGGGGTTCTTTCATCATTGATTAAAATGCGTTACTAACGATGTTTGCTCTTCACTGGCCGAATCCCGACTGATTCTTCGACCAACACACAGGATTGAAACATAACTTGATGTGAATTTGACTGATGAGTAAGTCGAATGTGCTAATGACGGACTTTTTCCATGGGAGACTCGATCCATGCCTTTATAAATAAATCTATTACGTCTTGCTATACCCCCCACCCCCGCCGAGCTGGGGGTACAAGAAAAACAAAAAAATTAACAGCCGAAAATCACAGCACTAACCTGCAGATGGGCGATGGGGAAGGAAATGGGAGGCCGTTTCTCGGCGAAGGCGGCCATCCTCATGTGCGGCAGCTGGTGGAAACTCGAGCCGTACTTGCAAAAATAGTGAGTCGTTGGATCGTACTCCTGCACTTGCTGCTGATTGGCGCCACTGCACAGGACTCTAAAATTCGTACGAATCGCGTCAGTTGACGGCGATAATTTCAAAATTGCTAACTCAAAGAGGAAAGGATCCAGGCCATGCAACGAAATCGAGCCAAGAAAAGCGAAAAAGTGAAGCCAAGGCAAGCGTAGACGGAGCCCGTGTTACTTTTTCAGGGGGTAACACACTTACGCCATGTCCGCTGACGGGTCAAGGTAGCTGAGAGTAAGTATGTCCAAAGTAGTTAAATTCAAATTCCAGGACAAAGATTTCGGAATTATCGATCTGAAATGGAGCAAAAGATTTTGTTCTTCCGCAGATGTCACAAAAACCATGCAGTCAACCGTGCAATATGTAGATGGTCGGGGAAAGGCTGGATTTGAAATTGATTGGTCTTCTCGAGAGAGTCAGAATTCCATATTTTTTACTACATACCCAAAATTTGGAACTTAACCAAAGGACTTGTATTTCATCTAAAAATCACGCTCGGTTGAGCAACAACCGCAAAATTTTTTTTCAGCCACTGAGAGCAGAGGGAAGCATGAATTGACAGTTCGCCTCGGTTTCGGCACCAGTTTTCACCAAGTTTAACTTGAGCGATTTCTGGAAATTTAGGTACTTCGACTTTTTTTGCAAGGTTGTTTTGTTTGAAACGTGGAGGATATTTCAACAACCAAAAACTGTCCTCAAAGAAGTAGGGATTTTTTTAGGTTGGTTGCGAGACCAGAGAGAGGCAGCAGCTGTAAGGAGGTGGCATGATTTAGAGTACAGCCGGATAATCTGATTCCGCACTTTAGAGACCGCACTTCAGAGTCCATACTTCTGAGTCTGAACTTCTGGGTTCGCACTTCCGAGTCTGCATCTCTGGGTCCCCACTTAAAGTACGCACTTCTGGGTCCGTACTTCTGAGTCCTCACTTTTGGGCCAGCATTTCATGATCTGCACTTCAGAGTCCACACTTTAGAGACCCCACTCCAGAGTCCGTACTTTAGAGGCCGCACTTCTGGGTCTGCACTTCAGAGTCCCCACTTCTGAGCCTGCACTTCCTGATCACCACTTTAGAGCTTGCACTTTTGGGTCTGTAATTCTGAGTCTGAACCTCTAGGTCCGCACTTCTGAGCCTACACTTCAGAGTCCACACTTCTCGGTCTGCACTTCAGAGTTCGCATTTCTGGGTCCGCACTTCAGAGTTTGCTCTTCTGGGTCCGCACTTCTGAGCCTACACTTCAGAGTCCACAATGCTCGGTCTGCACTTCAGAGTTCGCATTTCTGGGTCCGCACTTCAGAGTTTGCACTTCTGGGTCTGTTCTTTTGAGTCTGCATCTCTGGGTCCGCGTTTCAGAATCCGCACTTCTGAGCCTGCACCTCTGGGTCTGCACTCCAGAGTTCGCACATCTGAGTCTGAACTTCTGGGTCCGCACTTGAAAGACCGCACTTCTGGGTCCACACTCCAGAGTTAGCACTTCTGAGTTCGCACTTTTGAGTCAAGACTTTTGAGTCCGCACTTCTGAGTCTTCACTTCAGAATCTGTACATTAGAGTCCTCACTTCTGGGTCCGCACTTCAGAGTCTGCACCTCTAGGTCTGCACTTTAGAGTTCGCACATCTGGGTCCGTACACCTGAGGCTAAACTTCTGGGTCCGCACTCCTGAGTCTGCATCCCTGGGTCCCCACTTTATGTTCTGCACTTCAGAGTTTGCACTTCTGGGTCTGTACTTCTGAGTCTGAACTTCTGGATTCGCACTTCCAAGTCTGCATCCCTGGTTCCGCACTTCAGAGTCCTCACTTCTGGGTCCGTACTTCTGAGCCTGAACTTCTGGGTCCGCAATTTCAAAACTCGAAGGCAGTTTACTAACATTATTTCGCTGATAGTGGTTTTTTTAGATTATCATCTGCAACATCGGGTACCCTATATACCCGCTTAACATTCCTCCAGAGTAGGTAGCCCCACATCTTCACGTCAATCACTTTTGTATCAATTTTGTCAAAATACAAATTGACTTTAAATCAAGAATTGAACTCATCTCATTTGGAAATTGAAATCCTCAAGATCTACGGAAGAAAGATCGGAAATTATTACCAGCCAATCAGAAAGTAAGTAGATTTTGTCAAGAAAAAACATGCTTCCCTCTCCTTTCCAATAGAACGTTCCAGACATGGCCATGCTGACGACATGGATAACAAGAAATTTAAAAGAACGATGCACAGGTATATGCGCGTTTTTCCAATTTGCAAATTGTCAGTCTTGCACGGTAGAAACGACAAGGGGTCGAACATTTCAAGATGATCGTCAAAACATAAACTTTTCACAAAATAAAGAGAAATCAAGCCAAAGAGGCAACGTTTATCACCAAGAAGACAAAACTAGGCCAATTGTTGAGTTTATGAAAAATTGATGTTGTGACGCCCATAGAGAAATTTCAGATTCCTTTATGAGTAAGCCAGGGCTGAAACATACCTGAAGTTGGTGAAACTTTTCTTTTTGCCGGAGTCGAGGGGCTGCTTTGGCGAACAGACAGTTGGTTTTTCAGGCCTGGGGAAAATACGGCACAACAGCGGTGGTTCTTGGCCGGGGAAGCGCCCGAGGGATCTGGCGTGGCCGAATAAAGCCGGAATAATAATGCGGCAAACGCCTCCTGCGCAGAAGGGCGAAATTTTAGTAAATTCGATACATACATAATTGAGATCAAGTGGGGAAACGGAAATTTCTAACCAGTTTGTTGTTTCGGAGAGTCGGGGCTAGTTGTGCGAACAAGGGAAGTCAAATCGCATAGGAATTTCACTTGCGTCGAGATAATCTCGTCCTGTTTGTCGGGGCATTTCGCAGCGATGTCGCTCAGCAGAGTGTTCAAGCAGAATGTGAACCGTTCGGCCGTCGGCATTCCTAAGATAGTAATTCGCAGGATGAGCAGGTCAGCAGAGCAGGAGCCTATACACTCACCATTCTTGTAATTTGTAGCCCTTATAGGGGCTCGGGAGTGGAAACATAACCTTTAACTCAAAATTGTGACTAAATGTGGTAATCGATGTTCAATTTTTTTTTTATTAACGGATCGTTCTTCTGATTTTTCTTTTTTGGAGTTTTTGATTCTAGTCACTAAATCAGTTGAAATATGATCGATTTTCGAAAAAACGTTACCAAGGGACCAAAATATATTGGGATACTTTACATCATCTGCCCATCGCTGGTTTTGAGGGTATGTTTCCACAGGCACCCAGGGGCTCTGGGTTAAGCTTACTATCCGTAGGCAATTGGAACGTGTCCTCCAGCCAAACCGACTTCGGCAGGGCTTTCAGCAATTTCAGCAGGTAGGGCAGTATGCGATCCAAATGCTGGAACTCGGACTCGAGCAGGTAGACGCCCAGGGCGATGACGGCATCTTGGTTTCTCTGATCCAGGCGGAACACTCCTTGGGACACTTCGAGCGGGCATAGCGAAAAGAGGGTGTTCACCTGGGAAGTATTAGTAAAACTCAATGCAAACAAAATCGTATACCCTACGAAGGCGGTAAACCATCTTTGACGAGAGAAGCCGACCTGGGATGAGTAGGAAAAGTGGTATTGAAAATTATATTCTTGACCTTGAGGTATCTCGAGGACAAGGCAGATGTCTGCCTTTTGGAGTATATTAACGTATTTTTGTAGTCAGATATCAGGGTTAGGGTCTTCAGAAACACCCCGTCTCTTTCGCGGAGCATTCAAAAAATTATATTTATTCAGGGCCCTGATGAAGAAAATACGATTTTTCGAAAGCTCAGCCAGAGAGACAGAGTTTTCCTGAAGACCCTCACCCTGATATCTGACTACAAGAATTGAATAACGGGTCGATCCTCAACAATTCACTATATTAACGCAGGTATTCTTTAGGCAATCATTGGAGGATAAGAACGTATTTTTTTCGGTAAGGATCAGAGAATACCAGTGTACTCTTTAGGTATCAGTGGTCAAGTATCGGAGGATACCAAGATATTCTTTAGGTAAATATCAGAGGATACAAACGTATTCTGTAGGCAATCAGCTACTCGATCATCATGACGACCAAAATGAGCATACATACTTTTTCCCACGGCGTATTCTCGATGGCAGCCAAAGACCTAGCCAAATTTTGAACGGTCCGCCGAAAAAAGAGTTTCTCCTCGGAAAACATAGCCGTCCCAATCGATCGGTCGTTTCAAGCAGAAGATTCAACGCTCCAGCTGCACCATTGGTTTCCTTCCATTCTCCTCTGACATGAAAGCAGAAGAAACGGAATCAAAATTGAGCTTTTAGATGGCTAATAACATAATTGCAGGAACGGAAGGCGAAATCACCTCAGACTATATTCTGCAATCACAGTACCGACATTAATTTGACTACGATGTGACTTGACTATTCGCTAAAGCTAGCCTTGACACCGATCACAAACACCATCACTGATAATGATAAGGGCAAAGTCGAGAACAAGTATCGCAGTTTGTGGTAACAGCTGGGTAAAGGTACAACCAATGTTGCCAACTCGTCGCCTTGCTTTCCCTCTGTCGAGCACCGAACAAACCTCTGAATTCGACTAAAAACCTCTGACTTCCAAAAAGTTGTGTTCTTAACTCCAACATTAAAAAATACGATTATAAAATGATCAAAGTCAACTTCGAGATCAAAGTCAACTTCGAGTTCAAAGTCAACTTCAAGTTCAAAGTCAACTTCGAGTTCAACGTCAACTTCAAGTTCAAAGTCACCTTCGAAATCAAAGTCAACTTCGAAATCAAAGTCAACTTCGAGATCAAAGTCAACTTCGAGATCAAACTCAACTTCGAGTTCAAAATCAACATCGAGTTCAAACTCAACTTCAAGATCAAATTCAACTTCGAGATCAAAGTCAACTTCGAGTTCAAACTCAACTTCGAGATCAAAGTCAAATTCGAAATCAAAGTCAACTTCGAGATCATATTTAATATGACCCGCAGACCTTGCTCAACTTACTCCTTTTACGAGTACTCACCTTAGGCCTTGTTTTTTTTTTTTTTTTTCAAAATTTCGAGATCAAAGTCAACTTCGAGATCAAACTCAACTTCGAGTTCAAAGTCAACTTCGAGATCAAACTCAACTTCGAGATCAAAGTCAACTTCAAGATCAAATTCAACTTCGAGTTCAAACTCAAATTGGAGATCAAAGTCAACTTCGAGTTCAAAGTCAACTCAAAAATTACTTTACGGGAAAAATTAGTTTTCTGGGAAAAAGTTTGATGGGGACCGACAATCGAGTGACTTGATCGAGTTAAGATCGAGTTAAGTCACAGCCACGCATATCGATCTATTGATCCATGCATCGGATTTCGGACTTTATCAATTTGCTGATAAATTATTCTGTTTTCTATTCCATGATTAATTAATTAATTCCGCTTTATTTCTCCAGGCTTTCATTTACCGAAGTTTTGTTCTGGAAGATCTTTTTGTTATAGAATACCAACACGAAAAATAATGTCACTAGCCCAAAAGTTGGCTATTTTCCAAGAGTCGAGGCCTACGAACTACGAGGCGTTCCTTCAGGAAATCGAAGGCACCGATGACTACTGGGGCCCTACGTTCAGGTATAAAAACGTTGATATTTCCATAAGGAATTTCAAATTTCGGATCGGAGGGTGGTTAAAAGAGAGAACTGCACCGGCCAGCTCTGCTGCTGCTCTCCCGCGAGCTGCTGATGGAATGAAGGCGACCCCCAGTACGCAGGGGCGTAATTTATTGATTAACTCGACACAGAGAGGACAGGATGCTTGTAATCGTAAGGAGGGAACTCAGTGCGACGTCTCGTTTTTATCTAGTTTGCTTCTACCCCGGTCCGTTCCTCGGCGAGATAATTCTGACCTCCCGACCCCTGTCGATATTCAAATTATGGACGTCATCTTTCATCGTTCGTTCCTTTGAAAATAAATCAGTCACCAGTCGAGTCTTGGAGTCGCTCGTTGTACGATGAAACGATCGGTGACGTTGGATTCTCAAAAATGTTACGCCCTCCAGACCAAACACGAGCATTTCATAAACGAGTTGGAGTCGTCGGATACGAGCAGCATCGGACTTGTCATAAGGTGCAATATTGCGAGCGCAGGCCAACATTTTCAGACCTCAAACGCTTGAATTGGTTCAATTTTGAGGGCAGTTAGAGATAAAATAGAAAAAAATACTCGACTCCTTCCTGTTGATTGGGTATTACACTCCAACCAGCCATAAGGCTTAATCAAAGTGGAAAATAGCTGAGAAATTGCACTGTCCTGCAGGGCTAGAACCAGGCACCTCTTTCTTTCTCGGGAATGCCCTAAGAGGGTTGACAAGAGTACGGTCTGACAGGTTCACGTCATAGGCACAGTTTTCATATGGTTCGGCCTCCTTTTGGTTTCCCTCTGACCAGATGATCATTTTTGACCAATAGGAAGCCAAACCGTATGACGTCATCCTGTCGGATCGTACTCTTGTGATGTGCCTCATGACTCCGGCAACGGAGAGCCTTGGTTTGTTTGGAACCAGGCTCTCTATTGTCAGACTAAAGCTGGGTTCACATGTGCGTAAAAGTCTGCGTAATCTCCGTACTGCGTACAGTGCGTAATGAGATCTGATTGGCTGCCAGGTAAATTTACCAGGTAAATTGCGCGCGCGTAAAATTGCGAGGCAATCAGATCTCATTACGCACTTTACGCATACGCAGATTACGCAGACTTTTACGCACATGTGAACCCAGCTTAAGGCGTCTGCCTCGCGAGCAGGAGGTGCCAGGCTCGAGTCCTGCTGGAGAGCCAAATGTTCCAAGCATCCTCCTCACATTTGGTTCAACATTCGAGCTGCTCATTCGCCGAAATTTCATCGGGGGGATCAAGAAGTCTGTTCCTTGCAGTTCATCGCCTTTCCATCTGTTCCCAGAACCATTTACGATGGCGGGGAGGACCAGAAGTTCATGGAACAGCTCGACGCGCGCATCAAAGCCCACGACCGGGAGATCGAGAAAATGTGCAATTCTCACTATCAGGGATTCATCGAATCGATCCGAGAACTGCTCAAAGTCCGAAAGCAGGCCAAGGATCTTAACGTATGTTGATCTTTTATGCCTATAGTGATAGCGGAAGCCCCGTAAATGTTTGTCGCTTTTAGTGCTTTTCTGGGCAATCGACTCGAACATCCAATGAGGAATGGTTTTGCTGAATAAATATTTTTCATCGGTTCGCAGGACGAGATCCTGCAAATGAACAAAGACCTCGAAACGTCGGCCGCTCGCGTCATCGAGAAGACCGAAGAGCTCGTCAAAGCGAGAAAAGTGGAGAGCAATATTGCAGCCGCCATTCAAAGTCTGAATCATTGCTTGCCAGTGCTCACGACGTATTCTAAGCTCGAGAAGCAGATGAAGGAAAAGAGGTTCGTTTTTCTGACCACACGGATTCCCTCTTTTTGAAAAGCGCTTGAAACGTTTCAAAATCATAAATAATTGTACGCCTGAAGACCGTATCAGACGAACAGCTCCTCCCGCAACCGATGATCGATTTTTTCTTGCTGGCGGTTTGAGCCGTCGGTGGGCGTGTCCAGCGTCTCTGTTTGGCTGTTGTTGTTGTTGCAACGGCGTACTTGTCAGTTGCGGGCTCAGCCGTTCGTAGGATTACCACTTTAGCCGCTAGATAAGACTTGTGAAAATTTGTCCAGGTACTACCCTGCGCTGAAGACACTCGAGCAATTGGAACTTCTCTATCTCCCGAAAGTGGCAAACTATCGATTTTCTCTTCAAATGCAACAAAACATTCCAAAGTAAGTTCTTCTTGTACGGAAAAGAAGTTATTGTCATGTGAATAATTTCTTCGTTCATTGCACCGCTTTCCTTTATTTCGATTAAATTACTCGTTAAACCTTACAATTTTCCAGTTTTAGCGATCTACATCTACGATTAGGTTCATTGTTTCAAAATCGATGTTTCCAGGTTGAGGCAAAGTATCAAAGACGCTTCCATGACTGATCTGAAAGATTTCCTTGAAAACATCCGTAAAGTTTCCCCAAGGATTGGCGAAGTTGCGATGAAACATGTTAGTATTTCTTGTAGTCACGCGATCAGGGCTAGGGTCATAAAGGAGTTAGTATTTCTGGTCTTGAAAAATTGTTTACTTTAGCCTTTCTTAGCCTCTTATTCAAAAGTTTGGTGTCTTGTACTACAGCTGCGTTACAGCGCCTTTTGATGTTAATTTTCAGACATCCGAACAGCTAGTTGTCGATGTGGGGGTGTTCAAAAAGAAAAGAAAAGCGCCCATGCCTCCAAATCCGTTTACAGGTTAGTACTTGAAGCATATTATTTTGCACCATGGTTGGGGAACGGTAGCGTCCGAAATTCGTTAAAAAAAACTTTGTCTAATAGCTGATAATTGTTCAGGTGAAATTGACAACGATACCGATTTCGACGAAGAGGATCTAAGTGCGCAGGATCTCATCGATTTTTCCCCCGTCTATCGATGCCTTCACATCTACTCCGTACTGGACTCTAGGGGCGATTTCGAAAGCTATTACAGGAAACAGCGAAAACAACAGGCCCACCTTGTTCTTATACCGCCGACAAATATGGTAAAACTCGGTTCTGAAATTTTTACTACCCAAGAACATCGATTTGAAATACTTTGACGACAAAAACTCAAGAATTATCTGATGATATCTAATATTTTCATCTCCAGCACGAGTCGATCGACGGTTACCGAACGTACATCCACAGTATTCTGGGCTTTTTTGTCGTCGAGGACCACATCCTCAACACTGGGAACGGCCTCGTTGATCGAACTTATCTGGACGAATTGTGGTCGTCGTCGTCGAATCAGATTGTCAAAGCTCTTCAAACGCAATCGGTAAATGTGTAATTTGTGTGCCCTTCAGTTGCGAACTTTCTATTATCAGAAGCAGTGATAACAGCATTATAATTCAAGAAGTGACAACAACATCTTTATCACAAGAAGTGATAACAGAGTTATTATCAAACAGTAATAGCGTCATCATTATCACAAGCAGTGATAACAGCATCATTATCAGAAGCCATGATAAAAGCATTACTATCACATGCCGTGATAAAACATCATTATCACAAACCCTGATAACAGCACCATTATCACAAGCAGTGATAACAGCATTATAATTCAAGAAGTGACAACAACACCTTTATCACAAGAAGTGGTAACATAGTTATTATCAAATAGTAATAGCGTCATCATTATCACAAGCAGTGATAATAGCACCATTATCATAAGCAGTGATAACAGCATTACTATCACATGCCGTGATAAAACATCATTATCACAAGCATTGATAACAGCATTACTATCAATTGCAGTGATAACATATAATTATAACAAATAGAGAGAATAACAGAGATAACAGCATCGGGTTGGTAACTGGCCTTAAGTACACGACATTCGAACGGTAACGTTTTTAAGATGGTAAATATTCATCACGATTACATGCTAATCGATATGACAAATAATTTCATCATCTTCCGATTTCCAGTCGTACTGCACGGATGCAACATTGATGTTGAAAATCAAGCACCTCATCATGCTCTTCGTTACGACTTTGCGCGTAAGTTTTCCTTCCGACGCATTTTGAGAATTTTCTATCCCAATTTCCCCTATGCGAAAAAATTCAAACAATTAATTCCATTCCAGAATTACGGCTACGGTGTGAATCAAGTTTTTGAAGTTCTGCACGAAATAAGAGACCATTACAATGAAGTTCTGATGCAACGATGGGTCGGAGTTTTCAGAGAGATTTTGGACGAAGAACATTTTTCGCCGACTGAGGTACCACGGAATTTTCATAGAATTGTTACAATTCGCACGATATAATTAAATTTTCAGCAAATCAATTACCTTTCTCAATTTCTTAGGTCGACTGTCAGGAGGACTACGACGAAGTTTTGTCGACGTTTCCCCTCCAGGACGACGACCTGGAAGCGGCGCCGTTCCCCAAGAAATTCCCCTTCTCGTCGATGGTGCCCAAGGTCTACCAGCAGGTCAAAGAGTTCATTTACGCTTGCCTCAAATTCTCCGAAGATCTCAATTTAAGGTAATCGTTAAGAAAAAATTCCATTCGTGGTCAAAAGTAGGAAAAAAAATCGAGATTATCAACTGTGAATTTAGGAAAATTTTTGGAAGGGTTTGATAATCAAATTTATCGTTTACAGCCAGGGAGAAGTTGACGATATGATCAGGAAATCGACCAATCTGCTTCTGACCCGGACTTTCACCGGTTGCTTGTCGTCGATATTTCGCAAGCCGGGCCTCGGCCTGCACCAGGTGATCCAAATAATCATCGATACCCGCTACCTGGAAGATGCCACCGTCTACCTGGAAGAATTCGTCTCCAATATCACTGGGTGAGTATCCAGAATTTTTTTTGTGGTCACGTTTGGGCTAAA
This sequence comes from Nesidiocoris tenuis, assembly GCA_036186465.1. Classification (NCBI taxonomy): domain Eukaryota; kingdom Metazoa; phylum Arthropoda; class Insecta; order Hemiptera; family Miridae; genus Nesidiocoris; species Nesidiocoris tenuis. The sequence goes on from AP028921.1 coordinate 9,310,493, forward strand.
ATTTGAGTAGGGGCCGCTTTCACCAAATTTTATCCGAACCGTTGAAGTTACCGAGTCGTTGGTTACTTTTGCTCACATATCAACAAATGACAACAACAGCAACCAAGGAGTCGGCAAATTTTTGGTGCCTTTTTGGTTGCTCTTAGTAGTGGAAACTCCAAAAAATAAACGCGAAATTGCTTGGCAAGATTGATCCTCCTTTGTTCAAATTTGACATTAAAAACAGCATTGTGTCAATCAAACGACAACACCAGCTATCTCAACAATTCTGTGGTTTTGAGAATAATTGACTCGTTTTTACGACAAATTGATTGACGATACTTTTTGATACCTCGAAAAGTTTTGGCGATCATCATCAGTAGTACAAATGCCTTTTGAAATGCTGTTACTCGCCAAGCGGTGGTCCAATTTGGATACAGTTGATCTCGTATTACAGAGGGGCATGGGGAGTCGCATCATGGTGTGGAGTGTGAGGTACGATGTATGACAGTTTTTTGAAAATGGCACATATCCCTCCCCCATTATGTGATTTCCTTGGGGGGTTACCTTAAAATAAAAAACATTCAATTCTTTTCTCCAGATCGCCGAAAGAAGGCCAGCTGGGCGCCAGAGGTCAGGGCCACCTGTTCAGCGTGGCCCGCGACGACGCCGAGCAGCAAATCTGCGAAAAGCTCAAGAACAAATTGGACGAATTCCTCGAATTGGAAAGCTACGATTGGCTGCTGATCGAGCCGCAAGGCCACGCGTCCAGTTTCATCACCGATCTCATCGCTTTCCTCAACAGTACCTTCGCCTCGTTCACCAATCTTCCCGTAAGCTGAATACCAGGGGCGCATGCTCATCGATTTTATGGTTTTAGTGTTGAATTATCGGTCGATCGGTTATTTATTAATTGGTTCGGTATTCCAAGAGCTCTTCAAGTAAAACGCGTAGGGCATCGAAATTCCATCAGATTTGTGAAAATTTTCCATAAATCTGACTTTTTTGAGGTTATTTATCTCAATTGTACGCCCGAATTTACCAAATTTTAGCGAAACAATCGATTTTCAATGTAGTTATCGTGTTACCCATAGCAAGGTCAATTGTATTATGATAAATTGAATCGAAATTTTTATCAGCACATGAGCCTATGAGCGTAGGCCATCCAAATTCCATCGGATTTGTGAAAATTTTCCATAAATCTGACTTTTTTGAGGTTATTTATCTCAATTGTCTGCCCGCCTTAACCAAATTTCAGCGAAATAATCGATTTTCGATATAGTTTTCGATACTCAGTGTTACCCATAGCTCAGGTCAATTGATTTATGATAAATTGAACCAAAATTTTCATCGTCCCAGGGAGAAGTGGCTCAAGTGGCGTGCAAATCGGCGTGCGAGCACATCGCCAAAAGCCTGATGTCCATGCTGCTCAAAGAGGACGTCAAACAGATAACGATGGGCGCCTTGCAGCAGCTCAATTTGGACACGATCCAATGCGAACGTGAGGCCGATAGTTTTCGATAATTTAAAAAAAAAATTGAGTTTGTAATTTTTTCGCGCTACGTACCTAACCTTGTTTTTGGTTTTAGAGTTCGCCGCGAGTCGGCCGATCCCCGGGGCCGACGAGGAGGCCCTGCTCAGCTATTTTACCGACCTTCGCCAGCTTCTAGATCTTTTCATGTCCTGGGACTGGTCGACCTATTTTCACGACCATGGTCAGGAGAACTCCAAGTACAGCAACGTGAATCCGAACACGGCCATAATATTGCTTGAAAAGTGAGCAGTTTTTTGGGCGGTTTTTTTATTGAGCCTAAAAAATGAAAAAATTGACAATTTCCCTGCACGGAGATTGCGGAGAGGTGCTAAAAATGAAAAATCCTAAAGACAAGTTAATTACACAAACAAAAGACTTTGTTGAGGCTGCATCTTTTCTACAATCAAGAAGTTCTCAGTAAACGAATACTCAAGCAGAGTTTTCATGGGAGTCAGTTAGATCGATGAGGTAAGCATTTTCGATTCGGCTGAGGTCCCGAGGGAGTCAGTTTAACCACATGACCACTCAGTTTCGATTCTTTGGTAGTTAGTTACATCACGTGACCTCCCAACTTCGATTCTTTGGGTGTCAGTTTGGTTATCTTTCATTTTCGCATTTGTACAAAATCACTCGAAAACCTCAATTTTCATCGATCGATCCCAGTAAAACAATACAATTAGCGGAATTACCATGTTCCAGAATAAAAGAGGCCGACAAGAAAACGCTATTCTCCGTATTGAAGAAGAGCGATCGCGACAAGAAGAAACTCCTGGAAACCGTTTTGAAACAATTGCGACAACTGGCAGCGACGGCGCAACAGCAACAGCAGCAAATCCAACAGCAAGCTCAGTAATATGCGTCGCTCGGAGTTTATCGTTGCAAAAACCGAATTCAGCTTAGAAAGGCTGTGATGATTTGGAAAAATGGTAGAAAAAGTTAACCAAAGATTTTACGTTTCCTCTCTTTCCGTCCATTCTTATCATTTGTAAAATCGATGTAATTCTTCCAAAAATCGATCGATACCTACGTGCCCCCCACACTCCTCCTATGAGATTTCTGGATCCGCCGATTCCTGTAACCTGTTGCTTTTAGAGCAAAAATATTTATATTTTCCATTTTTTAAAAAAATATTTTTCATTTTGAGAAATTTCAATTTTCTATAATTTTGTCAAGACATGTATTACGATGTTCAATAACTTCACAATAATGTATGCAGTATTTTAGTAACGAGGGTAAGTAGGTAATATTAATTGTATTTATTGTTATTTTTCTGGTAGGTTAAAATTGTACAAAAATTGTTCTATAATATAAGAATATTTTATCTTGCTTCGACAATTTGTCTTAACCTTAGCCGTTTGTTAATGATATCACATCATACGAGGCATGAACCGGAAATATTTGGTGGCATGACGTCACATTTCCGCAAGGTAGTCCAGTTTCATGGCCTAGAAAAATTAACAATTCGTCTTATATCGCGCCACGGTAGACATCTGAGCGAACATTTTCAAAATTACCCCCTACTTCACACATTCCCAGGCCGAAACACCCGCACATTCCTCTCCGACAGTTTATAGTGGTAGAGTTCGGATTTAGTCCACGACTCGACTTTGGCGTGATCCTTTTTGCGCAATTCGATCGAGCCGCTGACCGCTTGCGACGATCCGGTCGACAGGGGTGCCACCCTGAGCTGCAAATCGGCGATGTGCCGTAGCAGGGATGCCAATTCTAACTCATCTTCATCTTCGGCGTCAGTCTGTGCCGAAAGAACTACGGTGACTTTATCGCTCAGAAGAGTCCTCAAGTAGTGGACGAAGATTTTCACCTGCCGGACGGAATACCCCAGGAAGAGCAATGAGCTCAAATTGTCCACGAATATATAAATTCGCTTATACTCGGCGAACGATTTGATTCTCTCGCGCAAGTCGACGACCAATTTCTTCAAAGATTCGTCCTCGCCTGCCGACAGTTCGGCTTGGGACTTGCCCATTTCGAGAATCGCCGCTCTTTCGCTTTGGCTCGCCAAATTGTAGCCCAATTTCATGCCCACGTGGTAATAATGGCTGAAGGGCCGATGCAGGGCTACCAACATCAAACACGAATCGGGTCGGCTGAGGCATTGCCAGATGAGGCAGCTCGAGCAGAAACATCCGTCGACATTATCCGCTTCTTCGATGGCGATCAATTTCCCGGAGAAATCTTCTTTGTCCAGCTCGAGTCCCTTTACGAATGACGCCATTTAAGGAGTCGACCTGGGGAAAGAAGAAATTTAAGGATGTCAGTTTATCGGGAGTAGGGTCAACCAGAAAACCAACGCCTCTTTCGCCTAAAGGCCTTCTTTGGCGAAAGAGGCGTTGGTTTTCTGGTTGACCCTACTCCCGATAAACTGACATCCATAATCAACTACGGGTCGATATCTCACATTCAAGAAGAAATTTAACTTTACCGTAACTGTGGAGGACGAATTCTGGTCTTTCGACCACCTCTACTCTATGGAGTGCTACTCTATTCCTAATTTGGAGGATAGAGGCCGCTAGCCTCGGTTATCTACGGTGGGCGGTGGGATCAGGAACCAGGAGACTCCCCATACCGCACATCCGGATTTTGGACCAGTTCCTCGGGTTGCATCCATATGCACATGTGCGTTACCCACAAGGACAGGATGCAACCCAAGAAACCGGTCCAAAACCCGGATGCATTATCATGGCCCAAAAAGAAAGTACCCCCTGAGGGAATGAATCGGGGATTTTTGAAGAAGTTCATCGTTCAAGTCTCAGTCCCCCTGACTTCTGTAAAAACCCCCAAAACATTTGACCCCCAAAATCCCCCTCGGGCATTAAAAAACCCCAAAATTTGGCAACACTGCCATTCGCCTTTCGATTGCTAGTGGTAGGAGTAAAAAAATGAATTCACGTGATTGGCTGAGGTGGGGTCGGCGTTGAATACAACAAATTTCATTGGCCCATAAATATTAAATATGCCAACTTAATAAAAATAATATCTTAAAATATTAAATTGGCTTGCCTTATTGCTGAGACGCACGAACAACCTACGTCAATACATTAAAAATGTACGTGAAAAACTAAATAAAAGACTCGAAATTTGTTTTTGTATATTTTCCCAAGATGATCCAGGCTTCCATGCTTCTGTAGTTTATCAGTATTATCACAGGGGCTTGTTCGTAGAGACAGTCGATTTTACAGATGTACGTAGAACAAACCCTCTTATCATTCGTTATCTATCTTGGTAACAGTAAACAAAGCAAGCTGCCAAATGTTTACCTCCGTTTTCCATGCACGATTTACTTAGTTCGTTGATTTGTGGATTTTCCCCAATTCTCCGAATTTGAAACGTTTAAATTTTTTACCGACTTCATGTATCCCATTTTCGAATTGACTGCGGCGTAGTATGGTGTGGCATAATTGCCCCGAATGCGACAAACAGTTCAACCACGTTAGCAACTTGTACCGCCACCTGAAGCGTATCCACAATATCATGAATTACGCCGCAATCGCCAACGGAGCCGATGGCCTGAAGTTCGCCGAAATCGAACAGTTCAAAGCCTGGAAACGGAAAATCGAGGACGAGGACGGAGCTTTTTTCGTCGTCTCCTCCTCAAAAAAGCTACAGTTTGGCAGGAAAAGCTATTACGTCTGCAACCGTTCAGGTAAAGCTACTGGAAGACCCAGTAAACAAGTGGTGCGTAGATAACACACAATACTTCCATATTTTGAAACGTAAAATTGTGACGCAATTTGATCATATTTTGACTGCTTTTAAGGGTGTTTAGGCCAAAAATATCGAAAAATTCACTATTAAAATTTTAAAATTCGCCCAAAATAAAAATACAATACATTTTTGGAATATAAAAAATATCCACATATTCTACAAGGTAAAACAAAGATTTTAAGACCAAGAACGCTCAAATCGGTTCATTTTTGTGGCCGGAAAAAAATAAAATAGAAAACACTAAAAATGCAAATATATCGGAAGTACTGTGCGTTATCCAAATTCCGATTAAACAGGGTGTTAGGTCTTGCCGAGACAAACATTTCAGTTCAAGAAATTTGAAAAAAGGTTGAGAAATGAGGGAGTTATGGCCATTTTTGTAAAAGACCACAGACGGACACACGGACAGACGGACACACAGACACTTGTTCAGGAAGTGATTCTGAGTAAATGTGTATAAGAAAAAGTTTTTTCTGAAGCTCCGTTCCGATTCTCGATTTTAGGACGATCACAATACTTCCATTTACTCTGTAAATATGGAAGTAAAAATGTACTGGAAAACGCTAAAATCCCAATATCCCCGAAGGACTGTTAGTGGAGATTCTTCCATTCTGTAAAATTCACTATGAAGTTGTTGAAAAATGTCAAAAAAGATCTAATAAGTAAACAGTTTCTGCGTTTTTGACTCCTTAACAATTTTTTCAATCGTTTCTCTCGACAATGCAAGTTTGAGCATAGGTACCACAACTTTAAAGACCAATATTGGGCCAAAATCGGTTCAGGTACGTTACAAAGCCAAAATCGGTTCAAAAATCGGTTCAGGTACAATACGAAGTGCTGTGCAGAAAACCGAAAAATTCGACGATAGCACTTCCATTGATAGCATAAATGTCAATCACTAGTTTCCCAAACAAATTTCTTCTGCCAAAATTTGTTGAATTTTTCTTTGGTGTAGTCTGTCTGCAATGTGGAAAATGCTTAAGAGTCGGTACCTTTCGGTGTCGGAGGGAAGCCAGAAGCGGGGAAAGTTTCCCGTTTTCACGGTTTTCTGACGTTGCCTCACCTGCGAGCGGCAGTAATAAAGAAGCACACACGAATACCTTGATAGTAAACAGGGGGAACCAGTTCTGCCAACAAAACAACTAAGGCCTGGTTTATTGACAAAATTTATCCATCCGATATCCAATGAAGCACTCGATAAACATTTCCAACGAGATTTTTGCATTTAAATTTGATGTTGATAACACCGAGGTGAATTTTATCCGAAGCTTCCTTGGATATCGGATTGATAAATTTTGTCAATATACCGGGCCTAAGGTGCCTTTTTTTCAAAGCGTGTGACTTTAATTTGATACACAAGCACCGACTCCCGCTTATTCTTTTCATCGCAGAGAGACTATACTTTCTACGTTTTATTTTTATCTTTTTACTTCCATATTTACAGAGTAAATGGAAGTATTGTGATCGTCCTAAAATCGAGAATCGGAACGGAGCTTCAGAAAAAACTTTTTCTTATACACATTTACTCAGAATCACTTCCTGAACAAGTGTCTGTGTGTCCGTGTGTCCTAAACACTTTCAAAAGCAGTCAAAATATGATCAAATTGTGTCACAATTTTACGTTTCAAAATATGGAAGTATTGTGTGTTATCTACGCACCACTGGTTTGTTATGCGCCCATTTTGAGATTCGCTTCTAGCACAACGTATTTGACTAATTTACGGCATTTTACAGGTGCGCCCAGGATGATACCTGATTCCAGGCGGAAACGGCATTCCAAGTATATCGGAACGAGCAAAATCAACGCCAACTGTCCGGCCAGGTTCACGGCCCGATTCACCAGCCAGGGCATCGTCGTCAAGGATTTCCACAGAGGCCATTCCGGCCACAAACTCGACCCCGTCCACCTGCCGATACCGGCCAAAGTCAAGCAACGAATAGCAAACGAGCTCGCCGCCAAAGTCCCGTTCGACTACATTTTGGACAAGACGCTGAGCGAAGAGCCGACCGGCAACGTCAGTCGGACAAAGCTGCTGAGGCCTCAGGACATTCGGAATATCGCGGTCCAGTTCGGCATCGAAATGGAAGGGAAAATGCATCCGGACGACGAGACGAGCGTCAAGGCTTGGGTGCTGAAGGAGCGGAACAAGGAAGGAGAATCGGCCGTCTTGCTGTACAAACCGTTCGGCGAAAAATCTCTCGATTTGGGGGAAGACGATTTCTTCCTGGCCGTCATGACCAGCGAGCAGGAAGAAATTCTGAAGAAATTCGGCGACAAAGTCGTAGCCTTAGACTCGACTCGCGGCACGAACGCGTACCGATTCGAAATCACGACTCTGCTCGTCTCGGACGAGTACGGCCAAGGCTTCCCCTGCGCTTTCCTCTTCTCCAACAAGACGGACGAGCATTTCGTCGAGCTTTTCTTGAAGGCCGTCCGGGAGAAAGCGGGGATCGTCGATCCGGAAGCGTTCATGAGCGTGGAGGGCGACCTGTTCTACAACGCTTGGCTCTCGGCCATGGGGGTGAGCAAGTGCGAGACTCGGCTCCTCTGCACCTGGCAGGTTCTTCGAGACTGGCGCAACAATCTGAGCAGTGTGCGAGACGCGAAGCGAAGGAACGAAGCTTGGAGACACCTGAGACTTTTGCTGATAAACACCGACGAAGAAGCGTTTCATGAGGTAAAATTGATATTTTTGAGGAAATTCCGTTTTTTTTTGGGACAGTGATATTCAAGAGTTGCTTGACGTTTGGGGGGATTCGTGAAAAAGTTATGTTTCGATTGATTTTTTACCCGTTTAACGTCGATTTTTGCTTGTAAACACCGACCAAGAAGCGTTTCATGAGGTAAAATTGATAATATTGAGGAAATTCCCGTTTTTTTTTGGGACAGCGATTATTCAGGGGTTGCTCGACGTTCGGGGGATTCATGAAAAAGTTAAGTTTTGATAGAATTTTTACCCGTTTAATCGACTATGTTCGACAGAATCTGGGAAATGGTAAATTTTGTGTTTCCAAGTTGGCTACTAAAGATTCATGGAAAACGACAACAAAACTAGTGGTTTTATTTATGTTAACATTTTCAGTATGGACAGGGTTGCCAAACGCCCCAGGATCCCAAGTTTTTACATAAAGGGGTTTATTCGAAGAGGTTTTTTGCCAAAAAAAATATTTACCTAAAAATAAACTAAGATGCTTGTTGGTTTCCATTTGAAGTTTTCCCTTGACAGTTGACAAACGTACATTTTCCTAAGAATTTACCTATTTTGTCTTTAAATTTTGAGCCACCTACCGGGTTCCACACGCCGCCTGTTTTTTTATTCAAATTTTGAGTTTTTCCGGATTCTGTTAGAAATCCGTAATTTTTCAGACTTTGAGATACCAACCGAATTCTCTTAAAAATTCTTTTTTTCAGTCAAAAGTCAAAATTGACGGGACGCTAGTACAAGAAAAAAACGACAAACAAGAAATTAAAGCAAAAATTGTTTCCTCCTTGAATTTTGAAAAAAAACCACCATTTTCTGAGGTAAACCAAGCGAGAAACCTGGGGGAAAACCAGAAAAAATCCGCACCCACCTTAAAAAATCAATTTTTCTGTTTTTCCTGTATCAAACCGTACTAGAAATCTTTTGGCCGAATTTTCCCTTTTTCGGGTTACTTTCAACAACAATCCTGAAATCGTGTCATTCAAAATCAGTAAGAAAATTAAAAATAAATAAATATATGAATTAATCGACAAATTGAGAAAATTGGTCTATAATATCGTGATATTTCAATAAAAAATTACCTATGTCTCAAGAAAAATTCCAAAAAATATGACAAAAAAAATTAGATTAAAAAAACAAAAAAAAGGATTTTTTTTATTAATAGAATAAATGGGAATGAATAAAATTTATTTATTTAACATTAAATGTTAAATGTTAAATTTTAATGTTATCATGTGATTCCAGATGCTGCCGCTGGTGCTCGAATGGCTGTTCGCTGACAGTCAGACGACCAAATTCGGCCGCTACTTCAACGAGAAATACGCCGTGAACTACGCCATGTGGTCGTACGCGTTTCGACGCGGCGTCAACATGCACATCGAGCGGTTCCACCGAGGGCTTAAGCGCCACCGCTTGACGGCCCGAGTGCCGAAGCGGCTCGACTTGACGATCCACAATCTCCTCCGGTTGACGCGGCGGCGGTTCGCGGATCGGGCGCGCTTCGGATCCGCTGCCGAACTGAAGTGCCCGCAATCGCGGCACGACGATTCCGCCGCCCTCAGCCCGGACGACGTGTTTCCGACTTCGGACAATGTCTGGGCCGTCTTCTCTTCGGATTCGGTCAACGCGTACGAGGTGAAATTAGAGCGGACAGCCTGCGCCTGCTCGTCGGTTTGCGTTCCCTGCAACACGTGCTGTCACATGTATAGTTGCACGTGCCACGACTACGCCATCTCGTCCAATATGTGCAAGCACGTGCATCTGGTTTGTCGGAGTTTGGCAGGCGACCAAAGCGGTGCGGCTAGCGACCGTATCGAGACTGCTACCGACCATATCGAGACGACGAGCGACCATATCGAAACTGCCGATCCGAATGCGGATTTTCTGCTCGTCGATTCTGAATCGTCGCTCGTCGAAATGGAATTGCGACTCGCCGATAAATGGTCGCGGATCGCTGATGCCGAATCGCGGATCGCCGTTGGAAAATCGCGGATCGCAACTGAAAAATCGCTGATCGACGACACCGGATCGCCGCTCGCCGAATCGACGCTCGCCGATCGCTGTGGGAATTTCATCGAGAAAAAGAAAGTCGCGCTGTGCGAACTCGCCGAATCGATAATCGGCAAATGTTCGACGAAAAGAGAACTTCACCTGGTCGAACAATGTTTGAAAAGGTTGGACTTCAATTTGGACGCAGAAATCGACAGTTCGAATGCGATTTAGCGAAATTCCATTTTTACCATTAACCCCCTCGTGGGAACATCTGCCTGTGCGGCAGATATGATTGAAAGGTTGGTCACTGGAGGGCTCCACTGTCAACCTGAGGCGCCCAGGCTCTCCATGTGCTTCAGTCAACATCTACCCCTTGCAGACGAAGGGTCAATCCTGCTCTAAGCTGCGTTTTTTCAACGTAAATGCAATTTTCCTAAACTATAGTCTGCCTCACAGGCAGATGTTCCTTCTAATGTACGATCTAATATCTGCCTGACAGGCAAATATTCCCACTGATGTATATTTTAGTGTCTGCCTGACAGGCAAATATGCAACGAATGCGTCAAGAAAAATTGAATGGAAGCCTTCTACAAAGTGCTTGTCCAGAACTTCAGCTCCTCCATCGTATTTTACTTGAATTCACAATTTTGATGGTGTTTTGATATTTTGTGATACGTAACTCGCAACTTACTGTGATGGGTTTTGGTATATTGGTCCTCATTAGTTGAAATAATTCTTCATACTATTTTGACATTGTTACTGAATTTTGAGATATAATATCGATAGTAAAAGTGTAAATCCTTTAAGTCCAAATTCAGAAATTTGTCAGAGTACCAAAAAAATGTGCTAGCTTTTGCAACACCTCTGGAAGGTTTTGACTTACAGGTCATTGCACATGGCCATAGAGAAGAAATGAGACGAAAACCCGGAGGAATCCGGCTCCACTAGATAGATCTACGGCTCGAATACAACCCATAGAGCTCAAATCTTTATTTTACTAAAAATTGAGACTTACGAGGTTTTTCACTTTTACTATCGATATACTCTTTGTCAAATTAGAGATAAGATAAATATATAGTGTTTTTGAAATATACAAACAGCGTTAATTGTTATATTAAAGTGAAACACAGGTTTCAATACAATGTATTGAAACCTGGGTCATGTTAGAGACGATTTACTACTATGGCTGCCTCTCAAGCAGATGTTCCCACTAAGCGGAGCAAAATGGCATGTTCCCACCAGGGGGTTAATATTATTAAAAAAATTATTAAAAATTCAAAAAAATTGTGAAAAATTGCAAAAAAAGAGTTGACTCCGAGGCCGGATTTTTTAAAAGTTCCTACTTATTACAGGGAAACGCCTTATCCTATGGTAAATCAAGTGAGAAAACTTCAAAACTGCGTCATTTCCATAGAAATAATTTTTTGTGTTCTCGCCTAAACAAATCACTTAATGATTGATAATTGATTATGACTAATTTTTGATTGATTATGATTAATTTTTTTCAAAAAAAAAAAAAGGTTCCCTCATTTTTGTCTTATCCTTTAGTTATTGCAATGCTATAGCATACCATACATAGAGGATACCTCGTATTCTTGTTTAGGTGTAGCAAATTCACGGGGATAATTCATATTATTTTCTGCAATGCAGAAGTTTGTCGAATTCGGTTCAGGATTTTACGATATGGCGTTATCTGTTTCAAACATGCGGACAGGCTCGAGGTTTTTTTCAGAAATTTGCTAAACTGAACCTACGATCCGATTTTCATTTTTCAGAGTGTTTTACCTCCACTTACGGGTACCAACTGAAATTCAGGGGTGGAAAAATTTTGAAAAAATTTTCAACATGGTAAACTATACATTTATTTCGATTTACAAAACTATTGTTGAGACTTTTCGCCTTTTTTCCACTTTTTCCACCACGGTACTTTGCCTCGAAGCTCCTTCAGCCGAGCGATTTCCTCTTGGAAATCTTTGTGCTCGTCCCGGTAGAGACCGTAGTCGCGCAATTTGGTCATCAATTTGTGCGTTTCTATGTGCCGAGGGTAGTAGGCTACCGTTTTTTCCGGATTTTTGTGGGCCGGCAGCTCGCTGAAAAGGGCCACTACCTGTAAAAAACGATTTTTTTTAAGCTGGACATTTTAGTACCAAAAATGCATTATACAGAAAATTTATTATTTTGCATGTTGTAATGTTGCACATTCCAAAGAAAACTCACCTTGCGGGATTTCTGCGACGTAGGCCTCACGACATCGCCGAAAATGCGGTTGCTCAACTGATTCATGCGGCCAGCATAGGCTGTCGGCAATTTCATCAATTTGGCTTGACGAGACATAATTGATGGAATTACAGATTGATTTCCAGCCGAGAATTCTGTAAACGTAGAGGCTGGTTTTTGAGAATTTTCAATTCACTTGGGTACTTTTTCAAATTATTTTCTACGCGAAATTTTCATAACAAATCGCAAATTTGATGATAAGGGATTGATAATATTGATAGTGCAATCATGCCTCCATGATTGCCAACCTAGATGTATTATAAAACCAACCGAGGAGTGAAAATCACAATTTGAAAAAAGTGTATAAAAAATGGGCCTATTCTCATTTTGTTCATTTTCGGTCATTCCGCCATCGCGTTTCCGTTTCACATGACAAATTTTTTGAGATAAATCAACAAAATTCCTTGATGGACTCGTGACAAGAGGTGCTGTAAGTATGAGGACAAATTTCCGTATCCGTACGTTATTTTTTGAGCCCGCACGAATGACAATTTTCCGTACCCAGATTTTTCTCTCAAACATTTCTACAAATTCTCCGGAAAATAGAAAAAATCATCAAGAGACCAATGAAAACCACAAGCGCTTTCGTCGATATTGGCCCCTTCAGATGGATAACACTCCTATTTGGCCCGTCCCGGACCAGCCAAGGATGAACAATTTTGTGAACAAATTCATCTAATCGTCGAAATAATAATTCGGTTTTTGATTTCATCTAGCTAAACGACGATTTTCAGCGTTTTTTCAGTGTTTTTGGTACATCTTTCAGGCTCTGCTGGCCCTAGATACGGGCTAAACACCGAATCTTTGGCGCTCCTTGATTTTGTGTGTTGGCACCACTGCTCAGGGACTCGGGAGTTGGTTGGTAGTGATAGTGGAAGCGGATATGAATAGTTTTCGCTTCCGTAAACAATAATATTTTCAATTTCGACTGTTGAAAATCGCGTTTTTTCAATTTCAAACATTTTCCCGAGCGAAGAAATAATAATTTTGTGAAAATGCTAACGTTTTCGAAACGACTTATCGCATAGCTGACCAAGTTCATTTTCGCGTGACTAGTGTTCACTTCTTGCATTAAAATGTTCCAATGGGACATTTTCGGTAGAAATTCGGGCGTTATAAAGGGCTGAACCGAGGTGAAACGATTTCTTCCAAATTCGTACGAGTTCTTTGACAAGAGGTCGAAGAATGCGGCATTTTTGGGCGTTCGAACGATGCTGTTGTGGAAAGGCAGAATCCCCCGTTTGACCGATAAACGAAATCTGTTCATCTGCCTAGCGGTCGTCTCTTTGGTCGCGTATTCGTCACTTTTCAGCAAATGTATCGCCCGACGGGTCCACGGCGCTTTTCTGGTGGTGAGAAAATCCGATTTGACCAAAATCACACACAGTTCTTCCATAATTTGGCCCTTAGATCCTTAACTACCTTGGCATACAGGAGTCCCACCCCTTATTCTAGGGTTGTAAAAATGGTTTTTTGAAATGAGGAACATGCATGAAAAACTAAATCCATTTTTTCCGCCAGAATGGTGCTGTTTAGGATTCGAAAGTGATGTAGTGATGGTCTACAACGAAAAAACCACATTTTTCCTGGTGAAAAACGCTAATAAAAAGGGCCCTTTTGAATGTGTTGGGTGAGCCGTATGACGTCTCTGCGCGGACGTGACTGCCTGTAGTTTCTTAACGTAACGGCAAAAAATCCGGTATCGCCGTCGTATCACTATCACAACACACATGAACCCGGATGAGGTTGCACTGGTGTTCACGGGAAGATGTGTAACCTTGCGGCTGGCCATTTTCCCGCTCGACTTCAAATCTGCGATTTTCACTAAGCCTCCCTCCTCTTTTAATTACCACTTTTCCGAACCGTCATCCACCATAACACCATTTTTGAAGCCTAACAAGGAATATTATGGCGTAAAAACAGTTTATTTTTTTTCCATGCATGTTCCTCATTCCTCAAGCTCAATTTTGACGACCATTTGAACGTTTGTCGAGTGACGAATGTGCAAAAACTTCCAAGAAATCCAACGAGTCCAAAAACGTGTAAATTGGTTCAGTAGACACAAAACAATAGCAACAAAAACCGAGTTCGAGAAATTGATGCTTACTTGAAGGTTAGGAAATGTTTTTTGAAAATTTTGAAAAAACACACTTTATCCTGTGGTAATTTGAGCAGGAAAATCGGCCAAAGTAGTAAAAAAAAAATCAAATCCACTACACCGTCTTCAAAATCGACTTTTTTCCTAAAAAATCAAATCGATTTTTTCATTTTGTTACCAGAGAAGTTCTAATCCCTACTCCTCTTTCCAGATTCAAACGACCACCGAGAAGCCGCCAAGGTCAGATTCTGGCGACGTTGACAAGAAGCGAATCGGAGTCGAGCACCGAGCGCCAGTCGCCGAATACCAGTCGGTCGTTCAGCTCATTCCGCTGTGGAGCGGGCCGGATCCTCAAAATGATACTTACAAGGTGAAGCTTAGCAGTGAGGAACTCAGTTTGGCCGATATTCATGAATTCAGCCCTTCAGCATTCTCCCAGCTTCTTGCAAAAGAAGGCAACTTTGGTACTTTTGTTTTTGTTGTCGGGTGATGCGACGCACCGACCAATCCTCAATATTCGATCTGAGGTGTATCATCCCCCAAGAGCAAGTGCTCTCTACCGTTTTTAGTCCGCGGACTGGAGGTTATGATGTTTTGCAGAGTTCGATCTTCAGATTTTCAACGAATTTTCTGCAGAAACGTGCTACGATCGCATCGACTCACGAATTCAACTACTGTTAACCCGTAGTTTTGAAAATGTTATCCATCGCCCTCTTGCAGAATGAAAGCTCGAAGTACCGACTGCTGGAGAACCAGAGTTTACGACCGCTCAGGCGCCTGCCCGACGCTCTGGTCATCGGGGTGAAGAAATCCGGCACTCGGGCTTTACTGGAGTTCCTCAGGATACACCCGGATGTTCGAGCTGCCGGGTCGGAAGTGCATTTTTTCGACAAATACTACCACCGAGGTTTCGCTTGGTACAGGTGAGAAAATTATTTTTTTGGGAAAATTATTTGGGACATTTGGCGTTTTCAGTTTTGGGACAATGTTTTGGTTAGCTGGAAAGTGATCTAGCGTTTCCTTCCGTGCAGAAAAAAGATGCCACCCACGCTCGACGGGCAAATCACCATGGAGAAGACGCCGAGCTACTTCATCACTAAAGAAGTCCCTCTGAGGGTGAAGCAGATGAACCCCAAGACGAAGCTGCTGATTGTCGTCAGGGATCCGGTCACTCGAGCAATATCGGACTACACCCAGGCTGCCAGGTGAGGCACATTTCACTCATGAAAGAATGCTTACCTGTTACTTCGAGTATCATATCTGCTCTTGTAGAGGCAGTGGCCTGAAGAGCAGCTGGGCACGTCCATGTCGGCTGTTGGGTTAGACGCATCACCATCGAAGGTGCCATCAAGGTGCAACTTCAAACATGCGAATTAGGGATTCCGACTTTGTTTTTTGGCTGCCTCGGACGTACCCTGCTGTTCTCTGGGAGCATTGGGTTGAAAATGGAACTTACGATCGATAAATTCATTTTACCCCATGTAGCAAGAAGAAAAATCGCAACGGCATGAAAAGTTTCGAATGCTTGGCCTTCGTCAAAGACACCGGTTTCAGCGTGGTTGACACGACTTGGGGCCCGGTGCGTATCGGCGTTTACGCCCGCCATCTATCGAAATGGCTGAAGCATTTTCCCCTGGAGCGGATGCTGTTCGTAAGCGGCGAGCGCCTCATTGCCGATCCCGCCTTGGAGATGGCGCGAGTTCAGGTATTTCCGGAATCTAGATGCCAGCGTACCTTACATCTTATACATCTTACAGAAATCTCGTACATCTTTATCCATCCTACAGAAATATCTTTTCATTTCTAGGATTTCCTCGGCCTGAAACGGGTCATCACGGAGAAGCATTTCTATTTCAACGCGACCAAAGGCTTCCCGTGCCTGATGAAGAGCGAAGGCCGTCCGACGCCCCACTGCCTGGGGAAGACCAAAGGTCGGAATCATCCGTACATCGACGCTCAAATCGTCAAGCGGCTACGCGACTTCTACCGCCCGTTCAACTATCGGTTCTACCAAATGACGGGTATGAATTTCGGATGGCCGTAATGTTCGGTGCAGGATTGTTCAAATGCTTCCAGTGTTGTTCGTGACGTCCAGAAACGGCTTAGTATGGAAGGCAGTTTCTACATTATTTCTTATCAGTGACCGTTGCACAGGGGCAAAAACGGCTCTTATCAGCTTCTACTTCTATAATGAAGCTGGTCAGCAATGAATTTCAATGGGCATCGAATTGATGGGCATCAATCGCTCGGAAGTCAGCAACGATGATGACGATGCTTCACAGATTCTTGTCTGGCACATTGGGCGCAGAAAATCGCAACAAGTTCTGAGCCAGGTTGACATATTTCAGAAAAATAAATCGAATAGGTATTTTAAATGGAAGTTTCATCAATATTTTCATGCGACAGAATAGAAAATTGCTAGAATATCAACAGGGACTAAACAGCGGCTAGTTGTTGTCCTGTTATCTATTGTGATAATCTTCTTCTTTGTTTTCTTGATTGCTGCCGACGAACTCAAATTTTTTGAATTCATTGTGATCAATTCGTTGCCAATCGGTAGCAATCTTATCAGCCAATCAGATTCATTCCCGCCCACCGATTCGATGCTCATCGACAATCGCTGCTGAATAAAACTGTCCCAAAAGTCAAGATCTGCTTCCGGACGTCATAATTTCGTGCTCCGTGGTCATTCGTGCTCGTAGGCTGCAGATTGGACAATTGAAGCTTTTAGCGAGTGATTTGTGACAAAGCCAACCGATCACGGGAGGTTATGGCTCGAACGGTTAATAGGCGGTTATGGGATTTCTTCGGCATTGTGAAGCCGGACAGCCAATCCAGAAAGCGGATTGAGCTACGCGCAGAGTGATCAGCTCTCTGATTGGCTGTCCAGCTTTAAAGCTCTTCACTAGACATAACTTGCAGATGGAAGGTTAACCTGCTGATCGAAGGTTAATCCCCTGGTGTTACTTTAGAGCTCTTGAAGTAACGCATCCCAAATCCGTCGAATCTGAATCAAGTTGCACTTTGAACAAAGCAGTGTATGCTCGAACATTTTGCTGCATTTAGAATGTTTCGAAACTGCCGATTTTCGGGCTGCAAATTTTTAGAAAGACCATGAAAATGTGATACCGTCCTGTTCTTGAATATTTGCCGAACCTTTGTTCGCTATTGCTCAATAAGCAACCACGCAATCTTCTCTGTCCCACACGTATTTCGTCACGATCCTTAAACGCAAAATAGCTTTTGAATAGTTGTAAGCTAAACTCAGGCTGTCGTTTCTGTAGCGTTTTCAGCTGAAATACTAGGTTTATGCTTAGCTCTTAATCGGATAAGCCTTATCACTTCCTGTGATAAGCCTTATCACTTCCTGTGATAAGCCTTATCACTTCCTGTGATAAGCCTTATCACTTCCTGTGATAAGCCTTATCACTTCCTGTGATAAGCCTTATCACTTCCTGTGATAAGCCTTATCACTTTCTGTTATAAGCCATATCATATTCCTTTGACAAGCCTCATCACTTCTTGTGATAAACCTCATAATTTCCTGCGATAAGCCTTATCACTTCCTGTGATAAGCCTTATCACCTGTGATAGGCCTTATCTCATCTAGTGGTACAATGTGTACGCTGATTTATTCGCTGAAAACGTTACAGAACCGATCGCTGTATCCTGTAGAATTGCATTTAGAGCGGTCGCTATTTATTTTTGCTACCACTTCTCAAAAGAAACACCGCCCAACAATAATTTCGTGCCATTTAGACCGTAAATCGATAGCTAGTCAGAAATAGTACAAGAGTGCCATCCTTTAGTGCAATCCTACCAATGTCCCCACCAAAAATACTCACGAGCATCACGAATTTTCACAATGTATTATTCTTTCGTACTTAATGTATTTAATCTGTGATTCTACTAATTTTCCTCCAGCGTGTACCTTTAAAACTAGCGTATTACTATAATTATTGTTAATGTTGCGTCTTCAAACCGCTCAAGTTGGCCAAGCGTGGGAGTTTCGAACCGACGAATCATCAATCGCCCAAGTCAATAGTTTTTTCACCTAATACCGAACGATGGACCAAAAGATTATTTTTGTCTCACAGAATCAGTAACAGGTAATTGACGAATGGAATATTCCCAATACCTGCTAACAATAAGGCACTTACTTGCACAAAAACTCAATTTTCTCCGAATTTTCCAAAAATATCGAAGTGCAAAAAATAATGAAATTTGTTTGTAAACTCGGTTTTCAGAAAGAGCCATTTCCCAAATTCGGACCCAAAAGCAAACGCGATAATTTCAATTTGTTTGCAATAATTTTTTTGAACATATCAATCGACAACGACCAGTTGCATATGCATATCACTATTCTGTTATCGCTGGTTACACTTTATCGAAAGCCATTTACGGTATACCTTATATCAAGCCAAAGATTCACGTATTTCTAGTAGTTTTGCTGTTCTGTTACTCCGTTTTGTAATTTGTAGTTGATCGTTTGAGATTCTATCAGACCCTCGGATAATGCAATGTCTCTTGTCTTCTCGTTTTTCGTACTGTACCTGTTATTTTTTATCTTATCGAACATTAAACTAGTTTATAGGTTATTACGATATTAATTCAACTAACCATTGGTTATCTTTTACTTACGAAGCTACTTTCCACCTGTACCTTTACTCGGTTAAGTTATTAACTCCCTAATACTGATGTACTAAACTAAAATTGAAAGCGGTAATTTCTTTTGCTAAAAGTTGAGAATATTAGGGTTGATCACCTGAAGTCGCCTGAATAATTTTTTTCCCTGCTCCTGTAAAATAAAAAACAGCGGAAATGTCTGCAGTGTACAATTCGGTATCACTGGAAACTGAGAATGAAACAACGCAATGTCGCTGTTTGTCAAAAATTCCCAGTGTTGCCACACTCTTAAAAAACTTCTGCCAATGAAAAGCGTGCCAACACTGGAAACTGAGATTGGGACAACGCAATGCCGCTGTTTGTCAGAAATTCCCAGTGTCGCCACATTCTTTGAAAACGTCTGCCAATAAAACATGTGGCAACACTGGAAACAGAAAGTGAAACTATGCAATGCTAGTGTTCATAAGGAATTCCCAGTGTTGCTACATTCTTCAATAGTACTTTTATGACAAAAACTTATGAACCAAACGTTTTAATAGTCAAAAACCCCTACTTTCCCCAACTTTGATTTGGTCGGATGGAGTCCGCTGTTATTGGTTTGATGCATTCTCAATCGTTGTATCCCCTTGTCGACATTGATGTGATCTCATTCTGCTCAGAGAAAAATTAAAAATATTAATAGCCATTGCTATTTCTTCATCAATCCTGTTGATGAGAGAACACCAAAAACTTGAGAACATCACAGCAACAACATGAACCTCTCACCCCCGCTCCCTTTGACACCCTTTGCCGCAACCATGCCTTACTTATGACAATAAACAGTTTTTATTGTTCAAAAAGCTCAAACAGTCTGAATAATGATCTTACATAGTCGGAAAATTACATCAACATGTTCGACGATGAAATATTGAAATTTCAAATCACTTATGAAGATTTTTCTTATAATTGGCGATATGAAGAGCCATCTGCCAAAGGGCGGATCGCACGGATGTCGTGTTTCCGAGGCCGACTATTTGAGAGCATTCGAGTATGAAGTACTCCACGTCTTCAAGTTCGGCTTCAACCTGAACAACGGAGTAGATTAGTCGTGCTAAATATCGCCACTTTCCCTCCTTTTTCATATATTATTCAAATGAACCGTCATTTAACCAACAAATCCTAGAAACTTGCCTGCGGTCGTTTGTCCAGGTCGCCGTCTCGATTTTTCAACGATGACGACAAAACTTTATTGGCGGTTTGGGACAGGCGCGAAACTTCGGAGTAGAATTCCTCCTGCAGGTCGTACAGCTCAAGAGCGGGCGGGCCCAGATCCAGAAACCTGGGAGGAAACACCTGCGCAAAGATGTCCGACAATTTGGTACAACTGAATGACGATGGCTTCCCCTGAACCTCCAATAACAGTTAACGAAGAGATGGCAAATGAGAGAGATAGAGCTCCGGAGAAGAGAAGGGTAAATTCTCCGATTTGGCAATCTTCTGGATGTTATATCTCGATGATTTTGCGTTCATACTCACGGCAGGCTCCAATTTCGGCACCGACTCCTCAAAAGTCGGTACGGCCAGCTTCAGGCTGCCATGGGCGACGTCCAGTTCCTGGTAAGCGGATATGACGCGGCCGACGTGGCTCAGCGAAGCCCAATAGAGCGATTCCGTGTTGAAAAGGCTCAAATAGTCGGACGGCAGGTCCTCCGTCGTTTCCATCAGGCAACCCCTGAATCGCTCAGATACGGCACAAGTGTCCGCCACGACGGTGTACTCGGATATCTGCAAAAGTTTCAACGCGGGCATACAGGAAAGCGAGAAGATGAAAAAGGGAGGATGAAGAAGAACGAGGAAGAGGAGGCCAAATCAGTTATTTCAACGTACCTCAGGATTCTCAACGTCAAGGGAATTCAGTTCCAATTCGTTAGGGTTGGTCAAAAATCCCATCACGATCTGCAGCAGCGTGCCATTCTCTTCCTTGTCTATGTACTTGTCTGAGAATACGTGGCCCGAGCCGATCACGCAAATTCTGCCACCTGGAAAACGTCGGACGGCAAAAAATAAATAGTCGCTCGGACTTATCATGGCGCGAACCTGTACGGTTATTACTGCTTGTTATACTGCTCATAATCGTTACCAAGTTTCGACTTCGATGTTGGCGTTAACGTTGTGAAGGCGCAAACTGGACGGTTCAGAGGCCAAGATGCGGGTCCAGTCGAGAGTATCGGCACTGCCGGTTTCGCAGTGTTCAACGTGGCTCCGAACGGGTAAACGAATGAAAAACAACTGGAAAAACAGGACGAATCATGAGATAAGGGTAATTTCAGATTTTCATGGATTCACCCTACGGTTATTGGGTTCTTTTCTGGGCTATTGGCCAAATAGAGACAAGCCGCTGACATCATTAGGCATTGAATACAGTTGAGATACGTGGCAACACTGGAGATTCCTGATGAAGAGCAGTGTTACCAAAGACCTCGAGTGTTACCATATGAGTGAGTCAAGCATTTGTACTTGAAGTTTGAATTTCCCATATTTTCATTTTTATGGTGTATTTTGGGTTATTGCAGAGCCGCTTATCAGTATAGAAGAGATAGGGCTTCCTGGACACAGCAAAAATCAATAAACAAAACGGCCTCGCAAAAATATTTTGGGTTTTTTGTCTTTTTCCTTGTGAAAACTGGAAATTTTCAGACCTCCGGAACCTCAGACCTTTTCGGAAAATCTCATAGAACCTGGCAACACTGATTTCAATGCGCAAGCACGGCTAGAATGATTATTTCACCTGGCGAAATCCTTTTTGCTGTCTTTCCCGACAAACTTGGCGATCCCCCGGTTCAAGACGCCATTCGGAATAAGGCATTCTTTCGGATGGAAATACTTGTAGTAATGCGTTCGGACGACCGAATCTGAAAAATCGATCTACGGTAATACGAAAACATCCAATATGCATAGCACTCCCTAAACTCAAAAATGATAAATAAATTAGTGGAGCAACTCACCATTGTTTATCATGATGCCGTATTCTTCCAACAAATAGTTGATATTGGTTTCGAAACTTTTCTCCCCTCCTTCGCCCAAAGTGACCAAAACGGCTCCGCCGCCGTCCAAAAAGCCTTTCAGCGCATTGAATTCGGTTTCTGTAAATTTCTCCTTGGGCGTAGCCACGATGAAAACCGAAGCATCGTCCAATACTCCCTGAGTTATTTCTTCTTTGTTTCTAAAAAATACAAACCCACGTCGAACATTCTCAGGACATTCATCAGTCGGGTGAAACAAAGTTGGTAACAGCAAACACGCCAAAAATGAGGGAAGCTGGACGAAAACAAACACCGAAATTTCCCATCTCAGAGCGACTGGATCCCAGAAACGACGGCAGGCCACCTGCGGCAAGCCAAATTGTCCTTGCCGTTCACGCATAGACAGACAGACGTGTAGAAAAAGATAGCAGTGCCTTTCAGAATCGCACGGATGTTGATTGTTCCTCCAGATGTAACAGAATACTCAAATTGTACAAAGTAGTGCGTAGCAGGAAGAACAATCGAAAATAGCACTTACATATCAACTTTGTAGTTAATCTTCAATTTACGATGTACGCTTTTGTAGTTGTCCGTCGTTTTGAAAAATTCGTTCTTCGACTGGTCGAAAACGATGAGTTTTTCATAGTTGTGTACGGCCCCAGGACCCTGCCAATGTTCGCATAAATGTTAGCGAATTTATTCTGCATACAAAAATACATTTAACAAAAATAAAATACAACTTTCATTTACCTCGATGGGCGGCATCGTCGAGGCTCACGAACTCAGTCATGTCATCCGACCACAACAAAAGGGTTGCCATAGCAACCGCCCAACACGGCCAATTCCCGTTTAGTAGGTGAACATAAAAACCATCCACGAACATTTATAAATTCAACATTAATTCCATAAATGGAGAATCACATCGAAAAGAGTTGAAATGCAAGGAATTGAAGATATCGAATGGCGAACACCGAGAGACAAGAAAGTCTTGGAAGAGAAAGTCGTCAAGTACAAGGCGAACATTCAACAGGTGAAACGGGGGCAATTTTACAATTTTAACCGGCCAAATTCTGCAAAACGTCGAGTTTTAAGAGAGATTCGATCGCCTCCATAGCCGGCTCGCAGAGGTTTTTGACTTTTTCAAAAATTTCCTCCCCGTTCGCAGAAGCGATCAAATTGGCGAATCGGTCGATGAGCTCTCGCTTGTTTCGGGCGAGCTGTGACGAATCCGAGTCTTCGGCGAATATCTTCTCCTGCGGATTCCCTTCCGGCAGTTCCTGATCGAGGTACGGCTCGCTGTCATAGTCAGCCGTGCAGGTGTCGTCCGCCCTCTGAAGCTGCTGGAGCCGATTGGCCAACAGGCGGCTCAGCTCTGCCGAAGATGGAAAGTCGATCCTTTCCATGCTATTCTCGCTGTCGTTTTTATCCACCAGGACGCAATCCTCTTTGACCATTGTGGCGGACAGGACGTCGGAAACGTTGACGACGCCGATGACTTTGCCGTTCACGTCGACGGCCGTGATGCCGTTTATGCCGGCTCCGCTGTGCAGCGTTGCCGTTTCCGTTTCGCTCGCCTCGTCCGCCGACTCTTTGTCTTGGTTGGCCGACGACGTGAAAATCGAAATGACATTGTCTCCGTTGTAGAAGTCGCCGACGACGAGAGGCTTGAATTGGACGACAGTGGACAAGCCGGACTCGCTGACCAGCTGGCAGAATTCCAGATTATCTTCGTCGATTTTCTGCTCGGTCGTACTGTTGAGTTTCTCGTTCCTCGTCTGAACTCCGACGCTTCTCGGAGGCTTGTGGAACAGCTTCATTTCCAGCTGGCTGAAGACTTTCTCGGCTTCGTTCTTGTGGCCGACGTGCGTCTTGATGAACTGCACGGCCACGCCGCCGTTCTTCTTCGCCTCGAATTCCAGCCGAGCCGGGCAGAATCCCATAATTTTGTTCGTCCCCTGGGACTTGATGCTGCGCTTATTTTTCCCCCTGGGCTTGAAGAACCCGCTGCGGTGGCAATTGTATATTATCCTCTCGGCGCCGTTTTTCTTCCTGAATTTCTGATTGACGACGAACCTAGCGACTGTCGAGAGTTCGATTTGGTTTTTCCACTTTTCGAACTGTTCCAACGAGTCGAAATTATGACTCTCCTCCTCGAGGTGTATGCCGTGCTGTTCGGCGAAGTGAATGTCAATCATGACTTTCGAGTCTTCGTAGTGGCATATGGGGCAAGTGAGGACGTGATGTTTCTTCATGTGTGTGCTCTCCACGTGTTTGGTCATTGCCCATTTGTCGTTGAAACGGGAATAGCACAACCCGCAGGCGACCGGCTTACCAGAAGCGGAATGGATGTTCCTCATGTGCCTCGTCAGGGTTTTTTTGTACGAAAATCTAGCCGAGCATTGGGTGCACTCGAAAGACTCTTCCGACGCTTCCTGGACGGGGTTCTTCGCCTCTTTGACGTTTGACATTTTTTGAAAGGTGGCTGTTTTTAAACGGACCAGAGGGTAGTATTTTGAGTAATGTTATGCCTCGTTCTCACACGAAAAACGCGTACTTTGCTGTTTGAATTGAACGTTTTAGAGAAAAGCTAGTTTTTATTAACCTTGAGCGGGTCACAGATACCTAATCAAGAGATCTCACGAATTCTTACCATGCCAAGCTTCTTCGACCATAAATCACGAACAGGGCGAACAAATTTTGACCAATCGCTTACCCTGGACGAAAGAACTTTGAAAAATTACCTAAATTAAGAAGGTTAGCGTTTTATAAGCTATAGTTCAGTAGTAAGCTATAGTTCAGAATATAAATATATTTCTAGCCCGATCGGAAACCACAATCAAAGACCAAGACCAACGCTCTAAACAAAATCACCAAAATACCATGGTTCGATATGGTCAACAGCTGACATGAGCCACGTCTTGAGATGCGACAGCGAGACATAAGATCGATTCACGAACTTTTTGTAGGTACGAATCGATTTTTCACACCGGTCGAGTTTGCTTTCAATCGATTTTTCACTAATCGGTTCCGCGAAACACGCCAAGATTCGATATTTTCCGAAAAGTTTCCTATCAACTAAAAATCATATCAGTAAAAATCAATCATCTTTCTTCAATTTGGGCGAGTCGCTTGAGGACCCAGGGGCGCTAAGATCGATTAATCACCCCCTGTACTAAGATCGGCCATCAGCTGATCTAAGAAATGATAACTCAAGTCCAAAGTCCACGCTTCACGAACTTTTTCCGTCTCCCGTTCAGCCATCTGAAGTGTTGTGCGAGCGCTTTCTCCATTCGTGGGACAGGAAATAAAGGTATGACTTTACTTGTTCCTTTATAAAATTTCACTTTATTCAATATGTTTTACAAGATAAGAAATTTCAAAATTTACAACGGGATCGCTTCATGCTCAGTATGCGTGGACAACTATCTACCAGAAAAAAAAAACTTTTTCCACCGTTCAACAAGAGGAATGGCACATTTTTTCAAAATCGGATACCCAGTCGGGGATCCAAGCACTTGATTCAAACTGTTCGCTGTTCGAAAAATTGCTCGCATAATTCAGACTGCCGGTCTTTCGTTGGCCCAGGCTCTGAGATCTACGAATGGAATGGCGGTGCTGGCGCATGGTACTCGTTGATTCCTGTAAGCACAGAGCACGTATGCTATAAACCCAAGCTAGGTTTCGACTTGAGGAAGGGTTATAGATGGTTACTCCAGGTTCTAAGCTCAAAAGACAATCTCTCAGGCTGGGGCTCTCTGAGAGACTGAAGAGACCGCGATTTCCACCAATCGCAAACCTCGGTAGCTATCAAGCGCCGCCATCTTGGTTCTTTCAGTGAGCATACCCTGGGAAAGTGGAGACTGATCTACCTCAGCCTCTGGAAAGTTAGAAGACTATGGGCCGTATTCAGAAACCTCCCTGAAGTTCCACCTTAGTTGTTACCTTGTTAAGGAGAAACAGTTACCTAAGTAGTTACTTTATACAAATCAACTTTCATAAACCGCCCGTCACTAAGCTTCTCCCTAATTAAGTTTTTACCGTAGAGAGGAACAACTAAGGAGCAACTAAGTAAGAGCTGGGGAAGACGCTATCTAACAGCCTTTCTGATTGGCTCGATTTCCTGGACGGGTTTGATTTTTACCTCCCTGGCCTGTCTGTTATCTACTATCAGTTATCTATTTCGGACGCGCCCTTCTTTTCTCCTCTTTTTTCAACCTCTTTTATGCATAACAATCGCAGGTTGGAAATTAATTTTCACAAAAGAAAAAATCGAGTCCTTATAATTCTGAAAAATTACTAGATTACTTGATACTTGATTATTAGATACTTGAATCAAAGTGAATCTGATAATTTATTTCCAAATTTGTGAGTGCTGCCGGTATTATTGATAACGTTCCATCGTCGTTTCGCGTTGTGTCTACGAACTGTCGTCTGTTGATCAATCTTTTGTTTGTTGAAAAAAAAAAAACAAACGAGAGTTTTGAAAAGTCCCACGCCATCGAGGATTTCCGAAAAATATACCTATCTCCGATTGACGCCTTCGCCCAGGCTCCTGGGTAGTTCTATTGAACAGTTAATTGACGCGGGTTCCTACGTATTATTTGTTAACGATTTCTGAAGATCGTGCTTTTCGGTATTGCTACTATTGTGTGAATTTAATAAATAGCGATTATTTAAAAATCGTATTTATTTATTCGACTGTTCCCCATTTTTCCGGAATGAAGGTTAGTACCCAAGTGCATAGCTGCTGACTAATTAAAATAAAAATCTTGAAATAAAATTAAAAATTTTAAATAATAATAAGTGATGGTAATAAATTTCTTTTTTTTTAATTAAAAATTTAATCAATCAATAAATTTTGAAACCGGAATACATTATTATTATTATCAAACATCAATCATAAAATATATACATAGGTAGCTAATCGTCTTTATCAAATTTGACCGATCAGATTTTCAATAAAAGGGTGAAAATCGAATCGATGGACGCTCTGAAAACCAATTTCGAGCTCCTTAGGAGCTCTTAAGAGTGCTCGCGACCATCCTTAATAATAATCGACGATTTTGGAGGGAAGAACTTAGGAAGACGGCCATTTTCTTCTTCCTTAAGAGCTAGGGGAGGTTTCTGAATTGGATTTCTCGTTAAGGAGTTCACTAGGTAACTCCTAAGTTACGGGAAGAACTTGAGGGAGGTTTCTGAATACGGCCCTATCTCTCGTAAGGTTATCCATCATTTCTACTCTATTGTGTTCCGCCCTTTTGTGTTTCGGTGCTCATTCGTGTTGGTTAGTTATTTTATTAATTCAATCTCAGTTTTTTGTTATTCTATTCCAACAAGTGGATGTTATTTTTACGGTGTTTCAACCGATTCCGTAACACTTTGTTTATGGAGAGGGGATCGTCTATGAGTGAAAATCGCTCAAATTCAGTCAGAGACCGAAGACTGTCTCCAGCAGCGAGAAAGTCTTACCCATCTTACCCATTAGCCCTGATGGGTTGAATTAAGTCTGATTCTCTGCTATGGCAGGTCTTGGGTACTCACAGAAACGATGGCTGAACGAAAGCTAGAGGTTGTATCAGTTGGATATCGTCCGAGTTATCGCATAACACGCGCGCCAGGCTGGTTTTCTTAATTTCTGCCAGTTGCCCTGTAGCAAATGATTCAATTTGGCATAACTTATGAGATTATCATTAGAGTTTTACCTATTTCGGTAAAATCTATTGCGAATGATCAACTAAAAAGGTCGAAAATTGACTTACTCTCAGAAAAAGACGATGGCGTACTGCCTTCTTCGTAAAAGAAACGATCTGAGCGCCTGAGTCGGGCGAATTGGTCGCCGACGAGGCACACGAGCGTTGGGCCGAACATGGCCCCCTTTTTTCTTCTTTCCCCGACGGCTCCGATAAATAAATCTATTTCGTCCGGGCTCGAGTACAATCGGCTGAGGATGGTGATCGTCTAAAAATCGGAATAGCAATATGTGGTAAAGAGGTGTATAAACACTAGCTTTGGAATTCTTAGGAGTGAAAAATGTGCCTTAAATTGTGCGTGACCACAATGTGCGCATGTTAGCATCACTCACGGCCGGGTCCATTTGAGCTTCCAAATCGCTCCACCTTCTCGCTCTGGGCAGGCCGCAAATTTCTCGCCAGTCGTTGTACGGTGGCAGTCCATGGTCGCGTCCGCGTTGAACGTTCAGAGCAATCAGGTCCAAGCCGATGTCCAAATTCCCTTGGAAGAGATGATCTCGGATCTGTCCCATCGACAAACCATAATAATGTCAAGTCTCCGCTACCGACTAACTGACTTTTGGGGAACCCAAATCGAACCTATTTAGCTCACCTGGTTCGAAAAGAATCGGTCGACTTCTTGCGAGGCTTGAGCTGACAAGCCTCGGATCATATCGTCGACAGCGCCTTCGTTGTAGAGTAGGAACGGAGCAAAATGCTGCTTGCTCATTTCGAGGGATTCCTTCAAGTTCCCGAACATCCCGTAACCGCTGCAATCAAGGATTGATGATTGGTAACGTGCAATGACCAAGATTTTTGCAATATTCATCTTATACGCCATCGACAGATCGGCTTACTGGATGAAGCTCTGGATTTGGCTATGTCCATATCTGAATGCCGCGGTGGCGAAGACGTTGGTAATTCCTCCTCTGAGGGTGGGGTCGTATATTCTGGTAAATCCCTTCTCCCTTGGCGTCAAACCGCTTCTGTCCGTGTAGTCCCTGCCTGTTGACCAAAAACCAATTCTTACCGTTCATGTTTCTTACGCTCGATGTCCGTCATATCGAAGAAGTCATAAAACTTACCGAGGAGAATCGGCAAGAATTCGTTGTAGGTGATGTGCTGCAGTTCAGCGATAACTATCCTTCTCGCCTCTTGGTACAAGGCTTCGTCATTCCAGCCAGGATGCAATTGCTGGAGCACTCGGGCAACTCTGTTGTGCTCTCTCATCCAAATCGTATGGATCAATGCGAGGTTAACCTGCTCGTTAACTCGGCCATCACCTGCAAGAGAATCAATTAGATGAAGCTCACTACCAACATTAATTTAAAAAAAAAAGTCAAGGTGCTCTATCTGAATCCTCTAATAATCTATCTTGAAATATCGCAGAATTTGGTACGCTTCATAATGGATGGTGTTTGTACACATAAGGTTTGATCAATCAGGCCAGTCCCGGACTAGTCAACCCACAAACAACTCAAACCTCAACTCGCCCAAAACCTCACTTGACACAAAAATTAAAATTTCAAACTCATCTCTATAACTCAATCCACAAATTCAACTTACTAACTGATCGCAAAACTGATCGCAAACCCACTATTCAACTCTCAAAATGACTCAACTATTACTGTTCAACTCAACTCTTTACATGAACTTTCAAACCCATTTCAAAAGCTCAACTCGCTAACCCAACGCAATCCAGAAACTCAACCCACAAACTCAAACTTGAAACTGAACATTGAAACCCATTTCAGAAACTCGACTCTCAAACTCAACTCACAAACTCCACTTACAAACTCGTCTTGTAAACTCAACCCACAAACTCGACTTGTTAACTCAACCCACAAACTCATCATTCCAACTTAACATCGAAACTCATTGCACAATCTCAACTTTCAGAATCAGCTTCAAACAAAACTTTGAAATCTCAACTTTCTAACTGAACATCATAACTTACAAAAATCGGCCTAAAACTCAACCCTCAAGCTCAACTTTAAAACAAAACTTTGAAACTCATTCCACAAACTCAACTTGCAAAACTCAACTTAAAAACCCAATCCACAAACTCAACTTTCACACTGAACTTTAAAACAAAACTTTGAAATCCACTTCACAAACTCAACTTACAAACTGTTGAGTTTCAAGGTAGTTTGTAAAATGGTTTTCAAAGTCGAATTCGAAAGTTGACTTTGAGAGTTGAGTTTGTGAAATGGGTTTCAAAGTTCATTTCGAAAGTTGAGTTTGTTAGGTGAGTTTCAAGGTTCAGTTTGAGCGTTGAGTTTGTAAGTCGATTTCGTGAGTTTAGTTCGTAAGTTGAGTTTGTCGGTTGGCTTTGTAAGTGGAGTTTGTGAGGTGAGTTTCAAAGTTCAGTTTGAAAGTTGAGTTGGAAAGATCAGTTTGAAGGTTGAGATTGAGAGTTGATTTTGTATGATGGGATTGTGAAATGGTTTTCAACCTTCATTTCGAAAGTTGAGTTTGTTAAGTGAGTTTCAAGGTTCAGTTTGAATGTCGAGTTCGAAAGTTGAATTTGTGAAATGGTTTTCAAGGTTGAGTTTAAAGTTCACTTTGAATGTTGAGTTAGTAGGTTGTGTTTGTATGTCGAGTTTATGAGTTGAGTTTGTTGGTTGACTTTGTAAGTTGAGTTTGTGAAACGGTTTTCTAAGTTGGGTTCGAAGGTTAGTGAGTTTCGTGAGTTTTGAAACTTTGTTAGTTTAAGATTTTGTGGGTTGAGTTTGGAAATTGTGTTTGTGAGTTGAGTTTGTGAAATGGGTTTCAAAGTTCATTTCGTAAGTTGAGTTTGTGAGGTGGTTTTGAAAGTTGATTTGGAAAGTTCAGTTTGAAAGTTGTGATTATGAAATGGTTTTCAAAGTTGTGCTTTAAAGTTCAGTTTGAAAGTCGAGTTGGTCAGTTCAGTTTAAAAGTTGAGTTTGTGGGTTCAGTTTGTGAGTTGAATTTGTGACATTGTTTTCAAAGTCGGGTTTAAAAGTTTGTGAGTTTTGTGACTTTGAAACTTTGTGTCTTTAAGATTTTGTGGGTTGAGTTTGTAAGTTGGGTCTGTGAGTTGAGTTGGTGAATTGGTTTTCAAAGTTCAGTTTGGAAGTTGAGTTGTCGGGTGAGTTTGTGGATTGAGTTTGTTCGTTGAGCTGGTGAGTTGAGTTTGTGAAATGGGTTTCAGAGTTCATTTTGAAAGTTGAGTTTGTTAGGCGAGTTTCAAGGTTCAGTTTGAAAGTTGAGTTTGCTGATTGAGTTAGTGATTGTGATAGGTACCAGCGGTGAAACAAGCCAACGTATTGGTCTGGTCGGTGCATTCGCCAGGATTGTCGGGCAAGTAGGCACGTCCCCGTACATTTTGAGTCCTTAGCTGTCCTCCTCTAAATAGTCGCAGCCGATTGGCTGAATTGACATTGGATCCGTAGACGTTGGAACAGTCCAGATACCCGGTGATTTGGTTCATCTGGAAACAGGTAACGGGCGCTTCTGAATCGTCAAATTAACCTCTGGAGCTTCTGGATGTTATGGATGATGACCTTAAAGGATCATCACCATACCCAGGTGATGACTCCTTACCTGTTCCCTGGGACCGAAATTGCATTCAGGTCTCGGCGCTGGCAGCGATCTCGCGAATTCCATGCATCTGTCGCCGAACGGGGAGAACGTCGGGTCGAATCTTGGCAACGATATCGGGAAACAGTCAGGATGGCGGAGATTATCGGGGAGAAATTCGCCGTTACGGCAGCACGATATGCCAGCACCGCTCTCGCCTGCAAGAGGTAAATAAATCGATTGCCATCCCTGGGTACACCAAACGAAACTGTGATTAAGATTCGAAGGAATATCTTCGTTAATAATATACCTCTGCTGATGGGCGTATGCGTCAGATCGTGGTCGAGGAACTGCCCCCACTGCATGGTCATGAGTGTGTAGTTGTCCGAGGAGTGATCTGCATCTTGTGCGTAAGTCATGCTCACTAGCCTTGCGCTTGGCAAAGGACGACCTCTTGCGTCTTCGGTTCTCGGGGCGTTTACTCCTGTCAAGGATAATGATCAGTCTCAAGAATATTATTCTCTACGCAGATTTCACCCTGGCACAACAGCGTTGCCACTTACCATCTGCGTATTTGGGTGGCAGAATCCGTTGCAACGCTGTACCGGCTGCTCCCCAGTCGGGGTTCTGAAGATTATTGCACGAACCATCGTACGAGCGGTACTTCGATGGGAAGCAACGACTGAAACGTTCACATGTATCTGCAAGTTGGGTGGAGAGGAGGCTGAATTTAGGCAGAGCGAAGGTTCCCTGGTCTGGGGTCAGATTGAATCTGGAATTGAAGAAGCATGAAAATTTTCGCTCATCTCTGATTGATAATTCTGGGAGATCCGCAGCTACCCTAAACTTTCTTACTCAGTGATCAAAGCTTTACTGGCAGCGATTCCTTTTTCCGCTTCTGCGCCTTTCGCCAGCGTTTGGTTGGTAGTTGGGAAAAATGCTTGGTGCCCCAGTGCTGGGGAATCCGCCTGCACGAAGACGCGGTTCAGGAACAGATTGTGAACGAAGTTCACTTTGTCCTGGACCTTCTCGATGGCTTCCTCTCCGGCTTTGCTGAGCTGCTGAGGCGTTAGCGGTGGGATGGCGACAGGAGGGGGTGGCGGCGATTTGATGACGCCTGACGTTTGTACACCGCCGCCAGCTGGTCGACCTGAATCGAAAAAGCTCTCCTAAAGTTTCGAGACAGTTTTACTGGGAGACAAACTTCAAGCTGTTGCTTGTACTTCAAGGTTGTACTTCAAGCTTTTGAACCCAGTCTGATTCCTGGATAGTTCACTTGGTTTTCGTTATACTAACTTGCTCGTTTCGGGCAGCAAACTCCTTTCTCATCCCTCCTCAACGGGCAGGGCTCTTTCCTCAGTGCTGGTAGATCGGTGTAGAACGCCAAACAGTTGACGAGAGGTCTGCAGAGCCCTTCTTCGCCTGAGCTCATCGTGCACGGCAATACGATGTCTTGTTGCTCTTGCTGCTTATTGCTGATTAGGTTGTCTTCGATTGCTGAAAAAAACAATACCACATTTTTCCAAAAATTGATCCAGTAAATTTTTGGGTTGGCCTGACCTGGGGGGCCATTCTGTAAGATCGAAGACTGTTTCTCGGGCTTGAGACTGTCTATGAGCCTGATGAGACCGCAATTTGTGCTGATTCTGTAACCCCAGTTGCATAAGAGGGACGCCATCTTGGCTCCCATCTTGTCTCTCAGCGGCGCCATCTTGGCACTCATCTTGTCGCTCAGCTGCGCCATCCTGGCTCTCATCTTGTCTCTCAGTGGAGCCGTCTTGATACTCATCTTGTCTCTTTGTGGCGCCATCTTGGCACTCATCTTGTCTCTCGGCGGTGCCATCTTGTTTCTTTATGGTGCCATCATGGCACTCATCTTGTCTCTCAGTGGCGCCTTCTTGGCTCTCATCTTGTCTCTCAGTAGCGCCATCTTGGCTCTCATCTTGTCTCTCAGTGGCGCCATCTTGGCTCTCATCTTGTCTCTTGGCGGCACCATCTTGGCATCTACTTATCTCTCGGCAGCGCCATCTTGTCGCTTTGTGGCGCCATCTTGGGTCTCTCAGAGGCTTGAGACTGATCTTCCCCTGTCTCTTGACGGTGGAAGACTATCTTTCTTCAGGTATCCTAGCATTGTTAGGCTAAAGTAGGTTTCTAGTAGAAACTTTCTGCTCTGTTGTTTTCAGCTCGTGATTTGTTGTGTGTCGTGTTGGTAGGTTGTTTCGTCAATTTTGTTTTGGTTAATTATTTTGTTCTTCCGTTTCGGTAAGTAGATGTTACTTTTGCAGTGCTTTTTTGAAAATTTACTTAATTTAGAGAAATAGGCCATCACGCGTGTGAAAAACAACTTTATACCGATTATTTCGATGTTTTTGGTTATTATTATTATTATTGGTTACCGTGGTAATTTTCCTCTTTGTTATTCTAACAGGATTTTCAATAGTTAGTTGGTACCTACCCAAAGAAGTATCGGATGCTAAATATTATTTTCCCTATAGGACAGTATACTGTCCTTTGTCACAGGTCCAAAACTCCTGTACACAGTCGAATGTTCGTATAACGTGAAAAATCTTGTCTTTTTGACATGTTGATCGATATTGCCTCCCAGGTTCGAATCCTTTCACTTCTAATTCGACAATTTTTTCCGTCAAATTTTCGTCCATGGCCTTGGCCGGTCGCTCTCACTTTTTTCAGTCCCCAAGGTTCTGACATCATCTCGGCTGACTGATGTGATGGCCTTTCGGCTGACTGGAAGTGACGACTGGGTGAATTCATTAGTAATTTTTCTTCCACACCTCCCCCCCCCCCCCCCGTCACTGCCATTATGAGGATTTGAATGCCTCGCTGCACAATAGAAGGTGACCTGTCACTGTTTTGCATTTTTGATTCGGCGCCGCCCTAGATTTTAGGTGAGGTCGATTGCTGTATGAATCGAACGGTACCTGATGTGTCGTTGGAACGTGCCGGTGTCTATATTTTACGTCCCGTCAAACGAGCAGACCTCCGACCCAATTTTGTTTTTAAATTTTTTCGTAATGACCATAGCTTTCTCAATTATTTTTTTCAAATTTCTTGAACTGGAATATTCGTCTTAGTAAGACCAATCTCACTGTTAAACCGGAATTTGAATTACTCACTTTTTTGCTATTTTTTACTTAAACAGCCTCTTAAAATTAGTCAAAATATAATCAAATTGTGTCAGAAATTTACCTACCTATCTAGATATGGAAGTATTTTGTGTTATCTGGGCATTTAAGTAGGTACCTATCCTCTTTGAAGAATTGCTATTACTCCTGCCTTCATAATATCGGATAATCTGTCCTTCCTACCATCTGACGCCTTCCTACCTGGGAGACGAGGACAATGGGAACGTGGGGAGTTTCATTGGCATAGCTGCCTAATCCTTCCCTCAGGATAGGTCAGAGAAAAAGGAAGATGTTCAAAAAATGAAAAAAAAATTAAAATGAAGGAGGATCTAATAATAAAGCCTGTGGAGGGTAGGCATCGCAGCCTCTCATGTGAATAATTCCATAATTTACGTGTGGCAGTTGGCGCAGCCGCAGTTGGTTGTTGGTCGGGTATTCCGCCCCTCAGTCTCAACTGTATGTCCGCCTGGAGTTTGGCCATTTCGCCCTGAAGTCGCACGATTTCGGTCATTATGGCATTTTGCTGTAGTCCAAGATCCGCCACCTTGGCTCCTGTTGCGACCTGAAACGGGGAAAAACGCCTATTTACGAAATTATTTTCTTCCACGGGAAAATCATTCACTAAAGTTTCTATATGAATGGAAATTAGTCGAATATTAAGGTGAAAAAACTCTTACTATTTCCGCCCCGGGAATTGAACCCGTCATCTCCAGATCAACCGCCTAATGGTGAATTAGGAATCTAGAGATGCAGGGTTCGATTCCCGGCTAAAGCCGAATTTTCCTGCCAGTAACTCAAACTTAATTTTCAGCTCGGTCAATTAACGCTTGGAGACCTAAATGATTGATGTGGCAATTATCGAGTTATTGCCTTGAGAAGTAAACAGAAGGTCGAGATATCACAATTTTGGAAATCTTCACCCTTTTTCGCCCGGCCACAGCTCCGAAACTATCGCGCCAACCAAAAAATGTTACGGATGCAATTTTGTTGGAAATTTATGGTTCTACAAGTTATCTAATAGAGCTAAAAACCGAAAAACGTAATGGGAAGGAGCTACATGCGAAAAACTAAAAAAAGTGCAATAATGGCGGGGCTTATTGATTGCGGAGGAATCTACTTGACGAAAACGCCCGAAGAAGGACATGCCGACGTTATGGTGGCGTATGAATGGGCTGAAATGTTTAACGCTAAACGCTGATTTCCATACAGTGGTTTATTATTGAAAATTGAAATTTCAATATTTATATCGACACACTAGTTAATTTTGCTGTCAGCAGATTGAGATAAGGGTCGACCGGATACAGACCCCTCATGGCTTTAATTAGTGGTTCATCAAGATCAAAATTAATTTAAAATGTAATATTAAAAATATAAAATAAAATAGTAAAATAAATGTATAATATAAATTTACACGAAATATGTATATTTTTTGCATTTAAAAAACATAGATGTTATGCACAGAAATAATTTGAGATAAAAAAAATGTAAGTATAATAGGAATTTAAAAAGAAATAAAATTATTTTAAAAGCTTTTCAATCGAGAACGTTCAAACTGAAACGTCCATAGTTATCTAAGGGTTATCCTGAATCAATAAATGGGCACTTTAAATCAAATTATTCACAGAAAATTACCATATCAGTTTTTTCAACTCAAAATTATCTGTCCGACTCTACTGTTGCTGAGCAATCCTTGCATTTCGGGGCAGGCGCTGCGGTGTCCGAGTGGTTAAGGAGTTGGACTCGAAATCCAATGGGCTATGCCCGCACAGGTTCGAATCCTGTCCGCAGCGTTAAAATTTTTGCCGGTAATGAGATAATGAGAGCATTTTTTTTTTTTTTTTTTTTTTTTTGAGAATAACACAGCAGTAGGCAGATTTATTTAAAGAAACCAAAAATAATGCAATGGACAGAAAAAGACAACAGAACAAAAAATAGGGATTATTTTCTAATATTTCTCTGAATAGTTACCTATAGCAATTTAGTCACCTACCTTCTACCTTAATTTTATTATTAATATAAAAATAATTTTACCAGAATAAAAACTCAAAAAATGAGGGAAGAGAAATAGTCCCGTTGCCGGTTTGCGGATTTTTTGAGTTTTTATTCAAATTATGGGATTCCACAATTTCTCCGCGAGTGATTTAGTATCTAATTTTACCAGTATTATCATTATCAATATTAATACATTAGTTTATTGACATTAAGCAAATTTTTCGCAATTTAGTTCTGTTCAGATAAATAATTATTTTTATTGCCCATTGCATAAGACTGGCCTACTATTGCCATTTCATTATAATCCAAAATTACCAGTACGTATAACCAGTATTACCAGTATTACGTTTAATTTTTAAATTGTAAAATTACCAGTAAATTGCGTAGTAAAAGTATTATAACAGTAATAATTATTGCATATAATAGTATAGAAATAGTATTAATTTAGTATATATACTAAATTAATATATATTATATATAATAGTATAGAAATAGTACTAAGTATAATAAAAGTAATAATTATTACTCTATCCACCATACTTGTATCTGCTGCTGAATGAGCTGCAACTGCGTCTGGAGCTCGCCCTGTCTGAATTGCACTTTCTGCTGCTGTATCTGTTCGGGAAACAGTTCTGTAAAGGCTTGCTGCTGAGCCAAGCAGCCACTAACGAGAAACACGATCCGCCACATTTTGATGAAAAAATGAATTTGCAATGAATATTTCTCTAACCCGCTCACGATGCTACGATTTATGCTTCATTTTTATTTTACCTAGTTTTTGAATAATTTTTTCGAATTTTCTTCCCAAATGCGGGTTGTAAATTTACCGAGACGCCTTTCTGCCGACGGTTTGGCGAATGAGTTTCGCAGATGGGGATTCGCTTATTCTTCGTACCGGCTTCCCACGCCAACGGTTAGGTATCCCCTCTTTTTATTACCATTCCACCTCCTTAGGAACCGGACCTCCAGGTTCGGCTAGAATTTTAAAGTTTTTCGATATCCTGAAGGGAAGTAACCTTCCGTAAACTTATTCAACTCGCGAAATTAGAGTCTCGAAATTTATATTACCTACCTTATTACTTAGGTACCTATTATAATATACCAAAATTTACAAAAAGATTTACAAAATTTATAAAATTTCGAAGTTTATATTACCTACCCAAATTTATGTTACCTAATATTTATTTATATTATCTACCTGGTTTGTTCAATCCCTGCCCGCTTTGGTGCTCTCCATTTTTGTGGTCTTTTCAAAATTTCAGCCCATTCATTCGAGGCCAAATTGGTTCGAATTGGTCAATTCCTTTCGGATATACGTCACCATAACGTCGGCATGTCCTCTTTAGGGCGTTTTCGTCAAGTAGTTTCCTCCGCAATCATAAAAAACCCCGCCATTGTTGCACTTTTCTTAGTTTTTCGCCTGTTGCTCCTTCCCATTACGTTTTTCGGGTTTTAGCTCTATTAGATAACTTGTAGAACGATAAATTTCCAACAAAATTGCTTCTATAACATTTTTTGGTAGGCGCGATAGTTTCGGAGCTGTGGACCGCCAAAAAAG
Source organism: Nesidiocoris tenuis (assembly GCA_036186465.1). Lineage (NCBI taxonomy): Eukaryota > Metazoa > Arthropoda > Insecta > Hemiptera > Miridae > Nesidiocoris > Nesidiocoris tenuis. The sequence continues at coordinate 9,348,394 of AP028921.1, forward strand.
GGAGAAGATTTCCCAAAATTGTGATATCTCGACCTTCTGTCTACTTCTCAAGGCAATAACTCGAGGAAACCTTCGTCTTAGCGAAAAGTGCAGAGGAAGGAAGTTGTCGAGAATTTAATCAGCTTTTGAGCAGTTTTTTTGAAAATTTATAAAGTCCAACCAGTAAGATTACTCAGGTGAGTTTAGAGAGATAAAGAAAAACAGCCATTCTGAGATACAGTAGGAAAAAAATTTCCCCTTCGAAAATTCTTTCGTTTGCAGACGAGTATGAAAAAGATTTTGGACCGTAAATGGCTAAATCATGGTCAAAAAGGGTTCCCCTAATGAATTTGCCTCCAGCTCGAAATAATGGCAATAAAATCGGCCCGCTAGTTCATCCATTTTTTCTTCGCCGAATCCAACAATTTTCGCGATTTTTACTCTGATTGCTCCAATGTGCTGATTTCGTCTAGCGGTTCGGTCCTGGCTCTAATTTCTTTAGAATCCTTGAAGATCACCCAGCCTCTCGCCTGCGTGGGTCCTTTGACAACCTCCCGGCCATGATCCTTATGTACATGATGTATCCTCGTTCCGCAGACATCCTGGACAGACATTTCGAACAAAGAGCTGACTCAGGCGGGCAATCCCCGCCGGTTAATCTCGAAGTCGTGGTCGACTTGTCCTTTTGATTTCAACACATTTTCACTTTTCGCCGCTTTTGATAAAAATTCGACGAATTTTTTACAATTCCGATCAGCTATTTTACAATTCTCGCCGGTCGTGAGGAGCTTGGTAGTTACCTGACTACTTCTGTCCCCAAACTAATATTTCTCAAGCCCGTATCACACGTCAGACCGTTTCCCTCCCCATCCCACAGACCACAGACCGTCTGTACAGACAAATGGTAAATTATTTGGTCCTTGGTAAGTTTATCATTCAAATTCATTAGTAATAATTACTAGTAATATTATTAGTTGTTAATTAATAATTATCATTAATCATAATTATTGATTAATTATCATTAATTATAATTATTGATTAATTATCATTAATTATAATTATTGATTAATTATCATTAATTATAATTATTATTTAATTATCATTAATTATAATTATTAATTAATTTAAACCAAATTTGTCAGTACCTATTTACTCGTCTATTTTAATTACCTACTTAAAATGATTTTTAGTCAATATAAAAAACCCGAAAACTCGATGTTAGGATGCACTCAAAGCCTTGCCATGGGTAATGATTAGTGAAAAATGTATATATTATTATTCATCATTATTTTATAATATTATTGTATTAGAATGACTAGAAAATATCATAACAATAATGAAATATCTCCTCTTTTATTATGAACTGGAATATTTTCTAAAAAACTAATCAATGATTTATGACGATTTTTAATTATAATTAATTTTATTTCTCACTTGAATAAATCTTACGACGGAAATTCCACTTATAATGTCATATGACAAACGCGCCAACGTTATCAGTTAACCTATATGACTATCCTTACCTACTGGCATTTAAAAGTCGTTTTAATGTGCGTCCTCTCCTTTTATTCGTTAACCAGCATTGAACTTTACCATTTTTGGAAAATCCTCCAACCTAGTTGCTTACCATAAGCGACGAAACTGCCTTTGTTAATGTTGTATTCGTCTAATTTAGTATCAGGAAATGGCCTTATGTATGAGTCATGATTTCTGAATTTTCTCAAAACCAATTCCATCTGGTTTTACTCCTGTATTGATAAAATACGTTCTTCTACCTGAATGAATAATAAATGAAAAATCAGCTACATTCCTAAACGTTTCCTCATACTAGTTTTCAAGAATTTTCAAAAAACTTCCCCAAAATAATATTTTAAAAAATCAATAATCCCCGATAGAACTTTTTCCATCGTCTCTTCAGACTCATTGCTTCAAAATAAACACCTACCTAGTCGTTCCCCTAAAATAACTACCCTCCTTGTCAAATTCTTTTGACATTTTCCATCGAACGTTTTTGGCAGTTCTCTACATATCGCATGAAAACCGAAGGCGATTCCGTCGTGCTCATTTGGTTTCCTAAATAGCCGAGAGAGGAAAAAAATAGATAAAGTTACGTTGAAATGAAATTGATTACATTTGCCTTGAAACCTGAGAAGCTCCTCACGATTCTCAGCTTCCGAGCGCCGAAAGATCTCGGAGGCCATAAATCTTCCGCGAGCTCGGACAAGATTAGTTGTGATTTAAGGCTTTTTAACGTTCGAAAAAAACGGCGGATATTTCACTCGAGAGTTTTTCGAAACTTGAGGTCCTCTGAAAAAATCCGGCCCGAAGGACCAAACTATGTGCAAATGAAGCGGAGTTATTATAAAATTTGATAACACCTAACTGGTAATTTTTAAATGAATCAGTGGACTGTTCAGTGGACATCAAAATACAAACTCATTTATTTTTTAAATAACCGTTTATGACTACGTTGTAGTCCTAAACATATAATATACTACTAAACATATTTATATTACCTAATATTTGGTGTTATCCACTGTGCCATAGGATTGTACAGATTGACAGTTGTTATTACCCAGAGGAACTCTTTGTATGTTTTTCGACGTTTGCATGCGCAATTTCGTTTAAAAAATTCCAAAGATGTGTTTATCGGCACGCATGGCAATTTTTACACAATTACATAGGTAATCATTGGGTGGTGATTTAATTTCGTACTGTAACGATTGCGCCGAAAGAATCTGCGATCGACTTTTGTACATTTCGTTTCCTGCTCAGGCGCTTTCGGCTCTCTGGCCATCCTCAGAGCAGTTTTTCTTGCTCTCCACCCTGGTTAAGGCTTATGACAATTTTCATGGCAGATTCGAAGAGAAAATTACTTTTTATAGTAGTTCTAAAATAACTTATATCAATCTTAGCTTCGACAAATAAAAATTAAAATTGCCCCAAGTTTATTGCCTTCAATATAATTACTACCATCTGCAATTATTATGTATGTAACTATTTCCCTTCGCTGACTCCTATATTACACCACTATTAAATGAATAGTTATAGGTAGCGATATAATTTATTATAGAACTAATTTTGTAGTAAATTATTCATTGTATGAGTAATTTAGCAATAAATAATTCATTGTCTATAGGAATAATTCTGTAATTAATAATCCATTGTAGGACAAATTTGTAATACATTATTCATTATACCTAGGAATAACTTTGTAATAAATAAGGCATTTTAGGAATAATTATGTAATGAACCATTCATTATAGGGATGATTTTGTAATAAATAACTCATTAGGTACTGGAATAATTTTGAAAAAATTGCATAAAATTTATTTCAAAATTATTGCTATAATTTTTAAATACCTATTTATTCAATTAGAATTTAATAATTACAATTTAATTGTAATAATTAAAAATATTGCATGAAATTTATCACAAAACTATTCCTATAATTTTTAAACCATTATTTAATAATTACAATTCAATTATTTAATAATTCGTCAGGTACCTATAGGAATAATTTGGTTATAAATAATTCATTATAGGAATAATTTTGCAATTAATAATGTATCATAGGAATAATTTATAAGGAATAATAAATAATTTTGGGCCCCCAATTCGGACTGATTATTTTACGAGGTAAACTCATGTTAAAACTGAAAAGGTTCAAGGGTGACTTGATGACGTCTGCTCGAGTGGGCGGAGGAGATGATTACTGATTCGTTACAGGTTTAACAGGGCAGGTTCACATTGAGATTAAATCGAGCGAAAATTCGCGACAGATTTTAATGCATTTTTCAGCAAAAACTGGCAGTTTTCGATGTTCTTGTTTTTAAATAGAAAATTCCTAACGAAAATTTAAATGCGAAAAATTAAATTTTTCACGATTGTCGGTAATTATAAGGAAAAGTGGTCAAGGGTTCATCAATTTAGTTTATCCATCGAATAAACATTATTCTTCTAATAAGTAATTTCTTGGAAAATTAGACTATGAATTCTCGTGTCACGTACCCATGGAAAATTTTATTCGGGGAATTTCATTTGGTGAATAAACTGAATTGATAAGCCCTAAAAAAATTGTTCGGCTGCAAAAAATACCTACGTGTTGCAGTTTTCGTAAAAACTGGACGAAAATGTGGGGTTAATAATTGAAGAGTTTTCCTCCAAAACTGCATTCATCCACTTTCGAGTTTTGTCGATATCGATTTCGTATTTTCGATTGCTTATAGGTACCAAAACTGCTATGAATCAAAATCGAAAAATGAAATCGATATCGACAATACTCGAAAGTGGCAGTTTTGGAGGAAAACTCTTCAATTTTTCTCGCATTTTATCGAAATTAGGTAAATAATTTTTTCGCGTCAATGTGAACCCGCTATTTGACCGTTCTGTCCTGACTGCCCAGCGTTGAAATTACCGTGAGATCCTCGATCCACTCAGTCAAAGTCTGTTGGGAAGTTCTTCTATTTCTCTGGCCGATTGTGTTCTATTAAATAGAAAATCGTAAGAGAGTAGCCTCTGTCTAGCAAAAAACCAGAATTCTGTCGGAAAAAATATCGCAATCTACGATAAGGCGGAGAGCAATAAAACCTAATCGACCGCGCCAAATTACGGTCAATTTTCCTCAATATAATCGGCAACGTCACAAATTTTGTGACGTTGCCGATTATATTGAGGAAAATTGACCGTAATTTGGCGCGGTCGATTAGGTTTTATTGCTCTCCGCCTTATCGTAGATTGCGATATTTTTTCCGACAGATTTCTGTTTTATTTTTGTTTGTCAGAGGCTAGTCTCTTATGATTTTTTCGGTTATCCGTACCGGGAGTCGAACCCGGCATCTTCAGATTACGTCAAGACGTCCGACTAGGAAACTGAAGATGCGGGGTTCGATTCCCGGCTAGGGCAGGCTCCCAATGCCAGATTTTAAAACTTGATTTTCAAATTATAATGATTGATACCAATAATTATCGGTAGAAGCTAAGGGGAAAAAAGGCAACTTTAATTTTACACATTTTATTCGCAAGGTTTCCATTTAGTGGTTTATCGACTTTATACACGTAACTATGAAAAATATTAAAGCTCTAGTTTAAATAAATAAATTAAGCTCTTCCACTCACGTTTACACACTCAATACTATCGGAGGTACTAGAATGTAAAAATTCGTAAAGATGGTAGCAGAATGGCTCGAAGTTAGTGCTTTGACAGGTCTACCATTTGGAAGGAACAAAATGGCCACTAAACTATTTTCTAGAATACTAAAATCCGCCATTATCCTGCACCACGGTTTGGAAAAAAAAACAATAAAAATAATAGCTCGGTCAAATTTTGGGTAGATAATAAACCACCGGCCGATAAAATTGGTACAACCCCTCAGCCTGGTATTTTTACATAAATCCTCTTCTGAATATATACGGTACATAATTGAAAATATTTCCTTTTTTCCAATCTTTATTACAACTTATTTCAAGGTTTTACTTGAAAAAATTGAATTCACCCTTTTTTAAATGCACACTCACTTTGAACATTTAAAATTTTATTTTTGAAGATACCTGCCTGTTGAAATTTAGTTTTTGAATGTTTCAAAGCATGGTTTGTAAAAATTTCAATTATTTAAACAATAATTGAAGGGTAAGGGGAAGGAACGAGGAATGTCACAAGAAGTACTTTTAGAGAAAAAGCAGGTTTTATATTTTAAATTCTATGTTTTTTCCCCTTACACCGAATCTTTCTTTGCTTCTCAGGGCGACATTTATACTTTTTTCCCCTTGGAGTTTCACTATACCTACCTACCTTAGTTAGTACCTTTGAATTCCTACAAAATGCGCTATTAAGCTTGTTTTTGGGAAAAATGGACATTTCCTGTTCTTTCCCCTTACCCTTCAATTTCAAATTAACTAAAAAAATAATTATCCGAATAATCATTTTAATGGAATAAAGTTACTCTTCGAACGATTGAATTTTCAAAAATTCAATTTAAACATTTTGTCACATTGAAGGAGCTACCAGGTATGAATTTTCAGGCTTTGAATGTGTAAGAGTAATCCTCCACGTTTTTCGCGAAAAATTCGAATTTTTAAAAAACGTCAGTACCAGCCCTCGAAAATGTGTATTTAGTTGAATTTTGAAAAGATCCAATTTTTTCGCATATGAAGGTCCCTGAAGTTCCTCGACAAAAAATAACAATTCCTTAATTCCTCTACCTACTGATTTTAACCCAAATTCGACAGAGCTATTGTTTCAAGTTGACAGTATTGAGTACTTGACGTTATTTTGCATAGAAAATAAATTTTTTGCGTTATCTTTCATACTCGTAAATATAAATTGACTGCTTCAAATGCCTCGCGTCACATTAGGAATCGTAATTGTTCATAAGAAAATCCGACAAATTTCAAAAAAATGGTAACTTTCCACGAGCGTAAATCGCCCTTTATAAGATAAGATATATAATTAATTACGATAATTATTACCGTAAATGCGATTCAAATAGAATTCACAGGAGATGAGGATTTCTGTAAGGTATTAGCGGTCCTAATTCTATAAATCGGCAATAAATCGACCAACTAGTTTACAAGTGATTGCATGTGTTCGGGAGATTAACCGAAAAATGTACAATGAATTTCGCTGAATTCTTCCATTGAACACATTTGAAACAAGGACCTTCGTTAATCAGTCTATTCTCGTTAGAAATAGCGTTATTTTTCTTTCGCCGTCAAACTTTTACACGAGATTCTTATTTATCCAATCTGTATACTTGGTGACACGAGTGTAGACGCCAGGATAGCCGGGTTCCCCGCATTTGTTGCCGAAAGAGACGATACCGATTTGCATCCATCGGCCGTTGTCTTTGAGCATCAGGGGCCCCCCTGAGTCACCCTGAAAGATAAATTTGAAATTTTAATGTTTCTCATATTAAATTATTCCGAGAGGAGCACAATTTCGTGCGATTAACTAAAAACTCGTGAGAATCTATGCCAGTTGGTTTAACGAAAAATTGTCACCGTATTTTGATAGATTGCGGCTGAATCACTTGACCGATTTAGACATTTGAGGGGTGATTTCGACTTGAAATTTAATTTCCTATAATTTTGTTACGAGTAAAATTTTTTGTGGGATGCACCGTTTTTACGCGAATGACTAAAAACTGAAAACAGTTCGAGAAAGTTTACTAATAAATTGTAGCTTTACGAGCCAATGCCAGCAGAACGGCTTGACCGATTTTGAAGTTTTTGGGGTGATTTCGACTTGAAATTTAATATACATTAATTTTGTTCGGAGTGAAATTTTTCGTGGGATGCACCGTTTTTACGCGAATGGCGAAAAACTGAAAACAGTTCGAGAAAAGTTTACGAATCGAGCGATTTTGGCGTTGAATTTAATGTTCTATAATTTGGTTCGAAGTGAAATTTATTGTGCGTCGTGTGTTTTTAGAAAACCACTAGAAAAATTGAAAAAATCGCAATTTTCGTCCTCCTTGGCGGTTTTGCTGGGATGAAATTGAAGCTAGTGGGAAAATTCCGAATATGTTTCTATAATATTTCTGTTACCTGACAGGCGTCTTTTCCACCTTCTTTGAGACCTGCGCAGATGAAATTCTCATTGATGGGTTGGAAATAGGTTTTGTCGCATTCTTCGTTTTTCCAAACTGGAAGGTCGACCTGACGTTGTACTGTGCTCTCTTTGCCTCCTGTGAAAAAGTATATGTATTTTGAAATTATATTACATGGTCGATTCTCATAACCCGCTGCAACTCAAGAGAATTGAAAAATGTTCCGAAAAACTTGACATTGCTTCAAGAGTAAAATCACAAAGAAATTTCAATGTAAAAAATTTAACTGGTGACAAAATCGTATTCCTAATTCTAGCAAAATTTTTAACCTCATGGACGAAAATTGCCGAAAACCAAAACTAGGTATCATTTCAAAAACACCGGTTTTACCCATTTAATTTTAAACTGCCTATTTAATTTCTAAACTATTTTAGGCCAATTTTAAACTCATTCATTTTCAAACGACTATTTTTTTTAATTTTTAATTTAATAAATGATTTTACAATTATAATTAAATTATTAAATATTAATTAAATTTTCTTGTTAAAAAACAAAAAAGTCGTCTCGAACAATTTTTTAGTCAGGTGATATTTTAACGTTATTTTCACATAGCCATTGAAATTGTCTTGTTTCGGCAAGAAATATGTTACCATCTGCTGTCTACATCCTTCATGCAGATATGCCAGTACATTTTTCTTTTTTTTTTATTCATACTATTGATTTCTTAATACACAAGACACCCTTAATTTATTGATATCTATTAAATATAGGTACAATATATAGGTACAAATTTTGTATCTCACAATAAATTCGTAAGTCCCACAATTGGTGTTAAAAAAATACATACTTGAAAATAATATTAAAATTTATCAATGAAAAAATAGAGGGAAATTACCATAGTAAGTAGTACCCCAACCGACGACGCTTGGACTTCTGCCTAAAAATTGTTCGTCCCTCATGAAGTTCGGAGGCAGACAAAGCGGCTTCACGTATCTGTCGAAAATCAAAATCGCGGTAAAAAATTTGGAAAAACTAAGAGTTGTCATGGCACCGCTTCTCGGGGTTTACCTAATTGTGCAACTTAACCCGATTTATTCAGTGAACAGTGGGCAGTTTTCGAGTAAAAAACCCACGATTGACCGTTGACGTAAAAAACCTCCGTTAACTTGGTCTTCCCAGCCAGCTGTGCAATTAGCCGCTTCCGCTAGTTTCTATGTTAATTCTACGTAGGTTACGCGAATTCATTGAATTTAATGCAATTCCGATTTACGGGGAAAAAATCGGCCGATTAGCGTGGGAACGCCTCGATAAATCGAAATTTCCCGTCGAATTCGAACAATTGTCGGAAAAATTGAATTGAAAAAAAATAAATAAATAAAAGCATATTTTCATTTGAGCGATTAAGTACAAAATCGTTATCCGTATTCACCTATATAAAAGCGATCTATAAAGAATGGAGCTAGCAAATGGCTGAAATCCGGCAGGATTCGAACCTGGCACCTTTTGATCTTAGGCGGACGCCTTAACCCTTCAACCACGGAGAGAATGGGATCGAACTTGATAAGTTTTACGCGAAAAAAATGTGGAAAAAATCCCCTTTTCAAAATCCAATTACCAATTTTTTCTATGCTGTATCTTTCGAACTACTACTTCCACAGAGCTCGGATGAAACTCAAATTGTAGCAAGTTTTATGTACTTTTAAAATTGTAATTATGGGTTTTAGCGAAAAACCTTTCCTGTGATGAGATTTATACAAAAAACGAAAAAAGTGCTTAAGTTTTGAGGTATTTTGATATTTATATAATATTTTATTTTTAATATTTATTTTAATATTTACCTACTATTTTTATCATTAATATTTATATATTATTCATTATAATTATGGTAATTTATTATAATTTTTTAAATATTTATATAATTTAGGATTTACTACTGATTTCATAGGTGAATACTAAAAACCCTCAACACTTTCGTGTATTGCGGGTTAGCATATCGAGCGTAAACAGGCGCAATACAGACCTGGACCTTTTGACTTTCTTCTCCAAAACCAAAACGGCGATGTCGTTGTAGAATCCGACCCTCGAAAATTTCGGATGAGCTCGTATGTCGCTGACGTGGAAGGTCTGCGGTGACGATGGCTCGTCGTCCCGTTTCAGGTCGATATCCCCCAAACGGACTGTGAACTGCCTCGGGCTGAAACTGATTCGACGATTGAAAAACAAATTTTCCACAACCTCGAAAAACGAAAATTTTCGTGTTTTTTAGTCAATAATAGCGCCGAAAAACCGGAATGAAGTCCATAATTTTTTTGAAATTTTCCCCAGGATCATACATTGGATTTTTCATGGAATCGGTTTTTTGTATTTTTCAGTCGTCAAAAATTGCCAATTACGTGATGTACCTACACAAAATTTTTTTTTGAAATTTCAATTTTTTTAATGGTCGAATTTTTTTTTGAAATTTTAAAAGTTAGTCTTCGAACCAGTTTTTGACCATTAAAATTCAACAAATTTTGACTTACAGGGAGTGCTAACGGTGTAGAAGCTTTCGAGGAATCCAATAACCTCGAAAAATCCAAAATCGGTTCATTAGACCCCTTCAAATCGGTAAAAACGTGAAAAACAAGAAATTGCATCAAGAAATTCGAGCCAAATCGATTTAAAAACAAATGTTCCTCAATTTCCCGTAAAAAACACCCTGTCCAATGGCAAATCAAGCGAAAACGCCGGGAAAAATACTCAAAAATTTTTAAACCCACGGCATTACTTTCAAAATTGAGTTTTTGCATTTTTCAAAAATGGATCGTACCTACTACTGCCGATTTGGACCCCTTAACATTTTTTGATCGGATTTCCCTGATAATTTGCCTCAAGTTGGAGCAAACCACAACTTTCAAGACTAGTTTCGTCAAAATCGGATCAGTAGTTCGATACGGAGCGGCTGTATCGGCTTAGTGGCCACTTCTAATCGAACCGCTGATCCGATTTTGGCGCGGTTGGTCCTAAAAGCTGTGGTTTGCTCCAATTTGAGGCATACCGTCGGGTAATACAATCAGAAAATGTTGAGGGGTCGCAAATCCAAAAAAACTGTTTTTGAGATCATGACTTCTTTGAAAAAAATTTTTTTGTACTCCAGAGTGAATTTAGAGGGTTCCCTTATAGGAGGTAGCCAAAGAAAATATTGCTAAATGCTTTTTTCTAATCGGACTACTCTTATGCTTTTTGCTGCTGAAACAACTTTTATCGCAGATTTGTGTTCTAGACCCTCTGAAACGTAAAAAATAAAAAATTTCCGACCGATAACATAGGTAAAAAAAACATTATTTTTAGAAATAATGTGCCAAGATAAGTTTTTGGCAAAATTTTTTTTATGAAATTTTTCTTTACTTTTTTGCCAATAATTGGCAAAATTATTGTTAGACAATTATTGTTAGATAGGTTTTCAATGAGCTTCGAAGCGTCACGATGCGCTAACGAAGCAAAAACGTCACCGATTAGTTGCATTTTCACTTTCGCATTTGACTTTCACTCGACATAATATTATTTTAGGTACATGGTTATGTTACAACATAACCGCTCAAGCTCCGTCTTGCTGCTTCATCGCTTTTCACTGCCGTAGATTGCAATCTGAAGTCAGGTTCCTTTTTATTGCCTTCGGAGCGGCCATTGTTTCGCCGTTGGCTTACGAGAACAATAATGATTGTTTTTGTATTTCTGGGACGAAGTGCGTGCTACTTTTACTATTCCGCCATTTACTATTTCGTACGTAATAGACGTGATGAAATTTCAAAAAATTTCCCTTACAAAAATTCCAATAAACAAAAATTTCCTAAAACAAAAATTCCAATTAAAAAAAGTTTCCTTACAAAAATTTCCCTAACAAAGAAAGTTTCCTTACAAAAATAACAAAAAAAAAATTCCTTAAAAAAACTCTAATAAAAAAATTTTTTTTTACTTACAAAAATTTCAACAGAAAATTTTCCTTACAAAAATTCAAATAAAAACATTTTCCTTACAAAATTTCCAATAGAAAATTTTTCCCTATAAACGAATTTTTATGGCGGAGAGGGTGAGAGCGTCAAAATTGAGCCAGTGAGGTTTACGAGGGTTTTAGGGGGGTGAAGGGCACACCTGAAAAATTCCCCCTCCCCTCCTATGGCACTTGGATTTTTTTCGATAACGCGATCGGATAACTGGAGGATGTAGGTATGCTGAGTAAAAATCCCAGCTCTCTAGCTGGAAAAAATGAGGATAATACGCTAAAAAAACGAAAAAAAGTGGTAGAAAGTTGGTGGACTTTACGGTAGTAGAGAAACCTCGGTCGGAAACATAAAAAAAAATTTTTTGGCTTTTTTCTTCGATAACGGCGCACCATTTTCAAAATTTTCCTCGAATTGTATTTTTGTAATTGATTTAAAAAAACTAACGGCCTCTGCCTGGTGTCTTTCGTGCAATGGGCGGCTGTGAGGATGTGTTTTTCGCTTATGAGCGAACCCCCGCACCAAAATTCTGTCCGCCGGGGCCCGTGGAGAAAAATGGCCGCCATCCATGGCCACCTGCCTGGCAAAGCTTCTTCGCCGCCGACGACGCGGAATTTCGCCACTTCGGGGACGCCGCATTCTGAAACGGACGACGATATAAAACAGAAACACCGACCCTCGAAATACCGATAACAAAAAAAAATTTATACATCATTTTTTGGGGATTTTTAGATTTTTTCGAAAAACTCAAAACTTGCCGTTGGACGATTGCTGGTATAGATCCTCATCTGGGTTGATGGGCGGCCGTTGGTAAGTCGGTCGTGTCGTCACGGGTCGTATTACAGTCGGGTAGCGTGTCGTCGTCGACACGTATATCGCAGGTGGCCTGGTAGTGGTCACTTGTCTGCAAAAAAATCATAAAATTAAATTTCCTTCGTACATTTCTTTCAAAAAGTCAATAAAAGCGCGTAGATGGCTCAAAGTGAATTATCGAAGCAGAAACAAATATCGATAATGCAGCTTGGATGTATACAAAATATCGATATCAATATCCATCTTTAAGTATCGATACATTTCATCGAAATATCGATGCATCGTTTGAACGATATACCGACCTTCCCAAACGAAATATCGATACATTGAAACCAATGTCGATTTATCGTGTAACTATATCATAGCTAGATATCGATTCCCTGACAATGGAGCCGACCGTGAATCGGTTTAGGTTTTCCTCGGTTCGTCCACTCAATACGCACAAAACAAGGTGCGACACATCAAAATCGGTCGAGGCGTTTAGGAGAAAAACCCGAGGGCAGTCCAACTTTTGTGGCGATCGCGCGGTCTTATTTTCGAGGCGGATTTTCGGCCCGAAGGGGTCGTCCGACGAAAAATTTCCACCAGTTCAAAAATGTTGGAAATTTCCTCAGCAACCGGAATCCGTCGTCTCCCAACTCTGATTTTCAACCGTTCTCAAGATATGAGCAAAAAACAAAAAAATTTCAAAAATATTTTCAAAAAAGTCCAAATTTCTCCGCGAGCGAAATTTTGAAACCAACTTTTAACCATACCCGGTTATTGGAAATTTAACTGGCTACAAAAAATCCTATCTATGGTCTGAACAAAAGCTCAACGCTTCTAGCCGAAAACCCCTGAAAACCAAAACTACTTTTCCGAAAAAAGCCCTTTTTTTGGCACTTTTCCCCAAAAAACCATATTATGAGTTTGAAATTTGAAAATTTGGCATTTTTCCGGTTACTACCTCTCCGAAACCAACATTTTCCCGAAATCGGATCAGCGCTAACCCCAACCGTTCTCTCCAGAATGTCTGTCATTCTCCTCCTCCTCTATGTAACTCGGTTACTATGTGAATTGCATCGATGTATCGAAATGAAATGTCCCATATCGATGTGTAACTTTAAACTAACTGAAAAATATCGATATTCATATCAATACATTGACATATCGATGCATTGAAAAAATCGACCTATCGATGCATTGAATCAAAATATCGACTTATCGATGCATTGAACCAAATTTTAACTTATCGATGCTTGAAACAAAATATCAACCTATCGATGCATTTGAACAAATTATCGACCTATCGATGCATTGAAACAAAATATCGATCTATAGATGTAGTAAAACAAAATATTGACCTATCGACGCATTAAAACAAAACATCGATTTATCGATGCATTGAAACGAAATATCGACTTATCAATGCATTGAATCAAAATATCGATTAATCGATGCATCAAAACAAAATATCGACTTATCGATGCATTGATACAAAATATTGACCTATCGATGAATTAAAACAAAATATTGACCTATCGATGAATTAGAACTAAATATCGATTTATCGATGCATTGAAACAAATTATCGATTAATCGATGCATTGAAACAAATTATCGATTTATTGATGCATTAAAAAATCGATTTATCGAAGCATTAAAACAAAACCTATTGATGAGTTTAAACGAAATACCTATCAATTATCGACGCAATGAAACAAAATTTCGATATATCGACTTATCGATGCATTAAAACAAAATATCGACTCATCGATGAATTGAAACAAATTATCAATACCTATCTGTCGTAAATGTTTCGAACTGAAATATCGATGTAATGCAAAGAATATCGATAATTTTAGTTTCTCATCCAACGGGATGAACTGTCCATGTAATTCGCCGACTTTCTCTCGCATTGTCGAAGGGACTTTACCGGGTAAAAAATCTCGGAAAAGGAGGGAATTATAGAAGAAATGGAAAACAGACAAGGCTCATCGGTTGTGGTAACCTTGGTCGAACGACCTGCGACGACTCAAGGCTGTCGGACGATTGATTGGTTGAAAAACCTTCGGACGGAAAACCGCCGAGCAGAAAGTGACGGTTTTTCTAAGGGATTCGTCCTTCCACTTTTAAATGAATGAGAAAAAATTGCCTTTTGGTACAGTATTTCCAAAAATATTGTACCTGTAGTCGAGCAAAATTTTTCTACGACGCCCACTCAAAATTGTTTCTTTCACGTTTCAAAGGGTCTAGAACACGAATCTGCAATAAAAATATTTTCTCCGTCCGCATAGAAGGAGTTTGCCAATAAGAGGGAATTCTACTGGACCGATTTTGAATTTTTTGAGCTTGTCAGATTCCCAAAGGTTTCTACGCCGTTTTCACTCCTTGTAAGTCAAGATTGGTTGAATTTTAGTGGCCATTTTAGTGGTTTTAACACTGATTTTTGACATTTTAAATTTTTGTAAAGGGTCAAAAAAATTTTAAATGTTGTTTTTAAATTTTTAAATCTTGTAAGTCAAGATTGGTTGAATTTTAGTGGTCATTTTAGTGGTCATTTTAGTGGTTTAAAGACTAATTTTCAAATTTTTGTAAAGGGTGGAAAAAATTTTAAATGTTGTTTTAAAATTTTTAAATCTTGTAAGTCAAAATTGGTTGAATTTCAGTGGTCAAGAGTGGTCATTTTAGTGGTTTAAAGACTAATTTTTGACATTTAAATTTTTTTTGCCCTTTAAAAAAATTAAAAAAAAAATTTTTTTGAGTAGGTTTTGGGTATACCCAGACAAATAATGGACCCATGTCACTAATGTGCTTAGCAGCGTTTTTTTTTTTAATGCTCTATGCGTTCAAATACCCTCCTTATCAATGTTGCACCAAAATTATAAAAAAATGAAAATTCACGTATTTTGTTTTGCGCCAGCTTGATTTATAGGATTTATCGCTTCTTCGGCAAATAGGTAACTCACTGCTGATGCTGCGATGCTGATCCCGATCCGACGGGACAGCAGACGCCGGGTACGAAAAGGCTTTTGAAGCATATGCTCTGACGGAGCGACGCCAGGTCGAGCAGCAGCTGGGGGCAGTTGCTCAGGTCCTCGCACGTCCCTTGGGCCCCCTGGGGGGTCTGGCAACTGTTCCCTCCTCCCCCTGGCTTGGTGACTTTGCCTGAAAGCGAAAAATGCCGAAAAATTTGATTATGGAAAAAAACAAAAAATTTGTAGCGGGCAGATGATTTTTTGAATTTTGAATGAATTTTTATTCAACCGTTTTTATGCGAAATGGTAAATTTTATTTAGTAAAATCTAAAAATTTCTAAAAAAAGTCTAAAATCTTAGTAAAATATATGACTAAATAATATATAAAGGTATATTATAAGGTTATATTATAATAATATATTATGATTATTGTATTATGTACATTATTTATTATTATTAAATTACATTGATATATACAGGTATAATATATAAAGGTATATTTATTCATTTAATAATTTGATTTAATTTAATTTTATATGAGTATTTAATTTTATATTTCATATTCATATTTGTTTTGGTTTAGTATGGGTAGGTATTTTTTCAACCTTCCAAATTCATTACCTATCTAAAGAGAACCAAAAATAATTTAATGCTTCGATATACCATTTTTATCCTCAATATTTATTATTTGATGTATGTTTATTTTTTTACTCAGACTCACCTATAGGGAGCCCTCGAACTAAAGGTGCAATCGTGTCCGTCATGTTCCTTCCGAGGACATTTTTCGATATCGTGTAAATAGCACCCGGCAGGTCCTGGTCGCCTGTCCGCTCCTGCGCTAACAGAGATACACCAAAAAATATTGTGGAGCCATCATCTATTCGGAAAAGGGATTATGGCGATAAAATTTGAAGATATTTTTTTTCATGTTGTCAAAAATCGACTGTATTAAAATTATCGCAAATTTAGGCAGTAGAAAAATTAAAGTTTTCATTTTCAATACTTGCCTGTTGATTCATCAAATAATACAATCAACTATATTAAAATTATTGTAGATTTAGAAAAATGAGAAAATTAAAATTTTTAAATTTAAATTTTTCGATACTTGCCGGCAAAGGGGCGACGGTCGGCTCGGAGCGCGTGTAATTGACGAGGTATCGCCCGACCGTATTTATGGCGCCCAGCGTTTCCGTGATCGTCTTGAGCGTGTCCCTGGAGATGTGGCGGCCCTCGCCGTCGTCCGGAGGCGGGGCCGGGGGCGGGCTCCAGTCGGGACTGTCGCGCTCGGCGCTCCAATCGCCCAGCCACCGGCCGCCGCTCATTCCGTCCTGGAAGGCGGGCGAGACGCGGTTCTGCCGGCTCCGGCCGCCCCGCCCGACCGCCGAGTTGAGGTCCGGATCGTCCGGCTCGGGGCCGCCGGCGGTCGAACGGACGGCGACGCGGGACCAGGCGCCCGGACCGCGGACGTTTTCTGGAAAAAGATCAAACGCGTTACTTCTTTTTTTATATTAATTTTTTCGCTTTTTCTCAACAACCGATGAACCGATTTTAATTTCGAAAAAAGCTGCAGGCTCAGTTCTATATGGCTGATCATGCTGCAATGGGGAAAACCAGGATTTTTTTCAATTACTTTTTTTTCATTTAGCAGCAAAAAGAATTTGCGAAAATCGTTAGATTATAACTGAATAACTAGGCGTTTTCCTGCTTAACTTCCTCCGAGCATTCGCTTTCTCCAATACGAGCAGTCCACTTTTACCCGATTTAAAAAATTACTCGCCTCTTAGAGGTAAAGTCAATATATAAAAATACGTAATTCGATTTTTCAGCCGGTGAAAACGACTTTGCGAAAAGCGAAGGCGAATGCGAGAGTCGAGAGGTCCTTCGCGAGATCACGACCTGACCTTAGGGCAAAAGGAGTGTTCAGTTAGAATGTTCCCTTTCATCCTGGCGATCCGCAGTTCAAACATTAGAAAAATAATTTCCGAAAAATACCGAAAACGAAATTTTGCGAAAAACGCGCTCAAAGTTGTCGAATGTCGGGAAAACTTGGGCCTTTGATCAGCTTTTTGAGTAAAAGGTTGTCTTTGCGATTCCCTGTTAATGTCGTAGAGAAATTCGAGTTTGAATGAAACGAGTGATTGTTTAATATAATTTTAATATTAATTATTTAATAGTAATTATTTGTTTTTACTTCCATATTTACAGAGTAAATGGAAGTATTGTGATCGTCCTAAAATCGAGAATCGGAACGGAGCTTCAGAAAAAACTTTTTCTTATACACATTTACTCAGAATCACTTCCCGAACAAGTGTCTGTGTGTCCGTGTGTCCGTCTGTCCGTCTGTCCGTCTGTCTGTCTGTCCGTCTGTCCGTCTGTCCGTCTGTGGTCATTTACAAAAATGGCCATAACTCCCTCATTTCTCAACCTTTTTTCAAATTTCTTGAACTGAAATGTTTGTCTCGGCAAGACCTAACACCCTGTTTAATCGGAATTTGGATACCGCACAGTACTTCCGATATATTTGAATTTTTAGTGTTTTCTATTTTATTTTTTTCCGGCCACAAAAATGAACCGATTTGAGCGTTCTTGGTCTTAAAATCTTTGTTTCACCTTGCAGAATATGTGGATATTTTTTACATTCCGAAAATGTGGCGTTTTTTTCATTTTGGGCGAATTTTAAAATTCTAATAGTGAATTTTTCGATATTTTTGGCCTAAACACCCTTAAAAGCAGTCAAAAAATGATCAAATTGTGTCTCAATTTTACGTTTCAAAATATGGAAGTATTGTGTGTTATCTACGCACCACTGGTTTCGAACTTGAATTTCACCTTGCGATCGATTCTAAATTTTGAAGTAGACCATATTGCTGCAAATTTCCAAGTTTTTCTGAACTTTGTCAATTTACAGCTCGTTTTTCAAAATTTAAACTCACAAACAAGAATTTCGGGAATTTTTTAAAATGTTCATTGTTCGAGCTGCAAATGCGATACTTGGAACTAAGTTTAATTGCGAATGCACATTAGGCATTTTGGAAATTTAACGCAGAATCCAAAAATCATTTCAAAACTTTCTCACTATAACTACAATAAATCGTGAACGGTTGAAGCTACCGCCGCGGCAATGGTCTCATTCGATACAGCACCAAAAAATCTACAGAAAATGATGCCTCACATGCCTATGTTGCAAATTTCCCGAAAAAAGGATCCTACGATGGGTATAGATTCCTTATAATTTCAAAAATGGCCGTCGAAATATTTTTTCCATCTGCATTCTTATTTTATTCTTTTCTTCAAGCTACTTTTTGAAGTCGGTTTTATTTTTTGTAAAAAAAAATATTTCACAAAAATCCTCCGGACAATTTCCTTGAAAACCGTATGAGATTTTATTTTTTTGGCTAAATGGACCGAATATTTGAATTTTACGTCCGATGAAACCTTGAAAATCCGGGCAAGATTGAACTGTTCGTCCTGCTAGATTACAACGCGGACAACTGTGCATCGCTTATAATAAGGGAGCTGAGTCGTCCCAAACGCATCGCAAGCCGTCCCAAACGCCAAAACAGGGCCCCAAACGCATCGCAAGTCACCCCAAACGCATCGCAAGTCGCCCCAATCGCATCGCAAGTCGCCCCAAACGCCAAGACGGTATCCCGAACGCATCTCAGGTTCCCCAACAATGCTAGCCGCCCGACCGCATAGACGATCGGATGAGCCGCCCGACCTGATTCAACATGTTCATTCATGTCGGTTCATGTTCGTAAAATCGCCTTGCCCCTGCCATTCTGTGACTAACATTTTCCAATTCAGTCTTCCGCCGTCTTCCTTCCGGGTAGTTCGCGTCGCGCGCGTCTCTAAAATTAACAATTTTCTCTAAGAAAAAACGCTGTAATTTTCTTAAGAGTGAAAAAATCCGTTTCCAACATTGCTCTTGTCGATTGCCGAGTGAAGTTAAGTGATAATTTCGCGAATTTCTGATCAGTTAGCTGCGATTCTCGGCTGCGATGAATGCGGCCGGCAAATTTTGGCAAAAATCTTCATCTAAAGCCCTCAAACCGGTTTTCGACCAAAACTCCACGGCTTAAAAAATTCAAAATTGGTTCAGTAGAAAGAGCAAAAATTACCATCTAGACATTCGAGTCAAACTGATTGGAAAAATCTGCCTTTCAAAATTTCCCGAAAAAACCTATCCTATGGTAAATTATGCGACAGGAAAATTTTGGCAAAATTTTTATCATTTCCTTCCCGTACCGTTACGCTCGTTTTGATGCAGTGTCCGCCCGGTTCGTCGCGCCGGTTGAGGGAAGAACAATTTTCAAATGGTTCAGTGTCGTTTTGGTGGATTATTGGTGTGTCTGGTGCCCTGCTCGTCGGTATCGCCGGAAGTCCAACGGTTCGACGAAAGTAAGTGTTTCTCTGGAATTGTTTTTTTTTAATGCAAAATTTCACCAACCGAGGGCCAAACTAGGGTCAGAATTAACGCCAATACTTTCGAGAGATTCCGTTTTACCAGCAGTTGGCGATTATTTGATTAAGCCCGTATCACACGTCAGACTCCCCTTTCCACAGACCGTCTGAACAGACTGATTCTTTGCTAATTTTTACATGCGAATTCGTTGCTAATGTTTTTTAGAAATATGAAAAAATATTAAACTTTGATGCTGGTGCGCCAAAGTGAACATATCCGTAGTATCAACCATTCAGAGAATCGGGTCTGTGGTCTGAACGCTGGTCTGCTCGTCGTGTCGGTCGGTCTCATGGCCGAGTCTCGGCCCCCGGCCCCGTCTCGTGATTACCTGTTACCCATAGCTCGTTTTAGCCGCCTTTCAGCACTATTTTAGCGCATTTTCCCCCTTTCCGAAAAACTGATCAATTTTTTTCGCTTTAAAATTTCGATTTTAGGTGAAGTGTCGCCATCCCTAACGTTTTTCCCTCTCAAGCCAACAAATTTTCAGGGATTGTTAAATTTTTTTCCTGATCAATTACTAAAGTTGATTTTTCTATGAATTTTTTTTTTAATTTTTTCAAGAAAAATGAACCAAAACACTTTTCCGGGCACAGCCTTGAAGTGAAAGCCGTGACATTGGAACCTCCGATTATCCAGGGCGGTTGGATAGGCTAGTTAAAAGTGCCGAAGGAGAAAACTATCAGTTGATTGATCCGATTCGGAGCCAGTAACAAACAAGATTCTCGTTCTACCTCGAAATCATCAGTTCTGCTACCATTTCCCTCACGGCGGAAACCATATGAGCAGAAATCACAAAAATCCTATCCGAACATTGGAAAAAAACCTTCCGACAAGTCAACTCGAGTAACATCCTCCATTTGAAATCATTTAAAAATGAAAAATTCGGAAGAAAATTGACAAATTGTTTGAATTCGGGCATCTTGAAAATTGGGAGGGCGGACGATGAAAAAAAACGATAACTTTGGCAAAGGATTTTTCGGAAACTTATCAGAAATAAAGTCGTTAATTATCCTCGTAGGAAAAACTTGATTTTTGGTGAACTTTTCAAAAATCCACGAAAGCTCCTTCCCCTTGGAAAAAAATTTTCATTGCAGATTCGGGTTCTACGCCCCTTGAAATGTAAACTTTCAGGGGATGGTAAACTTTTTTCTCTTTACATCGGTTTTTCTCTTACACAGGTTCATTTTTTAAAATAATTTCATTTTCATTTTTTCATTTTCATTTTTCTTCAAAAATGAGCCAAAAGGAACAAAAAATCTAGGTAATCGATTTTCTGGCGAAAGGAAAAAAATTACTTCCTCATTGTCATCACGTGTGCTATTCTCACGGTTTTGTCCGGCTTGTCGGAAGAACGACAAAGGTTACACTGTTACATCAGTGTTACTCAATTCGGCCCATTTGGTATTCATGTCTGAGGACCTTGTGAATCAATTGGCCCGCGGGTATTTGGGTCGAACGCAGAACCCGGACACAATGGGGGGCTGTAGGTGTTTGAATGACACAGATTCACCCGATGCGAGGGGAAATTTTCCGAAAAATAGGACACCAGCAATTGCCAAATTTTCGAGCATGAAACCATTCGGAGGGAAATTGGATAGTACTGGATGTACCTACTCTCTAAGAAGTTAAGTACTACTGCAAAAGATCTCCATGAAATCCAAATTGATGTTGCAACGTTTAACCTACCAGATGCTTAAAACATGGAAAATCTGGTTTTTCAATTTTGCTTACCAAACGCGTCTTATGGTAACCTAACTTTTCAGGAGAGACAAAAAACTGTTATCAGTTACAAAGGGCCTCTTTGAAAATCGAAATACTAGGTTCTCAAAAAGGGCGCTAGAGAGCAAAAAAATGTATTTTCCTCCAAAATTCGAATACTGGCGAAGGATTTCATTCAGAAAATGCAAAAATTTTGACATTTGAAAAATGGCCAAAAGTTTTCAATTTTGACGTAGGTCAAAAGTGACCTGTCACAAATATGGAAGTATTGTGTTTTATATGCGCATCACTGGCTTTTAATGGGAATCAATCTGTTGACATCAAGTCGGTGACTGGTTCCTATCCTTGACCCGATCTGTACGATCCATTGATCTGTCATAAACGATCATTAGTATTCACGCAATCGTAAGACAATAACTAAGGTCACGAGGTCGGAAGATCTGACGGCTGAGCAACGCGGGGAATCTCGAAGGCCTCCGGATTCTGTCGAGAAGTGTTGCGAGGCCTTCGCCGAAGGTTGCACAAGGGGTTCTCCCCAGACGCAATGGGCAGTTCCGTTTTTTGAAAACAGGTCCTCAACCATTACAAGAACCGATTGCAAGTCGAACAGGATCCGAGAATATGAGTTATGTAATTCCGTGAGGGTAACTTTGTTTGAAGTCACTGGTCAGGTAGATACCTAACTTCAGTGAGTAGTCACTCGGTGTCAATTCTCATGGCGAGACAAGGATTTTAAGACCGAGAAGGCTAAAATCGGTTCATTTTTGTGGCCAGGAAAGAATAAAACACGAAACGCTCAAAGTGCTAACGCATTACAAGTAGGTACTGTGAGTAATTCAAATTCCGGTTAAACAGGGTGATAGGTCGCTCTCAGGCGAATATTCCAGTTCAAGAAATTTGAAAAAAGGTTGAGAATTGAGGGAGTTATGGCTATTTTTGTAAATGACCTGACGATCCCTGAAGAGGCCCAGCTGGGCGAAAGCGCTCGGAAAAATAAAGAACATAAGAGCACGATGGGTTTCCACTCTCTCCCTCACCTCAACAACGAACCTTCACCAATGACAAAACTTTTTTGAATCAATCAATTTTTTTAAATCGTCAAATTAAAAACAAAAATGGAAGCTGCGTATGCTGACCTGAAAAGCAGCAGACGATTCGCTCCTATTCAGAATTTTTCGATTTCCGGACCATTGAACAGTGGAATCCGGCTAATACAGTCAGTCGGTCAGCAACAGACGTCTGGCGACCGTCTCGAAACCGGCGTGACATCCGACGATTCGGACACCGGACGTCTGGTATTCGATAAACGACGAAAACGCTGATTCGCCCTAATTTGCAAGCTAAACGACCATAAAGAAAGTGGCGTTTCTCACGGTCCACAATTGCTCAAAAGCTGGAAAATCTCGAATTTGGGAGAATGTTTCACTTTTGGAAATCCGGAGTTTGGGGTAGGTAGGAAGTAAAGGTCCCGAAAGAAACCGACCCATCCAAAACGGAACAAGGGCCAAAACCCGGTAAAATTTCGAATTTTTTTTGTTTGCATGCCTATGATTTGAAAACCATGCGCCCCCACGAAAAATCTTACCAAGGCAGCTAAGAGAAAGTCGATAAACTGTCCCAAAAGAATCCTACTATTCTAAAAACAAGGATAGATAGTGAACTTGAGGCCATTTTTTGGTCAAAAAAAGTGACTAACAGGCACGTTCTGGAATCGGCATTTTTGAGTTCTGAAACTTGAAGAAACGGGTGAAAAAAATAAAGTGGTACTGGAAAATAATCCGAAGAACTCCCTGTTGAGTGGGAGTAGACAGAAGAACATCAAGCTTCAATGTGTATCTAGCGTAAACCTCTGGGCTTTCTGAACTTTGTACAAGTCCGTTTCCGCTTTCTAATAAAGCAATTCCGTTATGCATTATGCAAGGCCATAAAAAATTTATCGCGGAGACAACATTTTGACTGAAAAAACCGCCAATTTATTACCAAGACTGGGAAGAAGATGAGGAAAGAAAGCGTCCCGGAGGTGCGAGAGACTAATGACCGGCTCTCGTGCATGATGTCATAACTGCCCATAAGATAACACCTAACCAGTCCCAGTGGTCGACCTTGGAACGATGACTCACTGGACTGGATTGAAGGGGAGAAAGCCACGCCCCCTCAGGAGTCCCCGACCCCCGAGGCTCGTGCAGTCGCATCAGGAAGTTTTTGGAACCGACTGCATGCATAACGCGCAGTACTTCGTATTGATGTTGAAAAGATCGACAGTGTTGCATAGGTGCGGACGACAAAAACCCATGAGACAACATTGAAAACCCCAAATCCCCCCAAATGGGAAAAAAATCACCCATAAAAACCCCAAAAGTTGAGGACGAATAAAAAACCAGTGGTGCGTAGATAACACACAATACTTCCATATTTTAAAACGTAAAATTGTGACACAATTTGATCATATTTTGACTGCATTCAAGGGTGTTTAGGTCAAAAATTTCGAAAAAATCCACTAGGTATTCAAATTTTAAAATTCACCCAAAATAAAAGTACGCCACATTATCGGAATATGAAAAATATCCACATATTCTGCAAGGTAAAACAAAGATTTTAAGACCAAGAACGCTCAAATCGGTTCATTTTTGTGGCCGGAAAAAATAAAATAGAAAACACTAAAACACTAAAATATATCGGAAGTATTGTGCGTTATCCACATTTCGGAGAGAAAACAGAGAAAGAATTGTGCTGCTCGAACACGAAAGTGTTCATGTTTGAGTTTGATCTCGAAGTTGATTTTGATCTCGAATTTGAGTTTGATCTTGAAGTTGACTTTGATCTCGAAGTTGATTTTGATCTCGAAGTTAACTTTGATCTCGAAGTTGAGTTTGATCTCGAAGTTGACTTTGATCTCGAAGTTGACTTTGATCTCGAATTTGAGTTTGATCTCGAAGTTGACTTTGATCTCGAAGTTGACTTAGATCTCGAAGTTGAGTTTGATCTCGAAGTTGAATTTGATCTCGAAGTTGACTTTGATCTCGAAGTTAACTTTGATCTCGAAGTTGAGTTTGATCTCGAAGTTGACTTTGATCTCGAAGTTGACTTTGATCTCGAAGTTGATTTTGATCTCGAAGTTGACTTTGATCATTTTATATTCGTATTTTTTAATGTTTTAGTTAAAAACACAACTTTTTGAAAGTCGGAGGTTTTTAGTCGAATTCAGAGGTTTTTTCGGTGTTCGACAGAGGGAAAGCGAGGCGACGAGTTGGTAACACTGGTGTTAGGTCTTGCCGAGACAAACATTTCAGTTTAAGAAATTTGAAAAAAGGTTGAGAATTGAGGAAGTTATGGTCATTTTTATCAATGACCACAGACACTTGTTCAGGAAGTATTGGGCGTGGGATTTTGGGCGAGTTTTAAAATTGGCATGGTGAGTTTTTTGATATTTTTTTGCCTCAAAACCGTCAAAAGCAGTCAAAATATCGCTCATTGAGAAGCAGTGTGACAATTCCGAGTCTTGAGTCACATCGAGTTTTGAGTTGAACATACAGGCAGATAGATCTCAACGAGCTCTACAAGGAAATAGGACTTTGATCTAGTTTCTTTCTTTGAGCCTAGTTTTAATAATTATAACTTGGGAGCGCTGGTTACACTACTGCCTGAAACGAGTTATACGCGAAACTTTAAACTCGTTTTCCCAAAATTGCAGGATTTTGACTTAACCAGGGACATCCATAAACTCGCATCTCCGTTAGCCTGGAACTATAATTTCATATTTTAGCCGGAATTTCAATTACGCACTTTACCCTCCAGTAGTGACTGTTCCGAAGCAAGAAATATCGGGGACCTCAAACGTCTAGTCGAACGCCTCGGCCAAATTGCATAATAGGCTGGGGTTCGATGTTTACCAACATGAGCTAACAAGGCCGCCCATTATAGTGATCCTTGAGTTCTGCCCTGCAGAATGAGTGGGTGACCAGCAGCCCCGGGCTTTCACATCCGGCTCCTCTCGTCTTTTACGGATCGGCGATTTTCGGCCAATTACAGCGTTTTGGTTCTTTTCTTAAAAAATGAACTGTAATGTA
Organism: Nesidiocoris tenuis; assembly: GCA_036186465.1. Lineage (NCBI taxonomy): Eukaryota > Metazoa > Arthropoda > Insecta > Hemiptera > Miridae > Nesidiocoris > Nesidiocoris tenuis. The sequence goes on from AP028921.1 coordinate 9,373,921, forward strand.
ATCAGTCAGGAAAAAAATTTTAGCACCCTCTGAAATTTTTTAGTGACACTTTCTTACCTGTAGTGTCCCGTTTGAAATAACTTAGCATCAACGTGAATTAGTACGATGTTAATAGCTATTAACTATAGTGATTAACTATAGTTAGTACGAAACAGTCGCCTGGTAAATCCTGAGAATGCTTAAAAGATCTTTTTCAAAAAGTCCGGGCTTGAGTTTTTTTTTTGGCGTGTTAACGACCATGGCTACAAATTCGTTTCCCAAGTTCTGTACAAATTTCTAAACTCGTTTACAAACTTTTTCCTAATTCGTACACAAATTGTGCAAATTCGTAGTACGCAGTTGTTAGCATTATCGTAACTAATACGGACAAAATCAAATCCGAACTTTTTGTCAACTGTTGAAGGGGAGCTAGGGGTTTCCATAGCATTTCTTGATTTGCCAGGTCACCACTTCGTACGAACTACTAATTTCGTACTACAAAGAAGCAAAAAGTACGAAGTTTCCAAAAACTCCCTAGTAGAACGGGTTTTAACACTTCTTGGCGTCCAACCTGTAGAGGCTGGTCTAATATTCTATGTTTTGTGATTCTCAACAAATTTAAGAAAAAATAAAGAGCATTTTTAGTAAAAATTGTTTACCCATAAAATACTGGAGATTCATTGAGGACCTTTGGAAGAGGATGAACTCCTAGCTATGTAAAGTGAATGCCTCGGAAAGGTTTTTACGTTATCTAAGGAACAAGTTAACGGTTCCGTACTTGAGTGCACTTTCTTCAGTGCGGACGTTATCAGCGATAAGAGGCCTGATGAATCCATTTGAAGTAGATACCCACAACTCATGCGTACAACTCATGCGTCCGTAAGTGACTTCATGATTGAATTATAATTAAACTTGGATTAAAATTCTTCGACAATAATTTTGAAACGTGAGACCGATCACCCTCAGAAGCTCATGAGACGAGGATTTTCGAAAAAATTCCATTTACCAATTCGGTGGAGCTTTAATCATATGACTGTCGAACTCGAATTTTGGCCTTTTTTAATTGCATTTTCTGAATTAAATTCTCGTATCTCATCGGCCAGTATTTGAATTTTGGCGGAAAATACATTGTTCTGCTCTCTAGCGCCCTTTTTGAGAACCTCGTATTTCGATTTTCAAAGAGGCCCTGTGCCACCGGTAACAGTTTTTTGTCTCTCCTGAAAAGTTTGGTTGGATATCAAGGAGGTTATCATATGACGCCATCGCTGGGATAGGTACATACTCATGCCAAAAAAGGTTACTTCCTTTCCTCTGAGTGATTCCGTTTCGAAAGTCTTGCCAACCTATTTCCTGGAGTTCAATAGTACAAGACGGAATGCATCACCAACTGTATAATGGTTATCATAATTGCATACGGTTAATATCATGAGGGGATCAGAACTCGTGATCTACGGATCTTGGCGAGTTCAACGGTTGGAAAGAGTGAACTTCCTGATCAGAAAAGACAAGAACGGTGGTGCCTATATTTACTTTCATATTTACGGATTAAAAGGATGTATTAATATCGGCCTAAAATCGAAAATTGGATCACAATAACTTGACGAATTTTGATTTTAGGCATGTTTTAAAATTGCAGTTTCTTTTTATAATTTTGAAAGCCTCAAAAGTAGTCAAAATATAATCTAATTATGTCAACAATTTTCATATCAAAATATGGAAGTATTGTGTTTTATCTACGCACCATGGTGCACCAGTGCGCTGGTTTTTTGATTGTCTGCTATTTTAGGGAGTATTTATGATGCAAGTCTACCGAACCAAAACGAATAATTTGGTTTTTAAACCAGAATTTTAAAACCAAGTTTTTTCACCAATTATTAATTGCAGGTGAAATCCAATTATTGAGGCCAAAATGAAGCGATTATCAGGATGAGGGGTAAGGATCAGGATGAGAGTAGTGTAGGAAATCTTCCATTGGGTACGTTAACGTTAAAGTTAACGTTGGTTCTCCTACATTGGGTACGTTAACGTTAACGTTGGTTCTCATACATTGGGTACGTTAACGTTGGTTCTCCTACATTGGGTACGTTAACGTTAAATTTAACGTTGGTTCTCCTACATTGAGTACGTTAACGTTAACGTTGGTTCTCCTACATTGAGTACGTTAACGCTAACGTTCAGGTTGCATTCAGGTTACGTCATGGAGGGAACGTTGGGGGCCACTGCCCCCTCAGGTCAACCTTTTTCACGTCCCAGAACTGTCATTTCCTGTACTACCGATGAGGATAAAAATAGTTATGATCAGGATTAGGATAAGGATCGGGGTAGGACCAGGATGAGGGTACAGATGCTAGACAGCATTTTTTTGAGATGCCTCTATTAGGCATAAAAAACAGCCCTAAAGGGTGAAGGGAAATAGTGATTTAGTGCGCACCTGATCGTCTTTACGAAAAAATGCCGCCGTATCGAAAAAAACGAAAGCATCGCCGTCGGTAATTCCAAGCCCTGGATCACGTACTTTCATCCACCCACTGACAGGTCAAAAAAGGCGGTCGCAATTGAGAAAATCAAAAAACAAGTGGGCAGGCAGGACGAATGTGATCCAATGCCGGATTCTCTTTCGGGGATGAACAAATCGAAACGAAAGTCTCCGTTTGTTGACACCCACCTTACCCACTTTCATTGAAGTTGGGTAGGTGTCTCGAGGAGTTGCCTCGGCAGCGTTTATTTGGCTGAGAAGCGTTTTGTTGTAAAAACAACCGATTAAAAATTTGAAAAAAATTGTGGGGGGGAGGGGGGACTGGTACATAGATGTTTAATCACTCGCGGAGAAATTGTGGTATCCCATAATTTGGATAAAAATTCAAAAATGAAAGAAAAGAAATTGTTGGTGAATTAATCGCTGAAACCGGACTATAAATGTATACCAATAATGGAGTAGGTAGATTATTTATTTTTTCTAATTTTTAAGTTTTTATTCTAACTAGCATACATTTTAGATGATCTACTCCACTGTCCTTGACATCTCAGTCAGTTCTGCATGTTCGGATAATATTTCCCTATATTCAGGGGCATAGGGGTCATTATTCATTTACCTAAGTTATCTGTATGTATCAATTATCGAGGTATCTACCAACTCATTGACCTTCAGGAAGATACTGGCTGCTTTATAATGTTCCTTTTCTGAAATTTACACAATAATAAGAGAGACAAACCACAATAATACAATTTGTGTACCACCGGGATCCTGTAAACACAGTAGGTACATTCCATCCTAAACCTGCCCAAAGGTTGAAAAAAATAAAAATAAATCATATAGATAGGCAAGAAGATTTTTGATAAAATTGTTATTTACTTGTAGTGATAGCCTCTGTACTTCGAAATGTCTTTGGCTGCACGATGGAACCTTAAAATGGGAAAAGTAGACTAAACCTCGTCTTTGAGCCCATAATAAAAGCATCAGTTCTATGAATGGGCTGTAATAGCTTCCCGTAAAACTCGTATCCAGTTTACGATATAGTTAAATAAAAGGATCAATCCCGTCCTTTCTCCCGCTTTCCCCCGGAGCAATGAAAGCGACCATAACACACGACTTCATAGAGTACGTATAGACCTCTATAATAGCTCTCCATAGGGAAAATGTGATTGCACCATCGTAGAATGGAGCTGGGAAAAAGTTAATTTTTAAGACGAAACCTCAATAACACACAGAGTGAAGTAACGACTTGCGGGGCCGCGAAAACGGCAATTCGAATCGCCTGCGGGAGACGTCAACAAAAGAACGAGCCGGCCAATGACACGCTATACAATTGACTAACCTACCTAGCTTTTTCTCCATAAGCCGTCTTTCAGACGTCGAAAGATTTTATAAATGTAGCGTTCAACACAGCGCATACTAATTCATAATCAGTTCTATTAGTAGTAGTAGTGTTGAAATGGTGGAGCGGCTGCCCTCGACGAACCGCTCTGACGTCACAGGTCTATTGAATTGTAACCTTATACACACGTGCAACCATATACAAACATAACCTTATACGCGCAACAGACCTGTGTCAGATGGGTTCGTCCAGTGACAGCCGCTCCACCATTTCTATACTACTAATATTGCATTTATCTTATTACCTGAACTCCATGAATCGTCGTACCCGTAATAATCGTACGCCATCGACAAGCAGAACATATGGCCCCCTGAAAAGAAGAAATGGATTTCGGTTAGTGGTTGTTCGTGAATAGAAGAGCCGGGTGGAATAATTGGGTTGTATCTTGAAAACATCGCAATATTCCAACGCGAGTGATCGAATTTTTGATGAAAAAAGAAAACAACTCATGTTTTTTTGCTTTATCTCTTCTTCTTCTTCTCTTTTTGATGTCTTGTCTAGACGACATGGCAGACATTGTTTATTATTACCTATTTTCTTAAATGTTGGTATTACTATTATTATTAATTTTTTGTATTTTTATTACTGCTCTTTCGTTTTTGTCTTATTGTTATTGCCTTATCTCCATGCCGCGACTTTGATAACAATTGAGTTTTTGATTTCGTGCCCAGGAAATTTCTATGCCAGACATTTTTTCGGTATGAACGTAGATACTGTCCAGTCAATATACAGATCGAAGGGGTGAGGTAACGAACCACAGATTAGATTAAAAAAGAAGAAAAAAAACTTGAAAGACAAGTCGATTCCGGCCAACCCTCTCCTCTGCTCGAGGGCGGCATGGCATGCCCGGGACAACTTCGGTTATCGCGCGCTAAGCTTGGAAACCAATTGACCGTGATATTAATGGCGTGTAGAAAGTTTATCCGGCATAGTTCCAAGTTGAGATGCTAGGTTTTCGTCTAATCTTATTCGGACATCGGCAATTGTTTCTTTTCGAGTTCATGTTCCAACAGTCCGCTGAAATAAAGTTCAATGTCATTAGGTGACTGCAGCAGTTTCCCAAGTCACGCTGACGGTCCATAACGTACCTATTTTACTCTTAACACTTTCACATTAGTGAAACGATTAGTGACCTACGTGAAATTTGAGATTGTTTCCTTCGAGCCAATCTGATAACAGCAGCTCGAGTAGTTATAAGTATGTACCTAATACAGGGTTAACCTGAGGAATAAGCCACCGGCTAGGGATCGATTCTACAACTAATTTCCAAAAGCGGAAAGAATCTTAAAACTCAAAAAAGTGGCGTTTACAAGCGAGCAAAAAAAAGTTATAGAATAATTTTTGTTGGAAATTAGTTGTAGAATCGATCCCTAGCTGGCATATTCCTCATGTTAACACCCTGTATAGTTGTCGACTATGGGACCTACCTACTTATTATTGAGTCAGCTCGATATTCATTATTGGCAGACTGTATTTTTAATACGAACTGTTTGAGGAAGCGTATCGTATATCTTCCCTTGACTTATACGGAAAGTGAAACTGCAAAATGCCTCGAATCGAGGAAGACACAGGACTTCCTTCCCTGTAACCGATGAGGCCAGGATTCAGAGTAACGAGGAAGTTCGACGAGTCCAAACGGCTAACATTTCATTCGTAACACGATTGCGGTTCCGCTAACTCAGCACGAACAATAGCGATTCAACAATGTCTTGATTTGGGCATGGGAACTATCAGTGTTGCCTAGACAGTCTGTGCTCACATATTCAAAAAAGTAACCATCCGTGCACTCTGAATTCAGTCATTCGAAATAATTAATCAAAACTACAGATTATTGAATTTTGTGTAAACTTTTGGCATACAATTTTGTGCATGCCTTTTGCAAAATCTGCGGAATAATATATTGAAAAATATTTTTGCATAATATGCATAATATATTATATAGCCCACTTGAAACGATTTTACGTGTATCCTAGTAGATACAAAAATGTGCGTAATGGCCAAATTTCCTAATTTTTTCCATAGCTTAGCTAAAACTAGAGGAGCGCAGATAACACACAATACTTCCATATTTTGACACAGATTGGCTACTTTTGAGAGGGTTAAAAAATATCAAGAAACTCACCATGCAAATTTTAAAACTCGCCTAAAATCGAAATACATCAAGTTATCGGAGTATGAAAAATATCCAAATATTTTGCGAGGTGAAACGAAGATTCAAGCGCCCGAATCGGTTCATTTTTGTGGCCAGGAAAACAAAAAGTAGAAAAAATTAAAAGTGCTAAAATATCGGAAGTACGGAGAGTTGTTTAAATTCCGGTTAAACGGGGTCATAGTTTCTGCCGCCTTACAGCAACATTTTCTTAAGACGCGGCCCAGTCTCATGACTGAGTCTCGCCCAGTCTTGCGGCCAAGTCTCGCCCGGTCTTGCGGCCGAGTCTCGCTCGCTCTGACCGGGGGTTAGCAAACCTCCTGTCCAGTTCTAATCTCCTGTTACTCACAGGTCGTTTCAGGCCGCTTTTCAGCAATATTTTAGCGCATTTTTCCTCCTTAAAACCATAATATGATCAATTTTATTTATAATTTATTTATCGTATTAATTTATCATTATTAATTATTATTTAAGGTATTATAATTTATTATTAATTTATCGTTCTTAAATATTGTTTTTAAATTGAAAAAAGAGGTGCTTATATCACACACATTATTTTGATGCGTAAATTTTTGACTCAATTTGATTTGAGCTTTTCGGGGCTGTTTGGGTCAGAAATATGAAAAAACTCACTTGTTGGGGAAAAAAGGGGGAAGAGCAAAACATGCTTCCAAAAACCAAAGTTCAAACGATATTTCATAGTTTTATGATGAATTCAACGTGTATAATTATCGTTTCAAAGTCGGAATTACTCAAACTGAGACTGGATGACACGGACACACATTTTGCACTTAAAACGTTTTTGCATTCGCCCAGCACTTTCCTAGGTAGGTACCTGAGGCTTCAAGTCGATACCTTAAAGCACAACAAGCACTTGTCCGAAAAGCTGATTTTTGGCAAAACTCTAAATCCTGTGATACCAATATCTCAGAATCGAAAAAATGGACTTGTGCATCAAGGTATCGAAGTGATCTCGGGCGAAAAATCCCTACACCCCTACATAACAACAAAATCTTCTCAAATTTCGAGCGGTTTCAGCGAACATTATTTTCCTACCCGATTATTCTCGAGGCGACGTGGGTCCATGAGTTGTGGCGGGACCAGGATGGTGGAGCCCCCGTTCCGCTCATCCGGAATTCGGACCGGTTCCTCGGGTTGGAAATGTTTATACACATCGGTACCGCATAAGTAGGTATAAAACAAACGGAGCCGGTTATTGTGTAAGGAGGTCCTCGGGAGGCGGAAGGAAGAAAGCGACCTTGAAAAAGCGTCTCGGGAACTTTCACCGGCGTCGCTAGGAGCATACGCCCTTGCGTAACAGGAGGAACGTGAAGCCTCCCTTAGCTCCTCCTTTGAGTCATCGGCCTATCCTAAGGGATGAAAAAAGCCGACCGGCCGCACGATTATAGGCCGCACTGTGCCACTTCCGCGACTTTCCTTAATCGCCCGGTTACGTTGGCGCTGCTGACCTCCATTCGAAATTAGGGGCGGATATTTTCGACGGGATGAACATAATATGGGATAATGTATTATTTACGCGTTAATTAATCAGGGAAAGCCTAAGAAAAACCGGTGGTGAGTAGGTAACGAACAATACTTCCATATTTTGATTGGCACATTTTTGACAGGATTTGATCATGTTTTGACTGCTTTTGAGAGTGTTTAGGGCAAAAATACCAAAAAACTCACTAAGCAAATTTTAAAACTTGCCTAAAATAATATTTTATATGGGCTCATGATATCAATAAATTTTTTCTGCTCTTCTAACAATTCCAATTTGCACCGGAAAATTATTTGCAAAACCAGTGTTACGTAGATAGCACAATACTTCCTTATTGTACTACGGGATTTTTTCGAGTAAGGATATCAATTTTTATCCATGAAAATTGGATACGCCAATTATTCAAGATGGACTTGTCACGTATTTTGAAGATGATCTCACAGCCTCTCGATCCCGTCGTTCAGCTTTCCTCAGGTGAAATATACGTCTCGCATAATTTCGCGCAAAATTTGTGACCTTTCCACGGTCTGACCGGACTTTCTAACCAGTCGGAATGAGACGAGTGTCATGTTTTTAACGGACGACACATATGAGCTTTTGCATGTGAAGTCGAAAGAAAATCGGTTCGGACGTTCCCGGGGCCGATTTTGCTTTTCTGTTCCTTCAGCCTTTGACACAGGGGGGCTTGAGGGGCTTCGTTGTTCTTTGCAACGAAGATAGTAAAATAGCCGAAACGTCTTCAGTCATTGGCAAACCGGCATAAGGGCTCCTCGTATGTGTATTTATACACATACTTTTACATATACACATACTTTTGTTTATAAACAAAAAGTACAACAAAAAACAATATTAAAAAAATATATATATATATTCAAATTAGATATGTATAATTATAATAATTATAGAATTATTCTAATAATAAATTATAGGTAGATAATTATCATTATTATAATTATAAAAATTTTAAAAATAAAAATTAGATACTTAAAACTCCACATTGTTACACACTTTTTGCATTCCTATTGTTTACCCATTGCCTTAGTTGGGTAAATATTTGCACCTCGGGAGACAATGGGCGGATAATGTGGCAACTTCGGCTCAGCCGCTACGGCCCGTTGCTGTTGTCACAAGAATTTGCTTTTCGCTTGTTGTTCTACTCAACAAGAAACTGCAACCTTCGGGGAGGAAGTTGTGTCGTCACCAATACGTGAAACTTCTTTGCGAAAAATCCTTGAACGTTCGCATGCATTCGTTTCGACTCGATCGGCGTAACAGTCGATTATGTGGGTCTCCATACATAATGTAGTTGGGGTAGTAAATAATAAATAGTAGAATACACTTGAGATCAAATTCCTTGAAGGGGTCGATTCTGAAGCTCATTGGCTACAATTTTTGTTCTATAAAATTTTTTGTGAGCCCTAAAAAAAGTTAACTTTTTTCGCCTTGAAGTTTTTTCGTGTTTTCGACCTGTCCTCAGTAAAATGGCCATGAATCCCACAAATTTTGGAGAAATTGGAAAAATGAGAATGCCATTGGAAAGCATGTTGAATTTCCAACAATTGCCCGGTGTTTACAGCTGTCAAACATTGGTTTGAATAAGCGGAAAATTGGACCAAAGACAAGAATTGCTCAATTTTGAAAGATTACCATTTGTTCAACGTGCATGTTAATTTGAGAAAGCTGCAATACGTTAACCCTATAGGAAATTTAACTGGCTTCTCAACGGTTTCCTCGTTTTTCCAATTCCTCCACAATTTTAAGGGATACGGGTATTTTACTGAGTCACGAAAAAATCTCCAAAGCAAAAAAGTTCACTTTCCCTATGGCTCACAAAATATTTTATGGAACAAAAATTAAAGCAGATGAGCGGGTTATCTGTGTTTTTGAGAGTTATGCTACATTTTTGGCTGTAGTGCCACCAATATTAGTCCTAAAAAAATGGAAAAAATAGTGGTACCAAATGGCAGACTTCCTCGACATCGAAAGGATAATGAATGAAAACCAGTGGTGCGTAGATAACACACAATACTTCCATATTTTGGAACGTAAAATTGTGACACAATTTGATCATATTTTGACTGCTCTTAAGGGTGTTAAGGTCAAAAATATCAAAAAATTCACTATTCAAATTTCAAAATTCGCCCAAAATAAAAAACGACAGTTTTTCGGTACATAAAAAATATCCACATATTCTGCAAGGTAAAAGAAAGATTTTAAGACCAAGAACGCTTAGTGATGGGCGATACTTATCGATATGAGTATGGTATCGAATATCTTCTTTCGATACCAAGTACATTTGGTATCGAATATTTTGCTTCGATACTAGTGTAGGTATCGAGTATTTTTCCCGACTTCAGGAAAAATACTCAAATGAGTAGTCTCAAAATTACCTGCCTACTTTATTTATACTAACTAATAAAATTTACAAAAGGGACCGACTTTCGCCAGCTATGGTTGACAAATTGACATTCCTGCGTGGAGTTGGGAAGCAGTTCTAAAACTTGACAGAGTGAATGACACCGTTGATGTCGTTTTCCTCCCCATCTCCATCACCACTTCTTCGACATTCGTTTGATCTTATAAATAACTTTTACACATAGAAATGACCTATTAACCTAGGTTGAAAAGTAATATAACGTAAAATAAATAACGTCAGGGCTTAATAGTGTTATTTAATCTGTTATTTCCATTTTATTAACATTTAATTCGGTGTGTGAAATGAAAAAGTACTCATATGATTCGATACTCTTCAGTATCGAATATTTTCTTTCGATATCTGAGAAGTATCGAATATTTGTTTCGATACTAGTATCGAGTACTGGTATCGAATATTTTGTGGTATCGCCCATCACTAAGAACGCTCAAATCGGTTCATTTTTGTGGCCGGAAAAAAATAAAATAGAAAACACTAAAAATGCAAATATATCGGAAGTACTGTGCGTTATCCAAATTTTGATTAAACAGGGTGTTAGGTCTTGCCGAGACAAACATTTCAGTTCAAGAAATTTGAAAAAAGGTTAAGATATGAGGGAGTTATGGCCATTTTTGTAAATGACCACAGACGGACAGACGGACTAACGGACACACGGACACACAGACACTTGTTCAGGAAGTGATTCTGAGTAAATGTGTATAAGAAAAAGTTTTTTCTGAAGCTCCGTTCCGATTCTCGATTTTAGGACGATCACAATACTTCCATTTACTCTGTAAATATGGAAGTAAAAATAATAATAAATAGTACCTAATAGGTAATAATAATATAAAATATTAAATAAAAAAATTAAAAAATATTTAATAGTATAAAAAATAATTCTAATAAAAAATAAATAAATAGGTAATAAAATAAAATAATAAAAATTTATTCTAGAAATCGTATCAAAATCGGCTGCGTGAGAGCCGCAAAAAAAAATCCCGACGACAAGTCAGTTTGAGTAACCTATTTTTTTTTTCAATCCGGTTAAAAATACCCGGTTACCGACCGCTTCCCGGTGTCAACGAATGATAATTTCCCCGACAGTTTTCCCATCAAAGGTCCGGAAGTTGGAAGAGTCAGTTCAGCAGAGCAGATGACAGTTGTTTAATGACTTAGCCGCTAAACAGTCGACTTTTCTTTTCCGTTCACCTGCCTCGCTAAGGTTACCATTGCGGTTTTTTGCCGCTTTGCTCCGCGGGTTTTGAAATCCGATGTTGAGTCAATAGAAATATAGAAAAGTTTCTCCGATCGGCTTTTCTGAGGATTTTGCCGGGCTTTAGAAAACGAGATTGCTTTTTGCAACAGCAACTGCATGGTATTGCCTCCCTACCCATTGAAATGCATAGGTGCCTAATGTACTTGAATAATTCAAGTACTTTAGGCACCTATTATAGAAGACCTACAATTATTGTAGAAGTCCAAAAATTTAATTTTGGCCCTGAATTGCAATAGAAACGCTCCAAATATCTTTGGTCCAACAGCGGCTATTCCTTCCAACAGCCCTGTATTATTATTTTATTATTGTTTATTATTATTTACAATTATGTACTATTATTCATCGTCATTTATCATTATTCATTGATCATATTTTGACTGCTTCAAGGTCTAAAATATCAAAAACTCATTATGCAACGTTTAAAATTCGCCCAAAATAAAAATACGCTAAATTATCGGATTATAAAAAATATCCACACATTCTGCTGGGGAAAACAAAGATTTTAAGACCAAGAACGCTCAAATCAGTTCATTTTTGTGGCCGGAGAAAATAAAATAAAAATCTCTTGGCTACAAATTTCTCGGAGACACAGCCTATGCGCATCCACCCAAAAATCACCCTGAAATTAGAGGCCTGGTGATTAGCTATGATTTTTTGGATAATCGACTACCTATTGATAAAGCGGCCCTAAAAATGCTAATATATCGCAAATTCTGTGATCAGTTCAAATTCCGGTTCAACTGGGCGTTAGGTCTTGCCGAGGCAAACATTTCAGTTCAAGAAATTTGAAAAAAGGTTGAAATTTGAGGGAGCTATGCCATTTTTGTAAATGACCACAGATAGACACACAGACACTTGATAAGGAAGTGATTCTGAGTAAAGAAGTGTGATTAAAAAAATTTCTGAAGCTCCGATTTCAACTATTTATTTCAATCCATATTTCAATATACTCCGAAAATATGGAAGTAAAAACTCAAACTGAAATCCCAACCAAGAATTTTAACATATTTCCATTCTGATAATTCGTGTAACTCGCTAGAAGAGGAATTGAAACAATTTTTCTCTCTAGGAACTTACATAAGAGGATGACACGTATCCAATCCATCGTGCTCGAAGGTGACCCGTGACGCGTGGGAGTGCAAGGTTCAACTTCAGACACAGACAGACACTCGCGGTACGGGCGGACGCGACAGGGAGGCACAGACTGAACGCCGAACTGTCAGTCTGGCGGAGTCGACGAAAGGGAGAGTCCCTCGGGGGGTGGCCCTAGCCCATCTGGGGTGGCCCCGAAAGTGGGGCCTTCCCAGCGATTTTTCCTACCCATATACGCGTAGGTACCCGAGTGAGGTACCGTTGCCATGCGCGATAGCGATTCTGTCAACAACGACAATTGCCAAGAACCTCGGAAAAACTTTTCAATTGCTTCATCAACATAATATTATTATGTTATGAGCATTATTTAATGCTCTACTGGCTTCTGAGATATAGCTAGTCGGAAAATGGAATTTTTCCAAAAAGCCTGCGTTTCCAAATTTGGCTTGTTTTACAAATGGGATATCAGAATATAAACCAGTGGTGCGTAGATAACACACAATACTTCCATATTTCGAAACGTAAAATTGTGACACAATTTGATCATATTTTGACTGCTTTTGAAAGTGTTTAGGTCAAAAATATCAAAAAATTCAGTATTAAAATTTTAAAATTCGCCCAAAATGAAACCAGTGGTGCGTAGATAACTCACAATACTTCCATATTTTGAAACGTACAATTTTAACACAATTTGATCATATTTTGACTGCTTTTAAAGATGTTTAGGCCAAAAATATCGAAAAATTCACTATTAAAATTTTAAAATTCGCCCGAAATGAAAAAACACCACATTTTCGGAATGTAAAAAATATCCACATATTCTGCAAGGTAAAACGAAGATTTTGAGACCAAGAACGCTCAAATCGGTCCATTTTTGTGGCCGGAAAAAAATAAAATAGAAAACACTAAAAATGCAAATATATCGGAAGTACTGTGCGTTATCCAAATTCCGATTAAACAGGGTGTTAGGTCTTGCCGAGACAAACATTTCAGTTCAAGAAAATTGAAAAAAGGTTGAGAAATGAGCGAGTTATGGCCATTTTTGTAAATGACCACAGACGGACAGACGGACACACGGACACACGGACAGACGGACACACGGACACACGGACACACAGACACTTGTTCGGGAAGTGATTCTGAGTAAATGTGTATAAGAAAAAGTTTTTTCTGAAGCTCCGTTCCGATTCTCGATTTTAGGACGATCACAATACTTCCATTTACTCTGTAAATATGGAAGTAAAAACGCCACATTTTTGGAATGTAAAAAATATCCACATATTCTGCAAGGTAAAACGAAGATTTTGAGACCAAGAACGCTCAAATCGGTTCATTTTTGCGGCCGGAAAAAAATAAAATAGAAAACACTAAAAATGCAAATATCTCGGAAGTACTGTGCGTTATCCAAATTCCGATTAAACAGGGTGTTAGGTCTTGCCGAGACAAACATTTCAGTTCAAGAAAATTGAAAAAAGGTTGAGAAATGAGCGAGTTATGGCCATTTTTGTAAATGACCACAGACGGACAGACGGACACACGGACACACGGACAGACGGACACACGGACACACAGACACTTGTTCGGGAAGTGATTCTGAGTAAATGTGTATAAGAAAAAGTTTTTTCTGAAGCTCCGTTCCGATTCTCGATTTTAGGACGATCACAATACTTCCATTTACTCTGTAAATATGGAAGTAAAAACGCCACATTTTCGGAATGTAAAAAATATCCACATATTCTGCAAGGTAAAACGAAGATTTTGAGACCAAGAACGCTCAAATCGGTTCATTTTTGCGGCCGGAAAAAAATAAAATAGAAAACACTAAAAATGCAAATATCTCGGAAGTACTGTGCGTTATCCAAATTCCGATTAAACAGGGTGTTAGGTCTTGCCGAGACAAACATTTCAGTTCAAGAAATTTGAAAAAAGGTTGAGAAATGAGGGAGATATGGCCATTTTTGTAAATGACCACAGACGGACACACGGACAGAATGGAAGTAAAAACACTTAAAAAGTCAAACTCAAACGTAAACTCAACCTTGAACTCGAACTCGGACCCAAACTTCGATATGATAAAGTTTGACTTCAAATTCCAGTTTAAGTTTGAAAATGAGTTCGAGTTAAAGTTCGACTTTGAATTTCAGTTCAAGTTTGAAAATTAGTTCGAGAAAGATAAGATCAAGATGAGATCAAGAAACTTAAGTTCGAGTTTGAATTTCAGTTCAAGTTTGAAAATGAGTTCGAGTTTAAGTTTGACTTCAAATTCCACTTCAAGTTTGAAAATGAGTTCGAGTTAAAGTTCGACTTTGAATTCCAGTTCAAGTTTGATTATGAGATCGAGAAAGATAAGATCAAGCTGAGATCAAGAAACTTAAGTCGACTTTGAATTTCAGTTCAAGTTTGAAAATGAGTTCGAGTTTAAGTTTGACTTTGAATTTCAGTTTGTGATTGAGTTTCAGTTCGACTTTGAATTTCAGTTCAAGTTTGAAAATGAGTTCGACTTTGAATTCCAGTTCAAGTTTGATTATGAGATCGAGTTAAAGTTCGACTTTGAATTTCGGTTCAAGTTTGAAAATGAGTTCGAGTTTAAGTTTGACTTTGAATTTCAGTTTGAGATTGAGTTTCAGTTTGACTTCGAATTCCAGTTCAAGTTTGAAAATGAGTTCGAGTTAAAGTTCGACTTTGAATTTCGGTTCAAGTTTGAAAATGAGTTCGAGTTTAAGTTTGACTTTGAATTTCAGTTTGAGATTGAGTTTCAGTTTGACTTCGAATTTCAGTTGAAGTTTGAAAATGAGTTCGAGTTTAAGTTTGACTTTGAATTTCAGTTTGAGATTGAGTTTCAGTTCGACTTTGAATTTCAGTTCAAGTTTGATAATGAGTTCGAGTTTAAGTTCGACTTTGAATTTCAGTTCAAGTTTGAAAATGAGTTCGAGTCAAAGTTCGACTTTGAATTTCGGTTTGAGATTGAGTTTCAGTTTGACTTTGAATTTCTGTTCAAGTTTGATTATGAGTTTGAGTTAAAGTTCGACTTCGAATTTCAGTTCAAGTTTGAAAATGAGTTCGAGTTTGACTTTGAATTTCAGTTTGGGATTGAGTTTCAGTTCACTTTGAATTTCTGTTCAAGTTTGAAAATGAGTTCGAGTTTGACTTTGAATTTCAGTTTGAGATTGAGTTTCAGTTCGACTTTGAATTTCTGTTCAAGTTTGATTATGAGTTGGAGTTTAAGTTCGACTTTGAATTTCGGTTCAAGTTTGATACGAGTTTGAGTTTAAGTTAACATTGGAGTAGGAGTAGGGCAGAGCTGTGCTCCCCGCAAAGTCGAAGGCGCGATAAATCGAAACGTAAGAAAATCGTTTATTCGAAAGGAAAGATCGCTTTGGGAGAAATTCGGGTCAATAATTAATCTACGAAATAAATAAACTATTCGATAGACTTCAACTGTTTTTTGGCGATTTCAAGGAGAACCATCGTTCGTTCTTTTTCCATCGCCGCCACATCTCTTTCGATTGTGGCCGTTTGTCTCAGGATGGCGGCTCTCGACAAATGCATTTCATAGAGGCGATTTTTCTTCTCAAGAACTGCCATCCTCAGTTTGGCTATCCGTTCGAAATCTGCAACCAGAGAGTGAGGAAAATGATGAAAACGTACCGGTTGATGTGATGGAGTTAGTGTTTGTTACAGGCCAGCGGTCAACAAAACACGGCTGGGGTATATCGATACATGATATCGATAGCAATCATATGGAAAGCATCGATAATATTGGGGCAAAACATCGATATTTCGATGAAAATATACCCTACAAAAAAAGTTCTAATACCTGCAGCTGACGTCATCTTCCTCTTCAGCGTAGGTCGTCTTTGAAACGTTGTATCAGCTGTAGGTGTTCGATTAGGTGCCGCAAATGCGGCTACGTCCGTGGTGACTGTACAAACCGTTGGTACGGTAGCTGGACTAGGGTTGCCATTTAATGGCGTTGCAGTTTCCGAGCATCCGTTAACGCGCTGTAAACAAATCAAGAAACGATTATACATAGGTCATCATCGTTATCAGTCGTAACGGCCCTCCTGCAGCCCTCAGATGCAATACCTCGGAGGCGGGATGTTTTTCTTGCAACCGGGATGTGACGTTGGAAAAATTCATCACGAGATCTTTCGATGTCTCGCGCTGCTCCAGACCGGGGGGCACATCGTAAGAAGAGCCTCCGTCGCTGTCGCTCAGAGAGTTACGGCCCATTAAACCGTGTCTCATGACATCTCGAAGGGCGATCTCTTCTTCCGTCAGGGGACGAACGGGCCGCTCAGAAGGTTCTCCCTTACTGGCTCTCAATTGTTGGTCGAAAAGCCTGAAATTCGGGTACGGGTCTTTGAAAAATAACGCCAACAACTCAAACGCGTTCGCGTACAATTCATGAAAATACCTGATTTCTCTTCTAATGGCGGACAATTTCATTCTGAGGCAACCGGCGTCTCTGGGAGGACCTACGCCTGATGAATTGTACGCCGCCTGTATTTCCGCCCATGCCCGGTTTTTGACTCTTGTGCTGTAACCGTCTGTTCGGTTGTTCAAGATGGCATTTTTACGAGCGAGCGCCAGCCGAATCAAACACTGCCGCTCCTCTTCGGTAAAATTCGACGATCGCTTCACTTTTTCTGAAAAATCATGTTGAATCAGTCGTTTGCTGTGGCTGGCAAGGTTAGATTCTTGCTTAACATAGATTTTACTTTACCTGCTCTCTGGGTGCGTCTTCTACGATAGTTTTCTATTTCTCCATTTTCCGAGCGACTGTCTTTGCCATTCCCGTATTCAGGTACGACAAAATACCGCTGTTCCTCTACCGAGCTGTTACGCATTTCGACATTCGAGCTGTTGCGAGCTCCGTCTACGCACATGCCGTACTCGTCCACGTAGATCGTGGGAGCAGTGAAATTCGAGTCATCGTCTGTCTGCGGAAAATAATTAATTTAGCCAAGTTTGTTGAAATGTTGAGCTGGTAGTTATATTAATTGATGACGCAAGAATAACAGGATTGTGGAAGGGTTGTCCCAACAAGGGCTGTTTCCTGTTCCGAACAAAAATGGTCAACATGCGCAAAAGCAGCTGAGTCAGAGAAGCAGGAGTAGTTCAGACCACGGAAGCACTGGGGATCGCAAAACCACTGAAAATCAGGGAAGCACTATGGGAATCGTGGAAGTACTGGAGATCATGGAAGAAGTGGGAATCATGGACGTACTAAGAATCACGGAAAACAGGGGATCGCGGAAGCACTAATGTAATCACGGAAGAACTGGAGATCATTGAAGTAGTGGGAATCGTGGAAGTACTGGGGATCGTGAAAGCACTGAGAATCATGGGAATACTAGGGATCATGTAAGTACTACAAATCACGGAAGCACTATGGGAATCATGGAAGTACTGGGGATCAAGGAAGCACTGGAGATCTTGGAAGTTGTGGGAATCATGGAAGTACTGGGGATCTTGAATGTTCTAAGGATCATGGAAGCACCATGAGAATCAGGGAAGCACTATGGGAATCATGGAAGCGCTGGAGATCATGGAAAGAGTGAAAATCATGGAAGTACTGGGGATCACGGAAGCACCATGGGAATCATGGAAGTACCTACTGGGGATCGCGGAAGTACAGGGGATCAAGAAAGCACTGAGAATCAAGGAAGCACTGAGAATCATGGAAGCACAGGGAATAATGGTTTGTAAAAATGGCCTAATGTTGAACTGTATCATCGTTATCCGTTCGATAGTGGAAGGTAATTCACTAATAACCGCTCACCTCTGAAGGTTCTTCTTCATGTTCTGTTTTGATTTCCATTTTCATATCTTTTTCGTCACAATACTGATCCTGCTGACAAAAAATCCGAACATCCAAGAAGATGGAAAATTTCTTCGCATTCAATGCCGAAATTCGGGTTTTAGATGCCGACAAAAATTAAGCGCTGGCAACAATAATTGTTGTAGAATTATTCTTACTTATCTATACAGGCAGAACGAATCCCGTGAAATATTGTGAAAACTGATTCATCATACCTGAATTCGCTTGGTCTTTTCAATTCACTTTGTCGGGCAGAGATCCATGGACGCCTCACCTAAATTGTAGGTACAATTGACACCACTCTGGGGCAACACCAACGAAATAAACCCAAGGTGAATGGTAAATGAAGCGTCCATGGATATCAGCCCGATTTTAAAACCCATCCCTACTTGTGCAATCGATATACAATCGCATGATATGATTATCTCGATAATTGAACCGTCCAGCGCTATTGTTCATTAGTACCTCCATCTGGTGTCAGTAGACCAAGAATAACTGCCACCCACCGTATGAATTCTACCTATGCGCAGTGGCGTCAATGGAGGTTGCTTCCAAAAAAATGTTATTGAACGTTATTCTGGTACATGGAAATGCTGAAATGATTTATAGTTTCAGCTTTGAATAGATCGTCGACTATCAGGTCAACATCGGAAAAAAATTGGGAACAGCCTAGGAAAGTGAATTTAAGGAAAAATGTGGGTGTGGGGATGAAATAGTTAACCACCCCCGCAGAATGACCTAGGTACCTACTCGCTCAATTTACCTTCGCGGATCGCGGCATGTCTTCGGCGACGCTTGCGTTGTGAAGGTCGTGAGTGTGATCCTCACGAGCATCAATCACCTCGCTTCCCGACGTCTTAACAAACGCTTTGCAGCCCCACTTTCTACGCCCGGCGCAGGTCCACCTCATCACATCATCGTTTAGAGATTTGTGTCTAACGAATCGGAAATTATTGTGAAACATCACCATACCGCTTCTTTGACTCCCGCCCGCCACAAACATTGTTTTGTCGCCCATTGCGCGGTGTGCCCGGTGGCACTTTTCCCTGCGGAGTACGACGGTCAACTGGCCGGGTGGCAGTTAAGAATCGACACTTTTCACCAGCGGCCTCAAGTTGGGGGGAAATTTAACGTAATTTCTCGACATCAAAAGAAAAGAACAACGCAAGTAAGCACGAGCTTGTTGTATTATAGAAACGTTGAAAGTTAGCAGAAAGCAAGCAGTTACTAACATACTGTTATCACAAACAGTTATCACTCCGTTTAGTGATTAGTTGCACAGTTCAACAACAACAACCGCCACCCGAGCATTCGGGCCAAGGTATTCGAAGCGATATTCGAATACCGAATCGGTATCAAATCAAAATATTCGAATCGATATAATTCCCGGCTTCCCGGTTCTCCCTTATCCTATCGTTATCGTGTCATCCACGTCTAAAACGTCATTGCCTTTTTCATCACGTCCCAATCAGCAGTTTGATTCCTCTTTTAATGTTCAAGGTACGTAACATTTGACAGGGTATAAGCCCCTCTAGTTTGTTAAGCATACCTTCATGGGAAATAGGTAAAAGGTAAATCGTGTCACCTGCGTGCACCTCCTAGACTGTGGTATTACCTACCTCAGGAACAGTCGAAATCGGGGTGAACTTTTCAAAATCAATTTTCGCCGGTTCCTCTGTGAAGTGTTTGGAACAAATACGAAAATTGGGTCGAACGTAACTAGCGCAACTAACTAGCAGGCCTGTTCTCTGAAAATTGGTGTCAGAGCACTCAGGTGAGCACTCAATAATTGAGAGAAATGATTGCTCTTCCAATAATATTGGAACTAACATAATATGTTAACATAATAAGACATAATATTATTATGTTAGTTATAGAATATTTGTTTGGTTTTTCGGGTTACGGACATCATGGAAGACGAATCATGAATGTTCAAAATTCGTGCAAAACCTGTTTCAAAAGAAATTTTCCCTGGCATTTCGTTTCATGCACTGAGCCGATTTTGAAATTTCGACGCTAATCAAGTAAGCCATGCCCCCCCCCGGCAGATACTATGGGCTGACGCCATTTTAAATGGTTTTAACCGACTCCAAAAGGAGGTTACTCAAGTTGACTTCTCTTTAAAGAAGACCTCCTTAAAAGGATTTTCGGTCTTACGGCTGAAGCGATTATTACATTCTGGGTATTTGACGCAGAGGCATTGGCGGCCATTTTCTGTTGGACGCGTTGTTTACAGGTTATGCTAGAAAACTGGAAAACTGCCAATCTCGGTTTTTTTCATCACCAGTCAAATGAATGTTTTTGACTGAATAAATGCTGCAGTCAAATGAATCGTTTTTGTGTTGTTTGAAAATGTTACGACTTTTTTAAGACATTGACTCCAAAAATCCTTGAACAAATTTTCAAGGCCCCATGGTGCAAACCCAGTTTGATCGAATGCCTGATTGTACAATCAGAAATCGTTTCCCTCTCCAACATTCCTGGCTGGGAGTCTTTGAATGAAAATTCCCAAGAGCCATCTATGCAATCAATCTAGTAGGTATCAATTCAGTACTTCATCAGCAATTCCACCTCGAGTGACGAAACTCCAATGGTAGAAAACTAACCTTTAATTCATTAGGTACCTACCTTTGACGTCCTCGATCGTAAGGTGATGCAGAGAAAATTGATTGAAACCATTTTAATCACAATAATAATTAATAACTAACAACTTATAAATAGATGCTTGCCTAGAGAAATAAAAATAAATACATCAAAAAATACAAAACACTACGAGATTCGATTATGTTTTCTTTTTTTCGAGTAGAAGAAAAAATCAACGCTTTTTCAACGGTGGACGGGAACAGTATAAATAATTAAGGCTAATGTTCACCCTGTGCTCTTGGATATCAAATTTTCGTTATTCCCGCCCGTCTCTTTAGCGGGTACCTATTTAACTGTAGAATCTAGGTAAAGCATGATGGCTGGAAGTTGCCTAATTGAAAATGCGTGAATTTGTGCATTGGATGGTGTCTAAAAGAAATTTGCTCTAGGTAATAGTGATTATTCAACTAGCCTGAACTGAACAGTTGTGAGCAAGTGCGCATGCGCATCAGAGAGAAAATGAATTTATTCTCGCCAATGTTCAGGCTGGTTGGAAAATGTCTAATACCTCTGTTTTGCGTGTAATTGCATTTTTGCAATCAAATTTAATGCGGGTTGTAACCCTCAGGGCCTCGGGAATTACCCTTCCCCTTTTGCTGAGCACCCTGCCTTTACCAATGTCCTCCATGTCGATAAAGGCTTCGTCGTGTTACAGTAACGGGAAATCATGTCACCTACGAACTAGTAGTCAATCGTGCGGATTTCACAACCGAACACAATGGGGCTGTCCTATCGTGAAATCGGCAAATTCAACACTGTTTTCCCCGCTACTGTAAATAGCAGTCCTGAAGGATTTTCCGAAACCGGCCGGTCAACCTAGAAATGGCTACAGATTGTTGACACTGATGATTTGATTGATCCAGCCGATAAAGGATGACACTTTGACATAAACGCCAGGAACGTCTTGCCGGCCGCAGCCGAAGCCCCAGGATACGAGGCCGGCTAGTTCGTAGAAGCCGTCATCTTGACAGACCAGCGGTCCGCCGCCGTCACCCTGTTGGCGAAAAATGTTTCTTCGGTTATGTTTGATCATGAATACATTGTAGAGAACTGGTAATTAGGTTAGTTCAAAGATTGCCTGAGGAGCATGGCCTGGCCAAGGGGCGTGACCTATTCACAAAGTATCCTGCCGGGGGCGTGGCCTGGACAAGAGGCGTGACCTATTCAAGAGATATCCTAATAGAGGCGTGGCCTAGTCTTGGGGCGTGGCTTGCCTCAAGAGGTGTAACGTGGTCGCGAGGTGTCCTGGCAGGGACGTGGCCTGGACAATGTGCGTGACCTAGTCAAGAGATATGCTGGCAGGGGCGTGGCCTGGCTAAGAGGCGTGACCTATTCGGGAGATATCCTGACGGGGGTGTGACCTAGTCAAGATGAAGTAGCATAGTCTGGGGGCGTGGCCTGGCCAAGGGGCGTGTCCTACTCAAGAAATATCCTGACAGAGTGTCCATACCTGACACGCGTCGTTTCCTTTTTCGCCGCCAGCACAGAAACTGCTGGCTGGCAGGATGAAGATCTTCTCGGTGACCGCGTTGATTTTCCTTATGCACTCAGTGTCACTGACAATGGGAATTTCCGCCTCTCGTACCCGAAGCGGTATTGGGCCAGCTGCAAAAACAAACGTTGAAATCGTTTATCACAGTGCAATACGCTATGCCCATCCAATGGTGGACAAATGAATTGTCAGGAAAGGTATGGGTGAGAAAACATTAGTGTCCGCACTTTCGCCCATGTATCCGTAGCCGGTGACTGTGCAGCGCTTGCCGGCTGCCTGGGAAACTCCTCTCGCTGGCAGGCAAACGAGGCATACGCCTTCTTTGAGTTCCGCTTGGCCGTGCAGTTTGAGCAGCGCGATGTCATTGTCCAGTGTCTGTGAATTGTGATTGTGGTGGATGTAAGTTGTGGCTACTCGAAGCGTCTGGGCTCCAGCGGATCCGTATTTGCGCGTCAGGTCGTCGTCGCCGACTCGAACGTAGATGGCATCTCCAGAACGCACAATGCTGTGGGAAGAGGAAGACATTTTCAAAAGAATGTCCAGCAGTTGGAAGCTTGACGTGAACCATGGCCTTGAATCACTCACTTTGTGACGCAGTGTGCAGCGCTGAGCACCCATTGTGTACCGATGAGGGCTCCTCCGCAAAGATACTGGTTAAGGGAATTGATGAGTGCAACCTGTGAACAAGTTGGAGCGGATTGAGGAATTCGGTATTACTATCGAAAAGAAGAAGTTGGTCTGTTGGCAGAAAATCATTAGTTCTTTCGTAGTTCCACACTGCCGAGCGGCTGCAGACGATTGAAAGATGAGTATTGGTATGAAATGCAAGGAGAAAATCCCAAGGATCCGTAACTTAATTCTACGCGTCATACACGGGAGAGTACGTTCATGACTCATTTTACCATAACTCGGAATGAATACCTAATAATGCGAGTAAACAGTATTGAGATTATATTTAATCACCTGCCAACACCATTCGCTCGGGCCAGCATCTTCGCCACCGACGACGCGTCCGACCCTGTCCGTTCCTTTGACTCCGCAAACGTACTTTGAATAGACAGGTGGCCTGGTGACAGGTTGGCCAACTGCTCCGCTTACTGGATCTGAAAACAAAGCGGGAAAAGATGGTCCAGATTTGTGACAAGTTGATCGCGTGCTCGACTTTTCTCCAGTTGCGTCACCGGATCATGGTTTGGTGTCGGTTCAAAGTCGTGCAGGTTTATTTCGTGTAGATATGAGGGAGACACAAACTGTTTGCCGAGTTTCGCACGTTTTCAGTTGAAATGAACCCCTCAACTCACCTTGAGTGAAAACCTCACAAGAGGTACACCGATACCAGCAATTGTATGTCAATACGCTACCTCAGCTCCCAACACCATCAATACTACCTGGTGTGCAATAATCATACACCGAAAAAAGATACACCGAAATTTCGTCATTTAAAAGGTGCGTCGTATGCTTCGTTCCAGCAACCGTGGACGTTGCTGAAACGAGACTGAAAGATTTCGAAGAACAGCCACCTGAAATGTGAAGAAATGAAAACAGTACTCGAGTAGGTACTAAGGAATCGTACTAACCTTGTACCAATGAGAAAAGCATCGGAGGAAATGCGCTATACTTACCGTGCGAAGAGTTTTAAGCGAAGATCAGTTATGAGCGGCAAGCGTCAGTATTCTCTGATAGAATTAGTATAGTGGGCAATAATACGCATTAAAGAAAGGTTCATGGCTGGTCAGTAGCGTTACCCTACGATTTTAAGGAAGTGATCTCATCCCATAAATCAATTCGGTTCTACCTGCTTACCTAAGGCTTACCTGCAATACCAACTGGTGTCCTGAAGTTTTTTTCGTGAATTCTGAAAGTTCACGCCTGAATATGACGCGTTATATTTTGGAAACATTTTCCAGAAATTTGAATTTTACCATAGAAGTGAGCGGTTTTGTACAAATGAGCCGCCGCCGTTCAACTCATCAAAGCGCAAGCCAATTGATCGATTGGTGCGACATAATATTTCATGTGCAACATAATATATTATAAAATCATCTTAAAATTTTATATGGAAGAACTATTTTATTAAAAAACTCACTTTGAGTTGTGAGGTGGGGTGGAGTGTTGGGCCTCGACGTGGGCCCGGGCCTGTAAGGGTAGTTTCCGTTTTGCGACAGAATCGTGTCATTTCGAGAAATCGTATTTTCTGCCGGGTTGTTATTGTTGGCCAGACTTTCACCTCTCGTGATGGACTTGGGAGCGCAGCATTGAGTGCCTGCCTTGCGACACTTGAAGAGGTCCGTCATTTCAGCGTTTCCTGCGACAAAAGTTTGTGTACGTTGAAAAAATGTCGATCAGCAACTTTCACCATGCAAAAATATTGGAGAACATATTGTTCAAATCAAGACGATCAAGGGGCGTGGCCTAGTCAAGGGATTCCTCTATGGGGGCGTGGCTTGGACAAGGGGCATGGACTATTTAAGAGAGGGGGCCCGGCCAAGGGCCGTGTCGAGAGATATTCCGACTCCAAGGGCGTGGCCTGGATGGGGGCGTGGCCTAGATAGACCTGCCTAGTCCAGGGGTGTAACCTATTCAAGAGAGAGTAGCCTGGGCAAAGCGTGTAGCCCAGTCTAGGGGCGTGGCCTAGTCAAGAGAGAGTGGCCTGGTCTAGGGGTGTCGCCTGGGCAAGGGGCACGGCCGAGTCAAGGGATTTCCCAACGGGGGCGTGGCTTGGAAAATGGGCGTGGCCTATTCAAGAGAGGGGGCCAAGCCAAGTTGCATGTCTAGAGATATCCCGACTCCAAGGGCGTGGCCTGGATGGGGGCGTGGCCTAGTCAAGAAAGACCCGCCTAGTCTAGGGGCCTGGCCTGGCCAAGGGATGTAACCTAGTCAAGAGAGAGTGGCCTGGGCAAGGGGCATGACCGAGTCAAGGGATTTCCTGATGGGGGCGTGGCTTGGAAAAGGGGGCGTGGCCTATTTAAGAGAGAGGGCAAAGGGGCGTGTGCTAGTCAAGAGTTATCCTGATGGGGGTGTGGCCTGGGTCAGGGGCGTGGCCTATTACAGATACAGATTTTTGTCAGTTTGAGCTTGTAAAAGCGGCTTTCAGGGTTGGAGAAAGGTTGCGTCCTTGGACGGCTCCTATAATATCCAAAAGCAAGTGTCCAGTAAAGAAGAGTTTATGGACTATTCATAAATATTCGAACTGTCAGAAGATACGTCGTGCTACTGTGGAGAGCTAGGGACATTTTCACCGATCCTGGCGGTATGGCTGCTGAAGAATATTTGCTAACTCATGGAAAACGTTGCTACTTACGGAAACATGTGAATGAAAGATAGGATACGATGCAGGATCCTGGGCAGTCAGGTCGGGAGTCCGGCGGAGTCGGCTTCGGCGTCGTCGTAGTTGTCGTCGTCGTAGGCCGAGGGCGCGGCTTGTTCACGGCTTGTCTCGTATTATCGCAGCAAATAGAAACCCCTGCAAATCGAGATGAATCGTTAAATTTATTTTTCGGTTCTTAGTTTTATCGACAAAATACTTCGCGATTTCTTCAATTTGCGCCCTAGCGCTTTCGGCATTCCTTATTTCTGACTTGTTTTGGGTGAAAGGGGGCCCTCGTACAATGTTGCCCGTAGCTATTTTAAATCGGATGAACCCACTTAACTCCCGATGAATGCAATAACGATGTTGTGACTTCTCTCTACCTTTCATAACCCAAATATTAACAGCGAAAGTCGTTAAGCTATTGTATTATTAGGTGCCCCGAATCAGCCGACTTTCTATTGACTGTCTCGTTTGTGGAATGTGAAGATCAACGTGTCAATTGAAAAATCGTCTAGGAGACAATTAACACAGCCGGGGGGTGCCAACAAATGTCTGATATAACAACTGCCATTTTTCGATTCCATAATTTTAATTTATCCTATTCTCCTGAAAAATAGCCCATCGCAGGAGTAAAAATAATGTTCTCCAGTATACTTAAAGAGGGCTTACTTTACCTTTGGCACAACTCGAGGTGTTCGGTATTAGGACGGACGGTCTTTCGCAAAAAGCTGCCATTATCGTCGGAAAGCAAAAACCCGGACATTTGGGCAGTTGTTGTTGAGGAGGAGACGTCGGCCTTTGAGTGGTCGTCGTCGTCGTCGGCGGCGGCGGCGGCCTTCGCTGCGGTTCCGTACCGCCTGAAAGCAAAAATTCAAAAGTCGTAAAAATTTGGGAATTTTCAGGCAAAAAGAAATGCAATTCATTCCTAAATACACTTTGGGAAAATTTTGAAAGTCGAAAATAATCTCGACTGGCATAAAAATCGCGTTTTCTAACAAAAATATTTAATTGACAACGTTAGATTTCGTATTTTTCCCAATGTTAAAAATTTCCTCGTGGAATCAGATTTTTTTTTTTTTTTGAATACATACAAAATTACATGTAACATATGGATACCAAAAAAAGAAATTGATAAAATTGTGAAAATCAATGGTCAATATACCTGATGAGGTAGAACCACCTGTACTTCCATTCGGAGGATTCGTTATACAACACGAATCCTCGCCAGGACACGCGGCTTCCGTATCGATGTCGTCGCAGAAAAGAGCAAACAGACCGGAAACGCATTCTCCTCTGCATTTGTGTCCGTTTCCTTCCTGAGGCTGGAATCATGAACATTTTCATGCTAAAAAATTCAATTTTCCAAAAAAAATCAATTTGCATTTTTTAATTTTTTGCCATTTTATTTCAACTGCTTTCACCTGAATGCTCAATCTAGATCCATAATTCTGATCAATCAGAAATCTGAACACACGCCGCACTTCCGCCCTAATTTTGAGTATGGCCTCTTTTCAGAATAATCCGACGTGACTACCTAAATCCATTTTTCGACCAAAAGTCGCTATTTCTGCTCTAGCGAAGATTTTTCTGCTCGATTTTGCGAACTCTTGGGTCGAACGACCAGCGAAATCAGCGTTCGGTCACATGCATGTAACCATTATGCATGCAGCTATTACCTAAAACATCTCGCCATTGTTTATATCGGCGAGCTGCACGAATCCTTCTCAACTTGTCACGTCCTGACACCTTAATTCTTTGGACCGAACCAGGACACGATGTTACCTACTTTTGATTTTCTAGGGGAGTGACGTATTGATCTCTTCAAGGTTAAGTTGCCTCCATTTTCGGCTGTCTCAATGGTGTTGCTCTAATTATCAGCATTTGAATTTTGATTCTACTCCATTCCAAAATTTGGCTTTACGGTTTGCTCCATTTCTTGCCAAGATCCGCTAGACGTTTCAAAAAGACGTACTCTGCATGCACGGCGCCAGTACTTGAAATTACCAAAATGCTCCTTATGCCTTCTGCTGCCGCGTCGTTTATTATTTCTTGCGAATAGTTTTTTGTTTCTTGCTGCGAAACAATGACTGGATTTGATTTACTCGTAACAGAACTGTGTACAACTTTTGTATTTTGACACGTATGTGCAGCATAGCCGTTCTTACTAGCAGGAGGATTCGATTTAGAAACTTCGAGAACAAGAAAGCGCCACTTTC